>JAWNLC010000567.1:0-1211673 GCA_035041535.1 Drosophila cognata | reverse complement strand
AACCGCAAATTGAAATTGATATAAATAGCTCTCGGTCTCCACACAGAGTTCAGCATTCAGAAGAAGTCCACAAACATCGCAATGAGAATCCCAACGTTGATCCTAAGCCTTGCCGTCTTAGCCATTTGCTTGGTAAAGTCCACCGAAGGACAGGGTTACGAATATGATACAACTACTGTCATATATGACACTACAACAAGTACCACATGGGAGACTACAACGTCAGGGGGATGGAGGAGACACGGAGGTAAACAGAGGGCTTGGAGGCACGGACGCTCACCGGTCCTGATTAACTTTGGACGTATGAGAAATGTGAAAAATTCGAAATAAAATCTGCAATCAATTTGCCCAGTTCCCATACGCAATACAGCACATCAATTCAAAAGTCTTTTCTTTTTCTCAAATCCAAACTTCATTTCAGAATATACTCTAAAATAAGTTAGAAACTTTGTTAGAGTTGTCAGTTTTTCACGAAATGGATTCAGTCAAATGGATATTTTTCTGCATTGCCATTGCCATTGCCATAATCTTAACAAATGGAAACAAAACGTTGGAGGAAAGTCACTCGACATCAGTCTCGGGAATGGTGAAGCTGCTCCTGCTGGAGGCCAAACTCATTGAGAACCTCAACGGCTATGCGGATGAGCTGGAGAGAAAGTTGAATACACTGAAAAGGTAAGTTCCAAAGTCGAACTTGATTTATTTGAAACTATAACTATTAGTTTTCTCAGTGTTGTTCTACGACTGCAAGCGGAAAGCGATAAAGCCATGTCTCAAATGGAAGATTATGTTTCATGCCACTTTCATAAATGAGCACATGATGTGTACAACTTGACAATTGGGGACATGGTCAAAGGATTGCTCAAGGGAACGCAGTATGAGTGAGTTATTAGTGTAACACCAGTTTTTGTTTTGTGTGTGTGATGGAAAATTTACGCAGCCCACTGACTTACGAGATAAAAACAAGTATAATTTATTCAAATATTGAGTTTGAAGCTGTGATATATTACACATGATTATATATACACACATAGGCACCAAAGACGATAATGTAGCCTCCAAGAAGTGGTTCAGGCTGTATCGGTTGGTCGAGGTTTCATAAAGTTCCTTAAAAGATATCGAGTGCGGTTGTAGTTCGAACAAAATTGCTAGGAAGGGGGAAGAGAGGAAAAAGGAATTGGACGAATCTCATAAATTTAATTTGGAAGGGACACTCCAGGATCAACTAAACATAATAACATTTGATGATCCCTGTGCGTTGCATGACTCCCAAAGAAAACAATTTAATTATTAATTCATTATCATAATTCATTAATTCATTTTCCTTTGGCTATTGTAACATCTAATATTTTAATATTTATTAATTTATTATCAATAATATTTAAGCAATTTTACAGTTTTCGAATTCATTTTCGGAAGAAGCAAAATTTTGATAAGCAATTTGGATAACTTAAGCTTTCTAATATAATAAATTCAGTTTTGTCTTAACTATTTTAAATTGTAATATTTTGTAATCCGATATTTTATTATTTCTTTTTTACAGATAGAAGATTATAAAATGAAATAAAAAATCTTGTAATTTAACGTATGGAGTATTAGTGCAACACAAAATTATTCATTTGTTTAATTATTAAATTATTTTTCTTATTTCATTTATTAGATTCTTATTTATTTATGTACAAATTATTTCATTATTATTACTTTTTTCAGTATTTAAATATAAATCTTGTTTTTAATTATTTTTTCACTTTTATTTAATCAAGTGTTTGATTTTCATTTATTGGTTTATTTGGTAGTGTAATTTGTTCATTTATTTTTGGCAGGCTGTTGACAGCGACTTCCATATTAAAGTGTTAGCATCCTTTTAGATTGTGCCTTAATTTCTAATACCACATTGAAAGCCCGCTCAGCTTTAGCGCGCAGATCTTTAAGGAGCGCAATAAGCTTCCGCTCATTGTACGTGCGATTAAAGTTGAGTGAAAGCTCTCTCATACTAACTTTAAGAGAGATTTGCTCGTGCAATTTTACACAGCTTTACTGCATATTGACACACATTAAAATCGAAGCATTCTTGCTGCTCGCCAAAATAGAATTTAAGTAAAAACGAAAATTGTGGATCTGATGCATTTACTTGTGTATTCTCCATATCCAAGAGATCTTGTGTAGGTGGGACATCTGATTGGCCTTGGGGGTAAATTATAAATTATTATTATTGTTCAATAAATTTAAAAGTATAATTCCGGCGTTTATGGTCATTGAAATGGTTTTACTGCATATTATTCGTATATTGATTATATTATTATTATTATATTATGATTATTCGAACGTTGGGTTTGTCTCTAATACCTTTCATTTCAAATATTTAATAGGCACAGTGCTTAATACACCACCAAATATTCTTAATTATAATTAAACATATTTAATTAATTTAATTCATTCATTTGCAGCATCAATCCCTTCGAGACCACTTGGCTTGTGAAATCGTCCGGCTTCGCTGTGCATTTGTTCACTTTCTTAGCTTCTCCAGCAGAAAGTTTAGTTACTGATTTTATTATTTTATTTTTTCTCAACTGTGATTGTTACTGATTCAATACATGTGGGGTGCTGATTTAGAAAAAAATTTAAATGTATTTAAAAAAAAAAATGTATTTTTGTGTGTTTGTTGGAGGTGCACTTGTCCACAGAGGATTTTCTCTTGGTGGCTAATATTTTTATTTATTTAAATGGGTGCAAGTCGATGGGACTTGCAAAACCAATACTCGCTCGACACTGTACTACTTTCTCTCACAGAGGGCGCCGGCAAAAGCTCGGCTTCGTATACGAAAAACCAAAGCATAACCTTAGGCATAATAGTAAATGAAATCTATTAAATTAGACAAGGGAACTGCCAACAGCAAAATAAGGTTAATTTAAAATAGTTTTTTCCTTTAAGTTGAATATCATATCTTAAATCTATTAAATTGAGAGATCCCCTTTGGCATGGGTACAAATATTTACTATAATTACAATGCACTCTTCTTAAAACCAATAATAATTAAATTTCGTATTTAATATATAATATAAAATATATTATATTTTCCACTTCCAAATTTCTACATTTAGTTCGTAACTTGAATTTCACTTTAATCGTTTTATTTTTTAAAAACATTTTTAATATTTGTCAACTGTTTTTAATTCAGACTGAATACATAACAACCTTTTACAAATATTATACGAAATATATAATGAATAACTTGTGTTGGAGGCAGCAGCAGCCAACGCAACATTGAATAAAGATCATAACGTAATTTGTATCGTCATATGCTAACGCATCTCTAACTTTTGTCTGTGACTTGCACATGCAAGTTTATCTAATAGAATACAAACGCATACGCAAAGTTTAAAATAACTAAAACAATAAAAACACATGAAAGAAAGAAATGTAAAACTACCGTGTTTTACATTCATTAAAATAAATCGCAACTCTCTGAACCCCAGTTCGATCATAGGTGGGCACAAAAAAGTGCCGTCCTCAAAACAACTTGTTTATTTATGCGAAATATGATTATTTCCAATTTCCAACGTGTTCAGTTGAAACAGCAAAAACAGCAAACAGACTAACGTATTTTATTCGGGTATATTCAGTTGCGCAAAAAATTCTGCCAACAGTTGTGCAAAAATCCACATAGATTATTCGTGCAGAAAATGCAATGTTAAACAGAAAGAGTAAACAATTCAAGCAAATGATTGACATAGCTGCGAAACAAACACCAAATTGAAATTTATATAAATAGCTCTCGGTCTCCACACAGAGGTCAGCATTCAGAAGAATTCCACAAACATCGCAATGAGAACCCCAACGTTGATCCTAAGCCTTGCCGTCTTAGCAATTTGCTTGGTAAAGTCCACCGAAGGGCTGATTAAATTATTCCTGCATGGTCGACCACTTAGTGTCCAATTCCAGGTTGGTATGCCACCGCATACCTCACCAAGTAGCACAGTGACTACCTCAATACCACCTCATCACAGAGGGGTACGAGGAACAGCGACGACTGGTCCTAATTAACTTTGAAAAAATGAGAAATGTGAAAAATTCGAAATAAAATCTGCAATCAATTTGCCCAGTTCCCATACGCAATACAGCACATCAATTCAAAAGTCTTTTCTTTTTCTCAAATTCAAACTCTAAAATAAGTTAGGAACTATAGTAACATTGTTGGAGTTGTCAGTTTTGAACAGTTTGAAAACGTAACACGAAATGGATTCACTCAAATGGATATTTTTCTGCATTGCCATTGCCATTGCCGTAATCTTAACAAATGGAAATAAAACGTTGGAGGAAAGTCACTCGACATCAATCTCGGGAATGGTGAAGCTGCTCCTGCTGGAGGCCAAACTCATTGAGAACCTCAACGGCTATGCGGATGAGCTGGAGAGAAAGTTGAATACACTGAAAAGGTAAGTTCCCAAGTCGAACTTGATTTATTTGAAACTGTAGCTATTAGTTTTCTCAGTGTTGTTCCACGACTGCAAGCGGAAAGCGATAAGGCCATGTCTCAAATGGAAGATTATGTTTCGAATCCTCTGAATGCCTTTTCACTAATACGTCGCATGCTGGTGGATTGGATTGATTGGAAGGTGTTCATTGAGGAGCCCGTGGGTTGGACGCACATCTTCCATCTCGCCCAGCAGAAATCAGAGCTGCCGAGTCCAACTGATCTGAAGGAGGCTTGTGAGGCAATTCAACGCCTGAGCGATGTGTATAATTTGACAATTGGGGACATGGTGAAGGGATTGCTCAACGGAAAGCAGTACGAGTGAGTTATATTTGTGTAGCACTCCTCAGAATAACCCATCAGAATGCCATCTGCAGATCAAGTCTTAATGCAATGGACACTTATAGGATTGGCCAATTCCTGCATCAACACAGCAAACCGCATTTGGCCAGGCAATGGTTTGCCGAGACTGCCAAATGGCTCATTTCCAATAAGACAACTCCGACTCTGATGGGATCTGACCCTGAGAGATTGGTGTATTTCATGGCCAGTGCATTTGCTAACAATAGTGAGTAAATTGCGCTTGAATTCGTGCAGATGACTCATTTGTTATCTGTGTTTTAGAGTACTATTCCACAGCTATGCCAATTTTGGATCATGCTCTGATGATGGGAAATAAATCAAAGAAAACCCAAGTATTCAATTTGAGAACTTACGTCCAGAATATGATCAGAAATGAGCCCAAAATGAAACCTCTTGCCAAGGAGAATATTACATCTTATTCTCAAGGTTGTCGAGGTCAATTTGTGCCACAATTAAATCTGCATTGCGAATATAAAATGAATACTTCGCCATTTCTACGACTGGCACCCCTCAAAATGGAAATTGTTCTGCTTAATCCATTTATAGTTGTGTTCCATGATGCATTGTCTCCCCAGGAAATCGATGAACTCCAAAATCTTGCCCGACCACTGTTGAAGCGTACCACTGTCCATGTGGATGGCAAATATGTTTCGAGAAGAGTGCGAACCTCGAAGGGCGCCTGGCTGGAAAGGGATCTCAACAATCTCACGAGGCGCATCGAGAGACGAGTTATCGACATGACTGCGTTAAGCATGCAGGGCTCTGAGGCATTCAACATTATGAACTATGGCTTGGCTGGACACTATGCGGCTCACTACGATTTCTTTAATACCACACGGGTGAGAGTGTCTTTCGAAAAAAATCACACTGAATTTAATGAAAACGCCATGAAAATGAGAAAGTTTTTCCTGTTCTTAAAAATAGTTTCTAAATATGAGAAACAACATTTTCTGATAATAATAAATCCATCATTTGACAATCCCAAAAATGTAAGTAGTATATAAGTAACAACAGGAAAAACAAGCTGGAATGTTAGACATAGTATTTACAAATTTTATAAACATGTTCACTGAAATTAATTGTGTTTTAGAAGTAAGGTATGGCGAATTTCTAACATTCAGTGCGATTTTGTTCTGAGTGCAGAAGTGAGTGTCATTATAATTGAAAGTCAAATTAATCCACTGCCAGCAACAAGCAAGTGAAGCAGGTGATCGCATTGCAACGGTGCTGTTCTATGTATGTGCATTCTGGCTTATTATTTGTATCATTTAAATCTATATTTAAATGCACAGCTGTCTGATGTGGAGCAGGGAGGCGCCACAGTATTCCCAAATCTGAAACAGGCTGTTAGTCCAGAGCGTGGAATGGCTCTCTTCTGGTATAATCTGCTGGACAATGGAACTGGCGACACGAGGACCCTTCATGGAGGCTGCCCAGTTCTCGTGGGCTCCAAGTGGGGTAATTATAAACTAGTGATGCTGACGATGATCTTTTATAAACGAATCCTACTTTCCCTTGCAGTGATGACCCTCTGGATACATGAACGTGCTCAGCTGTTTACTCGACCTTGTCTCAAAAGCCACTTATAATCAGATCAGCACTGATATATACGAAGAAAACATGTATAATTTATTAAATTAATTATTTATTATTATTAGATTTATCAAATTTGAAGTTGTAATATATTATATATGACTATGTATACACAGAACAACATTGTTAATTAGCATTCATTTAAATTAGTTTTTTCCTTTAAGTTGAACACTTCCGAGTTATATTAATTTGATTAATATTATTTTATTTTGCTTTGAATTTGTATTAAATTATATAACATTTAATTTGTGGCGTGAATTTAAATTCAAACGTCTTATTTATTGAAAACCTGCTTAAAATTCAGCTGAATAAATAACTATCCACCTCATACAAATATTGGGAACATATACCTCTATAAAACAGATATGTAGGATTGCGAAGTTAAATTCTGCTGATTGATAGATCAGATACAGATTTGGAGAAACTATCAAGTAATGCGGACAGACTTGCCATACTCTATATTTATTACTACAGAGCAAATATTCTCCGACACATGGAATGCCTGTCTTGGATAAAATTCAAGTATCAAATTTAATTTAATTTCAATTATAACTTTTATTTATTGAAGGCTTTCTTAAAATTCGGGGATTGCTTTTAGATCACACTGAATAAATAAATAAAAATTCTCAAAAATATTGCGGCTTTTGACTTACTTATTTATTTATGCGAAATATGTATGTTTACTTCATAATTCCAATGTCAAAAATGCAAGTTAATTAACTACTACCAACTGAGAGCAAACAATTATATAAAACATTTTGATTATTGTTGAGAAGAAAATACGCATGTAAAATGAATTAGAATTTTCTGGTATTTGCAGTCTAAGTCTAAGTTAGTTACTTACCAAAAATATACTGAAAACAGTTGTGCAAAGAACCACATTCTGTACTCGTGCAGAAAATAATAGGTTAATTAACACAATGCGAACTAATTGATTGACACAGCTGCGATAGTTGGGTAAACAAACCCCAAATTGAAATTGATATAAATAGCTCTTGGTCTCCACACAGAGATCAGCATTCAGAAGAAGTCCACAAACATCGCAATGAGAATCCCAACGTTGATCCTAAGCCTTGCCGTCTTAGCCATTTGCTTGGTAAAGTCCACCGAAGGACAGGGTTACGAATATGATACAACTACTGTCATATATGACACTACAACAAGTACCACATGGGAGACTACAACGTCAGGGGGATGGAGGAGACACGGAGGTAAACAGAGTGCTTGGAGGAACGGACGCTCACCGGTTCTTATTAACTTTGGACGTATGAGAAATGTGAAAAATTCGAAATAAAATCTGCAATCAATTTGCCCAGTTCCCATACGCAATACAGCACATCAATTCAAAAGTCTTTTCTTTTTCTCAAATCCAAACTTCATTTCAGAATATACTCTAAAATAAGTTAGAAACTTTGTTAGAGTTTTCAGTTTTTCACGAAATGGATTCAGTCAAATGGATATTTTTCTGTATTGCCTTTGTCATTGCCATAATCTTAACAAATGGAAACAAAACGTTGGAGGAAAGTCACTCGACATCAGTCTCGGGAATGGTGAAGCTGCTCCTGCTGGAGGCCAAACTCATTGAGAACCTCAACGGCTATGCGGATGAGCTGGAGAGAAAGTTGAATACACTGAAAAGGTAAGTTCCAAAGTCGAACTTGATTTATTTGAAACTATAACTATTAGTTTTCTCAGTGTTGTTCTACGACTGCAAGCGGAAAGCGATAAAGCCATGTCTCAAATGGAAGATTATGTTTCATGCCACTTTCATAAATGAGCACATGATGTGTACAACTTGACAATTGGGGACATGGTCAAAGGATTGCTCAAGGGAACGCAGTATGAGTGAGTTATTAGTGTAACACCAGTTTTTGTTTTGTGTGTGTGATGGAAAATTTACGCAGCCCACTGACTTACGAGATAAAAACAAGTATAATTTATTCAAATATTGAGTTTGAAGCTGTGATATATTACACATGATTATATATACACACATAGGCACCAAAGACGATAATGTAGCCTCCAAGAAGTGGTTCAGGCTGTATCGGTTGGTCGAGGTTTCATAAAGTTCCTTAAAAGATATCGAGTGCGGTTGTAGTTCGAACAAAATTGCTAGGAAGGGGGAAGAGAGGAAAAAGGAATTGGACGAATCTCATAAATTTAATTTGGAGGGGACACTCCAGGATCAACTGAACATAATAACATTTGATGATCCCTGTGCGTTGCATGACTCCCAAAGAAAACAATTTAATTATTAATTCATTATCATAATTCATTAATTCATTTTCCTTTGGCTATTGTAACATCTAATATTTTAATATTTATTAATTTATTATCAATAATATTTAAGCAATTTTACAGTTTTCGAATTCATTTTCGGAAGAAGCAAAATTTTGATAAGCAATTTGGATAACTTAAGCTTTCTAATATAATAAATTCAGTTTTGTCTTAACTATTTTAAATTGTAATATTTTGTAATCCGATATTTTATTATTTCTTTTTTTACAGATTGAAGATTATAAAATGAAATAAAAAATCTTGTAATTTAACGTATGGAGTATTAGTGCAACACAAAATTATTCATTTGTTTAATTATTAAATTATTTTTCTTATTTCATTTATTAGATTCTTATTTATTTATGTACAAATTATTTCATTATTATTACTTTTTTTCAGTACTGAAATATAAATCTTGTTTTTAATTATTTTTTCACTTTTATTTAATCAAGTGTTTGATTTTCATTTATTGGTTTATTTGGTAGTGTAATTTGTTCATTTATTTTTGGCAGGCTGTTGACAGCGACTTCCATATTAAAGTGTTAGCATCCTTTTAGATTGTGCCTTAATTTCTAATACCACATGGAAAGCCCGCTCAGCTTTAGCGCGCAGATCTTTAAGGAGCGCAATAAGCTTCCGCTCATTGTACGTGCGATTAAAGTTGAGTGAAAGCTCTCTCATACTAACTTTAAGAGAGATTTGCTCGTGCAATTTTACACAGCTTTACTGCATATTGACACACATTAAAATCGAAGCATTCTTGCTGCTCGCCAAAATAGAATTAAGTAAAAACGAAAATTGTGGATCTGATGCATTTACTTGCATATTCTCCACATCCAAGAGATCTTGTGTAGGTGGGACATCTGATTGGCCTTGGGGGTAAATTGATTATTGTTCAATAAATTTAAAAGTATAATTCCGGCGTTTATGGTCATTGAAATGGTTTTACTGCATATTATTCGTATATTGATTATATTATTATTATTATATTATGATTATTCGAACGTTGGGTTTGTCTCTAATACCTTTCATTTCAAATATTTAATAGGCACAGTGCTTAATACACCACCAAATATTCTTAATTATAATTAAACATATTTAATTAATTTAATTCATTCATTTGCAGCATCAATCCCTTCGAGACCACTTGGCTTGTGAAATCGTCCGGCTTCGCTGTGCATTTGTTCACTTTCTTAGCTTCTCCAGCAGAAAGTTTAGTTACTGATTTTATTATTTTATTTTTTCTCAACTTGCCTATTTGGCGGCGACTGGGCTTGAAATTGATTGTTACCGACTCAATATATGTGTGGTGCTGATTTAGAAAAAAATTTAAATGTATTTAAAAAAAAAAATGTATTTTTGTGTGTTTGTTGGAGGTGCACTTGTCCACAGAGGATTTTCTCTTGGTGGCTAATATTTTTATTTATTTAAATGGGTGCAAGTCGATGGGACTTGCAAAACCAATACTCGCTCGACACTGTACTACTTTCTCTCACAGAGGGCGCCGGCAAAAGCTCGGCTTCGTATACGAAAAACCAAAGCATAACCTTAGGCATAATAGTAAATGAAATCTATTAAATTAGACAAGGGCACTCACTGCCCACAGCAAAATAAGGTTAATTTAAAATAGTTTTTTCCGTTAAGTTGAATATCATATCTTAAATCTATTAAATTGAGAGATCCCCTTTGGCATGGGTACAAATATTTACTATAATTACAATGCACTCTTCTTAAAACCAATAATAATTAAATTTCATATTTAATATATAATATAAAATACTCGTATATTATATTTTCCACTTCCAAATATCTTACATTTAGTTGGTGACTTGAATTTCACTTTAATCGTTTTATTTTTTAAAAACATTTTTAATATTTGTCAACTGTTTTTAATTCAGACTGAATACATAACAACCTTTTACAGATATTGCGAAATATATAATGCATAATTTGTTTATTTATGCGAAATAAGATTATTTCCAATTTCCAACGTGTTCAGTTGAAACAGCAAAAACAGCAAACAGACTACAGCCAACTATGAGCAAATTAAATAACTGAAATAACGTATTTTATTCGGGTATACTTGTATTCAGTTGCGCAAAAAATTCTGCAAACAGTTGTGCAAAAATCCACATAGATTATTCGTGCAGAAAAAACAAGGTTAAGCAGAAAGAGTAAACAATTCAAGCATATGATTGACACAACTGCGATAGTTGGGTAAACAAAACCCAAATTCAAATTGATATAAATAGCTCTCGGTCTCCACACAGAGATCAGCATTCAGAAGAATTCCACAAACGTCGCAATGAGAATCCCAACGTTGATCCTAAGCCTTGCCGTCTTAGCCATTTGCTTGGTAAAGTCCACGCAAGGGCTGATTAAATTATTCCCGAGTGGTCCACCACCGGGTAGCCCATACCAGCTTGGTCCACCACCGAGTGGCCAATTCCAGCATGGTACACCAACGACTACCCCAACGGCTACCCCACCGGCTACCCCACCGTATACCCCACCGGCTACCCCACCGGCTACCCCACCGGCTACCCCACCGTCTGCCCTATAGACTACCATACCAACGGCTCCCTCGACTACAATCTCCGATGCACAGCTTGCTGCACCACTGAATTAGCTCGAGTTAGCAAGGGGAAAACAGAGGGGTACGAGGAACAGCGACGACTGGTCCTCATTAACTTTGAAAAAATGAGAAATGTGAAAAATTCGAAATGAAATCTGCAATCAATTTGCACTTCCCATACGCAACACAGCACATCAATTCAAAAGTCTTTTCTGTTTCTCAAATCCAAACTTCATTTCAGAATATACTCTAAAATAAGTTAGAAACTTTGTTAGAGTTGCCAGTTTTTAACGAAATGGATTCACTCAAATGGATATTTTTCTGCATTGCCATTGCCATTGCCGTAATCTTAACAAATGGAAATAAAACGTTGGAGGAAAGTCACTCGACATCAGTCTTGGGAATGGTGAAGCTGCTCCTGCTGGAGGCCAAACTCATTGAGAACCACATGCTGGAATGTTAGACATAGTATTTACAAATTTTATAAAAATGTTCACTGAAATTAATTGTGTTTTAGAAGTAAGGTATGGCGAATTTCTAACATTCAGTGCGATTTTATTCTGAGTGCAGAAGTGAGTCATTATAATTGAAAGTCAAATTAATCCACTGCCAGCAACAAGCAAGTGAAGCAGGTGATCGCATTGCAACGGTGCTGTTCTATGTATGTGCATTCTGGCTTATTATTTGTATCATTTAAATCTATATTTAAATGCACAGCTGTCTGATGTGGAGCAGGGAGGCGCCACAGTATTCCCAAATCTGAAACAGGCTGTTAGTCCAGAGCGTGGAATGGCTCTCTTCTGGTATAATCTGCTGGACAATGGAACTGGCGACACGAGGACCCTTCATGGAGGCTGCCCAGTTCTCGTGGGCTCCAAGTGGGGTAATTATAAACTAGTGATGCTGACGATGATCTTTTATAAACGAATCCTACTTTCCCTTGCAGTGATGACCCTCTGGATACATGAACGTGCTCAGCTGTTTACTCGACCTTGTCTCAAAAGCCACTTATAATTAGATCAGCACTGATATATACGAAGAAAACATGTATAATTTATTAAATTAATTATTTATTATTATTAGATTTATCAAATTTGAAGTTGTAATATATTATATATGACTATGTATACACAGAACAACATTGTTAATTAGCATTCATTTAAATTAGTTTTTTCCTTTAAGTTGAACACTTCCGAGTTATATTAATTTGATTAATATTATTTTATTTTGCTTTGAATTTGTATTAAATTATATAACATTTAATTTGTGGCGTGAATTTAAATTCAAACGTTTTATTTATTGAAAACCTGCTTAAAATTCAGCTGAATAAATAACTATCCACCTCATACAAATATTGGGAACATATACCTCTATAAAACAGATATGTAGGATTGCGAAGTTAAATTCTGCTGATTGATAGATCAGATACAGATTTGGAGAAACTATCAAGTAATGCGGACAGACTTGCCATACTCTATATTTATTACTACAGAGCAAATATTCTCCGACACATGGAATGCCTGTCTTGGATAAAATTCAAGTATCAAATTTAATTTAATTTCAATTATAACTTTTATTTATTGAAGGCTTTCTTAAAATTCGGGGATTGCTTTTAGATCACACTGAATAAATAAATAAAAATTCTCAAAAATATTGCGGCTTTTGACTTACTTATTTATTTATGCGAAATATGTATGTTTACTTCATAATTCCAATGTCAAAAATGCAAGTTAATTAACTACTACCAACTGAGAGCAAACAATTATATAAAACATTTTGATTATTGTTGAGAAGAAAATACGCATGTAAAATGAATTAGAATTGTCTGGTATTTGCAGTCCAATTCTAAGTTAGTTACTTACCAAAAATATACTGAAAACAGTTGTGCAAAGAACCACATTCTGTACTCGTGCAGAAAATAATAGGTTAATTAACACAATGCGAACTAATTGATTGACACAGCTGCGATAGTTGGGTAAACAAACCCCAAATTGAAATTGATATAAATAGCTCTTGGTCTCCACACAGAGATCAGCATTCAGAAGAAGTCCACAAACATCGCAATGAGAATCCCAACGTTGATCCTAAGCCTTGCCGTCTTAGCCATTTGCTTGGTAAAGTCCACCGAAGGACAGGGTTACGAATATGATACAACTACTGTCATATATGACACTACAACAAGTACCACATGGGAGACTACAACGTCAGGGGGATGGAGGAGACACGGAGGTAAACAGAGGGCTTGGAGGTACGGACGCTCACCGGTTCTTATTAACTTTGGACGTATGAGAAATGTGAAAAATTCGAAATAAAATCTGCAATCAATTTGCCCAGTTCCCATACGCAATACAGCACATCAATTCAAAAGTCTTTTCTTTTTCTCAAATTCAAACTCTAAAATAAGTTAGGAACTATAGTAACATTGTTGGAGTTGTCAGTTTTGAACAGTTTGAAAACGTAACACGAAATGGATTCACTCAAATGGATATTTTTCTGCATTGCCATTGCCATTGCCATAATCTTAACAAATGGAAATAAAACGTTGGAGGAAAGTCACTCGACATCAGTCTCGGGAATGGTGAAGCTGCTCCTGCTGGAGGCCAAACTCATTGAGAACCTCAACGGCTATGCGGATGAGCTGGAGAGAAAGTTGAATACACTGAAAAGGTAAGTTCCAAAGTCGAACTTGATTTATTTGAAACTATAACTATTAGTTTTCTCAGTGTTGTTCTACGACTGCAAGCGGAAAGCGATAAAGCCATGTCTCAAATGGAAGATTATGTTTCATGCCACTTTCATAAATGAGCACATGATGTGTACAACTTGACAATTGGGGACATGGTCAAAGGATTGCTCAAGGGAACGCAGTATGAGTGAGTTATTAGTGTAACACCAGTTTTTGTTTTGTGTGTGTGATGGAAAATTTACGCAGCCCACTGACTTACGAGATAAAAACAAGTATAATTTATTCAAATATTGAGTTTGAAGCTGTGATATATTACACATGATTATATATACACACATAGGCACCAAAGACGATAATGTAGCCTCCAAGAAGTGGTTCAGGCTGTATCGGTTGGTCGAGGTTTCATAAAGTTCCTTAAAAGATATCGAGTGCGGTTGTAGTTCGAACAAAATTGCTAGGAAGGGGGAAGAGAGGAAAAAGGAATTGGACGAATCTCATAAATTTAATTTGGAGGGGACACTCCAGGGTCAACTGAACATAATAACATTTGATGATCCCTGTGCGTTGCATGACTCCCAAAGAAAACAATTTAATTATTAATTCATTATCATAATTCATTAATTCATTTTCCTTTGGCTATTGTAACATCTAATATTTTAATATTTATTAATTTATTATCAATAATATTTAAGCAATTTTACAGTTTTCGAATTCCTGATTCATTTTCGGAAGAAGCAAAATTTTGATAAGCAATTTGGATAACTTAAGCTTTCTAATATAATAAATTCAGTTTTGTCTTAACTATTTTAAATTGTAATATTTTGTAATCCGATATTTTATTATTTCTTTTTTTACAGATTGAAGATTATAAAATGAAATAAAAAATCTTGTAATTTAACGTATGGAGTATTAGTGCAACACAAAATTATTCATTTGTTTAATTATTAAATTATTTTTCTTATTTCATTTATTAGATTCTTATTTATTTATGTACAAATTATTTCATTATTATTACTTTTTTTCAGTACTGAAATATAAATCTTGTTTTTAATTATTTTTTCACTTTTATTTAATCAAGTGTTTGATTTTCATTTATTGGTTTATTTGGTAGTGTAATTTGTTCATTTATTTTTGGCAGGCTGTTGACAGCGACTTCCATATTAAAGTGTTTTTTTTAGATTGTGCCTTAATTTCTAATACCACATGGAAAGCCCGCTCAGCTTTAGCGCGCAGATCTTTAAGGAGCGCAATAAGCTTCCGCTCATTGTACGTGCGATTAAAGTTGAGTGAAAGCTCTCTCATACTAACTTTAAGAGAGATTTGCTCGTGCAATTTTACACAGCTTTACTGCATATTGACACACATTAAAATCGAAGCATTCTTGCTGCTCGCCAAAATAGAATTAAGTAAAAACGAAAATTGTGGATCTGATGCATTTACTTGCATATTCTCCACATCCAAGAGATCTTGTGTAGGTGGGACATCTGATTGGCCTTGGGGGTAAATTGATTATTGTTCAATAAATTTAAAAGTATAATTCCGGCGTTTATGGTCATTGAAATGGTTTTACTGCATATTATTCGTATATTGATTATATTATTATTATTATATTATGATTATTCGAACGTTGGGTTTGTCTCTAATACCTTTCATTTCAAATATTTAATAGGCACAGTGCTTAATACACCACCAAATATTCTTAATTATAATTAAACATATTTAATTAATTTAATTCATTCATTTGCAGCATCAATCCCTTCGAGACCACTTGGCTTGTGAAATCGTCCGGCTTCGCTGTGCATTTGTTCACTTTCTTAGCTTCTCCAGCAGAAAGTTTAGTTACTGATTTTATTATTTTATTTTTTCTCAACTTGCCTATTTGGCGGCGACTGGGCTTGAAATTGATTGTTACCGACTCAATATATGTGTGGTGCTGATTTAGAAAAAAATTTAAATGTATTTAAAAAAAAAAATGTATTTTTGTGTGTTTGTTGGAGGTGCACTTGTCCACAGAGGATTTTCTCTTGGTGGCTAATATTTTTATTTATTTAAATGGGTGCAAGTCGATGGGACTTGCAAAACCAATACTCGCTCGACACTGTACTACTTTCTCTCACAGAGGGCGCCGGCAAAAGCTCGGCTTCGTATACGAAAAACCAAAGCATAACCTTAGGCATAATAGTAAATGAAATCTATTAAATTAGACAAGGGCACCACTGCCCACAGCAAAATAAGGTTAATTTAAAATAGTTTTTTCCTTTAAGTTGAATATCATATCTTAAATCTATTAAATTGAGAGATCCCCTTTGGCATGGGTACAAATATTTACTATAATTACAATGCACTCTTCTTAAAACCAATAATAATTAAATTTCGTATTTAATATATAATATAAAATATATTATATTTTCCACTTCCAAATTTCTACATTTAGTTCGTAACTTGAATTTCACTTTAATCGTTTTATTTTTTAAAAACATTTTTAATATTTGTCAACTGTTTTTAATTCAGACTGAATACATAACAACCTTTTACAAATATTATACGAAATATATAATGAATAACTTGTGTTGGAGGCAGCAGCAGCCAACGCAACATTGAATAAAGATCATAACGTAATTTGTATCGTCATATGCTACGCATCTCTAACTTTTGTCTGTGACTTGCACATGCAAGTTTATCTAATAGAATACAAACGCATACGCAAAGTTTAAAATAACTAAAACAATAAAAACACATGAAAGAAAGAAATGTAAAACTACCGTGTTTTACATTCATTAAAATAAATCGCAACTCTCTGAACCCCAGTTCGATCATAGGTGGGCACAAAAAAGTGCCGTCCTCAAAACAACTTGTTTATTTATGCGAAATATGATTATTTCCAATTTCCAACGTGTTCAGTTGAAACAGCAAAAACAGCAAACAGACTAACGTATTTTATTCGGGTATATTCAGTTGCGCAAAAAATTCTGCCAACAGTTGTGCAAAAATCCACATAGATTATTCGTGCAGAAAATGCAATGTTAAACAGAAAGAGTAAACAATTCAAGCAAATGATTGACATAGCTGCGAAACAAACACCAAATTGAAATTGATATAAATAGCTCTCGGTCTCCACACAGAGGTCAGCATTCAGAAGAATTCCACAAACATCGCAATGAGAATCCCAACGTTGATCCTAAGCCTTGCCGTCTTAGCAATTTGCTTGGTAAACTCCACCGAAGGGCTGATTAAATTATTCCTGCATGGTCGACCACTTAGTGTCCAATTCCAGGTTGATATACCACTGAATATCACACCAATATTGACTACCACAAGTCCACCTCATCACTGAATTAGCTCGAGTTAGCAAGGGGAAAACAGAGGGGTACGAGGAACAGCGACGACTGGTCCTAATTAACTTTGAAAAAATGAGAAATGTGAAAAATTCGAAATAAAATCTGCAATCAATTTGCACGTTCCCATACGCAACACAGCACATCAATTCAAAAGTCTTTTCTTTTTCTCAAATTCAAACTCTAAAATAAGTTAGGAACTATAGTAACATTGTTGGAGTTGTCAGTTTTGAACAGTTTGAAAACGTAACACGAAATGGATTCACTCAAATGGATATTTTTCTGCATTGCCATTGCCATTGCCGTAATCTTAACAAATGGAAATAAAACGTTGGAGGAAAGTCACTCGACATCAGTCTCGGGAATGGTGAAGCTGCTCCTGCTGGAGGCCAAACTCATTGAGAACCTCAACGGCTATGCGGATGAGCTGGAGAGAAAGTTGAATACACTGAAAAGGTAAGTTCCCAAGTCGAACTTGATTTATTTGAAACTGTAGCTATTAGTTTTCTCAGTGTTGTTCCACGACTGCAAGCGGAAAGCGATAAGGCCATGTCTCAAATGGAAGATTATGTTTCGAATCCTCTGAATGCCTTTTCACTAATACGTCGCATGCTGGTGGATTGGATTGATTGGAAGGTGTTCATTGAGGAGCCCGTGGGTTGGACGCACATCTTCCATCTCGCCCAGCAGAAATCAGAGCTGCCGAGTCCAACTGATCTGAAGGAGGCTTGTGAGGCAATTCAACGCCTGAGCGATGTGTATAATTTGACAATTGGGGACATGGTGAAGGGATTGCTCAACGGAAAGCAGTACGAGTGAGTTATATTTGTGTAGCACTCCTCAGAATAACCCATCAGAATGCCATCTGCAGATCAAGTCTTAATGCAATGGACACTTATAGGATTGGCCAATTCCTGCATCAACACAGCAAACCGCATTTGGCCAGGCAATGGTTTGCCGAGACTGCCAAATGGCTCATTTCCAATAAGACAACTCCGACTCTGATGGGATCTGACCCTGAGAGATTGGTGTATTTCATGGCCAGTGCATTTGCTAACAATAGTGAGTAAATTGCGCTTGAATTCGTGCAGATGACTCATTTGTTATCTGTGTTTTAGAGTACTATTCCACAGCTATGCCAATTTTGGATCATGCTCTGATGATGGGAAATAAATCAAAGAAAACCCAAGTATTCAATTTGAGAACTTACGTCCAGAATATGATCAGAAATGAGCCCAAATTGAAACCTCTTGCCAAGGAGAATATTACATCTTATTCTCAAGGTTGTCGAGGTCAATTTGTGCCACAATTAAATCTGCATTGCGAATATAAAATGAAGACTTCGCCATTTCTACGACTGGCACCCCTCAAAATGGAAATTGTTCTGCTTAATCCATTTATAGTTGTGTTCCATGATGCATTGTCTCCCCAGGAAATCGATGAACTCCAAAATCTTGCCCGACCACTGTTGAAGCGTACCACTGTCCATGTGGATGGCAAATATGTTTCGAGAAGAGTGCGAACCTCGAAGGGCGCCTGGCTGGAAAGGGATCTCAACAATCTCACGAGGCGCATCGAGAGACGAGTTATCGACATGACTGCGTTAAGCATGCAGGGCTCTGAGGCATTCAACATTATGAACTATGGCTTGGCTGGACACTATGCGGCTCACTACGATTTCTTTAATACCACACGGGTGAGAGTGTCTTTCGAAAAAAATCACACTGAATTTAATGAAAACGCCATGAAAATGAGAAAGTTTTTCCTGTTCTTAAAAATAGTTTCTAAATATGAGAAACAACATTTTCTGATAATAATAAATCCATCATTTGACAATCCCAAAAATGTAAGTAGTATATAAGTAGCAACAGGAAAAACATGCTGGAATGTTAGACATAGTATTTACAAATTTTATAAACAGTTCACTGAAACTCATTGTGTTTTAGAAGTAAGGTATGGCGAATTTCTAACATTCAGTGCGATTTTATTCTGAGTGCAGAAGTGAGTTCATTATAATTGAAAGTCAAATTAATTCACTGCCAGCAACAAGCAAGTGAAGCAGGTGATCGCATTGCAACGGTGCTGTTCTATGTATGTGCATTCTGGCTTATTATTTGTATCATTTAAATCTGTATTTAAATGCACAGCTGTCTGATGTGGAGCAGGGAGGCGCCACAGTATTCCCAAATCTGAAACAGGCTGTTAGTCCAGAGCGTGGAATGGCTCTCTTCTGGTATAATCTGCTGGACAATGGAACTGGCGACACGAGGACCCTTCATGGAGGCTGCCCAGTTCTCGTGGGCTCCAAGTGGGGTAATTATAAACTAGTGATGCTGACGATGATCTTTTATAAACGAATCCTACTTTCCCTTGCAGTGATGACCCTCTGGATACATGAACGTGCTCAGCTGTTTACTCGACCTTGTCTCAAAAGCCACTTATAATCAGATCAGCACTGATATATACGAAGAAAACATGTATAATTTATTAAATTAATTATTTATTATTATTAGATTTATCAAATTTGAAGTTGTAATATATTATATATGACTATGTATACACACAACAACATTGTTTCTATAATTAAGATTCATTTAAATTAGTTTTTTCCTTTAAGTTGAACACTTCCGAGTTATATTAATTTGATTAATATTATTTTATTTTGCTTTGAATTTGTATTAAATTATATAACATTTAATTTGTGGCGTGAATTTAAATTCAAACGTTTTATTTATTGAAAACCTGCTTAAAATTCAGCTGAATAAATAACTATCCACCTCATACAAATATTGGGAACATATACCTCTATAAAACAGATATGTAGGATTGCGAAGTTAAATTCTGCTGATTGATAGATCAGATACAGATTTGGAGAAACTATCAAGTAATGCGGACAGACTTGCCATACTCTATATTTATTACTACAGAGCAAATATTCTCCGACACATGGAATGCCTGTCTTGGATAAAATTCAAGTATCAAATTTAATTTAATTTCAATTATAACTTTTATTTATTGAAGGCTTTCTTAAAATTCGGGGATTGCTTTTAGATCACACTGAATAAATAAATAAAAATTCTCAAAAATATTGCGGCTTTTGACTTACTTATTTATTTATGCGAAATATGTATGTTTACTTCATAATTCCAATGTCAAAAATGCAAGTTAATTAACTACTACCAACTGAGAGCAAACAATTATATAAAACATTTTGATTATTGTTGAGAAGAAAATACGCATGTAAAATGAATTAGAATTTTCTGGTATTTGCAGTCCAATTCTAAGTTAGTTACTTACCAAAAATATACTGAAAACAGTTGTGCAAAGAACCACATTCTGTACTCGTGCAGAAAATAATAGGTTAATTAACACAATGCGAACTAATTGATTGACACAGCTGCGATAGTTGGGTAAACAAACCCCAAATTGAAATTGATATAAATAGCTCTTGGTCTCCACACAGAGATCAGCATTCAGAAGAAGTCCACAAACATCGCAATGAGAATCCCAACGTTGATCCTAAGCCTTGCCGTCTTAGCCATTTGCTTGGTAAAGTCCACCGAAGGACAGGGTTACGAATATGATACAACTACTGTCATATATGACACTACAACAAGTACCACATGGGAGACTACAACGTCAGGGGGATGGAGGAGACACGGAGGTAAACAGAGGGCTTGGAGGTACGGACGCTCACCGGTTCTTATTAACTTTGGACGTATGAGAAATGTGAAAAATTCGAAATAAAATCTGCAATCAATTTGCCCAGTTCCCATACGCAATACAGCACATCAATTCAAAAGTCTTTTCTTTTTCTCAAATTCAAACTTCATTTCAGAATATAGTCTAGGAACTAAGTTAGTAACTTTGTTGGAGTTGTCAGTTTTGAACAGTTTGAAAACGTAACACGAAATGGATTCACTCAAATGGATATTTTTCTGCATTGCCATTGCCATTGCCATAATCTTAACAAATGGAAATAAAACGTTGGAGGAAAGTCACTCGACATCAGTCTCGGGAATGGTGAAGCTGCTCCTGCTGGAGGCCAAACTCATTGAGAACCTCAACGGCTATGCGGATGAGCTGGAGAGAAAGTTGAATACACTGAAAAGGTAAGTTCCAAAGTCGAACTTGATTTATTTGAAACTATAACTATTAGTTTTCTCAGTGTTGTTCTACGACTGCAAGCGGAAAGCGATAAAGCCATGTCTCAAATGGAAGATTATGTTTCATGCCACTTTCATAAATGAGCACATGATGTGTACAACTTGACAATTGGGGACATGGTCAAAGGATTGCTCAAGGGAACGCAGTATGAGTGAGTTATTAGTGTAACACCAGTTTTTGTTTTGTGTGTGTGATGGAAAATTTACGCAGCCCACTGACTTACGAGATAAAAACAAGTATAATTTATTCAAATATTGAGTTTGAAGCTGTGATATATTACACATGATTATATATACACACATAGGCACCAAAGACGATAATGTAGCCTCCAAGAAGTGGTTCAGGCTGTATCGGTTGGTCGAGGTTTCATAAAGTTCCTTAAAAGATATCGAGTGCGGTTGTAGTTCGAACAAAATTGCTAGGAAGGGGGAAGAGAGGAAAAAGGAATTGGACGAATCTCATAAATTTAATTTGGAGGGGACACTCCAGGATCAACTGAACATAATAACATTTGATGATCCCTGTGCGTTGCATGACTCCTGAAATTCCCTCGCTTTGTGCTGCAGCCGCACTCATCATGGGAAATACATGCAAACAATTCAATTATTAATTCATTATCATAATTCATTAATTCATTTTCCTTTGGCTATTGTAACATCTAATATTTTAATATTTATTAATTTATTATCAATAATATTTAAGCAATTTTACATTTTTCGAATTCCTGATTCATTTTCGGAAGAAGCAAAATTTTGATAAGCAATTTGGATAACTTAAGCTTTCTAATATAATAAATTCAGTTTTGTCTTAACTATTTTAAATTGTAATATTTTGTAATCCGATATTTTATTATTTCTTTTTTTACAGATTGAAGATTATAAAATGAAATAAAAAATCTTGTAATTTAACGTATGGAGTATTAGTGCAACACAAAATTATTCATTTGTTTAATTATTAAATTATTTTTCTTATTTCATTTATTAGATTCTTATTTATTTATGTACAAATTATTTCATTATTATTACTTTTTTTCAGTACTGAAATATAAATCTTGTTTTTAATTATTTTTTCACTTTTATTTAATCAAGTGTTTGATTTTCATTTATTGGTTTATTTGGTAGTGTAATTTGTTCATTTATTTTTGGCAGGCTGTTGACAGCGACTTCCATATTAAAGTGTTAGCATCCTTTTAGATTGTGCCTTAATTTCTAATACCACATGGAAAGCCCGCTCAGCTTTAGCGCGCAGATCTTTAAGGAGCGCAATAAGCTTCCGCTCATTGTACGTGCGATTAAAGTTGAGTGAAAGCTCTCTCATACTAACTTTAAGAGAGATTTGCTCGTGCAATTTTACACAGCTTTACTGCATATTGACACACATTAAAATCGAAGCATTCTTGCTGCTCGCCAAAATAGAATTTAAGTAAAAACGAAAATTGTGGATCTGATGCATTTACTTGCATATTCTCCACATCCAAGAGATCTTGTGTAGGTGGGACATCTGATTGGCCTTGGGGGTAAATTGATTATTGTTCAATAAATTTAAAAGTATAATTCCGGCGTTTATGGTCATTGAAATGGTTTTACTGCATATTATTCGTATATTGATTATATTATTATTATTATATTATGATTATTCGAACGTTGGGTTTGTCTCTAATACCTTTCATTTCAAATATTTAATAGGCACAGTGCTTAATACACCACCAAATATTCTTAATTATAATTAAACATATTTAATTAATTTAATTCATTCATTTGCAGCATCAATCCCTTCGAGACCACTTGGCTTGTGAAATCGTCCGGCTTCGCTGTGCATTTGTTCACTTTCTTAGCTTCTCCAGCAGAAAGTTTAGTTACTGATTTTATTATTTTATTTTTTCTCAACTGTGATTGTTACTGATTCAATACATGTGGGGTGCTGATTTAGAAAAAAATTTAAATGTATTTAAAAAAAAAAATGTATTTTTGTGTGTTTGTTGGAGGTGCACTTGTCCACAGAGGATTTTCTCTTGGTGGCTAATATTTTTATTTATTTAAATGGGTGCAAGTCGATGGGACTTGCAAAACCAATACTCGCTCGACACTGTACTACTTTCTCTCACAGAGGGCGCCGGCAAAAGCTCGGCTTCGTATACGAAAAACCAAAGCATAACCTTAGGCATAATAGTAAATGAAATCTATTAAATTAGACAAGGGAACTGCCAACAGCAAAATAAGGTTAATTTAAAATATTTTTCCTTTAAGTTGAATATCATACCCTAAAACTCTTAAATTGAGAGATCCCCTTTGGCATGGGTACAAATATTTATTATAATTACAATGCACTCTTCTTAAAACCAATAATAATTAAATTTCGTATTTAATATATAATATAAAATATATTATATTTTCCACTTCCAAATTTCTACATTTAGTTCGTAACTTGAATTTCACTTTAATCGTTTTATTTTTTAAAAACATTTTTAATATTTGTCAACTGTTTTTAATTCAGACTGAATACATAACAACCTTTTACAAATATTATACGAAATATATAATGAATAACTTGTGTTGGAGGCAGCAGCAGCCAACGCAACATTGAATAAAGATCATAACGTAATTTGTATCGTCATATGCTAGCGCATCTCTAACTTTTGTCTGTGACTTGCACATGCAAGTTTATCTAATAGAATACAAACGCATACGCAAAGTTTAAAATAACTAAAACAATAAAAACACATGAAAGAAAGAAATGTAAAACTACCGTGTTTTACATTCATTAAAATAAATCGCAACTCTCTGAACCCCAGTTCGATCATAGGTGGGCACAAAAAAGTGCCGTCCTCAAAACAACTTGTTTATTTATGCGAAATATGATTATTTCCAATTTCCAACGTGTTCAGTTGAAACAGCAAAAACAGCAAACAGACTAACGTATTTTATTCGGGTATATTCAGTTGCGCAAAAAATTCTGCCAACAGTTGTGCAAAAATCCACATAGATTATTCGTGCAGAAAATGCAATGTTAAACAGAAAGAGTAAACAATTCAAGCAAATGATTGACATAGCTGCGAAACAAACACCAAATTGAAATTGATATAAATAGCTCTCGGTCTCCACACAGAGGTCAGCATTCAGAAGAATTCCACAAACATCGCAATGAGAATCCCAACGTTGATCCTAAGCCTTGCCGTCTTAGCAATTTGCTTGTTAAAGTCCACCGAAGGGCTGATTAAATTATTCCTGCATGGTCGACCACTTAGTGTCCAATTCCAGGTTGGTATGCCACCGCATACCTCACCAAGTAGCACAGTGACTACCTCAATACCACCTCATCACAGAGGGGTACGAGGAACAGCGACGACTGGTCCTAATTAACTTTGAAAAAATGAGAAATGTGAAAAATTCGAAATAAAATCTGCAATCAATTTGCACTTCCCATACGCAACACAGCACATCAATTCAAAAGTCTTTTCTTTTTCTCAAATTCAAACTCTAAAATAAGTTAGGAACTATAGTAACATTGTTGGAGTTGTCAGTTTTGAACAGTTTGAAAACGTAACACGAAATGGATTCACTCAAATGGATATTTTTCTGCATTGCCATTGCCATTGCCATAATCTTAACAAATGGAAATAAAACGTTGGAGGAAAGTCACTCGACATCAGTCTCGGGAATGGTGAAGCTGCTCCTGCTGGAGGCCAAACTCATTGAGAACCTCAACGGCTATGCGGATGAGCTGGAGAGAAAGTTGAATACACTGAAAAGGTAAGTTCCCAAGTCGAACTTGATTTATTTGAAACTGTAGCTATTAGTTTTCTCAGTGTTGTTCCACGACTGCAAGCGGAAAGCGATAAGGCCATGTCTCAAATGGAAGATTATGTTTCGAATCCTCTGAATGCCTTTTCACTAATACGTCGCATGCTGGTGGATTGGATTGATTGGAAGGTGTTCATTGAGGAGCCCGTGGGTTGGACGCACATCTTCCATCTCGCCCAGCAGAAATCAGAGCTGCCGAGTCCAACTGATCTGAAGGAGGCTTGTGAGGCAATTCAACGCCTGAGCGATGTGTATAATTTGACAATTGGGGACATGGTGAAGGGATTGCTCAACGGAAAGCAGTACGAGTGAGTTATATTTGTGTAGCACTCCTCAGAATAACCCATCAGAATGCCATCTGCAGATCAAGTCTTAATGCAATGGACACTTATAGGATTGGCCAATTCCTGCATCAACACAGCAAACCGCATTTGGCCAGGCAATGGTTTGCCGAGACTGCCAAATGGCTCATTTCCAATAAGACAACTCCGACTCTGATGGGATCTGACCCTGAGAGATTGGTGTATTTCATGGCCAGTGCATTTGCTAACAATAGTGAGTAAATTGCGCTTGAATTCGTGCAGATGACTCATTTGTTATCTGTGTTTTAGAGTACTATTCCACAGCTATGCCAATTTTGGATCATGCTCTGATGATGGGAAATAAATCAAAGAAAACCCAAGTATTCAATTTGAGAACTTACGTCCAGAATATGATCAGAAATGAGCCCAAATTGAAACCTCTTGCCAAGGAGAATATTACATCTTATTCTCAAGGTTGTCGAGGTCAATTTGTGCCACAATTAAATCTGCATTGCGAATATAAAATGAAGACTTCGCCATTTCTACGACTGGCACCCCTCAAAATGGAAATTGTTCTGCTTAATCCATTTATAGTTGTGTTCCATGATGCATTGTCTCCCCAGGAAATCGATGAACTCCAAAATCTTGCCCGACCACTGTTGAAGCGTACCACTGTCCATGTGGATGGCAAATATGTTTCGAGAAGAGTGCGAACCTCGAAGGGCGCCTGGCTGGAAAGGGATCTCAACAATCTCACGAGGCGCATCGAGAGACGAGTTATCGACATGACTGCGTTAAGCATGCAGGGCTCTGAGGCATTCAACATTATGAACTATGGCTTGGCTGGACACTATGCGGCTCACTACGATTTCTTTAATACCACACGGGTGAGAGTGTCTTTCGAAAAAAATCACACTGAATTTAATGAAAACGCCATGAAAATGAGAAAGTTTTTCCTGTTCTTAAAAATAGTTTCTAAATATGAGAAACAACATTTTCTGATAATAATAAATCCATCATTTGACAATCCCAAAAATGTAAGTAGTATATAAGTAACAACAGGAAAAACATGCTGGAATGTTAGACATAGTATTTACAAATTTTATAAACATGTTCACTGAAATTAATTGTGTTTTAGAAGTAAGGTATGGCGAATTTCTAACATTCAGTGCGATTTTATTCTGAGTGCAGAAGTGAGTGTCATTATAATTGAAAATCAAATTAATTCACTGCCAGCAACAAGCAAGTGAAGCAGGTGATCGCATTGCAACGGTGCTGTTCTATGTATGTGCATTCTGGCTTATTATTTGTATCATTTAAATCTGTATTTAAATGCACAGCTGTCTGATGTGGAGCAGGGAGGCGCCACAGTATTCCCAAATCTGAAACAGGCTGTTAGTCCAGAGCGTGGAATGGCTCTCTTCTGGTATAATCTGCTGGACAATGGAACTGGCGACACGAGGACCCTTCATGGAGGCTGCCCAGTTCTCGTGGGCTCCAAGTGGGGTAATTATAAACTAGTGATGCTGACGATGATCTTTTATAAACGAATCCTACTTTCCCTTGCAGTGATGACCCTCTGGATACATGAACGTGCTCAGCTGTTTACTCGACCTTGTCTCAAAAGCCACTTATAATCAGATCAGCACTGATATATACGAAGAAAACATGTATAATTTATTAAATTAATTATTTATTATTATTAGATTTATCAAATTTGAAGTTGTAATATATTATATATGACTATGTATACACACAACAACATTGTTTCTATAATTAAGATTCATTTAAATTAGTTTTTTCCTTTAAGTTGAACACTTCCGAGTTATATTAATTTGATTAATATTATTTTATTTTGCTTTGAATTTGTATTAAATTATATAACATTTAATTTGTGGCGTGAATTTAAATTCAAACGTTTTATTTATTGAAAACCTGCTTAAAATTCAGCTGAATAAATAACTATCCACCTCATACAAATATTGGGAACATATACCTCTATAAAACAGATATGTAGGATTGCGAAGTTAAATTCTGCTGATTGATAGATCAGATACAGATTTGGAGAAACTATCAAGTAATGCGGACAGACTTGCCATACTCTATATTTATTACTACAGAGCAAATATTCTCCGACACATGGAATGCCTGTCTTGGATAAAATTCAAGTATCAAATTTAATTTAATTTCAATTATAACTTTTATTTATTGAAGGCTTTCTTAAAATTCGGGGATTGCTTTTAGATCACACTGAATAAATAAATAAAAATTCTCAAAAATATTGCGGCTTTTGACTTACTTATTTATTTATGCGAAATATGTATGTTTACTTCATAATTCCAATGTCAAAAATGCAAGTTAATTAACTACTACCAACTGAGAGCAAACAATTATATAAAACATTTTGATTATTGTTGAGAAGAAAATACGCATGTAAAATGAATTAGAATTTTCTGGTATTTGCAGTCCAATTCTAAGTTAGTTACTTACCAAAAATATACTGAAAACAGTTGTGCAAAGAACCACATTCTGTACTCGTGCAGAAAATAATAGGTTAATTAACACAATGCGAACTAATTGATTGACACAGCTGCGATAGTTGGGTAAACAAACCCCAAATTGAAATTGATATAAATAGCTCTTGGTCTCCACACAGAGATCAGCATTCAGAAGAAGTCCACAAACATCGCAATGAGAATCCCAACGTTGATCCTAAGCCTTGCCGTCTTAGCCATTTGCTTGGTAAAGTCCACCGAAGGACAGGGTTACGAATATGATACAACTACTGTCATATATGACACTACAACAAGTACCACATGGGAGACTACAACGTCAGGGGGATGGAGGAGACACGGAGGTAAACAGAGGGCTTGGAGGTACGGACGCTCACCGGTTCTTATTAACTTTGGACGTATGAGAAATGTGAAAAATTCGAAATAAAATCTGCAATCAATTTGCCCAGTTCCCATACGCAATACAGCACATCAATTCAAAAGTCTTTTCTTTTTCTCAAATTCAAACTTCATTTCAGAATATAGTCTAGGAACTAAGTTAGTAACTTTGTTGGAGTTGTCAGTTTTGAACAGTTTGAAAACGTAACACGAAATGGATTCACTCAAATGGATATTTTTCTGCATTGCCATTGCCATTGCCATAATCTTAACAAATGGAAATAAAACGTTGGAGGAAAGTCACTCGACATCAGTCTCGGGAATGGTGAAGCTGCTCCTGCTGGAGGCCAAACTCATTGAGAACCTCAACGGCTATGCGGATGAGCTGGAGAGAAAGTTGAATACACTGAAAAGGTAAGTTCCAAAGTCGAACTTGATTTATTTGAAACTATAACTATTAGTTTTCTCAGTGTTGTTCTACGACTGCAAGCGGAAAGCGATAAAGCCATGTCTCAAATGGAAGATTATGTTTCATGCCACTTTCATAAATGAGCACATGATGTGTACAACTTGACAATTGGGGACATGGTCAAAGGATTGCTCAAGGGAACGCAGTATGAGTGAGTTATTAGTGTAACACCAGTTTTTGTTTTGTGTGTGTGATGGAAAATTTACGCAGCCCACTGACTTACGAGATAAAAACAAGTATAATTTATTCAAATATTGAGTTTGAAGCTGTGATATATTACACATGATTATATATACACACATAGGCACCAAAGACGATAATGTAGCCTCCAAGAAGTGGTTCAGGCTGTATCGGTTGGTCGAGGTTTCATAAAGTTCCTTAAAAGATATCGAGTGCGGTTGTAGTTCGAACAAAATTGCTAGGAAGGGGGAAGAGAGGAAAAAGGAATTGGACGAATCTCATAAATTTAATTTGGAGGGGACACTCCAGCATCAACTGAACATAATAACATTTGATGATCCCTGTGCGTTGCATGACTCCTGAAATTCCCTCGCTTTGTGCTGCAGCCGCACTCATCATGGGAAATACATGCAAACAATTCAATTATTAATTCATTATCATAATTCATTAATTCATTTTCCTTTGGCTATTGTAACATCTAATATTTTAATATTTATTAATTTATTATCAATAATATTTAAGCAATTTTACAGTTTTCGAATTCTTTTAAAAGATATCGAGTGCGGTTGTAGCTCGAACAAAATTGCTAGGAAGGGGGAAGAGAAGAAAAAGGAATTGGACGAATCTCATAAATTTAATTTGGAAAGGACACTCCAGGATCAACTGAACATAATAACATTTGATGATCCCTGTGCGTTGCATGACTCCTGAAATTCCCTCGCTTTGTGCTGCAGCCGCACTCATCATGGGAAATACATGCAAACAATTCAATTATTAATTCATTATCATAATTCATTAATTCATTTTCCTTTGGCTATTGTAACATCTAATATTTTAATATTTATTAATTTATTATCAATAATATTTAAGCAATTTTACAGTTTTCGAATTCCTGATTCATTTTCGGAAGAAGCAAAATTTTGATAAGCAATTTGGATAACTTAAGCTTTCTAATATAATAAATTCAGTTTTGTCTTAACTATTTTAAATTGTAATATTTTGTAATCCGATATTTTATTATTTCTTTTTTTACAGATTGAAGATTATAAAATGAAATAAAAAATCTTGTAATTTAACGTATGGAGTATTAGTGCAACACAAAATTATTCATTTGTTTAATTATTAAATTATTTTTCTTATTTCATTTATTAGATTCTTATTTATTTATGTACAAATTATTTCATTATTATTACTTTTTTTCAGTATTTAAATATAAATCTTGTTTTTAATTATTTTTTCACTTTTATTTAATCAAGTGTTTGATTTTCATTTATTGGTTTATTTGGTAGTGTAATTTGTTCATTTATTTTTGGCAGGCTGTTGACAGCGACTTCCATATTAAAGTGTTAGCATCCTTTTAGATTGTGCCTTAATTTCTAATACCACATGGAAAGCCCGCTCAGCTTTAGCGCGCAGATCTTTAAGGAGCGCAATAAGCTTCCGCTCATTGTACGTGCGATTAAAGTTGAGTGAAAGCTCTCTCATACTAACTTTAAGAGAGATTTGCTCGTGCAATTTTACACAGCTTTACTGCATATTGACACACATTAAAATCGAAGCATTCTTGCTGCTCGCCAAATTAGAATTTAAGTAAAAACCAAAATTGTGGATCTGATGCATTTACTTGCATATTCTCCACATCCAAGAGATCTTGTGTAGGTGGGACATCTGATTGGCCTTGGGGGTAAATTGATTATTGTTCAATAAATTTAAAAGTATAATTCCGGCGTTTATGGTCATTGAAATGGTTTTACTGCATATTATTCGTATATTGATTATATTATTATTATTATATTATGATTATTCGAACGTTGGGTTTGTCTCTAATACCTTTCATTTCAAATATTTAATAGGCACAGTGCTTAATACACCACCAAATATTCTTAATTATAATTAAACATATTTAATTAATTTAATTCATTCATTTGCAGCATCAATCCCTTCGAGACCACTTGGCTTGTGACATCGTCCGGCTTCGCTGTGCATTTGTTCACTTTCTTAGCTTCTCCAGCAGAAAGTTTAGTTACTGATTTTATTATTTTATTTTTTCTCAACTGTGATTGTTACTGATTCAATACATGTGGGGTGCTGATTAAGAAAAAAAATTCAAAAATGTATTTTTGTGTTTGTTGGAGGTGCACTTGTCCACAGAGGATTTTCTGTTGGTGGCTATTTTTATTTTTTTAAATTTTTTAAAAATTTCCTTTTTTGTTTTTGGTGAAAGTCGATCTTACTCACAGCTCGGCTTGGTATACGAAAAACCAAAGCATAACCTTAGGCATAATAGTAAATGAAATCTATTAAATTAGACAAGGGAACTGCCAACAGCAAAATAAGGTTAATTTAAAATATTTTTCCTTTAAGTTGAATATCATACCCTAAAACTCTTAAATTGAGAGATCACCTTTGGCATGGGTACAAATATTTATTATAATTACAATGCACTCTTCTTAAAACCAATAATAATTAAATTTCGTATTTAATATATAATATAAAATATATTATATTTTCCACTTCCAAATTTCTACATTTAGTTCGTAACTTGAATTTCACTTTAATCGTTTTATTTTTTAAAAACATTTTTAATATTTGTCAACTGTTTTTAATTCAGACTGAATACATAACAACCTTTTACAAATATTATACGAAATATATAATGAATAACTTGTGTTGGAGGCAGCAGCAGCCAACGCAACATTGAATAAAGATCATAACGTTTTCTAATATAATAAATTCAGTTTTGTCTTAACTATTTTAAATTGTAATATTTTGTAATCCGATATTTTATTATTTCTTTTTTTACAGATTGAAGATTATAAAATGAAATAAAAAATCTTGTAATTTAACGTATGGAGTATTAGTGCAACACAAAATTATTCATTTGTTTAATTATGAAATTATTTTTCTTATTTCATTTATTAGATTCTTATTTATTTATGTACAAATTATTTCATTATTATTACTTTTTTTCAGTACTGAAATATAAATCTTGTTTTTAATTATTTTTTCACTTTTATTTAATCAAGTGTTTGATTTTCATTTATTGGTTTATTTGGTAGTGTAATTTGTTCATTTATTTTTGGCAGGCTGTTGACAGCGACTTCCATATTAAAGTGTTTTTTTTAGATTGTGCCTTAATTTCTAATACCACATGGAAAGCCCGCTCAGCTTTAGCGCGCAGATCTTTAAGGAGCGCAATAAGCTTCCGCTCATTGTACGTGCGATTAAAGTTGAGTGAAAGCTCTCTCATACTAACTTTAAGAGAGATTTGCTCGTGCAATTTTACACAGCTTTACTGCATATTGACACACATTAAAATCGAAGCATTCTTGCTGCTCGCCAAATTAGAATTTAAGTAAAAACGAAAATTGTGGATCTGATGCATTTACGTGCATATTCTCCACATCCAAGAGATCTTGTGTAGGTGGGACATCTGATTGGCCTTGGGGGTAAATTGATTATTGTTCAATAAATTTAAAAGTATAATTCCGGCGTTTATGGTCATTGAAATGGTTTTACTGCATATTATTCGTATATTGATTATATTATTATTATTATATTATGATTATTCGAACGTTGGGTTTGTCTCTAATACCTTTCATTTCAAATATTTAATAGGCACAGTGCTTAATACACCACCAAATATTCTTAATTATAATTAAACATATTTAATTAATTTAATTCATTCATTTGCAGCATCAATCCCTTCGAGACCACTTGGCTTGTGAAATCGTCCGGCTTCGCTGTGCATTTGTTCACTTTGTTAGCTTCTCCAGCAGAAAGTTTAGTCACTGATTTTATTATTTTATTTTTTCTCAACTGTGATTGTTACTGATTCAATACATGTGGGGTGCTGATTAAGAAAAAAAATTCAAAAATGTATTTTTGTGTTTGTTGGAGGTGCACTTGTCCACAGAGGATTTTCTGTTGGTGGCTATTTTTATTTTTTTAAATTTTTTAAAAATTTCCTTTTTTGTTTTTGGTGAAAGTCGATCTTACTCACAGCTCGGCTTGGCATACGAAAAACCAAAGCATAACCTTAGGCATAATAGTAAATGAAATCTATTAAATTAGACAAGGGAACTGCCAACAGCAAAATAAGGTTAATTTAAAATATTTTTCCTTAAGTTGAATATCATACCCTAAAACTCTTAAATTGAGAGATCACCTTTGGCATGGGTACAAATATTTATTATAATTACAATGCACTCTTCTTAAAACCAATAATAATTAAATTTCGTATTTAATATATAATATAAAATATATTATATTTTCCACTTCCAAATATATTACATTTAGTTGGTAACTTGAATTTCACTTTAATCGTTTTATTTTTTAAAAACATTTTTAATATTTGTCAACTGTTTTTAATTCAGACTGAATACATAACAACCTTTTACAGATATTGCGAAATATATAATGCATAATTTGTTTATTTATGCGAAATAAGATTATTTCCAATTTCCAACGTGTTCAGTTGAAACAGCAAAAACAGCAAACAGACTACAGCCAACTATGAGCAAATTAAATAACTGAAATAACGTATTTTATTCGGGTATATTCAGTTGCGCAAAAAATTCTGCAAACAGTTGTGCAAAAATCCACATAGATTATTCGTGCAGAAAAAACAAGGCAGAAAGAGTAAACAATTCAAGCAAATGATTGACACAACTGCGATAGTTGGGTAAACAAAACCCAAATTCAAATTGATATAAATATCTCTCGGTCTCCACACAGAGATCAGCATTCAGAAGAATTCCACAAACATCGCAATGAGAATCCCAACGTTGATCCTAAGCCTTGCCGTCTTAGCCATTTGCTTGGTAAAGTCCACGCAAGGGCTGACTAAATTATTCCCGAGTGGTCCACCACCGGGTAGCCCATACCAGCTTGGTACACCACCGAGTGGCCAATTCCAGCATGGTATACCATCGACTACCGCACCGACTACCGCACCGACTACCGCACCGACTACCGCACCGACTACCTTACCGACTACCTGATAGACTACCATACCAATGGCTCCCTCGACTACAATCTCCGATGCACAGCTTGCTGCACCACTGAATTAGCTCGAGTTAGCAAGGGGAAAACAGAGGGGTACGAGGAACAGCGACGACTGGTCCTCATTAACTTTGGAAAAATGACAAATGTGAAAAATTCGAAATAAAATCTGCAATCAATTTGCCCAATCAATTTGCCCAGTTCCCATACGCAACACAGCACATCAATTCAAAAGTCTTTTCTTTTTCTCAAATCCAAACTTCATTTCAGAATATACTCTAAAATAAGTTAGAAACTTTGTTAGAGTTGTCAGTTTTTAACGAAATGGATTCACTCAAATGGATATTTTTCTGTAATGCCTTTGCCATTGCATTAATCTTAACAAATGGAAATAAAACGTTGGAGGAAAGTCACTCGACATCAGTCTCGGGAATGGTGAAGCTGCTCCTGCTGGAGGCCAAACTCATTGAGAACCACATGCTGGAATGTTAGACATGGTATTTACAAATTTTATAAAAATGTTCACTGAAATTAATTGTGTTTTAGAAGTAAGGTATGGCGAATTTCTAACATTCAGTGCGATTTTGTTCTGAGTGCAGAAGTGAGTGTCATTATAATTGAAAATCAAATTAATTCACTGCCAGCAACAAGCAAGTGAAGCAGGTGATCGCTTTGCAACGGTGCTGTTCTATGTATGTGCATTCTGGCTTATTATTTGTATCATTTAAATCTATATTTAAATGCACAGCTGTCTGATGTGGAGCAGGGAGGCGCCACAGTATTCCCAAATCTGAAACAGGCTGTTAGTCCAGAGCGTGGAATGGCTCTCTTCTGGTATAATCTGCTGGACAATGGAACTGGCGACACGAGGACCCTTCATGGAGGCTGCCCAGTTCTCGTGGGCTCCAAGTGGGGTAATTATAAACTAGTGATGCTGACGATGATCTTTTATAAACGAATCCTACTTTCCCTTGCAGTGATGACCCTCTGGATACATGAACGTGCTCAGCTGTTTACTCGACCTTGTCTAAGCCTGTGCGCTAATTGATATAGTTAACATCAACTATCAAGAGTCGTTTATTGGGGATTTCCACAACACACTTCTGTAACTTGGACTCCTGCTTGTGCCACACGTATGCAGAATCATAGACAAACAAATTTTCGACGTAATCACTTTACACACTTAACAAAAAACCTGTACCCTTCCCCTCTTGCTACTAGTGGCTTAAATGCTTTTTAAAATGCCAACATGGAAAAAAATAAAGTGCTGAGTGGTTGATAGTCGAATCTTTGGCACTTTGGGCTTTATTTTGTTGTTGTTAGGTAAAAAACGCCCAAGCAGCCGCAGTCGAGCACAATTTTAGCATACTCCTAGGCGCCATAGACCATAGTCCCCTTGCCCCTCTCCGCACACCCTTCCCGTGCAGGCAGGCGTCTGGTGTCTGACACCGCGTACGTGATGTGCAACTTAATGTTTCAATTAGAGGTAAAGTGGCGCTCGAGTTGGTAGTGGCTCCCCCTCTTTACCTCCATCTCTACCCGCGTAGGTTATCGTCCTTATCATCCTGTGTGTGTGTGTGTGTGTGTGTGTGTGTATCAGTGTTAGCATCTCTATATCAGTCTGTGCTCTTATCTGCTTTTAAAAGTTTTAATAATGAACTGACGCTTACCACCGAGAATCGTGTACGTTGCTCACCAAATGAAGAACGTCCCATCCAAATCCCACACTCAGAAAAATACATAAATAAATCTAAATGCAATTTGAAATATTGCCCTAAAATAGAATTCTCAAAACCATAACATCACCCTTAAAAATTAAAAAAAAAATAGACTTTCAATTCTAAATATTCAACAAAAAAAGTTCTTAAATTTGAAAACATTTTTAAGAACAAGAAAAATTGTGGAAATAATACTGAATACTAAGAAAATGTTGCGATTTTAAGAAATAATTTGCAAATATGCATATATAAAAATGCTTAAATTAGAAAACATTTTTTACGTTATTTTGAAATGATTTATATTAGTTGGGAAATCATTTCTAAAAAGCGGAAATGAAAAAGTACATTTTAAATTTATTTCATTTCATTTCTTTTATTTCAATTTCAGAAAGGAAAAAATAAAAATTAGGAAAAATAATAACCCTGAATCTTAGAAAGAGTAAACATTAAATTAAATTAATATTCATTTATGCATTGTATATATCAGGTCACTTATTTTTTTCTGAGTGCAAGTGAGCTCGCTGCTTGAGTTAGTTAGTTTTGCCTGCTGACTGGGCACTTTTGATAATTTGTTTACCATCCACTCGGCGCACCTTTTGTGCAAAGTTGTTTGCATACAAGCAAACTCTGGGGCAGGGCTCTTCGGCCAGCCCTGGAAAGGTTCAAATTGAACTGGAGCAGTGCAGCGTGCATAATGCGTAGATTTAATTGAATTTTTGGGCTAAACTGAAACTGTGAACTCAAATAAAACTTTAGCCTTGACCACAAATGAGAATTTTTGGGCAAAAAGTTTTAGCGTGAAATGCAACTGCTCCAAAAGATTTCTTACACAAGTTTTGACAAAGCAGCAAACCAAATGGCCAGCGGCAACTAAACTCCTTACACGCAGCAAAGGATAACCCCAACACCATCCCTGATTCTCCATCCCTGCACACCCAACACCTTTAAGTAAAGAGCGACCACAGCTATAAATAAAAAATTGCCAACATATGCGAAATGCTAACTAGCTTGAGCGGCTTTACAGATATTCGAATGTGCTACGTTTAGAGATGGCCGAATTCCCACACTTCGTACATTCACATTTAACACTTAACATTTCGGTGATCCATTATTCAATTAACCCTTGATTATCTTTGCGAAATAAATAATAAAAGAATTAATTAAAATTGAAGTTGGGCTTTTTCTACAAGCAACGTAATAAATTCAAAAATAAAAATTATGTAAAAATTATTATAATTAAACATTAATTAAATTATGATTGTAATCTTGAAGAAGCGCTCAGCTTCCTTGAAATATCTGTTTGTGAATACTGATAATGAAATATACTTTCTGTACACTCAATTGTGATTTTGAAAAATTTCAGTGTGATTTTTTCTCCTGATTGTAGCTCATCGTTTAGTCGTCTATGCCCGGGTCAAGTGTAGATAGAAACGTGTACCTAAAACGTATTTCATTTTGATTGTGTGCACTTTATGATGCGTCCTATGCGCTCACCACCAACATGATTACATATGCCCAGACCAATAATTTTGCCTCAGCAAAAATGAAAAAAGAATTGGGCAAATAAAAATCAAACAAGGTTAAGAAAAGTTGGTTGTTGTAAGGCAAACGTTGATTGTGGAAATCGAGCAAAATGTTTTATGCACAGTCTGAAAAAAGGGTTGCGCCTCGGTTGGTTTGTGGTCAATGAAGGAAATATGATTTGGATTTTGTTACTTTGATTACACACATTACATGCGAATATTCCACACACAGCGCTCAGACGGTGGTTGTGGCCAAATGGTGTATGTGTGTGTGTGTGTGTGCCGTGCCACAAACGTGTGTTAAATTTCAGATGGACATGGAAATATTAATGCAGTGGGAGTGAGACAGCCAGAAAGAGAGAGAACGCGGCCGTAAAGCATTTGATGTGCCTGTGTTCGTTGCAGGAAATTGAGTTTTTCATACACATATATACATATACATATGTATATGTATATATATTTAAATATGTCTGCTATATATATATATATAAATATATGTGTGTGTGTGTGTGTGTAATGTAAATAATAGCCAGCAAAAAGAACAAGAAATTTATGCACGCACTCAAGCGCACAAATTCGCTTGGCCCGTCGTCGTCGTCGTCTTCGCTTCTTTTTCTTCTTGCTTCGCTTCTTTTTTCTGCTTTCTTTCAAGCAGCAGCATCTCAGGGTCAGTTTGTGCTGATTTACTCAATGCAAAGGGCATTGTGATTATGTCACCAAATGTGTAACGCATTTAAGTAGGAATAGTCTTATACCCTGTAAGCCATTACAAATGGGAAAGAGAGTTTGATGAAGCTGTGCAAAAGCATGTAACAGGCAAAAAGACTCCTTAAACAATCTGATATCGGATATTATAAGAACTAGAGATCTCAAATTTGGTATGTATAAGTTCGATTATATCCTGGGCAGCTCAAATTTAGTTAATTTCATTCCTTATAGATACAAACAAGCGGAACTCAGAGACTATAATTTGGAATATAAGTTCTTGTATACCCAACGCAGATAAAGCTTATTCATTTGACCGATAACTACTAATTAATGTTCACTAGAAGAGTATTTAATTATCGGCGTGACAAATGTTTTTTCCGCTTTCTTATTTCTGCCACGTTTTTCATTTTTTTTTTTGTGATTTAGTTTAACAATGTAAATGCTTAAGAAAATCGATAAATGCGAATGCGAGTGTGTGTATAGGTGTGTGTCTGGTGTGTGTGAGTGTTGACTGAGATTTTAGCTATTTAAGTTTTGGTAGGCAGTCTGTCTGGCACTCATTTGAGCAACACTCGACAGATGCAGCTAGCTGCCAAGGCACTTGGACTCGAACTGACCCGCCTTTCAACAAGTGCCACTGTCACTTACCTTGTAATCAAAGATACATATATAAATATACACATATATATATATATATATATATATGTATGTATACAGTAGAACATATGCAGCAGCTGACAAATGGAAGTCGGTCAGGTGACGAATAAGTTGCAGTTCTCTCTAATTTGGATTAGAGAAACGATTGCTCGAAACAAACATAAATTGATTAAATGTCAATCGGCTCACAATCAATTACAAAATGACAAATTTGACAAGCGAGTGTATGAGAGTATTTGTGGGTGTGTGTGTGTGTGTGTGAATGTGAGTTGTTGCAAAACGGATGCAATGCGCATAATCTGGACAGTACGTCAATGCAGCCAGGCAACATGCAACTGACAAGCGAGCTGGGTGAGTGCAGAAGAGGGGGCTACACTTAGACAAAAGTAGTACTGAATTTTATTAAGTTGCCAAGGGTTTCGCACCTTATTATTCAGAAAGTTAATCTTTAAAATTGAGAGCTGTGACTCTGTGAGAACCACGATTTACATTTCTTAATTCCCCGTTGGATTTTTCTAAAATGTTGAAAAATTATTTCGAAATGCAAGAAAATAGTTTCGAATTTTCTAATTTACAAAATTCCATTTTTTTTTTCTGAGTGTGGGATGAACTGACTCAGTTCAGTGGACAGTGGACAACTGTCAGTTGGAGAGCAGCCGAAATCAATGGCAAAGTTGATTTACGTGCGGTTGCCAATTGTGTTCAAATGGGGGGCGTAATGTGGGCGGGGCATACTGGCCATATCGAAATGATTTGCTGGCCAACAAGGATGACGACGACTACGACAAATGCAGCTAAACGAATTATGTCTAATGGCATTTCAGGTTGAAATGCGATTAAAATGCAATTTGAAATGCAAAACATTTAGCCAGCCACAACACATGTAACATGTAAGAGAGGTGTAGAGAGAGGGTGGAGTATGGTCCTGCTACTTTTGTGGCAACTTGTGTCTGTGCCGCACATACTTTAAAGACGCTATTGTCTGACTGCCTCTTTTTTTTTGGCTGTCAGCCAATTTCAATTTTGAAGAGGAGAGAGCAAGACATAGGCAAGCCAGCAAAAAGCTGACTTGCATGTGGCATGTGACAGCATGTTGCTGCATGTAGCATGTGGTTACAAATATATGAAGCGTTACCTGCTGACTAGACCAAGAGAAATTATCTTTAAATGTTTTCGAGCACGTTCAAATAACGCGAAACGCTTCTCTAATTTATGGCAAACGGGCGACAATTAAAAGTCCATTCGAGACACGCAAACAACAAATAAATGTCCAAATAGAAGAAGAAATGTGACAATTTAGCTTGCCAAGAAATGCAGCAAAATTTTTGTACCTTTGGCACCTCAGCATCAGCATCTGCATCAGCCTAAATGTGTCGGCTGCATTGTCAACAAAAGCATAATTTATGCGTTTCGCGTTTCGTCTGTTTGCCATTGGAGTTGCAATGAAAATGGGTATGGAAACGGGAGTAGGCAAAGGGATGAAGACTGGGACTGGGGAATGGGGACTGGGAACTGGGAACTGGGAACAGGGAACTGGGAATTGGCCAGCAAATTCATTGCGAGACAAGCGAACATGACAGCGGCTATGTGTCGTCTTCGTCTGCAGGAATTTCACGTGGAAAAAGTGCAGCCAGAAATTATTTTAATTAAAAGAACAAAAGCAGAAAAAAAAGAACGCAATAAAAACTAAAGACAAACGAAGAAATTGCACACTAAATGCACACACACTAAATGTTGTGCACACACACACAAACAGAGAAAAAAAATGCTCTAGTCGAGAGTGCTCGACTGGGAGTTATCCCGAACCCAAGTTTACAGCTATCCAAAGTGCTTGAGCTGCTGCTGTTAAATATGAATAAACGATTTAAATCCGATATTGATGAGGAATTATACAGATAATTAATCTTATGTCAAGCCATGTACATTTTCAATTTGAAGAATGAAGATCTCTAAAATGAAGAATCTTACTTCGGATTTGTTCACAGTTTCTTTCATATTGTGCTTATGGAACTTCGATTTTCATTTAATGCCATTATTTGCTTAAGACACAAGACTTTAAGCATATTTATTCATTTATGTCCCATAGGTTAGAACAATTTTGCAAAATGTATTTTTTGAAGTCTGTATTTAAATAATAAAATTAAATTAGATTAATATCTTATTTAACATATTTTATTATGACTACCAACTATTAAACTTTTATAAATCTGAGTATTCATTTGCGACTCGTAAATCTAATAATAAACTAAATATAAACAAATATTTTAAATATGAACCCGAATCCGAATTCAAAATATATTGGATAAAAAATAAAGAACACTTCAACTGGAGCCAGCAAAATATATATTTTAAATGTGAAATTAGACTTTAAAATTAAAAATTGTAAGCAAAATAAATTTAAATTCTGGAACATTTTGCGAACAGTTTTTTGGGAATAAGTTATTCTCAGTGTATATATCAAGTATTGAACTCAACTTGCAGCCGCACACACACACACATAGTCACTGCGATGTTCTGCTCGATTTACGCACTGCATTTGTCATGATCTGTTTATTTTGATATATGCAAAGGCGAGTGATTAATTTAGCCAACTCATGTGGCACATATATGTATGCTGCCACTTCTGCTGCTGCTGCTGCTGCTGCCGGCAGCGATTTGCACTTTATTATCACACACAGCCTGGCGACAATCTATGCGCATTTAATGGTACCCCAAAACACTCCCATACATGGGCACAGATATATATACATATATACATATATATATATATATATAGATATATATATTCAGACATATATCGATTGGTATTTTTATGTGGCCATCACCTGTTGTCTGCTGACTGCTTTTCAGCATGTTGCCCCCCAGAAAATCATTTGCATATCCATCCATGCAACCCCTGTAAGCTGTGGGAGAGTCTGTCGTCTGTCGTCTGTCGTTTGTCGTTTGCCGTTGTAGGTGTATCCCCGCATGTAATCAAATCAAGGCAAATGCTGCAAGTGCCAGATGCGCCACACGCATACACCTTACCAACCAAAAGTAACTCAAGCCGTAAATGTACACTCAGAAAAACAAATCGAACTGAAACTGAAAATGGTCAATGGTCAAAGGTATCTCAACTTACTACTGAGAAAGTCTTGTGCATGTCCGATAAACAAATTTAATTATGTAAAATAAAAATTGAAATTATTTCTAGTTTTCTAGCAGCTAATTTATAAATTAAAGGCAATTTTTTTTAAATATGATTTTTCATTTTATTTTGTATATATCTGGATTAAATATAAATTTATTATTATATTATATTTTTATTTCGCCTACATAGTAATTATTTATAAGTCAGAACATTTCTCTAGTTGTTAGGGGGAGTTGCATTTTAGAATGATTTATTCAAACGCGTGGCAACTTTGTTTCTGAGTGTACCTGGTGTAGGAGTTGTAAGTATATCTGTAACTGTAACTGTATCTGTAACTGTATCTGTAACTGTAACTGTAACTGTATCTATATCTGTATCTTTGGCTGTTTTGTTACAGCAGCTGCACACACACCTACGTTCAATTTGATTTTATGTTTGCACACGCAGCAACAATTTGCCATTGTTTGCAAAATAATTGCAATCTACGCAGGCAGCTGCGACCCTCTTTCTAGCACTTCTCAAGAGATGGGGGTAGGTATAGAGTTTGTCTGTGTGTGTGTTAGTAATGGCCAAAAAATGGAGTGGCCAAAACTCTTATGGCACTCGCCGTCATCGTCGCTGGCAGCAGCAGCAGCAGCAAATTGGTCAAAAAGCCAAACAATTAGCGCGGAAACAATGGGCCCTCAAATATTGGTTGATGTTTTTGCTGCTGCTTTTGTTGCTGCTGTTGTTGTAGTTGTTGCTGTGGCTGTGGCTGTGGCTGACCAGCTTCAAAAATGGATTATCGCCAATGGGCATAAATTTACAGTTGCTTTTCTATGCGCCTCTCTTTTTTTATGTAGCTTTTGTCAGCGCCCACAAAATAGCCAACAACTCGCATATGGCCAGAAAAACACGCTAACAGAGCCCACAACTCAATATGTATTCTCTGTGTGTGTGCGCGTGTGTGAGTGTGCGACAATTTCACACACCGGAAATTCAGTCCATTTAATGCACGAATTTCGCGCCATTTTACGTTGCTCAACTCTGGGTCTCTTTGTTATGTGCTACATTTTTTGTTGCCCACAGAGTGCCACTGTACAGTAAACACCATGCTGGTTGAACGAAGGGTCAGACAAACAAAACAAAATCAAAAAAAAATAAAACCTGTACCACAAATGATTTTTGTACGAAAAACCAAAAAATATATGCCGCTCGAAGCGTTTCCGTTTTGAGGCTTGCACTATAAACAAAAAATTCAAGTGAAGTGCAATCGAGTCGAACTCTTAGAAAACGTTTAACTTAAAGCCAATTTCTCAGCTGAAAAGCTTCAGTGTTGCTGCACAAACTAATTGCAGTGTATGAAGCCTGAAAGTAGAGCAATATGTGATTAGCAATCCGCACTTGTTGCTCAACCTAACGTGATTCACTTGCCTCACTTGTTGCATTAAAACTAATTAATAGAGTTGATAATAGAGTACTTGGCTCACAGATACCCTGTGTATAATAAGAAAACCACCTGAGCTAAGCTCGCACGAGTGCCACAGAAATGGAGTCTGATCCCACAAGGTTATGCAACAGATCGAGCGTATCTATGTGTGTCAGCAAACAGCTAACCTAACCCAACTACATATAATAATATATTTAGGCTCAGTGCAGGGTATCCGTTATTCCATCACTTTTGTTCGTCTTCTTTATTTCGAAAGAGCTCGACTTAAAGGTACTCTGTTGGAAATTTCATTTACATTTTGCAGCTTCTCCTAGAAACATGTCTTTATTATTATTATTATTGTAATATCATTAAGATTATATTATTATTACGATAGTTTTGTAGATTACATATTTGTTAGACGTTTAAGACGGTTTGGATCCATCCTTGGCTGCTGGTGGTGGTATTATGTTCGGAATGGCAAAGACAAGGCCGCCCCAACGAGGAATCGAAATTGGCGCCAGTTCATTCCAGACATTGCGCACCGGATCGTACTCCTCGACATTGTTGCACTCACGATTCTCATCACATCCTCCAACGGCAATCAAACGATCTTCAAGCACAGCACAACCGATCCCAAAGCGTGCCACAGCCAGAGAGCAAACCTGTGTCCACGTATCAGTAGCTGGATCATAACGTTCCACGGTTTCTGTGGGGCACTTGATCGTCTGGTCCCGGCCACCCAAGGCATAGATGTATCCATTTGCAACAGCGACACCAACGTAACCTTTGTTGCGATTCATTGGCGCCCGAAGACTCCATTCGTTTCGTTGCGGATTATAGCTTTCGACTGAGCGTCGCTCCCATCCGGCAATGGCATAGAGGCGGTTGCCCAACACCGCAACACCAGGGCACTCACGCTCCTCGGACATCGGCGACTCATAGCTCCAGGTGCGCGCAATGGGATCATAGCGTTCAACCGTGTTCAGATATTGCCCATTAGAGAACCCGCCGACCACATAGAGGTGTCCATCCAGCACTGCAACGCCTGGGCTATGACGGGCCGTTCCCATTGGATTGAGTGGCACTTTGGCCATCGTGTTTAGGTCGAGGCTCTCCACAGAGCACAATTGTTTCCGATCATTGTGTCCGCCTACCAAAATCAGTTTGTTCTGCAAGACAGCGGCGCCAAAGTCCTTACTCCCATCGATCGTGTGCTCCCAAGTCGTCCACTTGTCCAGCCGCGGACAGTAGCTCTCAATGGTGTTGAGCCAGTCCTTATCACCTAAGCCACATATAACCAGCAATTGGCCGACAGCAGTGGATCTGCGGGGCTTGGTTCGTTCGGTGGCAGCAATGAGCGAACGGCACTCGGGGGGCAGTGCATGCCACTTGAAAGCCTCCAACAGCAGTTGCAGGCACTCGTAGCTGGGGCTGCACACCTTCTCCACGTGTTCCACAATGAAGGATGGATCCAACAGGGGAAGACGCACCTTGGCGAGCAGCTCCGGCATGTGCTGCTCACGATTGGACGCATCGTGGCGCACCCACGACATCATCGAGTGGAAGACATCCTGCTCGGTCGGCACATTGAGCTCATCGCTGGACAGCAGCTTTCCCAGTTGATTGGCGTTTAGATGAAAGAACTCCTCATTGTGGCACACCTCCATAAAGTGCTGGCAGATGTACTCCTGCGCCACTTGCAGCGGCTCTGTGCATCCATGCTGATCCGCCAAGAATGCGAATCCCAAACAATTGGATGGGTGCAGCTGGCGTGCGAGAAAATTGCAGCATGCCGTCACCACATGGATCAGCTGCAGCAGGTTGGCGGTGGCCAGCAGCGTCTCGACAGTGTCCTCATGCAGCTCAATGCTTCCGGTGTAACAGTGCTGGACGAGCAGCTGCAACGCATCGCCACGCACCTCGCCAAGGGTCACCTCATCCTCCTTGCTCTCGCGCATCTGTCCGGTAAACATTGCCGAAAAATATTCACTCGACGCTGCGAGCACCAAGCGATGAGCGGACACCCGTTTGCCATCAATGCCAGCGATGAGAACCACATCGCACAGCTGCTTCTCTTCCACAAAGTGTTGCATTCGCTTCAACAAGGCATCTGCATGGCTGCCCACACTTGATTCCCTCGACAAAGACAAAGACTCCAGCTTGTTCTCCACCATATTCATTGATGTGGACGCTGTCGGGTCTCCACTGCGACTCTCTTCATCGTGTCCATTTACGGATGACATTTTATTTGGTTGGTGAAATCTTTAATAAAATACAAATTTATTTCGTATAAGCAAACAAGAAGCTGTCAAAGCTGTCAAGGCTGCCACTTTGTTGGCATTGCGCCGATAGCAATTAATCGAGTCAGTTGCGATATCAGGAGAATATCGATATGTGATCGGCATGGAACAATGTCGTTGGAAAACAAACATAAAAATTACAACCTTAGCTTATCAAATATGAAAGTAGATACTTTCGCATGAATTGTTCAAATATGCGTTAATAAAATTAATCCATCAATATATTTGGAACGAAGGCAGGCAAACAAAAGAAAATCACAAATAAAAAATAAGGAAAAACCTGTACCATAAATGATTTTTGTACTTGTTTTGAGGCTTGCACTATAAACAAAAAATTCAAGTGAAGTGCAATCGAGTCGAACTCTTAGAAAACGTTTAACTTAAGGCCAATTTCTCAGCTGAAAAGCTTAAGTGTTGCTGCACAAACTAATTGCAGTGTATGAAGCCTGAAAGTAGAGCAATATGTGATTAGCAATCCGCACTTGTTGCTCAACCTAACGTGATTCACTTGCCTCACTTGTTGCATTAAAAACTAATTAATAGAGTACTTGGCTCACAGATACCCTGTGTATAATAAGAAAACCAAGAGATTGTTCGTAGGAAAGATATATGATATAGTAGTCCGATATTGGAGACCGTTGTCTTTTCATAAAATTACGCAAATTGGCTACGTTTGATTCGTATATATTATATATACTTTAGACTATTCCGTTATACCCTATTCTAATGTACATAAATTATAATCTCTGAATAATACTCGATCATAGAACACGCCAGATAGACAGAAAATCTTATTGATTTTTATAAATCGTATAACTAAAGGAAACTGAAATTAATAAGCTGATTCAAAGACTGGAACAGGCAGCGGATAACACTCTCCACAGAGCTGCGGTAAGTGCTGGAATATAGAATAGTTATAGAATAGGAATATTATAGATGCTGTGCAAGTATAGTACAGGAGTCTCTGTTTAGAGCTCAAGTAGAGTAGTCGAAGACAATGGAGCCACAGAGCTTATTAGCTAGTTTAGGAGATAGCAGACTATTCTAAGAGGCTCAAGAGTTGAAATTGTGAGTTGAATTACTTATTGATTACAGAAGTTCGCAGCAGCTAAAATCTACAATCTATTAATTAATTCAACACTCTGAAATCTCTGCTCAGACTTACTGCATCTTGGCAATATGTTAGCCATAATCCAATTATACACTTCAAACGATTTCGGGCTTTAAATTCGAGGGGAGGAGGGAGACGCTTAAGGCAAGCCTTTTGGCTATAGCCATTATGAGCGTTATGGCCACCTTAACAATTAAGCGTAATTTGAATAATCAAAAGCCAACAAACAACAACAACAACAACAATAGCAACAAAAGCAACAACAGCAACTGGCAAATTCCAAGCCGCCGTGCAATAAAAACTTTGCCAACCATCGAACCTGACAATAAATTTCTGTGTGGCAACAACAACAACATCAACAACAAGCTCAACTAATGAAAGTAAGTCCAGAGCAGTTTTGTGCGGGGCTATTTGTAAGAAACTTAATTGAAATAATTTTGGATGGCTGGCTGGAGTGGGTTAAGGGTTCGAGGGTTTTCCATAAAGCTCTTGGCCAAAGTTTTTGCCACACAAGCAACGCAATCAAAGTGCAAACATTTTAGGAATGCTTGCTGGGGGATGAGAGAAGAAGTAACTTACCTATAAAATATGTGTGTGGGATTCGATTAAACTACAGGGCCTGCTAAGTTTATAGAGTATTGTGAATGTTGTCGACTGCCTGAAAATTCATCAATGGACAGCAAGCGCAGTAAAAATATCAATTGTGGATGTTGTGTACGAAATTAGTCGATAATTATCGATGTTTTTAAATTACTTTCGATAGAAAGACATCTAACAAATCTGGAACCAGATGATAGAAGCAGATCAATGGGCCATACCTTGGTCGGTTTTCTAAAACAAGATCACAAATCTATAAAATACATAGAGTGGTTTTAAAAGTAGTTTTATTTTATTCTAGAATTGTAATCTTAAGATCAAGAGAGCTCGACTAGCTGATACTCTGAACCTAGCTTGTTATCTACAGATAAATACACGGGCAGCTCTAAATTGACACTATTTTTGATGCTGATCTAGAATATTCATACTTCATGACATCGCCAATACTTGCCTCTGCCTGTTACATACTTTTGCAAGAAACCATAATTGCCTTTTTATCCATATTAATGGGTATCAGTGTAGGGTATAAGAGCATAAAAAGTTGATAGTTATCTTAAAGCTGAAATATTGTTTGTAGTAATTTTTAGTGTTTAGTTACAGAACTGTTGAGTAACATTTGTAATAGAAAAATAGTTCATAGTCCTCAAGAACAATTCGAAATTGATCAACAAAGAATAAGTGCTTAAAGAAAGTGCTTCTCTTTCTACTTTTAAGCTGTTTACTCTTTCTCTGAATAACTTTCCGTTTAGGTCTATCTGAATGAGTTGGCTACTCTAATGCAAGTGAGTCGAGACTGACAGCCAGACAGATAGACAGTCAGTGAGATCTGTGTGTTTAGCTAGGTAAAGTAATTGAAAGCTCTTTGCTTGGCACATACATGTACATACGTATGTCCGCATATCATATCAAGTCATCCTTCGAGAGCTAATGCCGCAAAAATTTCAAAGCCACGCAAAACTTTTGTAAATAAAGCGCAAGAAACCCGCTGGCTATTTGTGCGCCAAACTCCATAAGATATACGTATATGAATGTCTAAATATACACTCAGAAAAAAATTTCATAACTCTCTGAAAAACGCCACAAACTAAAAATCGACCTGAACAATTTCTAACATAAGAAACAAAATTTCTTAAAATTAGAAATCGAAAAACCCGAAAAAAATGCGAATTGTTTAATTTTTTTAGAAATATTTTCTATTATTGGGAAATTCAATTCAAAAAATAGTCAAAATCTGAAAATTAAACATATATTTTTTAAATTTTAATCAAATATGCGCTGAAATTTAGAAAAGAAAAATTCTGGTTTTTATAAAGATACTTTCTGAATAATAAGGAGAATTCTCAAAGGCGGCAAATAGCGAATTTCAAAAATTCAGAGAGATTCTTTCTCTGAGTGTATATATATATATATATAAATATACACTCGACTCACCTCAAGATATTTGTATAGATGAAGAAAGTTGAAACGCGTTGAAGCTTGTTGCGTGTTCTAACGAATCGCCGCAAGCGCTTGCCTAAGTTTGAGTGTATCTTTAACTGTATCTGTATCCGTAACTGTAAATGTATCTCTTTCAACATGCTCATTAGAATTCATTATAAATTTTCCACAGCGCCAACTAAGCAAATAAGAGGAGGGGAGGTGAAGAAGCCGGGGTTGGTGGCTTGAAGCCAGCCAAATAAATAACCAACACCTGTTTGCCGTTTTTGCCATTTACTGCGGCATTGTCTGGTTGCATGCCACAAAGCAAGGCAGCCAGCGGCTTATATCATATTCCTGGTCAGTGTCCGGGCGAGCAAACGTGAGATAACTGCAACCGGATGTTTCTATTAGTGGCAGGCAGCCACTGACTGTGGCAGGCAGTCAGGATTCGCGTTATTTATGCGTCGCGCTGCAACGTTCCAATTTATGTTGCAGCTTGCAGCCAGCAATTTGCGGCCAGGGTTATTATAACAATTATGATTGGAGTGGCATATAACACACACAATATGCTAATAACAGCGAGCATTAAAGTCGGACTAAATTAGTTGAAGGCCGCAACAGGATGAGGAACAGGACGAAAGGACTCGCCAGGCTTATTTAACTTAAACGCAAGTTAAACAAGCAACAAAAAAGAAAAAAAAAATACAGACGCTCAGAAGTACATTCGTCGTTGGCAAAGTAAACGATTAAAATATGCACAACACGAGTAAACATATTTTCAAGAAGTAAATATCCTTGAGGAACAGCAGCAGTATCAGCAGCAGGAGCAGCTACACTCACAAAAAAGAAAGGCTGCTTTATTTTTCACTGAGAAGTGTTCTCAATTATTAAATAGTCAATTTAAATTTGAAAGTTTCTTACCAACCATAACTATATGTCTACAGAATATCTACACAAAGGGACAACATTCAACACTAGTATTTAATTTCATTTATTTATATTTATTTATTTTATGTTTTTGTGATTATTTATCGAATTTCGACTCGATGTTTTGAAAAGTATGGCAACATCAATTTCACAAACAGCTGGTATTTGTGAAAATGTAATCGATTATTTTCAACTGCAATTATAATTTGACTTCTTTGATTTATTTCTTATAATTTATTAATATTGAATGTTGAATTAGACATAAAATCATTTTGAATCCTTGCATTTGTTTCTTAGGTTAAGTTCTTAGAAGTTCCCAAGCCCCGTTTTGTATTTTTATTAATTGTTTTATTATTTATGTAGCAAGCACAAATTGAAAATATTTTTTAAAAATTTCATAATAACAAAAATTGTATAAATAATTTTTGTATGATAAGGTCAGCTGATCTTGTGGATTCTCTAAAATTCAACGTCATCTGTTTTCGCTAAGTGTACCAAAATTCAGGAGCGCATGAAATGTATTTAAAATATGCCAAGTGGCAGACGTTTTGAGGCAGCCAGCGGAGTTTGGGGCGTGGCCAGGTCTAGGTCTGGTTGTGGACTCCGTTGTTGCACGTAGCAACGGCGACGACAGCAGCAGCTAGCAGCAAGTCGCAGGCAGCAGGACGAAGGAAGAACCAGACGAGGACGAAGTCGAAGATGCTGCACGTGGGCACAAAAGGCGCAAGGTAAATAAATATTGTAGCACAAAATGCGAAGATGCCGACGAAGACGTTGAAAGTTGAAAGGCAAACGGTGTTGTTACCAGTAACTCCCTCACACTACCCTCCCCATCTAAATCCCCTTCTCCACCACGCCTGTCGCACGCTCTCAAGTTAAGATACTTACAAGGATTAAAGAGTCACTCAAGTTAAATGCATTGAAAATGAAGTAAAAGGAGCGTAAAAATTGTACCGAAAGTTGCTCAAGTGCTCAAACCGAAATGGGCAGTAGAGGGGTGCAGGGAGGAGGAGGTGGTGTGTGTGTGTAGGTGTGCAGTGTGTGTTTGTGTGTTTTTGTGTGCTTGTTAGCTTCTTCTTTTCTCTTTTTTTGCCTCTGTTACTTTTAATTTTACTCGCAGTTTATTTAATTTTGTGCTTTTTATTCCGGCAACGTTCTCTCGCTGCTGCTTTCTGCTTGTGCTTCTCGCTTCTCGGTGCTGCGGCTCAATATAAAGTGGCAGTTGTTGATTTAGCGGTATTTAAATTGAAGCAACTTAGTTGGATTACGTACAAGCTGCTTGCGGTTAACCACAAATGAGGCGCCACTCAATGTTGCACAGTCGCGCAGTGGAAATGCGATCTAGGCTTGCTCCATTCACTTCAACAATTGCTGTGGATGAGTTCAGAGCCATCAATATTGATGAGTCGTTAAATCAAGCAGATTCTTAAAACATCGAATTAAATTAAGTTTTTTATTTGTCGATTCTTGATTATGAGTTGATTTTTCTTAGGAGGTTTTAGTTGTTTCGTGTGCTTTGAATTTTTCATTTTGAGAGCTTGTCACTTCCTAATATCTTTTAAGCCAGGCAATTATAAATAGATATAATTATGTGGATCACTGTACGTAGATTGTATATGGATTTTAGCTAGCAGAAACCATTTGAATTCCATAATTATTAGTCTATCAATTTCATTATTAACATTTTTCTAATAAGTTAATTTTGTTAAAATCCAGAAATGATAAATGTCGCAAGCTGAAATAAAAGCATTTTAATTATTCAGCGACAACTCCATAAAGCCATGGAACTTATTACTCTTTCATTTAATTCACAATTATTGTTAAATCATTTATTTATTTATATTTCATTTATTTGTAGATGGTTTTTTGTATGGTTAAATACAGACGTTGAGATGCTAATAATATTAATATATTTACAATGAGAAGCAAGTAGGCAAACTGGGAATCGTTCTATTAGAAATCAACAAATTCAGCGCTAGAGAAATGAGAACTCTGAAAATTATTGTTATGTATAACCACTAAGCAGACAATACACAGAGGCGCCAAATCGATAAAAAATAAGAAAAGTGCATCATATTTTTTACCAGCCCGTGGGTCCTATTCTGCCCAGATGACAACGCGTCCAATATCTTGCAGGCCTCGCGAGTCGTGTATAATATATACATATGCAAAATATATTGTTGGAAATGATGTTAGCCATCTGTGCATCCACACATATGTTTGGGTCTGTTAACCAACAGCATTGCGACAGTCTACAATAAAGTTTGGTTGAGTCCACTGCGCTGGTGGCACATTGTATTATTTCCTTATCCGGGCATTGCTTGAAGCGGGGAATCTTCGCTCGAACAACTTTAGACGCCATCCTTGATACTCCATGTATGGAAAGACAATGCAACACTTACAGCCATAAGACTGAGAGAATCCTTAGTCTGCGATACACAGCAGAAAGGCAATGCATCTAGTGCAATTGGGAATGCAAGAATCCCCACAAAAGCAGACTACTGTGTGCCAGTAGTACAACTGAATACCCCCTTCCTTCTACTAGCTTTAAGAGAACCACTGAATTGCCTAAAGAGGTCTAAAGTTATTCCAATGAATGTTCATGTCGTGTACCCGCCAAACCTGGCTCAACTTAAATACAAACACAGAAGATCTAAGTCGCACAAACTGCTCCGCAATGGCCAGTGGGTATCCAACCAGCCTTATAATGACTTCGCTACCGTGCAGAACATATAACCGACCAGACCTGGCTAGAGAACCGCCTGAGCTTAGCTCTCTCACTCACACGAGTGCCACACAAATGGAGTCAGATCCCACAAGGTTATGCAACTGATCTAGCGTGGCCTATGTGTGCCAGCAACCATCTAACCTAACCCAACTACAAATAATAATATATTTAGGTTCAGTGCAGGGTATCCGTTATTCCATCACTTTTGTTCGTCTCCTTTATTTCGAGAGAGCACGACTTAAAGGTACTCTGATCGGAAATTTCATTTACATTTTGCAGCTTCTCCTAGAAGCATGTCATTTATTATTATTATTATTGTAATATCATTAAGATTATATTATTATTAGGATAGTTTTGTAGATTACATATTTGTAGTACATTTAAGACGGTTTGGATCCAGCCTTGGTTGCTAGTGGTGGAATGTTCGGTATGGCAAAGACAAGGGGTCTGTAACAAGGAATTGAAATTGGCGCCAGTTTATTCCAGGCATCGCACACCGGATCGTACTCCTCGACATTGTTGTAGTCACGATTCCCATTATATCCGCCAACGGCAATCAAACGATCTCCAAACAGAGCACAACCGATCCCACTGCGTGCCACAGCCAGAGAGCAAACCTGTGTCCACGTATCAGTAGCTGGATTATAACGTTCCACGGTTCCTGTGGGGTAATTGATCGTCTGGTGCTCGCCACCCAAGGCATAGATGTATCCATTTGCAACAGCGACACCAACGTAATTTCTTTTGCAATTCATTGGCGCCCGAAGACTCCATTCGTTTCGTTGCGGATCATAGCTTTCGACTGAGTGTAGGCCGAGTCCGTCAATGGCATAGAGACGGTTGCCCAACACCGCAACACCAGGGCACACACGCTTCGCGGACATCGACGACACATAGCTCCAGGTGCGCGCAATTGGATCATAGCGTTCAACAGTGTTCAGATATTGCCCATTAGATCCGCCGACCACATAGAGGTGTCCATCCAGCACTGCAACGCCTAGGCTATGACGGACAGTTCCCATTGGATTGAGTGGCACGCTGGCCATCGTGTTTAGGTCGAGGCTCTCCACAGAGCACAATGCCACACCTTTGCGTCCGCCTACCAAAATCAGTTTGTTGTCCATGACAACGGCGCCAAAGTCCTTACGCCCATCGATCGTGTGCTCCCAAGTCGTCCACTTGTTCAGCCGCGGACAGTAGCTCTCGATGGTGTTGACCTTGTCGTTATTATTGATGCCACCCATAACCAGCAATTTGCCGACAGTGCCTTTGCGGGGCTTGGTTTGTTCGGTGGCAGCAATGAGCGAACGGCACTCGGGGGTCAGGGTCAGTAAATGCCACTTGTAGGCCTCAAACAGCTGTTGGTGGCACTCGTTGCTGGCGCTGCACACCTCCTCCACATGAACCACAATGAAGGATGGATCCAACAGGGGAAGACGCACCTTGGCGAGGAGCTCGGGCATGTGCTGCTCACGAGTGGGCGCATCGTAGCGCACCCACGACATCATCGAGTGGAAGACATCCCGCTCGGTTGGCACACAGAGCTCATCGCTGGACAGTAGCTTGCCCAGCTGATTGGCGTTTAGCTGAAAGAACTCTTCATTGTCGCACACCTCCATAAAGTGCTGGCAGATGTACTCCTGCGCCACTCGCAGCAGCTCTGTACAGCTGAGCTTCTCCGCTAAGAATATGAATCCCAAACAATTGGATGGGTGCAGCTGGCGTGCGAGAAAATTGCAGCATGCTGTCACCACAGGGATCAGCCGCAGCAGGTTGGCGGTGGCCAGCAGCGTCTCGACAGTATCCTTGTGCAGCTCAATCCTTCCGGTGTAACAGTGCTGGACGAGCAGCTGCAACGCATCGCCACGCACCTCGCCAAGGGTCACCTCATCCTCCTTGCTCTCGCGCATCTGTCCGGTAAACATTGCCGAAAAATATTCACTCGACGCTGCGAGCACCAAGCGATGAGCGGACACCCGTTTGCCATCAATGCCAGCGATGAGAACCACATCGCACAGTTGTTCCTCTTCCACAAAGTGTTGCATTCGCTTCAATAAGGCATCTGCATGGCTGCCCACACTTGATTCCCTCGACAAAGACAAAGACTCCAGCTTGTTCTCCGCCATATTCATCGATGTGGACGCTGTCGGGTCTCCACTGCGACTCTCTTCTTGGTGTCCATTTACAGATGACATTTTATTTGGTTGGTGAAATCTTTAATAAAATACAAATTTATTTCGTATAAGCAAACAAGAAGCTGTGAAAGCTATTGGCATTGCGCCGATACTATTGTGAGCAATTAATCGAGTCAGTAGCGATGTTCGTAATGTATCGATATGTGATCTGTTTGGAGCGCAATTTAGCATAAGTTCAAATTCATCATCAATAACCAAAAAACATTCTAATTGTAACACAATAAATACAATATATATATATATATTGGGTACGTCGATATTTTGGAAAAGAATGTAGCTAATCGATAAGATATGATATGGAGTTGATGTCGATAAAATATGACCAATATTGTGTTAAGGTATATAGAACCAGGAGTTGAAAAATGAATCTTTAAATAATGCAAGTGAAGGTAATTTTCGATCAGACTTGACTAATTTTATGTCAAGAAGTAATCAACTACAAATTGAAAAATAAATCTTTAAAAGTGTGATTTGTATTGCTATCGGTAAGCGATTCTTGTCGATAAATAATGCAAACAGAAATGGTTTCAAGGTTTATACAAAATGTGCTTTGTTTTGCTATTGGTAATCGATTCTTACCTATAAATAATTCAAACCGATTCAGTTATCGATCAAATTAAATAATCTGCAGCTCCTTCTTGGTATATGAGTACTTTTAATCTCTGAGATCGATCTAATAATTTAGATTGGCAAACGGATTGGACTAAACCAACTAAATAACATTTCAATGAATACGTTTTTATATTTAGCAATATTATACCTTTATTTATTTAGTTAATAATGTTCCGATTGAATCGAACAAAAGTGAGTTTGCAAATTTTGTACTTTATTATTCGAAGGGCATCTCGCCTCTTCGCTAGTACGATTAGAACTAAGTACAAAATTATAATCAAGAAACCTCGTAACTTCTCGGCTGATCCCGAAAAGTGAAACCTAAGCAACTCGCGCAGGCGCTCAAGTTACCCAGCGGATATTAGGCACCAAGTGTCGCTCAACGCTGCTCTTCACAAATGTTGCATCAGCGTATTTCGGAATGTGGTCCAAGTGCCGCTGACATCTGAGTAAGCTGATCGCGAGTGTGCTGCATCAGCGAAATCCAGCAGTGGCTTAAGTGGGTAGTTTATGGTTAACTTATATGCATATATTATATATATATGACCGAAAGTTGTTCAGTGTCAGTGTCAAACAGTGTTCAGTGGATATCTTAAAAGGGGAATCATTGTCTCGACATATGTATGAACATGAATTTATTTGCGCAGTGTGATATGATCCCGTTGAAAACTGTCTTTGTATGTATGCGTATGTGTGCCCGTCAAGCAACAAAGAATTTTGGATATCGACACAATAATACCCTGCTTTAGTTTTTACCATACATTTTGCGGACAGTGCACACATTCATAACCTATATTTTGGACGCATTGCCATCTGGGCAGAATAGGGCCCACAGGATCAGAAAGAACATGACGTACTTTTTTTTATTGGTTTGACGCCTCTATATAATGTCTGTTTAGTGATATTACTCACTCAACAGGTATGGGCACATTAGATCCAAGTTCAAAAACAACAGTAGTAATTTCAATTGAAAAGTTACATGGAAAGCCAACAGCTCTTTATTAATGCAGAACAGGAACAGCCATCAAAAATTGTAAGTAAATCTTTTAAATTTAAGAAGTTATGCTCATAAGAAAATTTATTGAGCTATGTCAGTCTGCCTGTCCGTCTTTAGCAGAGACTATAAGAAATTTATTTGTTTAATTATTTATTTATTGTCAACTAAGATCAGTCGACACAAAAAATATATAAAGTAAGAAGTTTAATTTAATTTAATTTAAAATTAAAATAAAATTATATGTAAATTTAAAAATAAGAAATATTTTTATGATTTCTGGGTGTATATAAATGCAAAATGGTCCAACATTTGTTGCATGAATTGGGGAAACCCAGGAAAAAACCCAATCAGACCAAAAATTATAAGTAAGAATTAGTTAGTTAATCCCCACCACATGTTCCATTCAAAAAATGTTATTCACAAGTTTCGGTAAATACTAGAATATAAAAATCAAAAGAAAGACAGTCACCGTATATATAGTTTAGAAAGTTTAGTTTAATTTAGAGAAAGAGAGGATTTTAGTTTTTCGGTGCAACATGCAAAGAAGAAGCACCAGAAGAATTCAGAGGCAATCTAATAGGAGCCCAAATACGTCTATTATTTGTATACTCTTTTATTCCTACAAACCGAAACACTTATTTTAAAAGAGGAAATTTCTCTTTCATAATTACTCCGTCTCGCGGCATCGCACGCAACACCACTTTAAACCCGACTTATTGCCGATTATATCCTTTACCCGTTGCGTGAAACCAGCACATTTGGCGTGTATCACGTTATCACACAACCAACAACAGACGAAATCAGCAGCTTTTTTTTGGATTCACGCAGACATGTTTAATTTAGAAATTGATATGCTCGAAAAGAAGAGAAATTATACGAAGATTCGGCACAGCACAGAGAAAATAACAAAGTACAAACACAGTTATGAGAGCACACTAAAGTAGAGAGAGCAAGAGTAATAAAGCGTTGTGAGAGCACACGAAAGTAGGGAGAGCGAGAGTAATAAAGCGCACACAAAAACCGCTATAACAACAACAAAGCGAAGCGATCTAGCATGCAATGTGAAAAAATGAGAGCGAGAGCACCAAGCACACTCAAAAAAAAAAAACAACAACAAAAACACAGCTGTTAACCGCGCACTTTCTGTTTACAAAAATAAAAATTTTTGTGATTTCTAGCAAAATTACTAACAGAAAACCTAAATTACCAAAGTAATCACAGAAAAATTAAAGAGAAATAAAGCACAGTTATATTTTATGTTAATCAAATTAAATGCACGAGTTAAAATTAAATAACAAGCATAAACTGGACAGAGCACAGCAAGGCCTAAGACAAGACAAATGGACGATATCTGCTAGTCAATCTGTCTTGACTATATTTATTCATACTTATTCCTCAATTACAAGTTTTGCATTCAAGTTTGACTACGGACTTTCATTTAGACCATTTAGACTTGAGAAAAGAAGAAACAAAAGTAAAAAGTCGAAATACTGCATTGATTAAATATCTTAAAAATGCACATTTGTTATTTAAAGTTTTATGCAAATCAAAACATTTAATCATTTGTTTTGGGCTTATTCAATTTCTCATTCTCTCTCGCTCTCTCTCTCTCTCTCTCTCTCTCTCTCTCTCTCTCTCGCGGTGCTATCTGCAATCTGAGCCATGACCAACAGAAAGCAACAACAATTAACGGATTTTTATTGCATTTTCACCGCAACGAGCAATGCATCATTCAAAAAATTTGTCAATAGAGACCGCAGCACATTTAATATACATAAGCCACTGAATGTGGCCAGCCTATCAACAGACCAGCAGATCCCTCCCCCCCGTCGTGCACCCCCTGCTCCTGATACTGCTGCCGTTGGCATTCCCTATAGGTATTTCATTATATATCAGCGGACGGCGATCGACGGCGAAAGAAGCGTCAGAAAGGCCCGCTATTTAATAATATAAAAGCAATATTTTTGTGAGCGAAACAATAAAGTCGGGCTGTCATTGATTTATTTGTCTGCTGCGTGGCCAACAACAATAAACTCAACGCGAAATGCACTCGCACAATGCACACACACACACACACACTGGCACACTCGAAAGTGGGTACCGGTGCACCACCTCAGCGAGGTGGGGCAATGGGCACCACCGATGGGCACCAGTTTCAGTTCCTGTTCCCGTTCCACTTATCTCTCGCACCCTCAAACATAATTCATTTCCGCTTATTGTCAGCGGCGCTTTTGCATTTAAAATAACACACACACCATACACACACAACGCACACCACACACACACACACAAAAACCACAGCGAAAAATCTCAAGTGTAAAAATACTTTTATATATATGTACTTTTATATATATATATATATATTTATAGGAAAAAACAGCACTGGCAGGACAATGCAGGTAAATTGAGTGCAGATGGCGCTTTAGTCCTTTATCCTTTGTCCTTTGTAATAAAGCTCGGCAACAAATTGACGCGAATGCAAATAAAAATGCACGACTCATTGAACAATTGCCAGACACTGCATACACTAAAAAAAAAACATCGCAAATCGAAATTCAGAAATTAAGCTCAGCTTATGACCGAGAATTGGTATTTATCATTATAAAAACCAGACTTTAACAGTATTTCATTCCAGGAAGAATTTTTCCAAAATTGAAAAAAAAAATATATTTGTTTAATTTCCTTCTTTTTTTGTGGCAGACAACAGCTAAACTGTAACACATTTATTTTGTTTGATTTTCATTCGTCCTTTTTTGAAATGAATTTCTTAATAATAGGAAACATTTCTAAAAAATTTAAGTAAATCCCTTAGATTTTGAAGATATATATTTTCGAAAATATAGAAATCAAATTTAAATGACCATAAAATGCTTACAGTTTTCGAAGCGATTTTAATTTAATGGCGAGTCTCTATGCACTGCACTGTGATAATTTTGTTGGAGTATATCACAGCAGCAAATAGAGCAAGGGAACACTCCAGCTCCTGTTTGTACTCACCCTTCTGCTCCTTTTCCTACTACTCTTTCTCCGCTTCATTGAGCACTCAACGGCTGCTGGACTTGAGGATGACATAATTAAATCCATGCACTAATTAAATTTCCCAAAAATGTATGCAAATGCCGGCAAATAAAGCGTTCAACTTTTTGCCAACTACCTTAATTGCATGAGATAAGCCGTTAGACGGGGCGCATACGTAATGCAAATTATTTTCAACATTTCACATTTAATTGCAAGTCGCTCGCCGGACATGTCCACCCCCGTCTCCCCTTCTCCATCCCACAAAGGGACGCACATTCATTAAGCAACCCTTGAGCGGGCTTGGTGTGTGTGAGTGTGTGCGTGTGTGGATTTTTGGGCGGTCAAGTGTCCGGTGTCCCCTGTCCGAAATGCGGCATACATACATCGCATACCAGCTGGAAATTAAGTTTTCGCATTTTGCACCTTTTTTTCTTTTGTTTTTGGCTGCTTTTTTGGTTTTTTCCTCTTTCGGCATTTTTGGCCGAAAAGTCCAGTTGATAATCCAGCATAATGCGCTTTTATTTGAAATAATAATGTTGATGCCGACATCGGTCTGGGCTCATTAAATGTGAAAAAACCAAAAACCAAAAACCCAACTCAGTTTTGCCTAGGTGTAAACGTATGTAAGCCACTGAGCTGGCTCTTTCTACATACCCTGTACCTATTAAATGCCGTAAAAAGGATTTGATGTAGCTTATGCCAGACCGAAGCAAGCATCAGGATTAGGATTAGCAGACGAGTCGATTTACACATGTCTGTCTATCTGTCTGTATCTGTGTGAATAAGACGATCTCAGAGTCTATTAGAACTAGGGACTTTGAATTTGGAATATTAATTCTCGCAAGCCATAGGCAAGATTATTTAATTTCATCAATAACTGATGCCGATCGTTACAAATTGATATCTGAATCTCTCAGATTTCGCTTTTCAATTCATATTTTTTATAATAATATTTCTGAAGATCGCAAAAGAAGCACCCAAGTTATGGTCCATAACATATTCTCAAAGAGTCTTTTTCTGTGTATTTTCGTAAGAAGCAAGCAGCATGATAATCGAAGCGAGCAGAAATTTGTGTGTGACTAGTCTACACCATCCAGAGATCTGATCTACACATGTACACAATACACTTACACACATTAAGTGCGTCTATATAAACCAAATGAATATTATTTTGGGTTTATTTTTTCTTATTTATCGTGAATTTTACTGATTCATTTCACTTTCTCTTTCAAATTTCATGTGTTTCATCAAAGTACATTTAAATTAAAAAATATTTAAAATTCTAATCTATAAATTTTCTAAAGTATTTATTTATGTCTGTAGGCTAACTATGCAAACAAGTTTATAAGTTTATCAACTTGGCAGAAACCATTTGGGCTGTCTTCGATTCGTCTAATGACTTTCCACCTTTCACTTTTACTTTTAACATTCGATTGTACAAAACTGGAAACTGTCCATAAATCAACACACTAAATTCAAGAGCTGCTTGCAGGGTATTTTCTAGTCGTGCTCTTGCGACTGACGCCTTGCTCTTGCTTTTTTTGGCCAAGGGTTAGATGCTGAGCTCATTGTCAACCGCAAAATTGTTGCATGAGGTGTCAAAGTTCATATAATATCCCCCTCGCAGAGCACATATTATGCTCCTTTCCATTTTGCCCCCTTCGTCCAGCGGCAGTCGAAATTAATTTCAATGTCCGGCCATATGTGTGTGCAAGTCCGAGTTCATCTGCTGTTAATACTTCAGCCCCTCCATCAGGGTATGAAAACGTATGTTTAATTGCAAACATTTTCCAGCAAATTAAGTTTGATGTCAGTTTTGGCTATAGAACAGAGCGAGTACGGACCTGAGGACCTTAAAGTTATGCTCCATGGCGACATAAATATTTCTGAGGTGTAAATTGTTCAAATGCCGCTGCGAGATGACTAACGCAGGCGCATAAATTTAATTGACTAAAGGGTGAAGAGCGGGGGGGGGGGGGCGGAAGGAGGTGGTTGGAGGTGTGAATGGGTGTGTGGGAGGGTGGGGGGCTTGAGCGGTTAACCAGAGCCACAATAAATCTCACGAAAAACGATTTAAAATTTTGTACTTTCACTCGAGACAGATGCACGAGTATATGTATGTATATACTTACATATATATATATTTATGTATATATACTTATACATATATATGCACTCAGAAAATAAATCGAAATTCGAAAATTCGCCCAAAATAGTAGATAACTTTTCTTGCTCTTACAAATAAATTCTGTTTTCTAAAAAATTAGAAATGTTTGCCCAAAAATGATCATTTTAGTTTTGAGTAATAATTTGTTTGATAATGAAATTTGTTTCTAAAGTTTTGTATTTTACAATATGTGAAATCTTGAAATGTAAATGCTTAAAAATAAATATAAATAACAGCAGATTTTATTTATGCAATCAATATACACACATTGAAAACAGAAAAACAACTTCTTTTTTTTTTCAAAATGTTAAAAAAATGCAATCTGAAATTTATTTTCTTATTACTTTTCTTACTTTTTTTTAGAAATTTACTTTCTGAACAATAAGACGACCTTCTTAAATTGAGGGCGATTTTTTTTCTGAGTGTATTTATATTTATAGTATATAGTTCCATAATCCCTTTGGCCCAACTGCTTTCTTAACTTTCAGCTTTGGCAAGCAAAATTCTTGCGGCGTTGCCTTTTGGTTGCCTCTGAATGTGCCCCGAAAATAATTTATCATTTTCACTTTGAGTTTTGTGTGAAAATTCGAGAGTGCGAGTGAGTGTGTGCGTGTGTGCGTGTGTGCGTGTGTGTGTGTCAGCCAAGCAGTCAACTACCCAACCACCCCCACTTTAACTTGTCACCACATTTGTGCTACCTTTTTGTGTGGCTTAAAGTTTTGTCAACTGTTTATCGTCATTTAAAGTTGTTGTTTTTATTTCTGGCATCGTTTTCGACTTTAATTTGCATAGTTGGAATGCCATTTTGGCCATTTTGGCCATTTTGCAATCGTTCCCAACTCAAACCAGCAATTCACAACTCACACACCACCTGCATGGCAAAGAGTGGTTTCTGGTCTGTGAAATACCTCAACATTAAAATGCCATTAATGCATTTGCGTAATGTTGTGTGTAATATTCGAGGCCAGTTCAGGCGTTCAGGCCTTGCCCCCCATTTTCGGCACACCTCATTGAAAGCCCATTAAAGTGACTTATGTGTTGGGCAAAAGCAGTAGTAACGGGAATACCCCGACTCCAATTGGAATTCCATATTGCAATTGGAACTGCATTCTCCATTTGTTCCATTCGCATGTAAAAATTGCATTAAAAGCGTGGCGAAAATCTCTCTTTTTTTGGCTGGAGTTTGTCTTATCAGCAGGCTGCTGGCATTGGCATTGGCATTGCCGGACCCCGCTACTCCCCGCTACCCATTACTCTCTCTCTCTCTCTTGGCCAACCCCTCCATTTGCGACACATTTGCCTGACCATAATGAGCGGCAATTACCGCATTGGCCGCAATTTGCATTACACACTACGAAAATGTTGCAATGCCCGCGAATTCGAGTGCTCGCTGAAGGATGGGGATGGGAGTAGGAGATGGGGGGAGTGTGTGTGCGTGTGCGTGTGTAAACACTGCGCAATCTTTTATCAACAGCAACAACAACAACAACAACAACAGCAACAGACATAACAATGGCAATAGGAAAGGGCAATATTTAATTGCGCCTACTTAAGCGCTGAAGGGAAATGCTATAAAAAAAAGTTGAAATCTCTCATGCTACATATGTATACGTATACATATATATGTATACAACACATTTTACATAACACGTGTCTTATCTTCAATACGGTAAAAGGTAATTAAATTGTGCTGGCTCTTAACAGTTGAGTTGAGAGGTGAAAATCTGAAAGAGCTATTTTTAAGCAATCTAATTTTGAAATGGATTCTTTTTACAAAGCTCTTAAAAATTAATTTAATTTAGTTTTATTTTATAAGGCAAAAAACCAAGCTGAAACTTATAATTTATGATAATTAATTAGTAAATCTTTCCCTGAATTTGCCAAACTTTAATTCAATCTCGAATTCAATGCACTTGATTACTAAATCATTCCCTAAATATGACAAACTTTAATAGATAATTATTTAAATTATAATTCAATTCAGAGGAACACACTTCACTTTAGTTTACTTAAGTTTATAAGCCAAAAGACACTTTCACTTGCCGCCTGGCAGCGGAAATGGCCACATCTGCCACAGCTGAAGACCAACTCCAACTCCAAGCTGAAAAGGCTACAACTAGTTTTTGGGCACAAGTTGAGGTCTAAACAAACTCAGCTCAAACTGAAACTCAATTTTTGCACAACAATGCGTTCATAATTACTAACTGGGAGAGTGAGAAAAAAGAGCAACGAAATCGAATCAAATCAGAAACTTTAAATCTTCGGGGCCAAGTCGAGGCAGCAGCAGCTGCAGCCAAACACTGGACCTGCCACAGCCCACCCGCGTCACCTTCTGCTACCATCCCCGCCCCATTTGGTGGACACGGGCTCATTCAATCGTCAGTTCCAGCAATTACACGCATTTTGCGCAATTTAAACCAAATGCTAACGACAGCTAACACAACCAGCCGGCAACCGACAACCAACAACCGACAAGCGACAACCAACAACCAACAAGCAACAAGCAACCTTTGCTGCACCTTCGACCAGCTGAAGCAAATAAAACAAGAAGGCATGCTAGAGTTGACTGAACTCGACTATGGCATACCCTGCAGCCAGCTATTTACAAAATATGTTCCAGTTTTAATTGTCAAATTTATATTGGATATGACTAAATAACTAATTATGTTAAGCAACTCTGTTAAATAATTTGCGAAGCAACTCTGCTGATCCAGAGATCAATGCTACTTGAGTTGGCGTTACGTACTCAGCGATGATAAAATAAAGCAGACGCATTTCATAAAAAAAGAAAATTATTACAACACGTTTAAAAAGTTGTGCACACCAAAATGTAAGCATGCGTGGATGTGGATTTCTTATGACAGGGTCAGGTTTTGGCACAAAACCATTCTACCCATCTTACCCATTGTCAGTGGGTTCAGGGTATAAACAGATCAAGGGAGAGGGGGTTTGAGAGTTGTGGGAGTTGGTTGGTGGGCAGGCAGGACCAGGACCAGGACCAGGACCAGGACCAGGACGAGGACCAGCCAGGCGTTTGATGAACAAAAAGTAGCATACTGTAAATCAAAAAGTAACTTGCCGTACGGATGTCATTCGTTGCAGATCGTTCGAGCGCAAAATTTAACAATGACACAAACACAAACTTTGAAAACACAACAACAAAAGCTGCGTAGAACATGATGACGCACGCAGTGGAGGCACACACACACACGCAGAAGATAATACCTTACACACACCTACAACACACACACACACACTCGCACACACTTGCACACATGGCCAGCCATTGACTTTGGCTTTTGGCATAGGGGCAAAAAGTTGCTCATGCAGAAGCTGTCATGTCCAGCACTCAAATTTCTAATGCTGGCCTAAAGGCCTGTGCGGGCTGTGTGTGCGAGTGTGTATGTGAGTGTGAGTGTGTGTGTGTGTGTGTGTGCGGGGCAACACTTAAAAGTCACACGGGCGTGGCAAGTTAAATGAAATGCACATTGATGTGGCATTTGTGTGTCCTTTTGCCTGCTGATGCTGCTGCTGCTGCTACGGCTGATGCTGACGCTGATGCTGCTGCTGCAAGTGACAGCGGCAAGAGAGAAGGAGAAGTTAACTAAAATTCGTATGGGGAGAGAGAAGGATAAGTGTCGCTAGAATTGTATAGATTTCAAACGTTTTAGCCAGGTGTGTAGCTCTCTCTCCCTCTGTGTCTCTTTCTCCCAATTGACAGCAGTAAGAAAGAAAGAGAAGCTAGCTGGAATTCGGATGAAAGAGAGAGGGATAAGTGGAATTAGAATTCGGAGAGAGAGAGAGAGAGAGACGTGAATAAGTGTAGCGAAAATTCGACAAATTTACTTGTGGTCTTGGTGAGAATGAAGCGCTGTTTCCCTTTCCCTTTCTCTTTTATTTTCTCAAGTGAGAAGAAGAAATGCGTTTAGAGAGTGAGAGAGAGAGAAGGATACGTGTAGCTAAAATTCGTGTAGATTAAAGATTAACGCATTCTGTTTGTCTCTCTTCTACTGAAGCGACAGCAGAAAGAGAGAAGCATAAGTACGACTTGAGAGAGAGAGAGAGAGAGAGAGAAGGGTAATTACAATTTGATTAACAAGAGAGAAGCTGAATTGTAGCTAAAATTCATAAATATTTCCGTTTTTCTTAAGTGACAACAGAAAGAGAGAAAGATAAGTGTACCTAGAAGAGAGAGAAGGATAATTGTAGCTAGAGCTCGTATAGATTATTTGTTCTAGACAGTTATGTAACACATTCTTTCTCTCTCTCTCTTTTACTCTCTCCCTCTCCGCCTCCTTCTCCCTCTGACTATTTTCCTCCCAAGTGACAGCATTAAGAGAGAAGCAGAAGTTAGTTATAATTTGTAGAGAAAGATGAATACATAGGCAGGAATGCAGCTGTCTCTCTCCAGAAATAATTTAGAAAGGGAGAAGTATATAGATAAACTCGTATTTAATGAGAAAAGAAAGCTATATTTAAAGATAAAATTCGTATATATCGTATAACTGTCCTCTGCCGGTATCTAACTCTCTCTCTTTCTCTCTCTCTCTCTTTCTTTCGTGCTATCTCTTTCTCTCTCGCTCTTCCTCTGACTACCTTTCTTACAAAGTGAAATAAATTCAATAACGTAACCCCCCTCCAAAAAAAAAAGCGCAACCTGTGGCAAGCAAATGGCAGCAGCTGGCATGCAACGAAACTCTTGCTTGCCACAAGCAAACTCCAAGTAAAAAATTTCCATCAATAACCGTACCGATAACATTGTCAGCACAGGAATAAAATAAACCAGGAGGTAATACTCTTTCAACTTACCCCACTTACTTTTCGTATACACTTCAATCAACAAATATAAATATTGATATGCAACACATAAGTATTGAATTCATTTATATTTATTTAGTTTATTATTTATATAACATCTCCGATTCCATATATTTATATATTTTAATTAAAAACTAAAATTATAAGTTTTCTGTCGGTATTTAATTTGAAGTTTAACCCAACATTTGACGCATGCACAGGAATGACAACCGATTCAGGTCAAAATGAATAAATAGTTGGCATGGCATAATTTAGTTAGCCAAGCACAATTCGATTTTGGACATTTTATTGATCAACTATATTAATTAATAATTAATCAATATCGGATAACAATTGCAGATATTTATTAGCAAATCTTCTACAAATTGTATTAAATCATTTAAAGTTTAATTGAAAGCTTGAGAATAAAATGACAACTGAATAATTGAAAGATGCTTTGAGGATATTTTCAATGGGAGCGCTCTCGACTACAGCGTTCTTGTTAAAGGGTTTTGCTCCATTTTCCTCTTTTTAGATGTGTTGCATATGTGGCAACAAAGTTGCAAATACCCCAAACACTGTTTAGGGTAACAAAACGTTGCAACTCTTTGGCTCGCAATTTCAATAAATTTCGCCGCCTGTTGACAAGCCGCAAAGTGTGCTTTAAAAATGGCTTAGCTGCTGTGGCACGTGTGTGTCTCTCTGTGCGTGTTGTGTGTGTTGCGTGTGTGTGTGTGTGGCAGACAGAGGACAAGGCGAGGCAAACGCGATTTTTATCGCAATTCAATAGAGTTTCCGTTACATTAGGCGACGGGCTTTTGGTTTTGTCTTGGTGCGGAACTAAAAGCGCCATATTTGTATCCGTTCGACGTGTCAACGTGTATTGCTTCCGTTTGTTGTTTGTTGCTGCTTGTTGTTGCTGCTTGTTGTTGTTGTTATTGTAGTCTATTTGTTTGCTGTTGCTTTCACCAGGCGGTGCACCTTGCCAGCCAGGGCCAACAGACAGGCCAACAGACAGGCGACAAGCAGTGGGTTAAAAGCGTTATTGAAATTTTATGTTGTCTGCGATTTTAGGGCTTGGGATTTGCGTCTTTGCTGGCAGCTGATTTATGGCCTGTCTTTCATATCGAGTGCTCACTTTAAGCAGCGCTATCTTAAAGCACTGCTCTAATTATATGCCACCCCCCTAGCTCTTTGGGGGGAGGGGTGCATAACTGTCAAAGGGTTGGTTTATCTTTGGTCTGGCATTTATATAAAATAAAAACCAAAAAATTCTTTTCACTGCTTTTATTTTTCTTTGAGCTCAGCAAATTGAATTAACGTGAGCGCTTTGCTCAAATGTCATTTTCTTGGCTGGCAAAGGGGTGGATGGGGGTGGTGCCACACTGAAAAAAAAAAAATTCACAATTTTAAAAAATATGTAAAATTAAATTTAGAAAATTATAAACTGAGATTTAAGAATGAAAATTACTGATTTCTAATAAATTAAAGGTGAGTTAGGCTAGGCGCCAAATTCAGAATTCAGTTCGATTTGTTCTCTGAGTGTATTCACCTTGCGGAACCCAAGCCTCATTAAAATTCCGTTTGGACTTGTCGTCTGTTTTGTTTACCTTTTGAGAAATTAAAAATGCAAAATGTGAAGCAGACGAAAGCAGATGCCACTTTCAACTTTCAACTACTTTCTTAGTGCATGCCACATCGAGCGTGGCAAGGCAAAGCAAGGCAAGGCAAGGCAGGGCCGGGCAGGGCGAGGCAAGGCAAGTCAGCTGAATTATTTATGGCACTTGCCGCACACTGAAAACCGTAACAGCAACAGATTACAAGATTAAATTATTGTAACAAGCGCATTACGTAACTGTTTTGCATAATTTACCGCTAGAAAAGCCAGCCAAAAAAAAAAAACACCTAAAAATGAAAACATTCATCTTGAGCTTAAGTCGCTAGGCGACAGCAAGGAGTGGCCACGGAGGGGGGGAGCGGGGGCTATAGGTAGCTGTGCAAATCTTAACCGGGCCTCTATCTATATATATATATGGAAACAGCTGCGGTCAATAAAATAGCCCCACAATAAAAATGAAACTTTGGCTGTGTATTGCATTCTTATCAGCGAATTTAAACTGAAAATGAGAAAATCTATTTTCGATTTATTACTTTATTTATTAGCTATGAATAAATATACAAGTGAATTGGGAGTTGAAGATGTACCCTTTGGGTAAATTTCTTCCTGAAAATTAGCTAATAATTTTTGATTTTGTTCGTTGAACTTTTTCTGTATCATTTTGTTTGAAAAGTTAATTTACTTACTCATAAAAATAATTTTCAGTCTTTTATTATTTTTCTTATGAGAACTATAAGATTTTTTTGTGTTATCCACCTATTGTAAACTTATCTATTCTGTATAGGAATTTTTAAAAAATGAAATCATTTTTTACCTATTGCAACTTACCTAGAAAATATGTAAAACAAATTTTCATGCCCTTTGCTTATGAGAATTGTTCACGATTATTTGAGTAAATTCTTTTTACTATTGATAAAGCGAATTTTTTGTACTGTTGATAATAGGGCTATTTGTTTGGCCAGCACTGTATAGATATAGGTGACACTGACAAGTCAAGAGGTCGGTCCCGCAGGGCGTATGCGCAGCCAGCGGCAACATTTTTGTTTACAACAATTTGTCACTGTTGTTGTTAAGCGGCTGGATTGCAGGCACTGTGTATATATATATATGTGTGTGTGTGTGTGTGTGTGTGTGTGAGTGTGTGTGTCTTTCACGACTGTCTAATTTGCATTTTAATTTAATTTTTTCCATACCGCAAAATGTCAACAGAAGAAAAGGCCGCAGACGCAGCAGCTCGCCAAAGTCAAGTCACTTGCAGACACGTTCTTGCAACGCGGCATGTGGCAGGGGCATGTCTTCCAGTACCTTCAGGTCTTCGGTTTGTTTGTCTTCACTTTTTTTTATTACTTGGCGCACTTTTAATTGAGTCTTGCATATGCATGAGCAACAACAGCAGCAGTAGCAGAAGCAGCAGCAGCAGCAACTTAATTAATACGAACTCTGAACTTCAACTTCAATTTCAAATTCAACTTCAACTTCAACTTCAATTTCAAATTCAACTTCAAATTCAACTTTAACTTTTTCCTGACATTTTTTCTCCGGCTTTAAGTTTTGGCCGTCTTTGAACTTTGAGCCGCTGGCAAAATCAATGCGAATGCGTATCGTAAAACTTTCATCGATTGGCCAAAACCATAAAATGACGACGATATCGTCTGCCGCATAAAATTATGACTGCCAGCAGCAGGCAGGCAGCAACTACAGTCGGAGAGTATACTCGACTCGATGATGCCACGTAATCACAGTATCATAATGTGATTTGGCATTGAATGCTTACTACTGATCTTGAGGAAGTTAAGTTAAGGAAGGAATTAAATTGAAAACTTATAATTTTAATTTAAAAAATTCATTTAAATAAATCAATTAAAACATGAAGTAAATAAATTAAGCCCTTTCGACTTGACCAGTCATACTTGTTTCAAATGAAGAATATACAGTCCAAAAGTATTTTTCGGATAAGCGTTTATTTATTTATTGAATGTTGAGTAAAATCAGACAACTCATAAAAATAAAAAATGCACTTTTTATTTATTATTTGTAGTTGTTTAATATGCATTTTTTTTATTTAAAATTTTAGTTTAATTTTAATTAATACTCGCATGCATTAGCTCAACATCAATAATTAATATACCCCATTTTTAGCTGCAAGTTATTTGCAGGGTATAATCAGTTCGAATTGTCATAAAATGGCATGCGGCAGACAAAAGAAATGCGGCGACCTTTAAGCAAATACAAAGAGCAAAATTTCGACGACAACTTGTTGTGGTTGCCTACCCCTCCCCTCCCACCCCTCCCCCGCTCTGCCCTGCAGCTGTAATAAAGCTCAAAATGATACATATTGCATAATGGACTGGCAGCAAGAAGGGAGTTTGGGGGAAAGGGAAAAATTGTCTGGCTTTGCCATTGCCATTTGCCATTTGCAAACGTTGTAAATTCTAAAAACTGTCAGGCTAACCAATCGTGCAACCGTTATTACCTGTTGGCCAACAACTGCAAAGGTGGCTCTGCTGGCCACTTTTGGCCACCACTTGCTGTGTGCTACGTGCGGCAGCAATGGACACACTTCCGCTCGGGCAACGTGGCAGGCAACGTCACGGCTCATAATTCCACGAATTTATGAACTGGAACCGCGAGCTCTCAGTATGACAATGAGCAGCTAGCTAGCTAGACATATATATATGTATGAGAGATATAGAGAGAGAACTGAACTTTATCCAGTGCATATAGGAACAGCCATCAAACTACAGCATAGAAATGTATATATATTTTGCAGTCATCAAAGATTTTGCTAAAATCACATTTTCCTTGGAATAAATTGGTATTGGGTATTAGGTATTACTTAGTTAATGCCTAATTTGATGTAAGTAGTAGTTCTAAGCAGTTCTACGTACATACTTAGACTTATATACACAATACAACTAAGCTCAGAAAGGATAAGCAAAATATCTAGGTAGGCAAAACACTTATTAACATTTTATTGACCAGTTGTGTGCTGAGTCGACACTTTCCATTTTCGCCAGATTGTCAATTTATTTGCATATCAAATGAATCTGAGTAAGCAATCGCAATCAATCAGAGAACCTTTTATTAATCAGTTTTAAAGTTACCACTGAATGAAGCAATATCAAAATAGTTATGAATAAAAAGAAGATATCTGCATCACTAACCGACTTGAATGTCTGTCTGTCTGTTAGTCTCTTTTGTGCAAACCAATCCCTCATCTTTCAAAGTCATCTCGATGAATCTCGAATCTTTTTGGTTTATCACTCACTCGTTACGAGTTTAACTATGACCAGAAATCTTTAAGTTTGGACTACTCATTATATGGATTTCATTTTGACAATCGATCGGATTCTTTACTAAGTGTACCGTAACAAATTAAAATTTACAAGGATATATAATCTACGGTGTGCCTAAGATAGCCCTAAGCTGGAAGATAAATGCCAGCTGCTTCTGCAAGGCAATTCCCGGTCAGTTAGCCAGCTGTTAACAAAGATTAAAGATGTTCACAAATCAGTAACTGAATGCTGAGTAACATGATGGATATCTTCCTTCTTGCCAGTTAACAACTGAAGCATAGATCTTGGGATTAAATAAAACAGGTTGAGTAAGCGAAAGCAATGATGTCAAATTTTCCATAACAATGAAGTCTTTTTCTCGAAACACACCTCAACAGAAGCTCGAGTTCGTTTTAACAACTGCTTCCTGGGCACGTACGCTGATTGAGTTGCCAACGCTTTTTCATGGAGGGGTGCACAGCGATACTGCTCCCCCCCTGCACACCTCCATCCCAGCATCCCGCATCCCCTCAACTACCAGGCTTCGTCAGTCTCACGCAGCGGCACTCACCTAATTTGAAGACACAACACTTAATCTGCACAATGAGATAAATACCTTTTGTGGTTGGCGCTCTGAGCACTCCCCAACCCAATCCAACCCAACCCAACTCAGCCCCCTTCATACCAGCCCTGTCTGTAGGAAGCTGTTACCGTTAGCTGTTATCGGTGGCACTTGGCACGCTCCCGAATTGCCACTTGTGGCAAATTGCTCAGGCGCAAAAACTTTCGCCGACTTTCGGCACGCAAAACTTAATGACAATGAGCTCCGGCGTTTATTACCTGATATAACCTCATCCCCTCTCCCCTCCCCCTCTTGGCCACGTCCGCTTACCCCCCTCCTGCCTTGTCTCTACTTGTTAATGCATTCATTTGAATTATATTTTTGATAAGGAACCTGGCTGCGAGCAAGCCAAAATATGTTTGACATGCCAAATTTAGTGGAAAATTGTCGCATGTCATTGGCCAAAATATGCAAGTGAAATGCTACGTGACTCCATTGCCAAAAAACACACTAGCACACACCCACACACACACACACCCACACACTCCCACACACATAGCAAGTCCTGAACAATGCGACAAATTGGCCAATACCTCACATTGCCATGCAACACATTTTTTATACCCTGAACCCATTTCAAATTGCAAAGCGGCTTTGATGAAGTTGAGCAGAATTTTGTAACCGGCAGAGGGAAACAACTGCAGCTCCAAAAAGTATATATATATTCCTGATCAGCATTGTTTTAGACAAGAAAGTGCTCTTGAGAAACCAGTTTGCACACAACCTTCACAGAACAACTAAAATTCTTGATTTATTTTATAAAGCGATGCATTTGATATACCTCGGATTAAAGAGTATCTGCCAGTCGAGCATTCCAACAACTTGTTATTTGCAGGACTGTTGAAATTTTAAAAAACAAATCACACACCTACACGAGGCACTCAAACCCGCAAGACAAATTTCCGACGTATAACGTTTCTTTTGCTGTTCTTTCCTTTTTTTTTTGGGTCGGAAGTGCACACAAGTTTGCGCCGTCTCAAAGGACACGGGAAACGGGACACAGGACTCCGGACTCGAGACACTTTTGCCGGTAATGGAGTGGACTTTATTTGTGTTTGTTGCAACGCATCAGTGGACTGGACCAGGGCTGCCCCATGTGCCTCATACCTTGTGGCACGCTTCGCCGAGCCGCACATTTGTCAACCCGTGTAGGAGTACAGTGCGCCCTCGCATGTGTGCCTGGCATACAAATTGTATTCGTAGTTGGCATTGGAATTTCCTCTCATTTTATTTCCTCTGTTTTTTTTTTATTCAAAGTCGATTTGTGTTTGTCAGTCTGAGAAGTGTTGGCAGAAAATAAAAAAAATTCACTAAAAATCCAGAAATTTAATTGGCAAGTGAATCTCTTCATTATGGACTACATACGCGAAATGACCGAGGAGATTGATCAACAGTGGACGGAATTGGATCAGCAGCAGCAGGAGAGGAATGATGGCTATGAATCCATCTTTACCATACATGGCAAATGCATTTTGTCCCCTTTGGTAAGTGGTGGTTAAGAATGCCTACACTCAGAAGAACAATCTTCATGAATTTTATCTATATAACCATCTTCCCAGATGACACCTGAGCGTCGAGTGGAGATGCAGGAGTATCGTCAGGCTGCCATGGCTATTGAGCGGCGACAAGTGTCACAGCTGTCCAGGAGGCTGCCGCGGCGCCTCAAGCTGTTGCAGCCGGCGGAATTTGTGGATGCCAGCACCAATACGGAGGGGGGTACAAAGAAGTGCAAGTTGCAGTTCTCAGAAACGCTGATCTATGACAATCGATGCAATGCCATCATCAAGTACACCAAGATAAGTCTAATCCAGGCAGTGGGTTGGCTCTGTCCACAGCTGCAGCCACAGTATGCAGTGACTAAAGAGGCCCTGCCACAGTTTGCAAGGCGCTTGGAGCGAACTCAACTCAAGGGGGAAACAAGGAGAAGCGAGCAGGAGTTGTTGCAACGTGCCTCAACGAGTCCGTTGCTACAATCGCCAAGGGTCGCCCTTAATGGACAGGCTGAGGATCGGCTGCATTTGCAGCTGTGGAAACGTTATCACTCCTATCCACTTGGTTACAAGTTAACGGCACCAACTCGTGTGGCATGCACCAAAGCAAACACAGCTCTAATCTGCCCCAGCAGCAGGATACACATAAAACAAATGCACTCCGAATCGGAGCAACTCTCGCAGCCGAAGCCGAATAGCAGCAAGTCCACCAAATCTATATCCAAGTTCAGTTACAGCTCGTCGGCACATGCCCATTGCCATACACAGGTGGAGCACAGCAGCCCCAGGATGAGCTGTACCCAGCGGCGGCTCAACTATGATCCGCGTGCCACGCAGCGCAAGAGGAAGGTGTCGGCTGCCACACCTCCCACACTCAGCACCAGGGTGGACCAGCAGCAGAAGCTGCAGCAGAAGCTCCTGCTCAAGGACATGGAACAGGAGCAGCGACGTTTCCAGGACGAGTTTCGGGCCCAGCAACAACTGTCCCTTGATCAGCTGCTCGATGAGAAGGATGCCCAATCTGAGTCCAGTTCGAATGCATCGCTACCGCAGAGTCGCCGCGAACAGGATACCGATGATCCAGATGCGCACATTTGAAATTAAATCAACTATTTATTCATCAGATTAATAAATGAGTGCGCTGTGTACACTGAAAAAACAAATCGTCTCGAAAACTGGCAAATTTTATGAATTTTAGAAATAGTTTCAAAAACCATATATTCTTCAAATTGGAAATGCTTTCCTGAAAATCAGTGTCACTCTTTTTTCTGAGTGTATGCCCAATGCATTTTGCTAATTCACACATCACACAAGTGCGATAAATCGGACTGGGAAAGTGAATCCAAATTTAGACAACTTAGAGCTGGCGCACCGTTTTCTAATTATGCTCACTGTCTGCTGCCATGCCACACAAATTGCAACACACACACACACACACACAGCAGGGGCAACTCACGTTGATGTCTCTATAGAGGAGCATAGCGAGATTTTGCACGCCATAACTCGCCGTGTTATTAAGTGTAAGAAATGAAAATTTCATAAATTGTTACGCTTTATTTAAGGCAACGCCGTCAAGCTTCGCTACACTCACAAAAAAAAATGGCACTGTTCTATATAGGTACATGCTAAAAAGCCAGTTTGTGTCTTTTTCAATGCATTGGCTTTCCAGGATGTTAATGGCAGTAGTCAGAATTAACACATCCCATTATTTGTTACTTAAATTATCATTAAGTTATATTTTAAGATTTCAAAAATATCAGATAGTATTTGAACTCATTAAATTAAGTTGAAAATGAATTAATCCTAAGCGAACTTTAAAAAGTAGGATTTCTAAAAGTTACGATATTAATTTATAATTTTCATCAATTTATTTCTTAATATAAGAAAGCATTTCTTTAAAACAGGAAAATTTTCTTAATTTAATTTTTTTCATTTTTAATGTGTTTAATTTCTACTTTTAACAATTTATTTCTTAATAATTGAAAGCATTTGTGAACAAATTTAAACAAGCCTTTTCAGTTTGAAGAAATAATTTTATGTGTATTTCGAAACTATTTCCAAACAACAGAACATTATGTGAGATTTCGAGATGTTTTTCATTTAAAGCAATTTTCAAAATTTCAGGGCCATTTATTTTCTGAGTGTGGTCTACAGGAGATCTGTTAATTGCCCGCCCCGAGGCAGGCAGTCATGGCGTTGCCAGCTATATGCAGATATACATATGTATATATATATATATATATGCATAGACTTATAGATCATAATATTTATGCATGTATTAGCTTCACCGATTTGCGTTATTCGGAATCTTGCAATATTTGTTTTGAAGTGGACGTGGACATAATTAAAAGCACTTAAGACGCACGTCCGCCTGCCTCTGACTTCAGTGGCTGCCCCAGCTCCCCTGCCCCTCCTGTTGTTGTTGGAGCACCGCCAAGTTGCGCCAAATTGGCAGATGCACTTGTGGATTGCAGTCTTGGCCATTTGAATTTAGAATTTCCTCTTTTTTTTTTTGAGTATGCAGTTTGCGATTTTAATCGGGCCAATTGCAGGCAATCATTTCAAATCAAAAGCGGAATTTGTTTTTCTTCCAAAAAGAAAAATGAGAAAAATAATTCAGATAATGGGCATAATTAGGAGACGATTAGCTATGGACACCATGGGACTGTCTGGTGGCAAGTACTTGTCTTGTGTTTCCTAAACCGGATAGCTTTGTGGATTTATTAAATGAATTAAGTTTAAAAACATTGAAGTAGTCTACTGGAAATTAGTAAGAGATTATAAAATTATAATACATATTTGAAGTGGTACTAATTAGGTTAAGAATCAGTTAACTTTTACTCAAATTATTCCAAAACTTCTAACAATTGTTAAACAGAACTCTGAGTGAAACCGAGCCACAATTCACAGTCTCAACTCACCTTCAATACACAACCCCAAAAACAATCCAACTTATCTAAACTAACCAAACCGGGATTCAAACATGGATTCAATGGTAAAATAATTATTACAAATTTTATGAAAATAGAGAGAAAAAGAGTTATCTTTATATTAAAAGTTGTACGCAAGAACAACTTGACTCTTAGCAGTATATATGAGATATAAGAACTACCTCCCGCCTCACCTTACCACCATAAAATTGTGCCATAACAATTTCTAAGACGATGCTAATGAAGTTGTGAATAGTTTTGCCTAATCTCATGTTTTTTCACTTGGTTAAACTTGGAGTAAAAATACAGTGAAAATAATTTCGCGCTTCGTCTGCGACATAGAGAGAGAGGGAGAATTGGGGAGAGGGAAAGAGAAGGGGAGAGTTTATTAAATGAACGAGAAGTGCACATGAAAATGGAATTAGGATATTCATGACTTAAATAAACATAATCAAAGTAATAACTGCCTCACAGTTCAACTCTAAGAAAACCAAGTTATTCCCCCTTCCCCCGCCTCCCGATCCTCCAGCACCTTCCCCCCTCTTCGTAGCACATGTGAAATTAATCTTGTTTATGTTTGTCTGCAGTCTGCAGGAGGAGCTTGGAGCAAGGACTCGTGTGAAAAGTTGGCGCCCCAAACTTTGGCGTGCCCTTTTGCGCCCAAGTCCCCAAACTTTGTTTGAAGCACAAAAACTGAGTCTTTTCACATTTATACATTTATATTATTAGTATTGGTTTTGGTTTTGGTTTTTCGGATAGTTTTCTGCGTGCTCCTTGAACTGTTAACTGTGAGCATTTAATTAAAATATATATAAAAGGAAAAAAAAATAAAGCATGCGAGAAATGTTCAAAAATTGTAAATATATATGTGCAAATAGCTGGTTTTATTTCTGGGGTGTGTGTGTGTGTGTGTTGTGTCTGCCGTGTGTGTGGGGTGTGCTGTGTGAGCTGTAGGTGTTCAATAGACAAGGCGCAACCCTTGTTTAGCTTATCCTCAGCAACGTTTCACATAATCTGCTTATTTTGCACACATAAGTGAAAAGTTCTGTCAACAAAATCAAAATCACGACAAAAATTTGTTTGCCATTTAAATTCGATTTTGATCCTATTTATCCTGTAAATTGCAGCAATTGAAAGGATTTACTGTTGAGTCGCGACAGCAAGGCGATAGCTTCCTACCCCCACCCCCTCCAACTACCCCTCTTGCACTTGAATAGACTTACCTCCCCCCAAGTATCACTTTTTTTTGTGAGTGTTTGATTTTGAAATTACCTTTTATTGATGTGCGCGTGTGTGTTTGTGTGTGTGTCTGTGTGTGTGTGTGTGGGTGTCAGTGTGATGTATGACGTGTGTGACGGTGTGTGTATGTGTGCAACTGTAAACAGTTGTAACGGTATTAGCATGCAGAACAGCATTATTTCAAGCCACGACATGGATATAGTCACATCTTTAAGAGTGAGAGAGAGAGAGGGGAAAAGTGGAGTGACAGAGAGAATGAGAAAGAGAGAGAGAGAGAGAGAGAGCTGACCCAGCCAGTTGATATTGAATTTCAATATCTACATAAAGAGAAATAGAAAAAATAAGTGAGAATGTTATGGTCGGGGGTAAGCGACTGAGGAATACTCTGGTATGTTTCCCATAAATAATAACAAATGTTCTATAAATATTTCGTATCTATTAATTTCAATTGAAATTTTGTTTTTATGTTTTTTTATCATACGGACTGATAACAGTTGGCAAAGATATTTCTTGAGGGGCATTCATCATTATTTTTTGTTATTAATTTATTTATTTATTTAATGCCAATTAAATTCAAAAAAATAAAATAAATTGAATAATATACTTTGCAGCTGCTTTTTGCCTATTTTTACTTTCATTACGGATACAATGAATCCTCTACTCAAACACATCTCCAAGAAGAACATCATTCTTACACTTTGCATAACTTATTATTTGAATATCGAGCTGATATGAAAGGAAACGGAGAGTCAGCATGACGGACACTGCCTCAAAAGAAATATACCCCGTCCACCTACGCTAACAGAGTATACCAAGAAAGAAATCACTTCATAGACGAGCGGCGACAAAGCTGTAGACAAAGTAGCAGCAAGCAAATACAAAGGAAAAACATGAAATGGAAATTGGCGACGACTCCGATGACGATGGCGATGGCGATGGCGATGGCTGCGAATGGAAATCCCCAAGTGCGGGTCAAAGAAAATAAAACTTTATGCAAATGCGCCACTTTGGCCGTAAAATGAAATAGTCCCTGGCCAAATTATACCTGATGCCTGATGAGCTAGCTGACTTCCAATTGCCGTGAATTGAAACAAAAGGGACCAATACCACCCCACCCCCCCTCATCAAACTCGTAAACTTTGCCAGGAGGTTGGGGTTGGGGTTGATTGTGTATATAGTTTGGGAACCAGCGCAGGTGACTTTAATTTCAAGTTGCCAACTTTTGCATTTTACCTATTTTATTTATTTTCTTGTAGCAAGTTTTTAGCGAGCGACTCCTGCGTCAAATTCCCCAGCCGGAAGTTGTTACGGGCACGCCTTGTCGGAAGTGCGGATGTGTTAGCCTGGCGTATATATTTTTGGCCACGCTTCTCATTATTATTATTATTATTATTATTATTATTATGCATATACACTAAATAGCGAAGGTAAACGAGTATATTGAGAATGGAAACTTTAAAATAAAGATTTTTCTATGTTCGTGTTAGACAAAGTGCTCAAATTGGGTACTCAGAAATCGATAACATCGAGCCACAAATAAACCAAGTCCAAAAACTTTCTTGACTCACTTAAGGAGAGGGACTTGAAGCTTGGAATATTTGAAAATTGAGGGAAGGTTGGGAAGACGATAAGATAGATAAGTACAAATTTATAGATAAATTGAAAGGGTATATTGCTGGTGACCGTCTTCAAAGATCGACACATAAGTTTTCCGGCCATTGACTCGGCAGCCGTCGTCAGATCGTATATTTCCCATAATAAAACAGCTAAAATTACGGAACTTAGAAGGTTGACCACTGGGAACCATATTCCAAGAAAATCTTTTTGAAATTAACAGAGTATTCCGCGGTCGCTTACGCTCGACAGCTTTCTCTTTTGTTTTTATTGTTATGGCTCGTATAATTTAGCATCATGTCGTCGCCATATTCCACGCTCATTTTTGACCGGAAACGGAAGCCTGTTATTAATTTGCATGTCCGGCGGCGGCAACAGCGGACGGACAACGGAGTCCAGCTGAGTCCAGGTGGTAAGTAACCCATGCTCCGTCTCACTCTCACTTTTACTAACGCTCTCGTTCTATCTTTCTGTATATTTTAGTCATTTTGTTGTGTTGCTAATTAAATTTGCCACTTTATTTGCGCTGTGCATCAGGATTCGCACATCCTTGCCACACTCCAGTCCCCATTCCCTCCCCCTCCATGCCACTCCTCCTCTCGTTTCCGTCTTAATTGTGTTTTGTGCTACTCTATTTCACTCGGTACACTCAAAGACAGCTCCCATTTTTTTTCTTTTCATCTCACCCTCCACCGCACTTGAAATAAGACCAAGCCATTTAGCTCTGATCCTGGTTGTTGCTGCTGCTGCTGTTGTTGCTGCTGCTGCTGCTGCTGCTGTTGCTGCTGAGAGCGTCTTAGGTGCTGTTTGCGCTAAAATAATTGAATTAATAATTGCTGCGTGTGGTTTTCATGCTTTCCCAGCTAAGAAAAACCCCCAAAGTGGAATTTATACACAGAGCGAAAAAGCCACCTGTAATTAAGAAATCGACATATTTTTCAGGGCAACTTATTAATCAGACTGTAATGTTGTGTCGTTCTAAAAACTAGAGTTTAATATTTAAAAAGTAAATATATAATAAATAAAAATATAAGAAAAAATTCAAATTTTCAGACTGCATTTTAGTTATATTATTTTTCTTGTGGCTTAAATATTAATATATTTGAACAAATCTTATTAATTCTTTATGAATTTTAGACAATATTTTGCTATAAATAAGGTTTTTCTCTACTTATTAGTTATTATTATCATTTTCTGTTAAACAAATTAATTTTTTAATAACGGAAAACGTTTCTAAAAATATATTAAAAAAATACCTATCTAGTATTAAGAATAATTTATTTTTTCATATCATTTATTTATGTATTTTTATTTAATTTCGATTATTTTGATTACCTATTTTTTCGTTTGCTTTCGCTTATTTATTAATTGTTGCTGTGTTTCTGAACATTTTTCTATTTTTCGGGTTGATCTTCATTTTAGTTCCATTTAAGTAGATTTTTTCCGAGTGTAGCTATGCTTAAGCCTTAGTGTCGGCATTCTCCAAGTCGTGAGAAACTTTTATCTTTGCCACTGGCAGCTACAACCACATTCTGCGCCCCCTCCACACCCCCCTCTTTCAACCACTTGCCTTTACTTACACACTGATTTAATAAATTAACGTTAATTAGCTGTTGTGGTCGGTCGGGTGGTGGGGTGGTGCAGGGGTTTGTTGCTGCTGCCACTACTGCTACTCATGCTGTCTTAGCTTAAAAGACAATAACGCTAAAATCCAACACGCAACGTGGCAACTTTTGCCGCTGGTACGTGATTTCCGGCGTTCCTTCAAGATTTGCCGTTCGATATATGAATTATGAGCTTATGAAAGGCAGCCAGGATGGCAAACACACACAGCGAGGCAACTCCACATAACGGTATCTCATGCCCCACCGATAATTCATAATTGGGTGTGCACTATTTTTTTCTTGTTAGCCATGTGTGTGCGAACTTGTTTGTTCATCCCAATTCAATTAGCCAAATGAACAACTACAAATTCCTAGCCAGCATCTGTGCTGCGATTGCTCCGATTGCCAAATCCAAATTGATCCAAAGTTGGCCACGCTCACAGCTTCAAAATTTGCATTAAACAAAGTTCCTTCTTATTTTTTGTTATATATATTAAACATTTTTCCCAACACAAAATGCACCATTCAATTATATTAATAATATTAGCTAAAATTAATCCTAATTTGTAATCATTTAATGTTAAGATAAATATTTAAATTGGTATTTAAAAAATATTAAATCTCAAAAATAATGAACTCAATAAAAATCTGTCTTTGTTGCAGAATTTATATTATTATTTTCCTTAAATCAATGCAACAAAACAGCTTGCAAACATATTACCAATGCAATTTAGGCGATAAGAAAAAACCCTGTAATCCGAAATTTAATAAGAATGTTAAATAATTTCAAAAACAAACTATGAAAGTTAAAAATAAATACTGAACGATCAATAATATTCAGATATGTGTGCTTCTTGACTACATTCGACAATTGTTGTAATTATTGGTACTTTTGCATGCTATGATGAAATTCATTTTTAATAATTCAGAGTTGCCACATTGCTACATTGCATATACAGAGTTGCCAGATTGTTACATTGTCTATATAGAGTTGCCAAATTGTTATATTGCACATAACATGGTAACACTAAGCAGACAACATATAGAGGAGTCAAATCGACAAAAAAAAAAGTGCATCAGGATTTTCTCTCTACACTTTATCCATGTATTTTTGTTTAGTTTTGGGGCCTGATGTGTAACCATTCGTAAAGTGGAATGGTTTAAGTGGTTTAAGCAGGATATTATTGTGTCGATATCCAAAATTCTTTGTTGCTTGACGAGCACACATATACGCATACATACAAAGACAGTTTTCAACGGGATCATGTCACAGTGCGCAAACAACTTCATGTTCATACATATATCGAGACAGTGATTCCCCTTTTAAGATATCCACTGAACACTGTTTGACACTGACACTGAACAACTTTCGGTCATATATATATAATATATGCATATAAGTTAACCATAAACTACCCACTTAAGCCACTGCTGGATTTCGCTGATGCAGCACACTCGCGAGCAGCATACTCAGATGTCAGCGGCACTTGGACCACATTCCGAAATACGCTGATGCAACATTTGTGAAGAGCAGCGTTGAGCGACACTTGGTGCCTAATATCCGCTGGGAAACTTGAGCGCCTGCGCTAGTTGCTTAGGAACATTATTAACTAAATAAATAAAGGTATAATATTGCTAAATATAAAAACGTATTAATTGAAATGTTCATTTGCATTTCACTTCCCTCTCCTTTGTGTTTCTATATGTGTCTCTTTCTCTCTCTCTCTCTCTCTCTCTCTCTCTCTCTCTCTCTCTCTCTCTCTCTTTCTCTCTGTCTCTCTGCTGATGAGTAATTTGATGCATAGACACACAACACACTCGCACACACACTTGCACACACAATGGAGCAGTTCATGCAAAGCTTTTTCTTTAAATGATTCCATTTCCAATTTTGAAAACGAAAAGTGAAAAATAATAAAACAAAAAAGATTTTTGATCAACAGGAAATATTTTTTGTTATTGTTGCTGTTTATGATTCTTTTACTTTTCAATGTGCATTTCATTTTGTGAAATCTTGATCAACAGGAATATTAAAGGAATATTAATGATTCTTTTCCCACTATGTTATGTATTGTATTTATTGTGTCACAATTAGAATGTTTTTTGGTTATTGATGATGAATTTGAACTTATGCTAAATTGCGCTCCAAACAGATCACATATCGATACATTACGAACATCGCTACTGACTCGATTAATTGCTCACAATAGTATCGGCGCAATGCCAATAGCTTTCACACCTTCTTGTTTGCTTATACGAAATAAATTTGTATTTTATTAAAGATTTCACCAACCAAATAAAATGTCATCCGTAAATGGACACGAAGAAGAGAGTCGCAGTGGAGACCCGACAGCGTCCACATCGATGAATATGGCGGAGAACAAGCAGGAGTCTTTGTCTTTGTCGAGGGAATCAAGTGTGGGCAGCCATGCAGATGCCTTATTGAAGCGAATGCAACAATTTGTGGAAGAGAAGCAGCTGTGCGATGTGGTTCTCATCGCTGGCATTGATGGCAAACGGGTGTCCGCTCATCGCTTGGTGCTCGCAGCGTCGAGTGAATATTTTTCGGCAATGTTTACTGGACAGATGCGCGAGAGCAAGGAGCACGAGGTTACCCTTGCCGAGGTGCGTGGCGATGCGTTGCAGCTGCTCGTCCAGTACTGTTACAACGGAAGGATTGAGCTGCACGAGGACAATGTCGAGACGCTGCTGGCGACCGCCAACCTGCTGCAGCTGATCCCTGTGGTGAAGGCATGCTGCAATCTTTTCGCATGCAAGCTGCACCCATCCAATTGTTTGGGATTCGCATTCTTGGCGGATCAGCATGGATGCACAGACCCGCAGCAAGTGGCGCAGGAGTACATCTGCCAGCACTTTATGGAGGTGTGCCACAATGAGGAGTTCCTTCATCTAAACGCCAATCAACTGGGAAAGCTGCTGTCCAGCGATGAGCTCAATGTGCCGACCGAGCAGGATGTCTTCCACTCGATGATGTCGTGGGTGCGCCACGATGCGCCCACTCGTGAGCAGCACATACCCGAGCTGCTCGCCAAGATGCGTCTTCCCCTGTTGGATTCGTCCTTCATTGCGGATCACGTGGAGAAGGTGTGCAGCCCCAGCAACGAGTGCCGTCAACTGCTATATGACGCCTTCAAGTGGCGTGCACTGTTCGCCGAGTGCCATTCTCTCAGTGCTGCCACCGAACGAACCAAGCCCCGCAAATACACTGCTGTCGCCCAATTGCTGGTTATGGGTGGCTCCAATGATGGAGACTGGCTCAACACCATTGAGAGCTACTGTCCGCGGCTGAACAAGTGGACGACTTGGGAGCACACGATCGATGGGCGTATAGAATTTGGCGCCACTGTCATGGACAACAAACTGATTTTGGTAGGCGGATACAATTATGTTGAGGAAGCATTGTGCTCTGTGGAGAGCCTCGACCTAAACACGATGGCCTGCGTGCCACTCAATCCAATGGGAATGGCCCGTTGGGGGCCAGGCGTAGCAGTGCTGGATGGACACCTCTATGTGGTCGGCGGACGTAATTGGCAATATCTGAACACGGTTGAACGCTATGATCCCATTGCGCGCACCTGGAGCTATGTGTCGCCGATGTCTGAGGTGCGTATGCGCCCTAGTGTTGCGGTGTTGGGCAACCGCCTCTATGCCATTGCCGGACCCGGCCTACGCTCAGTCGAAAGCTATAATCCGCAACGAAACGAATGGAGTCTTCGGGCGCCAATGAATCGCGAAAGAAATTACTTTGGTGTCGCTGTTGCAAATGGATACATCTATGCCTTGGGTGGCTGGGACCTGACCCGTCGCCCCACAGAAACCGTGGAACGTTATGATCCAGCTACTGATACGTGGACACTGATTTTCTCTCTGGCTGTGGCACGCAGTGGGATCGGTTGTGCTCTGCTTGAAGATCGTTTGATTGCCGTTGGCGGATGGGTTGTGAATCGTGCGGTCGACAATGTCGAGGAGTACGATCCGGTGTGCGATGCCTGGAATAAAATGGCGCCAATTTCGATTCCTCGTTGGGGCGCCCTTGTCTTTGCCATTCCGAACATAATACCACCACCAGCAGTCAAGTATGGATCCAAACCAGCTTAAGCGTCTTACAAATATGTAATTTACAAAACTATCCTAATAATAATATAATCTTAATGATATTAATCTCGAAATAAAGGAGACGAACAAAAGTGATGGAATAACGGATACCCTGCACTGAGCCTAAATATATTATTATATGTAGTTGGGTTAGGTTAGCTGTTTGCTGACACACATAGATACGCTAGATCCGTTGCATAACCTTGTGGGATCTGACTACATTTCTGTGGCACTCGTGTGAGTGGGTGAGCTAAGCTCAGGTGGTTCTCTAGCCAGGTCTGGTCGGTCATATGTTCTGCACGGTAGCGAAGTCATTATAAGGCTGGATGGATACCCACTGGACATTGCGGAGCAGTTTGTGCGACTTAGATCTTCTGTGTTTGTATTTAAGTTGAGCCAGGTTTGGCGGGTACACGACATGAACATTCATTGGAATAACTTTAGACCTCTTTAGGCAATTCAGTGATTCTCTTAAAGCTAGTACTAGTACTAGTAGAGTGTTCCGGGAGACTGAAGGATAGCTGAATAAGAAGGAAGGGTGTATTCAGTTGTACTACTGGCACACAGTAGTCTGCTTTTGTGGGGATTCTTGCATTCCCAATTGAACTAGATGCATGGCCTTTCTGCTGTGTATCGCAGACTAAGGATTCTCTCAGTCTTATGGCTGTAAGCGTTGCATTGTCTTTCCAGACATGGAGTATCAATGATCGTCTAAAGCGTCTAAAGTTGTTCGAGCGAAGATTCCCCGCTTCAAGCAATGCCCGGATAAGGAAATAATACAATGTGCCACCAGCGCAGTGGACTCAACCAAACTTTATTGTAGACTGTCGCAATGCTGTTGGTTAACAGACTCAAACACAGATGGCTAACATCATTTCCAACAATATATTTTGCATATGTATATATTATTTTATATATTGTATTTATTGCATTTGAATGGTAATGCTTTGCGCATATTGCTGCTATCTTCGCAAGCATTCAAGGGTCTGCGCCAACCGGTAGCAATACAGCTGCCCTTTTCGCACACATTCATAACACATCAAGACCTACTAGAAAAGGTGCGTACCTGTCCGCACCCATGCACGGCTGGGTTTTTCTTTTATCCGCGATGTTGTCGCAGCGAGGTCAAGTGAAATAATGACCTGGGTTCGCTGCTCGTCACGTGACCCCTGCAAAATTGTAGACTCGGAAAAACCTGATGCACTTTTTGGCGATTTTACGTCCCTATGTCTTGTCTATATGTCTATATATTTACAAATAGATATTAAAAGACAAAAAATGGTTTTCATTTTAATCCGAATATTTTATTATTTGTTCATTCATTTAGTAGCTAAATTTAGTCGATAATTAAATGCGCAATACTCGTTTGCGTAAATAAGTGAATAGATTTCAAATGGCAGCAGTATTCAAATGCCCACTGGTCATTTGTGTTAGAATCTAATTAAAGTCAGTGTCGGTGGCAGGACGGAAGTGCAACTGTTGCAAGACGACTCAGAAGCTGCCACTGAAAGGTCAGCTAAAGGCTGTTTACAGTTTGCTCGCATCTTGAGACAGCTGGTGTGGCAAGTTCGCTGTGGCAACAAAGGGGCAAAAGGCAAAAAGCCAAAGCGCTTCCAGCTAAGGACGTTGTGTGTGGCACAATTGAGTGAAATGAAGAAGCAACATATGAAGAAGTTGCAACTGCAAAGCATTTAAATTGAAATTAACATCCTGTTGGTCGCCACATGGCCTGTGCCGGAAGCACTTCAGCAATATTGAGCCACAAAAAAAAAAAGAAACGAACTGCTCCAATTATGGCATCAGAAAAGTCGAACTCAAAGACGCAAAAACGCAAAACTTGCCAACTTGTATGTGTGGCATGTGGCATGTTGGGCTTGTGGCATGTTGTGGGCCCAACAAGTGGCGCGATTGCAAAGCAAAAGTGTCAGGCAAACATCAGACAGTTGGCGCCCTAGACAAACACTCACAAGGCATCGCACACACACACACACACACACACACACACACACACAACACACACAACACACACAGACAAAGCGGCAGTCAGCACACACGTAATTAAGAGGCCATTGTTGTTTTCGCTGACAAAAGTGAAAGATGTCTTGATGGATAACGTGGCAGCCAGTTCACACTTCAAAGTGTGTGCGAGTGTGTGTGTCTCTATCTTATATACACTCAGAAAATGTATAATTCAGAAAGCATATTTCTAAAAACAATTTAGATTTTTAATAAATTCATATTAAATTTAATTATTTATTTCCGAATTTTAAAATATATTTTTTCTACTTTCCACTTTATAGAAATGCATTTCTTAATAATTAAAAATATTTCTATAAATTGAAAAAACAAATGACATTTTTTTTAGGATTGGGCAAGATTTTATAATTTGCACAAATTTTTTTTTTCTGTTTAGAACTTACACTTCTAAAAACAAGAATAACTTTTTTGTTCGAGGCAATTTTGCATTCAAGCCGGATTTTTATGTAAATTCTGGGAGAGTTATTAAATTACTTGGAAAAAAAACTTTCTAATTTTCAGATTTTCATTTTATGGCTATATTCTGAAATTCAGTACTATATTTTTATGAGTGTAATCAGTCTTTTGATGTAATCAGCTTGCAGCTCTCAGCACATTATGCTCAATCCTGCAATTATTCTTACCTCCGCCTTTGAAGATAGCAATTAAAACGATTCTCACACACACACAACTTCATATGTATGTGTGTGTGTGTGTGTGTGTGTGTTCGTGTGTGTTTGCTGATGTATGCATAAATATTTAATGTGTTTGCCTTGTTAGTGGCTGGCGGTATCACTTTATTTTGCGGAAGGATTAAATTAATGCCAAACGTGTGCTGTTCTCTGTTGTTTTGTTGTTTTAGGTAACACACACACCCAACACACACAACACACATAGACTGCCTGGTGTGTAGACAAACAACGTGTGTGACAAAACCGCTACTTACACTAGTTAGCTAATAAAATTAGTTTTATTAACACGTACTACGACAAGTGCCAACAGCAGCTAAACACACACACACACACACACACACACTATGTGTATTAATGTGTGTGTGTAGAGAGTGTGTGGGTGTGTGTGTGTCAGTTGGCTTTAAGTGTTAATTGCATGTAAAACTGTTAAATGCCTGGCTGCCTATGAAAGTGTCAGCAGAATGTGTTTAAAGATGCCGCAGACCAAAACTGTTGCTCACATTTGGGCACAGCTCAGAGAGACAAATCGGAAAGGCAGCAATAATTATGAATGTTATATAAGAAAATAAGGGAGTATCAGATTTGAATTAGTAGGTAAACATAGATATATAGTGTAGATAGTTTTGAGCTCAAATTGGTTAGTCACTTTAGGTAAGCATATTTATAAAGAGCAGCAAGTAGACAACAAATTCGATTTAGGTAATATAATATAGGGAGATGTGCGGAATGTAACTTAAAACGACACAATCGGAATGCGGATACATCCATCCTCTCCGATAGTCAAGCAGCAATAAATGCAATAAGGGGTACGAAAATAACATCAAAAGTAGTCCACGAAGTAAGATCCACGCTTGACCAGCTCGGGACACATAATAGGCCTTCTTCTTCTTCTTTACTCTTCCTTCTTTACTGTTCTGTTACTGATAATAAATGTTTATACTTTACTTAACTAATTTAATTTGGATAAATACATCCCCTTGTGCTGTCATCGAGTGCGCTAAAAAAAAAAAAATATGTATGATATATATATATATATATATATATATATAGCCAGTTAATTGGAGCGCTGACATCAGCAAATCGGAGTCAAACCACAATGAAATTCGATGACAATACCAACTAGTAAGATGAGCACACACCACACACACAGAGCTGACCACCATAATTAATGTTAATAAATAATAAATTTACATATATATAATGCCAAAATGGGGGTGGCAAGGGTAAATCATGTAATACAAGACAAGTTGGCCGAGAAAGTGAAAGTCCGTAACGGCATACAAATCTGTGTAATTAAAACCAGCATTCGATGAGGGGGCAGAGGCAGTGGAAGGGGATGGGGGGAGGGGGGTCAGAGCGATGCCAACGCAATGATAACATCATGCAAAAACTTTTGTGGCCGGCAAAACGTTTAATTAACTTGTTTGTTTCATCATCAGGCAGGCAGCCGGGCCACAATTCATATGCCAAACGTGGCCAGCAATTAAAAATGGCCCAAAGAAGAAGCAAATTGAAAGTGAGCAGTGAGCAGTGAGCTGATCTCATAAATGGAAACAAGAAGCAAAAGAAGAAAGAGTAAGAGATAAACAGAGAGTGAGGGAGAGAGACATAGAGAGAGAGAGAGAGGAGACAAATCAGTTAAAGACAAGCACAAGAACAAGATTTCATAAATGAGCCTGGAAACAAAACTGTCGCTGTAATGTGGGAAATGGAAAGAGAGAGGGAGACAGAGAGAAAGAGAGAAAGAAAGTGAGAGGGAGAGGGAAAGAGATAGAGAAGATAGTTACAGATAAGATAAATGGATCCAAATGGAACCAAATCGCAAAACGACAAAGAAGAAAGAAGACAGACGCAAGGACAAGCATGACACAAATCTGCGAGCAGTAAAACTGTTCACGAGAGATAGAGAGAGAGGGAGAGATAGAAGAGAGGAGACAGATTAGTTACAGATAAGAATCAAAGAAGAGAAGCAGCAGATTTTACTGAAAGTGAAATAGATTTCAAAGTTGGAATTCAGAATCAAAACTTTTCTTCTTATGTGCATGTGAGAGAGAAAACATGTAAGAGAGAGACAGAGAGAGAGACACAGAACAGATCAGCAATTCATATTTTTAGTAATTCAGAGTTGCCACATTGTTACATTGCATGTATAGAGTTGCCAGATAGTTACATTGCACATAACATGGTAACACTAAGCAGACAACATTTAGAGGAGTCAAATCGACAAAAAAAAATGCATCAGGATTTTCTCTTTACACTCTATCCATGTATTTTTGTTCAGTTTTTGGGCCTGATGTGTAACCATTCGTAAAGTGGGGTGGTTTAAGCAGGGTATTATTGTCTCGATATCCAAAATTCTTTGTTTCTAACAATGCGCAGACAATTTCATGTTCATACATATGTCGAGACAATGATTCCCCTTTTAAGATATCCACTGAACACTGTTTGACACTGACACTGAACAACTTTCGGTCATATATATATAATATATGCATATAAGTTAACCATAAACTACCCACTTAAGCCACTGCTGGATTTCGCTGATGCAGCACACTCGCTAGCAGCTTACTCAGATGTCAGCGGCACTTGGACCACATTCCGAAATACGCTGATGCAACATTTGTGAAGAGCAGCGTCGAGCGACACTTGGTGCCTAATATCCGCTGGGTAACTTGAGCGCCTGCGCGAGTTGCTTAGGTTTCACTTTTCGGGATCAGCAGAGAAATTACGAGGTTTCTTGATAATAATTTTGTACTTAGTTCTAATCGTACTAGCGAAGAGGCGAGATGCCCTTCGAATAATAAAGTACAAAATTTAAACTCAATTTTGTTCGATTCAATCGGAACATTATTAACTAAATAAATAAAGGTATAATATTGCTAAATATAAAAACGTATTAATTGAAATGTTATTTAGTTGATTTAGTCCAATCCGTTTGCCAATCTAAATTATTAGATCGATCTCAGAGATTAAAAGTACTCATATACCAAGAAGGAGCTGCAGATTATTTCATTTGATCGATAACTGAATCGGTTTGAATAATTTATAAGTAAGAATCGATTACCAATAGCAAAACAAAGCACATTTTGTATAAACCTTGAAACCATTTCTGTTTGCATTATTTATCGACAAGAATCGCTTACCGATAGCAATACAAATCACACTTTTAAAGATTTATTTTTCAATTTGTAGTTGATTACTTCTTGACATAATATTGGTCAAATCTGATCGAAAATTACATTCATTTGCATTATTTAAAGATTCATTTTTCAACTCCTGGTTCTATATACCTATATACCACAATATTGGTCATATTTTATCGACACCACTTCCACATATCATATCTTATCGATTAACTACATTCTTTTCCAAAATATCGATGTACCCACTATGTTATGTATTGTATTTATTGTGTCACAATTAGAATGTTTTTTGGTTATTGATGATGAATTTGAACTTATGCTAAATTGCGCTCCAAACAGATCACATATCGATACATTACGAACATCGCTACTGACTCGATTAATTGCTCACAATAGTATCGGCGCAATGCCAATAGCTTTCACCGCTTCTTGTTTGCTTATACGAAATAAATTTGTATTTTATTAAAGATTTCACCAACCAAATAAAATGTCATCCGTAAATGGACACGATGAAGAGAGTCGCAGTGGAGACCCGACAGCGTCCACATCGATGAATATGGCGGAGAACAAGTTGTCTTTGTCGAGGGATTCCAGTGTGGGCAGCCATGCAGATGCCTTGTTGAAGCGAATGCAACAATTTGTGGAAGAAAAGCAGCTGTGCGATGTGGTTCTCATCGCTGGCATTGATGGCAAACAGGTGTCCGCTCATCGCTTGGTGCTCGCAGCTTCGAGTGAATATTTTTCGGCAATGTTTACCGGACAGATGTGCGAGAGTAAGGAGGATGAGGTGACCCTTGGCGAGGTGCGTGGCGATGCGTTACAGCTGCTCGTCCAGCACTGTTACACCGGAAGCATTGAGCTGCATGAGGACACTGTCGAGACGCTGCTGGCCACCGCCAACTTGCTGCAGCTGATCCCTGTGGTGACGGCATGCTGTAATTTTCTCGCACGCCAGCTGCACCCATCCAATTGTTTGGGATTCATATTCTTGGCGGAGAAGCAGAGCTGCACAGAGCTGCTGCGATTGGCGCAGGAGTACATCTGCCAGCACTTTATGGAGGTGTGCCACAATGAGGAGTTCTTTCAGCTAAACGCCAATCAGCTCGGCAAACTGCTGTCCAGCGATGAGCTCAATGTGCCAACCGAGCGGGATGTCTTCCACTCGATGATGTCGTGGGTGCGCCACGATGCGCCCACTCGTGAGCAGCACATACCCGAGCTGCTCGCCAAGGTGCGTCTGCCCTTGTTGGATCCATCCTTTATTGCGCATCACGTGGAGAAGGTGTGCAGCGCCAACAACGAGTGCCGACAACTGCTGTTGGAGGCTTTCAAGTGGCATGCACTGCCCCTCGAGTGCCGTTCGCTCATTGCTGCCACCGAACAAACCAAGCCCCGCAAATACACTGTCGGCAAATTGCTGGTTATGGGTGGCTTCAATAATAACGACTGGGTCACCACAATTGAGAGCTACTGTGCGCGGCTGAACAAGTGGACGACTTGGGAGCACACGATCGATGAGCGTAAGGACTTTGGCGCCGTTGTCATGGACAACAAACTGATTTTGGTAGGCGGACGCAAAGGTGGGGCATTGTGCTCTGTGGAGAGCCTCGACCTAAACACGATGGCCAGCGTGCCACTCAATCCAATGGGAACGGCCCGTGAGGACCCAGGCATGGCAGTGCTGGATGGACACCTCTATGCGGTCGGCGGATCTAATGGGCAATATCTGAACACTGTTGAACGCTATGATCCAAATGCGCGCACCTGGAGCTATGTGTCGCCGATGTCCGAGGAGCGTATGCGCCCTAGTGTTGCGGTGTTGGGGAGCAGCCTCTATGCCATTGCCGGATACGGCCTACACTCAGTCGAAAGCTATAATCCGCAAACAAACGAATGGAGTCTTCGGGCGCCGATGAATCACCATAGAGATTATGTTGGTGTCGCTGTTGCAAATGGATACATCTATGCCTTGGGTGGCCTTATGAAAGGTTATACCACAGAAACCGTGGAACGTTATGATGCAGCTACTGATACGTGGACACTGATTTGCTCTCTGGCTGTGGGACGCTTTGGGATCGGTTGTGCTGTGCTTGGAGATCGTTTGATTGCCGTTGGAGGATGTGATGGGAATCGTGAGTGCAACAATGTCGAGGAGTACGATCCGGTGCGCAATGTCTGGAATGAACTGGCGCCAATTTCGATTCCTCGTCGCAACGCCCTCGTCGTTGCCATTCCGAACATAATACCACCACCAGCAACCAAGGCTGGATCCAAACCAGCTTAAGCATCTTACAAATATGTAATTTACAAAACTATCCTAATAATAATATAATCTTAATGATATTACAATAATAATAATAAATGACATGCTTCTAGGAGAAGCTGCAAAATGTAAATGAAATTTCCGATCAGAGTACCTTTAAGTCGTGCTCTTTCGAAATAAAGGAGACGAACAAAAGTGATGGAATAACGGATACCCTGCACTGAAACACAGAAACAAGAAGCAAAAGAAGAAAGAGTGAGAGATAAACAGAAGTGAGAGAGAGAGAGAGGAGACAAATCAGTTAAAGACAAGCACAAGGACAAGATTTCATAAATGAGCCCGGAACCAAAACTGTCGCTGTAATGTGGGAAATGGAAAGAGAGGGGGAGACAGAGAGAGAGAGGGAAAGAGATAGAAAATATAGTTGCAGATAAGATAAATGGGTCCAAATGGAACCAAATCGCAAAACGACAAAGAAGACAGATAAGCTACAGATAAGACACAAGGACAAGCATGACACAAATCTGCGAGCAGAAAAAATGTTCACGAGAGATAGAGAGAGGGAGAGATAGAAGAGAGAAGACAGATTAGTTACAGATAAGAATCGAAGAACTTACTTTACTTTTCTAAAATTACCAATATACATTATTTATTCAGTTTAGAAATTTTAAAAATCGAAATCATACATTCTTTATAGTGTCAAGAATGTGTTGATGATTTTGCAATTCCTTTTTGAGCTGATTGGCGAAATGGCTTTATTGTGGATCTGCCGAACGGGAAAAGGAACCTTCCAAAGCTCGAGTATTTGTGGTGATCAAGAATATGGGTTCCAAGAGACTTCGTCTGCCTGATTTACCCCATTTACACACTTTTAATGGGCTCATGGGTATATAAAAACTTGCCAAAAATGTCCATTTGGCCAAATTTTGAAGAAAACTTTCAACGAAATTAACCGCAACTCAAAGCAACAACAAAAACAAAACCAAAACCAAGTCGACAAAACATATTTGGTTACATTTATTGAATTGAATTGTTTCATGTGTGTTTGATAACTATTTGAGCTTACTGACTATCTGTGTGTGAGTGAGTGTGTGTATGAGTGTGTGTGTGTGTGTGTGTGTGTGTGAGTGTGTGTGTTTGACTTAGTTTGTATTTGAGTTTGGCAATTTGCACTTGAAGTCAGTTGCTCAGTTTTATAGCAAAGTTTTTCAATTAGAGTTGGCAGCAGTCGAAGCGGAACTTCCCCGCCTGACATTAAAAGGGTTGTTTTCCTTTTCACTTGCAATTTTCAATTTGATTTTGATTTTAATTTTGATTTTCATTTACTAGCATCCATCACCAATATCATCGTCTAATCAACGGTCAGCTCAATCAACGAGGTCCGCTGAATTGCTGTGAAGCGTAAAGATAACCAGCAGCGAGTAGATGAAGAAGAAAATGTAAGCGTTTCATTCAGCTTAAAGTAACAAATTAATTAGCATTCATTGCCGCCCAATTGAGCTTGTAAATATTTAATTAATCGACGATTTGTGCAAGCGCCCCCCAGAAATGCCACAAATAAAATAGATTCAGCAACGTTGAAAACGCTGGCAATCAATTAAAAGCCTTGATGAATGGCCCCTTTCAGCCTTTTCTCGAGCAGGGCATTAGTTCAAAGAGTAAGCAAAAAGTATTCAAAGAGTGAGTAAGGGTTTAGCGAAAAATAAGTAAGAAGGTTGTAGTCAAGAGAGCTCGTCAGGAAGTTACCCTGAGCACAATCCAATCTTATACCATAAGCGTAAAGATTTGAGATATATGCAAACCGGCACCTATTATTGGCAACAAAGAAAAAATATATATATAAACCAATAAATAGAATCTAAAATCCCCATAGATCCAATATAAAAAACCGACTCACTTTGAACATTTACTTTGATTTATTTAATTCATTCGGTGTATGAAATAATCCCACAAATATTTTGGAAACTTCACTGTCTAGGCCTGAAGGGCTTCATATTTTCAAATATTTTCAAAATACCATTTTCTAAGTAGCCGACTCAACATCAGCATTTTTGCTCATTGTACTTAAAAATAAATAAAAATGCCTCGAACGATCTGCGAAACTCATTGGACTAAGAGAGGCTTTAAACCGTTCGCAAACATTAACTAGAATGCTCCCCAGGCAGCTACTGTGTGTGTGTGTGTGTGTGTGTAGTAAGTGTGTGCTGGCCAACATCAACATTCAGCAAGCTGGCTGCTGGCTGACTGCTGTCCCCAAACTCCCCAAGGACTTGAGCTAAAACAAACATACAACAAACCAAGCACACACACCCAGACATATCACACACACACACACAGACAAGCACACACACATACTACACACACACGCAGCTGGACACACACATATGAGTCAAGTTTTAATTTGCTGGCTCTCATTTGTGAAAACAAAGTCAGTTCGACACTCCACAACAAAAGATGCCAATTTAATCTAGTTCCAGCCCTGGCCACATGGGACACTTAAAACCACTGTGCAAAAGGACACTTGGACCAGGGCCAGCCAGGAAATGACTTCAGTGCCTGTGTCCCAGCTGTGCGAGTGTGTGTGTGTGTGTGTGTGTGTGTGAAAGACTGGCGCCAGCAGGTAACTTCCGGCATAGTCAAATTGAAAATGACATCGACATACCGCAGCAGGCAACACCAAAAAAAAAAAAAACTGCACTCGAAAAAAAAGTAGACATGTAATTTAAAAAATCGCCGTAAAATTAATAACACCCTGAATAGTAGAAAAATGTTTTCGCTTTTAGATATAATTTCTAAATAGTTGAAGTTATAGTCAACAAAAAAAATATTTCGCAAAGCTGGAAACCAGTTTTTCTATTTTTAGAAATGTTTCAAATTTATCAATTTACTAAATTTTGAACATTGACCTTAATACGAGAATAATCGTGTTCTTTTTAAAAATAACTTCTAAATAAACAAAAATGTTGCAAAAATTAGAAAGACATTTTGAGATTTTTTTAAATATTCATCCACTATTAATAAATAAATACAAATTTAGAAAATCACCCTGAAAAAGCTTGAGCAAATTTTTGGTTTTTAAAAATAATTTCGAATTCTAGTTTTATTAATTAAATAGAAGTTTTTTTTTGTCTTCCAAATCTTAGCTCGATTTTTGTTGAGTGCATCCAAACAACCTCACTTGGACAGCTGCTCTACTTTTGCGGCTAAAGTGTAAAGCTGAGCGACTTTTGCGGGTTGCTGGTGTTGAGTTGTGGACTAAAAGTTGTGCACTCGACTCGTAAAGTGTGACAAATTGAATTAATGCCAAAGACAAAGGCACTTCTACTCTTCCCCCCCCCCCCACACCCTAACTATTTTAACTGTAATTGCTTAATACGCACTCCTAATTAAGGCAAAGGTTTAGCTAAAAGTTAGCCAAAGCTAAGCTTTAACCTCAATAGACGGACTCCAAAACTAGCACGTGAACTGTGAACCAGCACTTGACTTATGCCACATAAGAGCAGACACAAATCTCTCTGGGACTGTGTGTCTGTGTGTGGTTAAGTAAGAAAAACTACAGTTTCCACTTACGGCCGCAAACGCCACGTGCAACACACACAACACACAGTTGAGCAGACGCCAAGTTGAAGGCGCTGCAAATGGCAACTGCGAGTGGACATTGACAAAAAACGCAGAACTGACGCATTGTTGGAGCCATAACTCAGAGCAGTGTTGACAACAAGCTGCAAGAATGCCATAGTCGAGAGTGCTCGACTAAGAGATACCACGCAGTCAGCAATTAAATACGTAGTTTAATGCAGACTAAATGCTGGTTTCTCTGATTACCATAGTTAATCGATTTATATCGATACTCGCGAAACGGTTGCAGTTATCCATAAAGTGAAATTAACTTGATCTAAACCTGAAGTCCATAGTTCTTATAGTCTCTGAGATGGGCCTATTGCTGCTGCTGATCAGGAATATATATACTTTATGTGCTTGCAGCTGCTTCCTCTTGCGTGTCACATACTTTTGCCCAACTTCATTATACCCTTGTTATCCAGTTTGCTTGGGTTCAGGGTATAAAATGAAACCTGTGCAGTGAGTGGCGAATCTTAAAGATAAATAAGCGAAACGGGGCGAGGCGGGACGAGGCGGGGCAAAGCGAGTGTCAACGTGGCTGAACTTTGACCCCAAAAGCGGCAAAACCGCAAAGGGCAAAAAGAAAAGCAAAAAAAAAAAACAAAAAAACGCTAGGAAAAATGGACGACAAGGCGAACAACGATTATGACGCTCTCCGTCCGGACACGCAACGGAGCGCAACTGATGAAGCCCACTTAGACGGGGCGGGGTTGGGGAAGAAGACGCAGAAGAGATGCGGAGGGCAGCAGAACGATGATGACGACGACGACGACGAGGTGTCCCCAACTGGACAGCGGTCAGCGCAACATTTGCCATTGACAGAGACACAAGCCAAAGAAAGAAATAAAGACTGCTCGCACAAGAAGAAGAAGAGAATAAAAAAGACACTGTGTGTGTGTGTGTGTGTGTGTGTGTGTGTACTACTTGGGGTTGTCTGGACAAACATTGGCGGACCGGACATGACCAAATGAAAATGTGTGTAAGCCCTGCCTCAAGCGCCGTGGCATCTCAGCCTCTGACTCCGAATACACACAGAAAAAAAGTAGACAACATTTGTGTGATTCTCGCAAATAATTCCAAATCTGCAAAAAATCTTCTTTGTTTTAATAACCTGAATACACTAACAACATTCCCAATGTTGAGAATATTTATATCGAGAAACCAGAAATGTTTTTAGTTTTTCAGTGTGATCTTCGTTTTAGGGCTAGCTGCAAATTTGGAGTTGGATTTTATTTTTCTGAGTGTAAACTACACAATTATTATTTCAACTTTTCGTGTCTGGAGGTGCACGCCAGGATTTCAGGATGCTCTCTGCCCCAGTCTGCGCCTTCGCATCTGCCTCTGCCTCAGTGCTCGCCACATTCTCTGCCTCTCTTTGGCGTAGTTTGTAATTTCGCAGGCTGCGTCTCATTTTTCATATTTGGCGCACTTTGAGTGCCATTTGGCAACGGGCAACGGGCAACGGGCAACTGCAACAAGGCAACAAGGTAAACAGACAATTTCTCAAGCGACTAATGCTCTGAGTTATTGTTCAACTTCTCCAGGCAGATGAGTGCATTTTCCCCCACAAAGGGGGTAATGGGGGAGTGGGGGCTAAGTGCGCCATTAAACAGTGGCAATGGCAATGGCTTGGCTCGAACTCCACTTTCAACACGGCCAACTGCATACATGGCTTATGATTGTGGCAAAAAATACTAGAAGAGACTCAACTCGACTTTAAGCTGGAACAATTAAAGCATTTGGCTTCATTTTTGTATACTCTTTAAGGGTTAAAACCAGAGACTTATTTTGTAGGTGAGTTGGAGAGGATGCGGAATGTGCTAAAACAATTTATATAACTACAAGAAATTGCCTAAGAAATTATTATTATTATTATTAAAGGAAACTCTTGATTTATATTCTACTATCCACGATTAAAGTTGCTGCTTATAAGTGCCATTTTTTTAAATAACGTCGCCAACATAGTGCTAAAGCTAAGACTGTTTTTAGTCTACGTTAAATAAACATATTAACATTAAAATTATTGTCAAATTCAAATTCAAATATCTTACTCAGAGAATGCGAATTGAGACTTATACTTGAACTGAACAATATGTTCAATTGACTTCAACTAAACTACGCAAACTAAGACTGGTTAAACACATCAAAATATAAATACAGATTAAAATTAATAACATAAATATAAATACAGATTTCAAATTAATAAAGTAAATCTAAATATAGTCTTAAAATTGGAATTCAAATTTGGTATATAAGTAAAGAAAAATTGTTTCAAAATTAGTGTCTAGTTCAAGATGGCTGTACTGGATTTATATGAATCAGAAATTGTATTTTTCATTAATAATTTCAAATAAATTCCTTCAGCTGTTAATCGACCATTTCAGTTAATTTAAGGTTCATCAATGCTGTGATTAATTATACTCCTTTAATTAATTTTTCATTAACTTTACGCAGCTGGCAAACTAAATTGTAAAATTTCTTAAAAATAATTAAGAGCTGAGAAACATTTCAAGCAAAACAAACTGTGCAAATGAAATGTGAAAGATATTAAGTAAAATATAATGGTTATAAAAAAGACTTTAAGTTTACCAACTATCCCCGACGGATTTGCATTAAGTGCCATCAAACTTAAAATACCAAATACACCAAATTTTTGGTAAAAGAAGTAAGGTTTGTGTTTGAGTAAATCGAAGTAAATCATGAAACTATAATACTATAAACATACAATATCTTAAAGAGTACACTAAAGATTATTTCGCGGAGGATATGATGGAATCAAAGGGTGGCAGATAAATGAACTAATTTTAATTGTTTCATTTCGGCTACAAAATAAGTCAAAGTTTTACTTTACATATAAACTCGAAGCTTTAACTAAAACAAAGTTCAAGTTTGAGTAAATATACAAACACTTCAAAATATTTAAAGAATATTAAAAGTACCTTAAAGAATATTTACAAGTTTTGAAATTTGAAAATAATTTCAAGAACACATTAAAGATAATTCCACAGATTACCCGATTCAAAAGTAAGCGGATTAATTATAATTGCCAAAGATTAAAACTTGAGAAAACCAATGTTAATTAGTTCTAAATTAAAGTATTCTTTTCAAAACTTTTTATTTAATATTTATTTTAATATTTTTGCTCGCCAAAAAAATCTCTAAAGTCCAAAAGGAAAAGTTCATTGACAGTCTAGGGGTCAATATCAAAATTGCTGACCTCTAGCAAAGTAGCCGAAAAAAAATGAAATCCTTGCAAATATTACACATACGACCTGTTGAAAGGCGCAAAAATAGCGCAGAAATGCAAGCCAAATAAAGCCAAACAAAAACCGCCTACAAGCGAAAATAGAAACAGAAATTGACAAGAAAATAAATGAAAGGAAGGCAAAGAAAAGCGCCTAGTGGAAAACACGCACACAAATAAAAATGAATACGTACATACAATGCATATATATATACACATATATATACACATATATATATATATATATTGTTTTTTTTTTGTTTTATTCATTCGCATCTATGCCATGAAGGTCATATTAAATTGCTATAAAATTGTATTGATTTTTATTTGCAACAAAAGAAAATGCGCTGCGCACAAGCAACACGAGGACAACGACACCACAACAACAACGACAACAACAATAAGAAGCAGAAGAAGAGGAGCCAGCTGGCAACATTTTGAGGCAAGCGAGGCAAGTGAGGCAAGCGCCTGAAAAGGGGCCACAAAAATCTATAAAGAGGCGAAACTTGTTTTCTTTTTCTCTCTACTTTTTGCCTGCTCTTGCAACGTTGGCTAATTAGAAAAGTTTCTAGTCAGCCGCAGCTGTGGTAGGGGTTGTAGTAGGGCGCGTACACTCAGCAAAAAAATCGAATCACATTTTACATTTTTTACTACATATTAAAATTATTTAGTTAATTTAATAAATAAAATAAAGTAAATTTCTAAAATGCATTTTTGTGACCTTAGCTGTTTTTTCTATATACGTACAGTGGAAGAAATCTTATACTGTTACTAACGATATTTATCTTAAGTATCATATATACAAAAAATTATTACACAGCTTACAAATTTATATAATCTAATTTGAAAGAACTTAAGCTCAAATTTAATAGTTGAGTCAATAAATTTCATTACTTTTTATTGGATTTTAAAAAGGTTTTCTTCCAAAAATGAACCTTGTGATTTATTTCTACAAAATGAGAAATCGCCATATTTTTGGGATTTGGGACAGGTCTTTCTAATTTGTATTTTAATATTTCTAATATTTTAAAATTATTTGTAAAAAGCTAGAAAAACTTTGTATTTTTTAAGAGATTTACTAAAATATAGTTAGATTTTTTTCCGAGTGTAGAGGTGGGGAGTTAAGTGGTTGGGGGTAGGGTTGGGGGGTAGTTAGGGACAGCTGCTGCTGCACGCTCATAGGTGCGCTGGCAACGCCATTTCCAAGAAGGTGAACGCTGCTGGCCAACTAATGTGACACCGTTCGGAGAGAGAAGGAGAGAGAGAGACGTAACGATTGGCTGGCATAAATCACGTAGACGTCGTCGCGCACCTACAAAGCAAGAGCGAGACACACCTTCCAGGCAGCCAAACACTCACTGGCTGGGCGGGTTAGCTGGCACCTGATGCTTGCTCTCTCTCTCACACACACGCTGGCAGGCAGCATTTGTATTTACCTAAAGACGCAGCAGTAGAAATAAAAAGCGAACAGCGGGTGAAGCAGAAGGAGAAGGGGAGCAGTGGGTGGGGGAGGAAGGTGCGGGGACAGAGAAACATGCACGACGACAACTAACGAGCGACACGAAGCAGAAAGCTATGAGAAAAAAAACAGCTTGCAAGGAGAGCAAATCCTCACACACACACACACACACACACACATAGACAGAGGTGAGGTGAGGTGAATATGCAGAAAGTGAGACGATGACGCAGCTAAAATTAGAAAAAAAAAATATGTTAATAATATATAAGATATATTTATTTATATACATATGTCAGCAAATAAAATAAAAAATAAAAATAAATACTAAGAACAAAATAAATATTCAACAAGCCATAAATCACTTGCCGACGGTAAGCAGCCCAACAAAAAAAAAGCGCAGACTGAAAATCAAACTCAACATTTCCTCAACATTTGCTCAACGTTAGCGCAACGGTTGCCCGCAGTGAGCAAGCGAAAAAGGTGCTCGGCTTTGGTTGGCTGCCAACATTTCGCACACCTTAACGGTAACGGTAAGTGTGCGAGCGGGCCAGCAAGCAATAACCTGTCTAACTTACATACGTATATATGTGTGTGTGTGTATGTGTGTGACGACAGAGAGCGAGAGCGAGCGAGAACGCAAACGCACGAACGCAACGAATGAGCAGAGCTAGATGTGAAGGGGTGGTGGACGAAGAAGGGAGAGAGGTAACTTGCAAGCGAGCACTGCAAATAAAAGCAAAACAACTGCCACTTGCGGTTAGGTGCCCAGTCAGGAGCTGCAGAAGCAGCAGCAGCAGAGAAAGCAGCAATGAAAGCAGCAACATCAGCAGCGTCGTCAGCAGAGGCAGCAGCTGTTATATAAAGCAGTAGAAGAAGAAGAAGACTCGAGCTGAAGCTGAAGCCTGAATGATGAGCAGCACCATCTAGCGGGGGGGTCGCTGTCACACGGCAGGTGGCGCTGTGCTTAGCTAGTGCGAGCGAGCGGGATAGAGAGAGAGAGAGGGCACCTACAAAGCGCTCGCTCGCTCTCACTCACAAGCAAGCCTAACAATCGACGATGGTAAAGACGACGACGACGACGAAGACCAACACCTAGAACAGGTACACACACACACTGGGACACGAAGAGAGTAGCTTTTGTATGTGTGTGTTTGCTATATATGAGGAGGGGGTGGGGGGGCGCAGCAGACGTCGCTTTGCGCAGGTAGATTGGTGGATGCGTAAGGTATATTATATACACACACACTATCACACATACACACATATAAACGCACGACACGTGGCCAGTGGCTGAGGTGTTAATGCCGAAACATGCGCAGTGAGCGAGAGAGAGAGAGAGAGGTAAAATATTACTTAAAATATTAGCTGTTAGCTAACTGGACATTAACAGTAACAGGCAATGTTAAAGCGCAGGGGAAATAAAGCTGTTAATAAGAGCACTGCTAAGTTAACAGTCCAAATGTTAAATAACAGCTGTTAAGGCATTTATTCATAAACAAAATCTCAAGTGTTGACAATAAAATTAATATGTAAATACGTATATATAATGATGTGTGCTTGTGCGTATGCATTTGATGTTTCATTCATTTGCACGTTACATTGACCCATAAACTAATTAACATAATTCTGGATTCCTGCATTTTATTGTCTGTTCTCGAAGAAAAGTGAAATTTAAATGAATTTAAATTCGAAAGCAGAAAAAACGAAGAATGAAATAAATTACTTTAAATAGTCAAGAGTGAAAGGGATATTTAAGGACATTTTAAATAGGTATGTAAAAAATGTATATCCAGATTTTCCTAAAGGGACCTATTTTGGGTAAATTTTAAAATATATTTCGAGTCTAAATTGCATTTTTAGCTTTAAAAGTAGTTTTAAGCAAAGCTGCAATCAACATTAAGAAGGTCTTTGAAATGCTCAGTCTTGACAAAGTTGTGGCTTTAGAAAGATTTGGCCATTCTCCAAGTGAATTTAATAATTCTATCCTTGGATCGCCATCTCAACATTAAATGTAGTATTATTCCAGAGATCAAACAATGATTAAAAGACCTGTTGAGTAATGAGAAAGTTATGAATGTGGAAAGATTTCAAACATCCCAAGATTTCCACAGAACCGTTATATTATCGATCTATCTAGAGGTCAAAATATGATTAAGAAGCCCTAGTCTTATAAAGTCCGTTTACTTTTGTCAATGATATGGCTTTGCAAAATATTGACTCGCCTCAAAATGCAAGTATTAAACTAGAGGTCAAGTCAGATTTAGGAAGTCCGGATTCTAAAAATCTGATCGCTTTCGAATGTGAGAAAGTGAATTTTTTAAGGCAAGAATTTAAGGACGTAATCGCGATTTAAGCAATAAATGTGGAATTAATCCAAGAAGACCCAATTTGATGGGTTTTGATTAAGTTGTGAAAGATTGAAACACCTCAAACAAAATAGAAATTCAACAAGCAAGCATAAAGTAAATAAGAGAAGAGAAGCGAGCAGAAAAAAGAAGCGTAAATGATTTAAGCGCTTATCGGATAGAAATGAAAAAAAACCAAGCTAAAAAACTAAACAAAGAAAAGAAAGCTGAAAAACAGTGGCCAAGAAAGCTTCGCGTGATGCAGCTTAAATGAAATGCTTGTAGGTGATTATGCAGCAAAATTTATGCAGAGAGGCAACAACACAACCTCTCCCCCCTTCCCCGCATGCCGCAGACAAATCGCCCCCTCTCGAGAGGAAGACAAACAAGTCCCAGTGGCAGCAACAATGGACGACAACAAAATGTGGCAAGGCGACCTGCGCAACTGAAACTGATTTAATTAAGCAGGTGATTAAAGTTGATGCCGCTTATTTGTAGCAGCCAAAGAACAACAACTTGCAACAAGGACTCCTTACTGTCGGTGTCCTTTGCTACTTCCGCTTTGCTGCCGGAACTCAGTGTGTAAACTGCGCGCAAAAACTTTCGCCTCGCTTTTTTGGACAACAAAAAAACAAAAAAAAAAAGGTCAACTTTAAATTTTGATGCTGCAATGCAAATTAACCTGGAACAGGAGCGTAGTCTGCTTCTAAATTAGAGGGGGTACAACAAAATGGGGGCGGTTACATTACCGATTGAATTTTTAAAACTATTAAATTTGATTCTATTTATTTAATTAATTTATTTAATATTTGTTTTTAAATTTAATATCCCAATTTAACATTTTATTCGAAGCAAAATTAAAACTCGCTTTAAAAAAATAAAATAAATAAATAAATAACTGAATGAATAAATTTGTCGATCTCTTCTATCTAATGTCTCTCTCTATCTGCCTCTCTCTCTCCTTCTATCTTTCCTCATAACGTTTTACTTTAATTTTAATTTAAGTTGTTACTGTTGAAAATCTATTTTTAAATTACATGAATAAAAGAACAATAAAAACACATTTGCATAAATAAGCAACTAAAAGAAACCAAATTTAACAAAAATAAAAAAAATAATAATAATAATAAAAACATTTAACAAACAAAAAAAAAAATTAAAATGCACAAACTTGAAATAAAATGACATTTTTACATTTATTTAAGATTTAATATTTTTATTTATTTATTTTTTAATTTTAAATTTGAATTTAATTATATATTTATAAATTTAAATACAAATAAAAATATAAGAATTAAGATATTTTGAAATAAATATGGCAAATTTGTATATTCTATGACTACGCCCGTGCCTGAGTCCTGGGTCCTCAGTCCTGATCTGGCCAAATGCCTCCGGGTTCAACTTTTGCCACTTTTTTGCATATTTTGCTGTTAATTGAATGTTGCAGCTTTTGTTGTTGTTTGTTGTTTGTTGCTTGTTGTTGTTTGCCAAAGGTCGAAAAGTGAAATCAACGGTAATTAAAATTCAATTAGAACAGAAACGACAACAACAAAAACAACAGCTGTTGACTATAACATAAACTATTGCAACAACAAAACAAAACAAAACAAAATACATACATAATTTGTGGCAACAATTAGAATCGGGCTTAGTTAATTGGCAGCGGCTCTGTTTGAGCCGTGTTAATGTAATGGCCAACAATTTACGTCAACTTAATGTCCATTTTGGCTCGTAGTGTGAGTTGTGCGAGTGTGCGAGTGTGTGCGATTGTGTGGTGTGTGTGGTGTGTGAGTGGTTGCTTCATTTATTGCTCCATTGCTCGCACCACTTTTGCTTAAGGTAAGATTTATGTGATATGATGGCTCAGAGTGGGCAGTTCTCGCCTCTCTCTTTCTCCCGATGCGGTGTCAATCGCTGCTACACTCAGAAAAAAAATCTAATCAAATTTTGGAAAATAAATAAAGGTCAATTTGCCAATTTTTTCTTAATATTTCGAAATTATTTTGTAATTTGCAGGGCGATTTTAATTTTAGTCAAATTTTTTTCTGAGTGTAAGTGCCTCAAGTGTGCAACGCAATTTAGTGAAAATATCAAATTTCCTACTAACACACACACACACACGCACACAGAGAGCACACTTCATTCACAGCTATTTTTTGCTGGACGTAGAAAAGTAAACAGAAGGTTAATGGATTTGACACACGGTTCAACATCAGGGGCAAGAGCAGCCACATCTACGGCACTTGTGCGTGAAATGGATATGCTTTCAGGCCAAGCACACACACACACACACTGGCACACCCCCAATACGCACACACTGCAACACTTACACACACGCGTGCAGCTTCAACAAACGGTAAAAGGCGCCACATTTGCCACACTCAGGTTTCCAATTTGTACGTTATTTTTTTGTGGCATACCCGAAAGCACTTTAACCAGTAGTCACAGAGGTATCAGATTTGACTGCCAGTTAAACTTGACAAGAGGTGCTGGAACGCAAGCCTAACAAGGTTTACCTTTGACAGATTTGACTACTAGTTAGCACTAACTAACTTAACAAGAGGTGTTAAACGTCAAGCTTGTACAGATTTGACTAGTATTTAAACTTAGCACTAGGTGCTAGGATTCAAGCTTTGACTGCTAGTTGAACCCAACAAGGCGTGATAGACTCCTTTGCTAGACGGATTTGACTGGTAGTTCAACTTGACAAGAGGTGCTGGAGGTACTCAAGCTTAACAAGGCCTATCTCTGACACATCCCAGCTAATAAGATTTAAATTTTTTGATAAAAATAAAACTTGCAAACAAGATATAAAACCAAAATAGATCTAAGTCGCACAAACTGCTCCGCAATGGCCAGTATCCATCCAGCCTTATAATGACTTCGCCACTTTCTACCACAGAGAACATATGACCGACCAGACCTGGCTAGAGAACCACCTGAGCTTAGCTCACTCACTCACACGAGTGCCACACATATGGAGTCTGATCCCACAAGGTTATGCAACTGATCTAGCGTGGCCTATGTGTGCCAGCAACCATCTAACCTAACCCAACTACAAATAATAATATATTTAGGCTCAGTGCAGGGTATCCGTTATTCTATCACTTTTGTTCAACTTAAAGGTACTCTGATAGGAAATTTCATTTACATTTTGCAGCTTCTCCTAGAAGCATGTCATTTATTATTATTATTATTGTAATATCATTAAGATTATATTATTATTAGGATAGTTTTGTAAATTACATATTTGTAGGACGCTTAAGCTGGTTTGGATCCTTCCTTGGCTGCTGGTGGTGGTATTATGTTCGGAATGGCAAAGACAAGGGCGTCGTGGTGAGGTCTCGAAATTGGCGCCAGTTCTTTCCAGACATTGCGCTCCGGATCGTACTCCTCGACATTGTTGCACTCACGATTCAAACCCAATCCTCCAACGGCAATCAAACGATCTCCAAGCACAGCACAACCGATCCCCTGGCGTGCCACTGCCAGAAAGCAAATCAGTGTCCACTTATCAGTAGCTGGATCATAACGTTCCACGGTTTCTGTGCAACTATTGGTCGTCTGGTCCCGACCACCCAAGGCATAGATGTATCCATTTGCAACAGCGACACCAACGGAACAACTTTTGTAATTCATTGGCGGCCGAAGACTCCATTCGTTTGTTTGCGGATCATAGCTTTCGACTGAGTCTTTATCTTCTCCGCAAATGGCATAGAGGCGGTTGCCCAACACCGCAACACCAGGGCGCTCACGCTTCTCGGACATCGGCGACACATAGCTCCAGGTGCGCGCAATGGGATCATAGCGTTCAACCGTGTTCAGTGATGGCCCATTAGATCCGCCGACCGCATAGAGGTGTCCATCCAGCACTGCAACGCCTGGACTCTTACGGGCCGTTCCCATTGGATTGAGTGGCATGCAGGCCATCGTGTTTAGGTCGAGGCTCTCCACAGAGCACAATGCTCCCCCACCTTTGCTTCCGCCTACCAAAATCAGTTTGTTGTCCATGACAGCGGCGCCAAAAGAAAAACGGCGATTGATATTGTGCTCCCAAGTCGTCCACTTGTTCAGCCGCGGACAGTAGCTCTCAATGGAGCTAACTACGTAGTGCTTATCAAATCTGCCACCCACAATCAGAAATTGGACAGCAGTGAATTTGCGGGGCTTGGTTCGTTCGTTGGCAGCAATGAGCGAACGGCGCTGGGAGGGAAGTGAATTCCACTTGTAGGCCTCAAGCAGCTGTTGGTGGCACTCGTTGTTGGCGCTGCACACCTTCTCCACATGATCCACAATGAAGGATGGATCCAACAGGGGAAGACGCACCTTGGCGAGCAGATCGGGTATGTGCTGCTCACGAGTGGGCGCATCGTGGCGCACCCACGACATCATCGAGTGGAAGACATCCTGCTCGGTCGGCACTTTGAGGTCATCGCTGGACAGCAGTTTACCGAGCTGATTGGCGTTTAGCTGAAAGAACTCCTCATTGTGGCACACCTCCATAAAGTGCTGGCAGATGTACTCCTGCGCCACTCGCAACAGCTCTGTACAGCTGAGCTTCTCCGCTAAGAATATGAATCCCAAACAATTGGATGGGTGCAGCCGGCGTGCGAGAAAATTACAGCATGCCGTCACCACATGGATCAGCTGCAGCAGGTTGGCGGTGGCCAGCAGCGTTTCGACAGTGTCCTCGTGCAGCTCAATCCTTCCGGTGTAACAGTGCTGGACGAGCAGTTGCAACGCATCGCCACACACCTCGCCAAGGGTCACCTCCTCCTCCTTGCTCTCGCGCATCTGTCCAGTAAACATTGCCGAAAAATATTCACTCGAAGCTGCGAGCACCAATCGATGAGCGGACACCCATTTGCCATCAATGCCAGCGATGAGAACCACATCGCACAGCTGCTCTTCTTCCACAAAGTGTTGCATTCGCTTCAATAAGGCATCTGCATGGCTGCCCACACTGGAATCCCTCGACAAAGACAGCTTGTTCTCCGCCATATTCATCGATGTGGACGCTGTCGGGTCTCCACTGCGACTCTCTTCTTCGTGTCCATTTACGGATGACATTTTATTTGGTTGGTGAAATCTTTAATAAAATACAAATTTATTTCGTATAAGCAAACAAGAAGCTGTGAAAGCTATTGGCATTGCGCCGATACTATTGTGAGCAATTAATCGAGTCAGTAGCGATGTTCGTAATGTATCGATATCTGATCTGTGTGGAGCGCAATTTAGCATAAGTTCAAATTCATCATCAATAACCAAAAATCATTCTAATTGTGACACAATAAATACAATACATAACATAGTGGGTACATCGATATTTTGGAAAAGAATGTAGTTAATCGATAAGATATGATATGGAGTTGATGTCGATAAAATATGACCAATATTGTGTTAAGGTATATAGAACCAGGACTTGAAAAATGAATCTTTAAATAGTGCAAATGAATGTAATTTTCGATCAGACTTGACCAATATTATGTCAAGAAGTAATCAACTACAAATTGAAAAATAAATCTTTAAAAGTGTGATTTGTATTGCTATCGGTAAGCGATTCTTGTCGATAAATAATGCAAACAGAAATGGTTTCAAGGTTTATACAAAATGTGCTTTGTTTTGCTATTGGTAATCGATTCTTACCTATAAATAATTCAAACCGATTCAGTTATCGATCAAATGAAATAATCTGCAGCTCCTTCTTGGTATATGAGTACTTTTAATCTCTGAGATCGATCTAATTTAGATTGGCAAACGGATTGGACTAAATCAACTAAATAACATTTCAATTAATACGTTTTTATATTTAGCAATATTATACCTTTATTTATTTAGTTAATAATGTTCCGATTGAATCGAACAAAAGTGAGTTTTCAAATTTTGTACTTTATTATTCGAAGGGCATCTCGCCTCTTCGCTAGTACGATTAGAACTAAGTACAAAATTATTATCAAGAAACCTCGTAATTTCTCTGCTGATCCCGAAAAGTGAAACCTAAGCAACTCGCGCAGGCGCTCAAGTTACCCAGCGGATATTAGGCACCAAGTGTCGCTCGACGCTGCTCTTCACAAATGTTGCATCAGCGTATTTCGGAATGTGGTCCAAGTGCCGCTGACATCTGAGTAAGCTGCTAGCGAGTGTGCTGCATCAGCGAAATCCAGCAGTGGCTTAAGTGGGTACTTTATGGTTAACTTATATGCATATATTATATATATATGACCGAAAGTTGTTCAGTGTCAGTGTCAAACAGTGTTTAGTGGATATCTTAAAAGGGGAATCATTGTCTCGACATATGTATGAACATGAAATTGTCTGCGCATTGTTAGAAACAAAGAATTTTCGATATCGACACAATAATACCCTGCTTAAACCACTTAAACCACCCCACTTTACGAATGGTTACACATCAGGCCCCAAAACTAAACAAAAATACATGGATAGAGTGTAAAGAGAAGATCCTGATGCATTTTTTTTTGTCGTTTTGACTCCTCTATATGTTGTCTGCTTAGTATTGCAAATGTTACCATATTATATGCAATGTAACAACCTGGCAGCACTGTATATGCAATGTAACTATCTGGCAACTCTATCCATGCAATGTAACAATCTGGCAACTCTGTCCATACAATGTAACAACCCGGCAACTCTGAATTATTAAAAATGAATTTCATCATAGCCTGCAAAACAATTTATTTCTTCAATTTATCAAATATAATCTGAATCACAACTGTCCAACCTTTTCGGGACCAACTATCTGATTATCATTTATCTACGGGACAGTAGATATATATAGAATATGTATATATAAACCAAAGTTATCAATGTAAAAATCGTAATAATAATCTTAAATTAAGTAGCCAAGTTTAAATATAGAAAAGTTAACAACTTTACACGGATTTGGCAGCTATCATCAGGTATATATATAGATAGATATATATATATATAGATATTCAGTTTGACTGCAGTATCTGGCTGGCTTTTGTTTAAACTTGCAACGCACGTTCGCGACGCGTTGTGGCAAAGGCCAAGCGAAAAAGGCAAGTTCCAATCAGACACCAAAAGTCGTCTGGCTCTGACTGACAATTGGCCAGGATAAAGGAGGAAGGACGCAGGCAGGCAACACACCCGCAGGCAACAACGTGACAAGGGGGGTGGGTAGGAAACACACACAAATAAAGAAACTGCAACTGTTTACAAATGTGTGTGTTTTTTTTGCCTGTGGAAGTTGCATCCACGCAAGGAGTGCCGCATAAATCATGTGTGGAAGGTGAAGTTGGAGGTGTCCTTTACCTACCACAGGCTGGCAGGCAGACAAGGCGAGGCGAGGCAAGGCAAGCCAATCTGCACCACTGACAGTTTTAATGCCGCTTGAAGGCCATGCGGCTGTTTTGCAGCCAAACTTTTATGATTTCCTCCGGTGTATCTGCCACATACTTCTGCCTCCACGTGCCCCTGCCTTCTTGCGCTTGCTGCACTCAGAGAAAAATCGCATTAGAAATATTACCTCGAATGAATTCATAACCTATGTAAAATATTTTATTATATAAGAATAGGTAGATTTTTGTTCCGAGTGTATGTGCGTGACTCCTGAGTGGTGACTCCTCTGCACTCGGCACTTGGCACTTGGCACTTGTGGCATATGTGTGACGTTTCAATATCCTGTTGCGTGATTTTTATTTTCATATTTTTTTGAATGTTGATTTTTGCCAGCGCGTGTTGCAAGGTGGGAGTGATGCTGTGGGGGCGTGGCAAGCGCCCAGCTACGTGTAGAGTCGCAAGTCACAAATCACAAAATATGCCTGCCTTTCTTTTGCTGTTGTTGTTGTGAATATTTTTCTTCCCTTTCATCTGTTTTTGTTGTTGTTTGCTACGTTTAGGCCTTTGAGCCTGTCTACTTAGCCACGTAGAGCCTGCAGAGGGTGGGTGCTAGGGGGTGAGGGGTATATGGGCTGAGTTGAGTCTGGAGAACAGCCAATAAATCAAAGCATGTAATTTCTCACTGTTTTGGTCATAACTTGATTTTTATGCCATTTTGTGTTAGTTGTTGATTTTGTAATTTATGTCACGATGTATTTTTGTGGTGAGGAGAAAAAACCAGAACTGATAAAAGTAAAGATAGAAGAGTAAATAGAGTATGCTCCGAGGGAGTTGGGATCTTAGAAGAGTTTAAAGGAAGCTTGAAAGAAGTCCTGCGAATGGTTTATTATGGGAAGAAACTAGTAGTCTGTCCATTCGTAGAGTCCCCAAATTTGAAAGGTAGATAATTGACCAACTCACACTGATTAAACTACCTTAAGATTACCAACCAACCTTCTCCAGCTAAACCAGAATCTCCTCCTAACTAACCTCCTGTTCAAAATTTATGTGTTTTCCTTATTTCCAACTGCTGCTTTGCTCATAACAATAAATTACAAAGTCATCCTAAAAAAGTATTTATTTCTTATTAAATAATTGCAACATATGTGAAATAATCATTTATAAATAGTTTTTTTTTTGGACACAAGTTGTACATTAAAAAATAGCTGTGACTAAAGAGGCATTGTTTTGAAAATCGATTCCGGTTTGATCAAATTAAGGCAACAAATTTTAGCCTGGCCCTATATAGGATAAATTTAATCGCCAAATTGAAACATTTTGTAATAAATAAGGAATCAACCATGATGACTAGGCTAGACATTTCAAGCAGTGAATAACACCTAATCTTAAATACCCTTCATTTCATATTACACACCAACTGCCAACTTTCAGCCATCATATCGGCATAACCCAAAGTAATACCTTAAATCCGCTCGACTAAACAAGTCTTAAACAGTTGCCTTAACTGTAAATTGTGCTTGCCTTTATGCCAAAGACAGGCGATGTCAATATTTTGCAATATTTTGCAATATCCATTGCTGCAAAAGTTTTCCAATACCATTTACCATAATTCCACTTTGCACTGCATTGACACCTAACCAAAAGTCATTCAAAAAGTGGCAAGACAAGAGCCAGCTGAGCATATCTCTCTATACATATATATATATATATATGTATATATATGTATGTGTGTAACTGAGTAATAGCTGTAGTAAAAAATTGAGAAAAGCACTCGCAAATGTTCAAACTACACTTCTGGACATGGACTTGGACATGGACACTTAACTGACAATGTCTGACCTTTTCAGCAACTGGAGACGAGGATGAAAAAAAACCAGAAGAAAAATGCGAAAAGTAAAAGCAAAATTTTGCTCGAACATCACCAAAAAAACTAAAATACAAAACTGACAAAGAAATAACTAAAAATTGATGCATGTATGCAGAAATTTGTTGAAGAGGTTTCCAAAAAAATGCTTACGTGGTGTGTAAGTTGCAAGTTGGGTGTGCGTGCGTGTGCGTGTGTGTGTGCGAAGGTCGCAGCAACTAGAAATATAGAGGCAGACATGCAAAAATCAAGTCGAGACTGAAACGTTGCTGATATTAGTTTGTGTTCATATTATTTTAAATATTATTATTTTAAATAAAATAATTCATTTCAAAATACATTTGGAATCAGATTAAAAAATAAATTACATTTAATATTAATCTAGAGTTGAAACAATAAGCTGCAACTTTTTTGTTATCATTTCGTTCCATATGAAAACACATTTTTGTTGTTAAATTAATTAATGACTTTAAGTTTTACTTACTTTAATATTAATTAATTTCCTTTCATTTTCATATTGTGGAATCCCATCAATTGCTGACAAGTCACAACAATCAGAGATATCCAGCAAACAAAAATGCATTTTAATATCCTGGAAATATATAACAAAATGTAAAATGAGAAATAAATTAAATTAAATTAATAAATAATAAAAAAAACCAAAAATAATATAAAATATTTCATTTAAATAAAAATGAAAAAGAAATATTTACAATGCAAGTGAGAGAGGAGTGTTGATGCAAAGAAGATATCTTCAATGGGAAATAAAATCAATCAAAACTACAGAATTTGAGCATACCCTTTTAGCCCGTTTTTAATGGGTATACTATGAAAAGGAGCTCGGAAAGTGCTTGTTTTTTTAACAAGTTGCCAGTCAACACACACAAAGCACATACGCACAACAAAGACACACGCACACACACACAGAACACCTACACACAACACCAACACACACACACACACACCACCAACATACACACACCACCAACACACACACAACACAACACAACACAAAACGATTGTCTAACTTTAAGATTGTGAAAAGTTGCATGCACCGTCTGCCTCCTGTGACTTCCCCACCCTCTCTACCTACCCGCCCGCTCTTACACCACCCTCCACCCTCTCTCCTCTAGCTACGTGCTTTTGCTGTCAACAGCTGCAGAGACACGCGCCAGTTCAATATTGATGCCAACTTTTGAGTCAGCTCAGTCAACGTTTAAAAGCGCATTTAAAGGCAACAATAACCGCAAGGAGAAGCAGGGAAGCTGCCCCCAAAAACCGCAAGCTGCAGCAGTCACACACACACACACACACACCCCTACATCCCTCATACACCCATTCACCCCTCACCTATGTCCAAGCTCACAAATTGCCCCCAAATGAGAGGCAAGTCTGCTAAAATAAACTGCAACAGCAGCAGCAACATATGTGTGTGTGTGTGTGCGTGTGTGTGTGCACCGGTTGTTGCGTGTTTACGCAACGTAACCAAAGTCAAAACCTCGATTAGGATTCAATCTGCTGCTGTTGCTGCGAGGCCAAACAAAACACTCTTTGGCCTCTTTATCCTGCTCGTTGTCCTTGTTATCCTTGTTGTTGCCATTGTTTTTGTTGTTGTTGTTGTTGTTGTTGTTGTTGTTGCGCCGCAGGTCAGCTGCAAAGTCAAACCGATTAAAACGCACGAACCCACACACACAGATACACACACGGCTGCTTTGCTGTCTCCATACACTCAGAGAAATAAGTTGACACTTTTAGTGCCAAAGAGCGCTTTTCAATTGGGATATTGGGGACTGTGAAAAAAACCTGAAAATGGGGAAAACTGTCAAAATTCCTGGACAAGAATATTCACGACAGACCCCAACATATGGCTCATTGTTAAACTCCCCACAAGAAAATAGTTCTCAAATCATTTTAAAGATTGTTCTTATTTTATTTGATTATTTCTTATTATGAAGTGGGTCCGATAAGTTGGGTAGAAACACTCATCGATATTATCTATCAGCACATCGATTATTGAATAAGTTTGGTTCGATAAAAAACTTGTTCATACAAAAATGAATTTTTCGAACAATTGTTTCTATGATAGCTGTGATCTCAAAGATATTTGTTTTAAGCGAGCTTATCTTAAAAGTAGGACAGGAACTCACCTTTCGACAGATCGATCGTTCCCATGGCAGTTCCCACATATGTTCATTCTGAAAAATAGAGAAAGCTTTCAAGCTAAGGAACTATTTGGAATAGGAATAGACGAAAAGACGAACTTGGATATATATATATATATATATAATTATATGTATATAAAGATAAAGAGTAGATATTTCGTACATGTATATGTATTTCGACATTTCATTATAGTCTTTGGCCCGTTGTTGAAAGTTCACCTTGAGATATATTTTAGTGGCTGTGTTAAATATTTAAATGAAGAATTTTTTGAGCTTATATTTAAATTTAACGTAGTTCACTTTGGGGAATGTGAAGTGTGTTGAAAAACGCACTCAAAATCAGAGTTGCACAGAATAAATTGAAAACAACAACGATAACAAAAGGAAAACTCAAGCGAAACTTGATTGTGGCAAATTGTGGAAAAAATCGAGAAAAAAAATATTTCAGATTTAATTGCATTAAAAATGGTAAGTTTGATTAGGGAACACAGCTCACAGTGAATCGATGATAATCGTGTTTTGGTATCCGTAGTCTGCGAAGAAGCCGTTGTTGCTGAAGTTGTCGCTGCCGAATCGTGTGCAACCAGAGGTGCGACGTCGAGACGCCACACCAGGGAGACACACAAATAAATTGGAATATTTACGCAACAATTTGCTCGTCAAATTGGCCACCAAAGAATTTGCGTTGCCATTTATGAAACCCGTCGATGCCGTTGCCCTGAATATACCCAATTATTATTGGATTATCAGTAAACCGATGGATATTAGCTCGATGCTGAAACGTGTGGAGAACTTCTACTATCGAGATGTGGCTGAGTTGATTTTGGACTTTAGGCAAATGTTGAGCAATTGCTATACTTTCAATAAGCCAAATGATTTGGTCTATCGACATGGCCTGCAGCTGGAGAAGTATTTCAAAAAGGTGTTGTTGAATATGCCGAGGGGCAAGGAAGTGCAGCTGCCAAGGGAGTGTGGTGCAGGTGGTGCAGCAGTTGCTGCAACTGTGGAGCAGGATAGAGTGGAGCAAGAGTGTCGGCAGCAGCTAAAGAAATTAAAATTACACACCTCGAATCAAGTGCGAGGCGTCCTCATACCCAAATGGCGAGTGGTGGCACAAAGAATCAACGAACATCAATTTCAGCATGTTGAAGAATTTCACACACATGTGCTACAAATATTGAAAGATTTGTCGAGTGCCACAAAAGCCATATACGAAAGTTTGTGGCACGAATCCCTGGATGACATTGCCGAGCAGATGCAACAAATTGAGTTCGTGCAGCTTTTAAATGCTGTGGGTAATTGCAGCAGGCGACGGGATTGTTGTGAGGATCAGCTGAGCAAGTGCCTCGATGACAAAGTGTCCAGCTTAAAAAACAGTTTACAAAATGCACAACTGAGGCACAAGCTCTGCGCGGAGCAATTGGGCAGAGAGAAACAAAAGCGTCGCGGCAAAATCAGCAGCAATTCACTCCAAGGCCAGGACGCGCAAATGGAGGAGGAGATCAGTTTGGAGGAGCGACGTAGATTACGTGCGCAATTTGCCAATATGCCGTGCAGAATCCAAAATGAGATCATGCAACTGGTCAATGAGTGCCGCAGCAGCGGGAGCAGCCTCAATCCTCGCCAGGATTTTGAATGGTCTGACATTATTATGAGTTGCAGCAGCCGCACAATCAATTTGATTAAACGGGAAATGCATCCGGAAACGAAGAACACTTGGCGTCACATGAATATGGATGAGAAGGTGGACTTGAAACACACCTTTGAGCGACGCCTGGACTACATTAATCAGGCGCTGGGTGTTAAGACGAAGTACAACAGACGCAACTCGGATATGTGTCATACCATAGTGAAGCGACAACGTTTATATAGTCCACTTGGCGGAGGGGCAGGCGGAGGCGAAGGCGGTGGCGAAGGCGGTGGCGGAGGCGATGGCGATGGCGGAGGCAATGGCGGAGGCGAGGGTGCGTGTGTGGCTAATTCCCATTCGAGTGGCAGCAATGGCAGCAGCTCCTCCTTATCTTCTTCGAACAGCAGCAGCAGTTGCTCGGGCAGTGAATCTTCCAGTAGTGACGAATCCATCAATGCTACTTAAACTGCTCATCATTCCAGCAATAACTGTAATTTCAAAAATGAATAATTGTTAATTAAATATTATTAAAATTTGTGGAATCTTTTTTCCAATTTTCAATTTCAAATATACGTGCTAAAAATAGCCAGAATTGCAAATTATATTTTATTAAAAGTAACTGCACAATTTTCTAAATTTCAGTTCAATTTTAAAATCTTTTTTTTTTCAGTGTAGTCTGGCGAATTCTTCAAGGGGCAATTAACTGCGACGCGCTCGAAAGTGTACGACTAAAAAAGTGAGAGGCGAAAAAAAATAGTGCCCACATGCGAGTGTGTTTGTGTGTGTGTGGGGGTGTGGGTGTGTGTGTGTTGATGTTGTGCGAGGCTAGCATAGATTAGATTTGGCCCCCTTTCCCCCCCGAACTGACTGACTGACAAAATATTTGCAGCAGCTGCCGAAGGGACCGCAACGCTTTGGCCATAAAACAGCCATTAACGCCAGGAGTCCTCAGCCAGTTTTGGCTTCTTTTTTTAAAGCGCTTTAATTTCTATAGAGAGAGTTGCTGCTTCTTCTTCTTATTGTGGCATGCGGCTACTTGACTGTCAGCAACATGCGCATCCAATTGCAATTAGCCAAGGTGCAAGAAAACGCCAAGAAAAATGAAAACAGACAAAGTGAAAAAGCAGCCACAAGTGGGCGATGCGAACATGAAACCAATTTAAACCAGCGACAAAAAAGCCAAGAAAAATAAATATGCTAAAACCAGCGAAGAAAAAGTGCGATTTAGAGGCAGCTAGTGAACGACTTGGAGATACCCTCTGCACAGAGTCTAATTTATACTCGTAGTAACATTGAGTAAATCTCAAAAAATTTGTGTTATTCAGTTTTGTTTGGGCTTCATTTGAAAAATATTTCAATTTTCTGTCATCTAAGGGAAATAATAAAGACCCTAAACATACCTGCAAGATGGTTTCAAAGTGATTTGAGAACTTTCTACTTACATTCATCATATCTAGACCCCTATCTCGAATCTTGTTTTGAAACACTTTTCGATTTCCCACTAATTTTATAATTTCAGTGCGATTATCTTTTATATATACATTTATGTATTTATATGTATATTTTACAGTCTCAATTATATAGTGCAAAAAGGATTCGAATAATATAAATTTTTAATAATTAGTTCGTTTTTTGTTCTACTTTTTAAGTCTTATATTAATTGATTTATTTAAAGAAAAAAAATTTTATTTTTATTACTTTTTATCAATATTAATTTGGGCTGCTCGAGGCAATTATAATTTTTAATACTTTCAACTGCACTCAAAATACCATTTAAAGGGTATACATAATATAATATACTCAAGGAGTGCCACGCCCAGCTAAACGCGACTTGGGTCGAGTCGCCTTGGCGTCTGCCACAAATTAATTTGCCGAGTGTCTTTCGCAGCAGCCCGCGGACATGGCCAAAGTACTGCTGCGTTGAAGGTGCGACAAGGAGTGGGACACATCCATATATATCTGCGGCAAGTATCTCTGTGGCATTACAATTTCAATCTGAGCAGCAAACACACACAATTCATTTAGTGGGATACTTTACAAAAGTATCTCAATCACGGCCATCATATTCCTGTTTCAATAAGAAAAAGAAAAAAAAACCGCAGCATATCAAATTACGCAAACAGATCCTGATGACAAAGTGCGTGGGCATGTGGCATGTGGCAGGGGTTGTTGTGGCAAGGTGTAGCAGTAAGCTACTTGATAAGTGCCTTTTTGGGGTGGGTGGCACGTGAAAAGGGGAGGGCGTTGGGTTTGCGGTTGACAGTCGCCGTTGAAAAATGGTTGCCAATTTTTTAGCAGTGACAGCTTGAAAAGTTATCCGAGAATATCTAAAGTGAAAATGCTCACCATTTGAATTTTATTAGACGCAGCCAAAAGAAGGTAGATAAAGATCGAAGCAGTTTACTGAGGCATGCCACGCAGCGTTAAAACCCGTGCAACAAGATGCAAACAAATGACTGTCAAGAAAATCTGTTAAAAGAGTCTCTTAATTTCAACATTTACTGAGTGTAGTCAAGGCATAGTTAGCATAATAAAATACTTCAGTATTAATTGCATGTGTTCCAATCAAATTTTCATTTTTTTTTTATTTTATCGTGATTAAATTTATGGCAGATTTATTTAAAATGAAACAAAACAAATCTGTTAAATGTTAAGAAAAAGCTGTTAAAAATCATGTTAATTAACATTCAATGCATAAGTGCAACTGTGCATCTGTTTACGTCGCTCATTAATTTAGATCAATACTGTTAACTAACGGCACAAATTAACTTTGACTGACTACTGTTTACTTGCCAAATACATCTTTCAACTACAGCTTTAATTACATGCTTATTTATGCAACACATTTAAAGTTGCAAAATAAGTACATTTAAATATCTTTCCTTCTTGCCTTTTCCATTTTGCCCACATTTACATTTCTTTGCCTCATTTGTCGCCCACACACACACTTGCAAGCACCTGCAGGAAAAGCTGAAACAACTGTTGTTCATTGTCTTGTAGAAGCAACCACATATCCCCGTTCCTTTCCCTCTCACACTGCAATCTAAGTAGTCACAGAAAAAAGTGTTGCCAACATACACACAGATGATATTTTTGCACAGCAATACACAGACAAACAGGCAGACAGAGTCGGCAACAGACAGTTGAACGACTTGAGGGATTTTGCTGAAATGACATTTGGCTCCACATGTGATAGGCAGCAACAACAACAATAACAACACATGACTGCAACCGTTGGCATTGAAAAAAGCAATTTAAGTCAAGCACAGATATTCGACACACACACGCGGAGTACACCTATGCTTGTATATGCCATATGAAATCACTCACACACACGCATGCCAATTTGCTATTGTGGCAATGCCTGCCTCTCTCTCACTCTGCCGCGTATACTCATTTTGATAAATTGCCATTCTTACCTTTCTAAGAGGAAACAGATGTTTAATGTTTGTGTGTGTAACTTAAAAAAGAAAAGCTGAAATCAAGACAAATGGAATAGCAAAAAATGTAAGAATAATATTTTGATAACACAAATTTATTAAATTTTTTTAAACTTAAATGAAAAAGTAAATAGTTGGTTAAGAACATGCACATCCACGCAACAAAGGGTCAACGCTTCGCAAAAGTTCATAGCAGGCAGCTTCACACCGATAAAGTTGCCAGATTATGCAGAAGAGGCGATCAGTAATTGTTTACATTGAAAAATTATATTTAGATAAAAGATACGCGAGTGCAAGTGTTAATTAGTTCAACTCTAAGCTTTCGATTTAAGTTTCAGCAAATAGAAATGAAATGAATTTGTATGCATTTACAAAAGAATGGCACCGCTACTCAACAGTTCATAGCAGGCAGCTATCTTTCGTTAATCTTAAAAGAATCAATAAGTGAACAATAAACAGGCAGCCCTATGTGAGGTTTCATAGAAGGCAGCATGATAGCGTTTGGATACATCGCTTAGAGTTGCCAGAATATGCAGAAGAGGCGATCAGTACTGGTGCACTTCTTTGTCTCTAAACTAAAGTTCTGCAATTACATATTTTATTGGTATGACAATCTCAACAATAACACATTACAACTCGAAATCGGAATGGAAATCAAAGAGGACTAAAACTTCGTCTGCTAATCCACAAGCCGACAAACAAAAAAGATAAATCTATGAAATGGCTAGTAGCGAATTCGATGCAAGAGTAGTTACGGAAGGGGAAGGAGGAGCAGGGCCAAGACGATGCCAGTCGATACGAGTCGCTAGTGACAAATGGGCAAGCAGAATGAATGAATGTATGTATAGTGGGGAGGGAGAGGCTAATTGAATTTAATTGCCCACTTAACGGTGCAATGAGCAGCTGAGTGCAAAGAAAGAATAAGCACAAGAAAGCAAAAGTGAAACATGTGTGTGTGTGTGTGTAAACCTTGACCAAATACACAGTGAGAAAAACAGGAGTGTTCTAATTGAGTGTGACCAACGAGCAGATACCCTGTACCCATTTTAAATATATAATACAGTGCATAAAGATAATTTTCTTATTAAAATAAAACTAAAATTGTTTGTTGAACAGCCGTCTACGCACTGTGACACGATCCCGTTGAAACCTATCTATATGTGTGCCCGTCAAGAATCAAAGAATCTTGTATGTCGAGCCAAAGATATCCTGCTTAGGGTTGCTCCACACATTTGGCGGGCGGTGGTCACAAAATTGGTCAACAGTTAAACCACTCTATATTACGAAAGGTTACACATCAGGCCAAAAACTAACCAATCAAAAAATCGAGTGCCAGCTCGCACACAAAAAAACAAGGATGGAGTGTTGCTACTATCTTCGCTCACATTCAAGGATCTGCGCGATCCGGTAGCAATACAGCTGCTGGGCAGCGAAGTTAAGTGAAATGTTGAAAATTGTGCAGGGTTCAAAGCAAAGTCGAGCAGCGTGCGCAGGTCATTATTTCACTCAACTTCGCTGCGACAACTTCGCGGGAAATGTAAAACCCTGCCTCATATGAGCATCCGTGCATGGGTGCGAACAGGTACGCACCTTTTCTAGTAGATCACATTGAGTTATGAATATTCAGCTACAGTACAGTACACTTTTTCAAATTCCCTTTCCGGCCGATCCCGTTAGAAATGAGCAACTTTTGTTGTCTTGCATTTTGTCCATGACCTAGGTCAACATACTCTGTTGAAATATTTCTGTGCAAGATAATTATTGCATACAAAAGTCATAATACTCGTATAAAAAATAACAGCATTTCATATGGCCGTTGGTATATTAATTATATTATTAGGAAAATTAGCAAAAAATGGCAATTTTAGCTTAAGAAAAAAGATTTGTAGTAGATTTGAAAAATATCTGATTCGATTTCCTTATCATGAGCTTAACTTTCGATCAGTTTTGTGACTATCGACTATTTACCTTTTTATAAACGCATATTTGAAGAAATCATGATAAATAGCCTACTTTCACATTTGTTACGCTAAAGTTGTCATTTTCAGGTCTGTTATCTACCGACACATAGTGCTGCAACCGAAAGATAAATGCCGATCACTTATCGATACTCATTTCGCTACGGACTCGATTAATTGCTCTGAATAGAATCGGCGCAATGCCAACAAGGTGGCAGCCTTGACAGCTTTGACAGTTTCTTGTGCGCTTCTCTCTTATACGAAATAAATTTGTATTTGCAGAACAGAATTTCAACAACCAAATAAAATATCATCCGTAAATGGACACCAAGAAGAGAGTCGCAGTCGAGACTCAATGAATATAGAGGAGAATGAGCTGCAGTCTTTGTCGAGGGATTCCAGAGTGGACAGCCATGCAGACGCCTTATTGAAGCGAATGCAACAATTTGTGGGAGAGAAGCACCTGTGCGATGTGGTTCTCATCGCTGGCATTGATGGCATACGGGTGTCCGCTCATCGCTTGGTGCTCGCAGCATCGAGCGAATATTTTTCGGCAATGTTTAACGGACAGATGCGCGAGAGCAAGGAGCACGAGGTGAACCTTGGCGGGGTGCCTGGCGATGCGTTGCAGCTGCTCGTCCAGCACTGTTACACCGGAAGCATTGAGCTGCATGAGGACACTGTCGAGACGCTGCTGGCCACCGCCAACCTGCTGCAGCTGATCCCTGTGGTGACGGCATGCTGTAATTTTCTCGCACGCCACCTGCGCCTATCCAATTGTTTGGGATTCATATTCTTGGCTGAGAAGCAGAGCTGTACAGAGCTGCTGCGATTGGCGCAGGAGTACATCTGCCAGCACTTTATGGAGGTGTGCCACAATGAGGAGTTCTTTCAGCTAAACGCCACTCAGCTCGGCAAGCTGCTGTCCAGCGATGAGCTCAATGTGCCAACCGAGGAAGATGTCTTCCACTCGATGATGTCGTGGGTGCGCCAAGATGCGCCCACTCGAGAGCAGCACATGCCCGAGCTGCTCGCCAAGGTGCGTCTGCCTCTGTTGGATCCATCCTTCATTGCGGATCACGTGGAGAAGGTATGCAGCGCCAGCAACGAGTGCCGCCAACTGCTGTTTGAGGCCTTCAAGTGGCATGCACTGTACCCCGAGCGCCATTCGCTCATTGCTGCCACCGAACGAACCAAGCCCCGCAAATACCCTGCTGTCGCCCAATTGCTGGTTATGGGTGGCTTCAATAATGACGACTGGGTCACCACCATTGAGAGCTACTGTCCGCGGCTGAACAAGTGGACGACTTGGGAGCACACGATTGATGGGCGTGAGTGCTGTGGCGCCGCTGTCATGGAAAACAAACTGATTTTGGTAGGCGGACGCAATGATATGAAAGCATTGTGCTCTGTGGAGAGCCTCGACTTAACCACATTGGCCTGCGTGCCACTCAATCCAATGGGAACTGCCCGTCATAGCCTAGGCGTTGCAGTGCTGGATGGGACCCTCTATGCGGTCGGCGGATTCTCTAATGGGCAACCTCTGAACACGGTTGAACGCTATGATCCCATTGCGCATACCTGGAGCTATGTGTCGCCGATGTCCGAGGAGCGTGACCGCCCTGGCGTTGCAGTGTTGGGCAACCGCCTCTATGCCATTGCCGGACTCGGCCTACACTCAGTCGAAAGCTATGATCCGCAAACAAACGAATGGAGTCTTCGGGCGCCACTGATTTGCAACAAAGGTTACGTTGGTGTCGCTGTTGCAAATGGATACATCTATGCCTTGGGTGGCTATGACCGGGTGACCGCTTATCCCACAAAAACCGTGGAACGTTATGATCCAGCTACTGATAAGTGGACAGTGCTTTGCTTCTTGCCAGACGGCCGCCATAGGATCGGTTGTGGTCTGCTTGGAGATCGTTTGATTGCCGTTGGCGGATTGGATGGGAATCGGGTGCTCAACAATGTCGCGGAGTACGAACCGGTGCGCAATGCCTGGAATGAACTGGCGCCAATTTCAATTCCTCGTTACCATGCCCTTGCCTTGCTATTTCGAACATAATGCCACCACCAGCAGTCAAGGATGAATCCAAACCAGCCTAAGCGTCCCACAATTATAATCCATTTTTGTGCAGCTGCATGAGCAAAGTCCAAAGGGCTCATATTTTCATATTTCCATAAGTTATATGAGCGAACATTCCAATGCTCCAATGCATGAGTATAGGAACAAAAAAATATAACATAATTTTTATACAGTTCCCTATCAATATATGCAAGCTATGCAATAAAACAAATATAATTTAAAAATAATGATAAATATTTAAAAATCCGCATGGGCACATATGTGACCATCCAGCACATTCATGTGCAGTATATATCTAAAACAAAAAATAAAGGAAGCAAGTTAATAAATTTTCGACACCAAGAAGAAAATAGTTTTCTCTGGCATATACTTACACTGTATTGCACTCATCCAAGTCCACATAATACTGCAATCTGGAATACAAATAATTACTACAAAATTATTGCTGTATATATTTTATTATTTTATAACAATAAAAGATTGGCCGCACACAAGTCAGATTAATAGAAATATTTTACTTCTTTTAGCTGAATAAAACATATGTATGCATGTAAAACACATACACTTGATTGGCGACTGCAAAGGACACAAATATTTAACACACACAAAACATTTCAAACACTCACCTTATTAATAAAATAATATATGCGGTAGTCCAGCATATTCCTACTTTTACAAACAAAATTAACATATGTTTATGGCTTAACATATGTTTGTATATCGAACAAACAAATCGATGGGCACTGATCGCCAAACCAGGGCTGCAGTGTCTTCAAAATTTTTGTTCCGCGATCACCGTCCCAACAACAATCAGTTAAAATATTTAATGCAAAAAATTGAATGTTATTTTTTTATATTTATATTTTTGGTTATTAATTAAACAAAAAATTAACAATCTTAATTTTACAATTTTTTTGTTTGAGAAAGAAAATCAAAACATATATACAAAAAAAAAACGATATATCGAAATTACGATTTTCTTTTTCATTGTTTCCATCGTTATCCTTTCTTAGTAAGGTAAATTAATTGTACCGTTTTCAGAAGCGCTTCTTCATTTCCAATTCCGGCAGCGAATCGAGTTTTACACGAACTCAGAGCGAATCTTCTTTTCCTTTTACAAAGGCACAACTAGAGAAAATACGTCCGATAATGACCATGGCATTATCTGATTTTATCTCCATGACTGATACGCTCAGTCAATTCGAAACCCGAGTGAATAAAAAAAATCCAGATAACCTAGTGTGAGTGTTGTTTTGGATAGAATTTGTCTCAGCCTGAAGTGAGACCTACATGGGGTCCATGGGGATTCCTTTTTAGGCGTAGGCCTGTTAATGCCTTAAAGGCATTATCTTTTTTGTTATTCAATTTTGCTAAAGATGCACAGTTTCGCATTCACTGCTCAGCCCTTCTGCAACAGTTTTGATTACATTGTGAAGTCACTGCAAGCAGCGCACTGCTGCAGGGAAATTTTAATTTACCATCCGTCTTGATTAGTTTAACTTATTTATAATATCGTTAACATAATTGGTACTGTGTAGCAAGCATTTGATGTTTATTATTATTAAAGGTCAGAAATGAATTTGAGGCAAGTATTTCATGTCGCTACAAGTGTCCCGTTTTATTAACCTGGAACACTCAAATCCTTTAACTATTGTCCAAAGCACAACAAACATTGACAATATTCACCACAAACTTGAGATCATAATTAAAGACACGTTGCATGCAACCCAAACGACGCTTGAGGTGCGAAATTATATTTTTCATCACAATTCTCGCTTCAGCATGTTTCTGATTGAATCTTTGCTCCCTGGATTCACGCTCTGCCGATTTATATGGCGATAGTACAAAGTGCTCCAAAGCGTAAGCCAAATCGGTCAAAACATAATGACAATCAATGTGACGCATTAGATATTCCCTTGCCTCGCTATAGTGCCACACAAAAAGCATTGCTGAAGGAGCCAGGATGTGTGGGATTAATCGCCAGGATTTCCATTTTATGATTGCACAGCTGAAAACAATTTGTGTTACACAAATGAGAGAGGGACGGTTTGAAATTGAAATCGGGCAGTTGATCAGGGAGATAACCAATTGTGATCCATCGTTATACCATTTAATGATGTGTGGTTGCATAACCCTCATCAATTACGGGAAATTTTGAAAATGTTGGGGGCGGGAGTGGGTGTGGCTGAGAAAAGGTTCCTAATAATCTTTCTTCCAAGTTTGGTAACTGTAGCTTTTAAACTACGGGAGACATAGTCTTCTGGGAATTTGGGAGGCGGGCGTGGTCAAAAAAATTTTTAAAATGTGGGAGATATAGGCTCTTTTTTTGTATATGGGAGCGGCGGAGATGGGTGTGGCATATCCCAATCTTTGAAGCTCGTAGCACTCCAATTTTTACACTTCGTCTGACACGGGCAAAGACCAGTAAATGTTCCAAGTTTCAAGTCTCTATCTCTAAGGGTGTCGAAAAAGTTGCGTTCGTACAGACGGACAGCGTGACGGACACTGCACAAAACCAATATGCCATGATACCTTCGGTAAAATATAAAATTATATATATATGCATTAAGTTATTTCTCAGAGCCTGTCAACTTCGCTGCGACAACTTCGCTGCGACAACTTCGCGGGAAATGTAAAAACCTGCCTCATACGAGCATCCGTGCATGGGTGCGAACAGGTACGCACCTTTTCTAGTAGATCACATTGAGTTATGAATATTCAGCTACAGTACAGTACACTTTTTCAAATTCGCTTTCCGGCCGATCCCGTTAGAAATGAGCAACTTTTGTTGTCTTGCATTTTGTCCATGACCTAGGTCAACATACTCTGTTGAAATATTTCTGTGCAAGATAATTATTGCAACCAAAAGTCATAATATAAAAAATAACAGCATTTCATTTGGCCGTTGGTATATTAATTATATTATTAGGAAAATTAGCAAAAAATTGCAATTTAAGCTTAAGAAAAAAGATTTGTAGTAGATTTGAAAAATATTGGATTCGATTTCCTTATCATGAGCTTAACTTTCGATCAGTTTTGTGACTATCGACTATTTGCCTTTTTATTAACTCATATTTGAAGAAATCATGATAAATAGTCTACTTTCACATTTGTTAAGCTAAAGTTGTCATTTTCAGGTCTGTTATCTACCGACACATAGTGCTGCAACCGAAAGATAAATGCCGATCACTTATCGATACTCATTTCGCTACGGACTCGATTAATTGCTCTGAATAGAATCGGCGCAATGCCAACAAGGTGGCAGCCTTGACAGCTTTAACAGTTTCTTGTGCGCTTCTCTCTTATACGAAATAAATTTGTATTTGCAGAACAGAATTTCAACAACCAAATAAAATATCATCCGTAAATGGACACCAAGAAGAGAGTCGCAGTCGAGACTCAATGAATATAGAGGAGAATGAGCTGCAGTCTTTGTCGAGGGATTCCAGAGTGGACAGCCATGCAGACGCCTTATTGAAGCGAATGCAACAATTTGTGGGAGAGAAGCACCTGTGCGATGTGGTTCTCATCGCTGGCATTGATGGCAAACGGGTGTCCGCTCATCGCTTGGTGCTCGCAGCATCGAGCGAATATTTTTCGGCAATGTTTACCGGACAGATGCGCGAGAGCAAGGAGCACGAGGTGAACCTTGGCGGGGTGCCTGGCGATGCGTTGCAGCTGCTCGTCCAGCACTGTTACACCGGAAGCATTGAACTGCATGAGGACACTGTCGAGACGCTGCTGGCCACCGCCAACCTGCTGCAGCTGATCCCTGTGGTGACGGCATGCTGTAATTTTCTCGCACGCCACCTGCGCCTATCCAATTGCTTGGGATTCGCATTCTTGGCGGAGAAGCTCAGCTGTACAGAGCTGCTGCGAGTGGCGCAGGAGTACATCTGGCAGCACTTTATGGAGGTGTGCCACAATGAGGAGTTCTTTCAGCTAAACGCCAATCAGCTGGGCAAGCTACTGTCCAGCGATGAGCTCAATGTGCCAACCGAGCAAGATGTCTTCCACTCGATGATGTCGTGGGTGGGCCACGATGCGCCCACTCGAGAGCAGCACATGCCCGAGCTGCTCGCCAAGGTGCGTCTGCCTCTGTTGGATCCATCCTTCATTGCGGATCACGTGGAGAAGGTATGCAGCGCCAGCAACGAGTGCCGCCAACTGCTGTTTGAGGCCTTCAAGTGGCATGCACTGTACCCCGAGCGCCGTTCGCTCATTGCTGCCAGCAAACGAACCAAGCCACGCAAATACCCTGCTGTCGCCCAATTGCTGGTTATGGGTGGCATCAATAAGGGCTGCTGGGTCAGCACCATCGAGAGCTACTGTCCGCGGCTGAACAAGTGGACGACTTGGGAGCACACGATTGATGGGCGTGAGTGTTGTGGCGCCGCTGTCATGGAAAACAAACTGATTTTGGTAGGCGGATGCAAAGGTGGGGTATTGTGCTCTGTGGAGAGCATCGACCTAAACACGATGGCCAGCGTGCCACTCAATCCCATGGGAACGGCCCGTGAGACCCCAGGCGTTGCAGTGCTGGATGGACACCTCTATGTGGTCGGCGGATCTAATGTGCAATCTCTGAACACGGTTGAACGCTATGATCCCATTGCGCGCACCTGGAGCTATGTGTCGCCGATGTCCGAGGAGCGTGACGGCCCTGGCGTTGCAGTGTTGGGCAACCGCCTCTATGCCATTGCCGGACTCGGCCTACACTCAGTCGAAAGCTATGATCCGCAAACAAACGAATGGAGTCTTCGGGCGCCACTGATTCGACACAAAGGTTACGTTGATGTCGCTGTTGCAAATGGATACATCTATGCCTTGAGTGGCTGTGACCGGGTGACCGATTATCCCGCAAAAACCGTGGAACGTTATGATCAAGCTACTGATAAGTGGACAGTGTTTTGCTTCTTGCCAGACGGCCGCCATAGCATCGGTTGTGGTCTGCTTGGAGATAGTTTGATTGCCGTTGGCGGAGTGGATGGGAATCGGGTGCTCAACAATGTCGCGGAGTACGAACCGGTGCGCAATGCCTGGAATGAACTGGCGCCAATTTCAATTCCTCGTCACGACGCCCTTGCCTTGCAATTTCGAACATAATGCCACCACCAGCAGTCAAGGATGGATCCAAACCAACCTAAGCGTCCCACAATTGTAATCCATTTTTGTGCAGCTGCATGAGCAAAGTCCAAAGAGCTCATATTTTCATATTTCCATAAGTTATATGAGCGAACATTCCAATGCTCCAATGCATGAGTATAGGAACAAAAAAATATAACATAATTTTTATACAGTTCCCTATCAATATATGCAAGCTATGCAATAAAACAAATATAATTTAAAAATAATGATAAATATTTAAAAATCCGCATGGGCACATATGTGACCATCCAGCACATTCATGTGCAGTATATATCTAAAACAAAAAATAAAGGAAGCAAGTTAATAAATTTTCGACACCAAGAAGAAAATAGTTTTCTCTGGCATATACTTACACTGTATTGCACTCATCCAAGTCCACATAATACTGCAATCTGGAATACAAATAATTACTACAAAATTATTGCTGTATATATTTTATTATTTTATAACAATAAAAGATTGGCCGCACACAAGTCAGATTAATAGAAATATTTTACTTCTTTTAGCTGAATAAAACATATGTATGCATGTAAAACACATACACTTGATTGGCGACTGCAAAGGACACAAATATTTAACACACACAAAACATTTCAAACACTCACCTTATTAATAAAATAATATATGCGGTAGTCCAGCATATTCCTACTTTTACAAACAAAATTAACATATGTTTGTATATCGAACAAACAAATCGATGGGCACTGATCGCCAAACCAGGGCTGCAGTGTCTTCAAAATTTTTGTTCCGCGATCACCGTCCCAACAACAAACAAGATATTTAATGCAAAAAATTTAATGTTATTTTTTTATATTTATAGTTTTGGTTATTAATTATTAAGCTCAGTCAATTCGAAACCCGAGTGAATAAAAAAATCCAGATAACCTAGTGTGAGGGTTGTTTTGGATAGAGGGAAATTTTAATTTACCTTCCGTCTTGATTAGTTTAACTTATTTATAATATCGTTAACATAATTGGTACTGTATAGCAAGTATTTGATGTTTATTATTATTAAAGGCCAGACATGAATTTGAGGCAAGTATTTCATGTCTTTACAAGTGTCCCGTTTTATTAACCTGGAACACTCAAATCCTTTAACTAGCTTTATGTCCGTTGACAGTTTCGCAAGCACTGTTTTTGCTGAACTGTTAAGTCGAAAGCTAAATAAAAATCAAATTTTAGCCGGTAAATTTGAATTTATTTCTTAAGCGAATAAAATATTTGTTCAGTCTTCATTTAAGTTATTTATAAAATTCTTAAGTTAAATATTTATATTTTAAAATTATAAAATACGGCATCTTATTATATATATAATAAAATATTATTAATGAATTGTGGCAGCAATTTCATCTCTTAGCAAAGCAGCCGTTTCATCATCCTCAAATTTTGTGTTGCATTCTTCCCAATTACTTGCTTGCTACAGCTGCGTCTCTGACGCATGAGGCGTGTTTCGCTTGCAGCAAGTATTATGCAAAGCACAACAAACATTGACAATATTCACCACAAACTTGGGGTCATAATTAAAGACACGTTGCATGCAACCCAAACGACGCTTGAGGTGCGAAATTATATTTTTCATCACAATTCTCGCTTCAGCATGTTTCTGATTGAATCTTTGCTCCCTGGATTCACGCTCTGCCGATTTATATGGCGACAGTACAAAGTGCTCCAATGCGTAAGCCGAATCGGTCGAAACATAATGACAATCAATGTGACGCATTAGATATTCCCTTGCCTCGCTATAATGCCACACAAAAAGCATTGCTGAAGGAGCCAGGATGTGTGGGATTAATCGCCAGGATTAATGGCCAAAATGCGCAAAACATTGTGCGATAAATGGGAAACCGCACTTTGTTTAAAATCCATTTAAAGGTCGCCGTGTCTACGCGAAATTATTCTGTAAATCTAAAAATTAATAAATATAAAAAGTACAAGTTTGTGGTGATATTTTATTATATTCATTTCTGCTACTCACTCTGCTTCTTCTATGTTGAGCACACACATTTTACCACGCAAATATTTCCTTTTCCTCAGCTCATATTTCTTTTGTCTTCTTTGCGCCTCCACGATGGCAATTGCAAATATTAATGACATTTTTATTTTATGGCATTATTTTATTTAGAATCCAATACGAAAAATCAAAATCAGCTGTCTTAGAGATGCCAGTTGAATGCGTCTCATACTAGAGTTGCCATGCGTACTTTGAGTACGAATATATGTTCTTTGTACCAATTGCAAATATAAAAGGCATTTATTATTATTTAGCTTTTTATTATTATTATTTATTATTAGCTGCTTATTTAATATTTTTTACAAATATACGCAATCAGCTGTGTGCGGGATGTGACTTGAGTACTTATGTTGCCACATCCACAAATTAAAGACACGCTGAGCAGCATTTAAGAGAATACTATTCTCACTAAACAAAAGCTTAACATATATTAAGTGTGTTCCTTTAATGTTTACGTTTTTGCGAAAACATATCAACTTATTTGTATTAGAGAAGAGTTACTTTAAATTAAAGCAGCTGGCATTGTGTTATTATATATAACTGTTGTTATCGATATTAGTTATTTTTTTGGTATTCAGGACTACCTTTTCAATGCTCAAAAGTAAATAATGAATAAGGCAAAAAAAAAATGTGTATGTGATGCTTCAACAAAAAAGCTTCAATTCAGTTGCATTTCTGCTTTTGCTTGCAACGGTTAGTGTGCGCTAAGTTGAGGCGCAAAAATATATGTAAATTTAATAGTTGCAACAGACAAACGCGTATATATATATATATATATATATTTATGTAGAGTATATTGTGCCTAAAATCGATCAATAATTCTACGCATTCTATCTCCCTCTCATACAGTGTCTGTGTGGTAAAAGTATTGCCAATAAAATTTATTAAAATTGACAGCAAGCAAGAAAGAAGAAGACGATAAGCTACAACAACAACAATGCTGCTGCAGAGAAACAAGTAAAAAATATAATAAAGAGGCTTTGCTTAATTTTGTGTTTGCTTCTGTAATTTAATTAGTATCTGTCGCATTTTCTATTCTGCTCACTTCGGCTCCATTTTACTACCGTCTCGACTCGATTTTTATTTGCGTGTCAATTTTATCTGTTGACATATGTTCTGTGTGTGTATGTGTTTGTATGTTAAGTTGCTTGCGTTACTTCATCTGCTTTATCTAGATTTTGTTTTGTTCATCGCATTTGTACCGGCGTTGCCAGTGCTAAATGAAAACTTATCAGCTGTTTTCATGGTCACCATGACAACAATACAGCTACACACACAAGTTATATATTTATTTAAAAATCATAGTAATGTTTATGCGCTGGCGTATTGATAATTAATTTTATATATATATACGTTTTTTTTTTATTTGTTCTGTTGCTCGGGTGCCTCATGATTGGTGATGACAGTCTGGCAACGCCGCTCGCTCTCAAAGTTCGGCTTTTTTTTGCTCTTGCGCTCCATTTAATTATGCGACTCGCTTTTATTTATACAAGTCGACAAAGTGTTTTCTTTTTTTTTTTATTGATTTCGAGCACGCGAACGGGTAAACAACGTGCAACGGATTTTATTTAATTTCTAGCGTTAATCAATCAACGCTTGTCTGGCTGTTGTTTGCTTTCTCTCTCCCCTTTTTGCCCTTTCGTTCGTTATCACAAATTTCGCGCGTGTTTCGAGCACATTTTTTTTTGTCGCAGTTACTTTTTTGTTTATAAATATATCTACTTGGAGGAATATTTTAGTAAGTACATGCCAAGTACCTGACAAATGCACTGCGCGATAAGATAAAGGTGTCCCATTCGGAATTAAGACTAATTAGCTTAAATTACCTGGCAACACACTTACATTCATAGTCCTCACGTGCATTCGTTTTTGAGTCGAATTGAAAAGTCTGGCCTTGTTTGTTGTTCTTGTGCATATGTGTGTGTCTGTGTTGGTTAGTTAACTGCAGTTTGAGCATATTTGAGGTGGTTAACTGTTTATTCTTATAATTAGAGGTGCGAAGATATCTGTTGTAGTTTATGGACAGTCGCCTGTCAGTGTGTCGCTGCCAGTGTTGGCGACAAATTTTAAGACAAGAAAACAAAATGGCTAGAAATGCTAAAACTAATTAAAGTGCAAATTTTTAATTATTTATAAATTACTTTATTAGGTTCTAGAAAATGGGTAGTAAAAGTTAAAGATTATAAATTAATTTTGGCATTCCTGCATACAAACTTCCAGCTGCTTCAACAAGTATTAGCTATTAACTTGCCAAAATGGCAACACTGGCCGGGCAGCTGGCCAACAAAGCGATGCGCAACAATAGACCGCAATTGCTTCACATGCATACAAATACACATATATATAATATATATGTGGGGATTATGGGGAGTATGTATGTGTGTATGTATGCACATGCGGGCATTTTGCATGTGGGGATTATGGGGAGTATGTATGTGTGTGTATGCACATGCGGGCATGTGGGTGTATGTATATGTGTGCATGCATGTATGTCTATTTTGACTGCGATAAGCTTGGGAATTCATTCAACGTGTGAAAGCCAACTTGTTGCCTCAAAGTGAGTGAATCCAACTGTAAATATATATATGTAATTGTTTATTTAAGAAACAGTTGAAACAAACAAGCAAATTAACAGGCCATAAGCAATATGTACACTCAGACAACAAATCCTTTTTAAAATTAATTTATATGAATTAACAAAATGCTAATTTAACAATTCTTCTATGTGTAAATTCAAACCGAAATTTAGAAACCAAATGTACTTATTAAAATATGGCGATTTACTAAAATTAGGACGATTTTTTTTTGATGTGTATGAATTCAATTAGAGCTGAACCTAACTGTCGAAGCTGCTCGATTTGAGCTTTAAGCTGCCCCGCGTTAGCTGATTCAGATCTATGATGGACAGGTACGGCTTGGGCGGCACACAAACGCCCATCGACTCAATTGTGTGCTCTCTCTCTCTCTCCCTCTCTCTCTCCTTCTCTCGCTCCCTCTCTCGCGTCGCTCTCTTGTGTCGGCTGCTTAGTTCGGAATACTGATCGTGGCCACAGCTGGCGGCGGTTGCCGCTCGTCGATAATTGCGACAGCCGCTAAATGTACTGCTCCCCGGCGCTATTGTTAAAGGCCGCGTCGGTGAGAAACCGCCCTCATCCGAGGAGACTCCACCACCGCCGCCGCCGCCTCCCGCCGAGTCATAGCAAATGCTCAGATTTGTATACGAAATGGGCGCATGACAACGCGTCGTCTTCGCTCTGGGCTTCACCTCGTAGCGTGTCCGTGATCGGGAGCGGGATTGATGGGTGCGGGGGCGTCCACGTCCTCGCTTGCCGCCGCCCTGCAACCGCATCTCGGACACCAGCGGCACGGGCAGCACATTAATGAAGCGATAGTACTGCAGCAGAGTACGCGCCACATTGCGTCCAACGCGATGATCTGCAAGAGAAAACATAAAGTGTTTTCTTAAATTTATAAAAGCTTGTCATTAATCAACAATCCCAGAAATATGCTGTTTTTTATAATTTTAAGAATTCATCATTCATCCCTAGAAAAAAATATTTCAAAAATTCACAAACAAGTAATGGAATCTATCTCAACTGGATCAAGACTGTCATAGCTATACATAGATGTATCTCACTTATTGTTATTATTTAGAAGTCGAAATCACTTCTGGGAGTGACCAGTCATCCTCGATACAGAGATATAATCTGACGGAACCCCAAGGATCAAAACTAACTAACTAACTAGTCATTTATATATAGATGAAGCCTACTGGAATGCTATGTGAAATATTCATACCGCCCGTGAAAAGTACTCGTCAGACCCACAACCAGCCTTGTTGTAAAGTGCTGCAAGACAATAGGATTTTGAATGGAACCCAAGGATCAAAACTAACCTCGTTGCTTAAATACTGTTCGAAGTTCCTTAACTGTCTTGCCATACCAAGAAGAGAAAGCATCTTCGAAACGAATCTTAATAGAGGCCAAAACAGAATCACAACGGATCAGAACTGATGTACATAATGTAGAAAAGGAATAAGAATGGTCCCCATCGAAACTAAACTAGGCATAAATGCTACCGATTCCCTTGCCGGCTGTGGAAGATACTTGCCATATAGCACTACAGTCTTCCCATACCACGAACAGAAAGAATATTCAAAACAAATTTTAATGGATTCCAAGACAGTATCATCACGGATCAGAAGTTACCTAGTCAGATACAAAAAGAATTTGAATAGACCCCAAGGATCCAAACTAAACTGAACATATATGTACAGATATATCCGACTTTTGGAATTCCATTGCCTTTCCCTGGAAATTACTCATCATACTCACAGCCATCCTCGTTGTAGGGTGCCACCGTCTTGCCATCGCGCAGATAATGCCCCGCCATGGACACCTCCAAGGTGTAAGCATTCACAGTGTCGCTGAGACGTTCGCAGCAATAGCGTCGAAGGCTGCCAGCCTTGCGCTCATCCGCATTGAACATGGTGTGCTCGGCAACATAATCCTTTGCATTGCTGGCAAAGAGACGCGGGAAGACCAAGTGACGCTCATAGCGATAGACATCCTCGTAGGTGTTGCCATAGATGAAGCAGCCGTGCATGCTGCTATTCGCATGCAAATCAATCACAAAGTCAATCTGATATGTCTGCAATAAGTAAACAATAAAAAAACAATATATATATATATATATATATATATATATATATATAACATTAAACCGATACTCACATCTGAATTATCAAATTCTTTTAGCACGTTGCGTATGGCATGCAACTCGGGCTGCGTAAACTCAGATGCCACATGCCAATTGCGGTTCATGTCCTGCCCCATTAGATTGCAGCGATTGTTGCCGAGGAATACACCATCCGGATTGACCATTGGCACTATTTTAAAGACGAAACTCTCGCGCAGCACATGCGCAATCGGATGGTTGCCAACTAGGAACTCAATCAGACCCTGGCACACATGCGAAGCGGGTGCTTCGCTCGAATGCGATCGACACAGGATGACAATGACTCGAATAAAACTGCGCTCCAAGCGATTTGTTGTACGTTGACTGTGCGTCACCTGATCAATCGTCAGCAGATCCACATTGCGATTTTGCTGGCAATGTTAGAAAAAGAGAAGGAAAAGAAGAGACAATCGTTAAATTTGGAGTGCCAATGGCATAGATCTAATATAGACAGCTTGACAAGATATCCCCCATTTGGTCATTGGCCAAACCGTCTATATTGATTTCTGCAGAGACTGAAAACACGAAGAAGAATTGTAAGAATCTGCTTGAACACTTCTTTAGTGCCTGCCAAGGAAGTGATGAAGCACCCTGGGCAGTCACCTTTCTACTTTGGGAACAAATAAGATAACCAAATTCATAAAAACCCAACTGGAGATGTGATAGTCTACTGCCTGGAACCACACCTGACCCTGAACTAGCCAGGAAGCGGAGAAAAAGTAATTTGAAAAGCTCCTTTGTAACTGATGTATCACAATTAGTAACTAGGATTGCAACGGGCTGGACTCATTTTTGATTCACTCTCCCAACTAGTCAAGTGTGTCAATCCTAAGCCATTCCTCAGCATACTCACCAAAGATTTAATTAACACGCTACGCGTGAAACGCTTCTCGTTGCCCTGCCGCGCATCGATCACATTCAAATAGGACTGCAAACGGGAATAGCTGTATGGTGAGGCCAGAGCGAACATATAAACATCCTCCTCTTTGTCAAAGTTGAAGCCAAAGCTGAGAACATAGTGGCCCTGATGCATTGCGGAGCGATAAAAGAACACCTGCCGCTTGGAGAGACGCTGCCACTTGGGACGACTCGAGGATTTGACGAGTGGCGTCAGTCCCGAGTTGAAGAGATTGCGACTCTTACTGATGTTGACAATGTTGAAGAGCACCCGCTGATCCTGTTTCACATTGTCCACGGTGAAGTTGAACCAGAAGCGAAAGCGTGGATTGCATGTGTCCGGCCGTAAAAATAAATCGTACTCGAACTCGCCCACCAGCTCCGCCTTGCCCAGATTGCCCGTCTCGAAGGCCGCATCGAAACACAAATGTCCTCGCTTTGCCTTGCCGCTTTGGCCGGGCGGCCGTATTATCACCCGGGATACATTGCCCAATCCGCCCTCGCCATCGCTGTCCTCACTATCTGTAATCAAGTCGTTCGACTAAGTTAGTATTGAGATTTTCGAGATTGGAATCCGAATTGTCACTGAATATTTCAAGTTGCTTAAGCGATTGGCAACGTCCTTGAATTCGAGTTTTAGAGAAATTCTTCTTTTATTCCCTTTTAAAATTACTTTCAGTGGTAATAATAATATTTATTATTCCGTTTTTGAATAATTTTCAAGCACTTTTAATTTGAAAAAATTTGACAATTATAATTCACAAAAACAATCGTGCTGCTGACAATATTAATATAGAAAGTTTGGAATCCGAATTCACTAAAACATTTTTTGGAAATTTCATTACTTCTCTCCAGTTCTAATTCATATTCTTAAGAAGCAGTTTTGTTGTTGAGAAATCGGTTTTATTCTATTTCAACATGGCAAAACCTTTGGAATGAAACTTCAGAATTCCTCCATTGATTTGTTGTATTGAATAATGTGCAGCAAAGTGGTTACAAAATTCACATTTTATTTCTCAGTGTATTATGAACTGTTTTTGCTTATTTTCGTAGCCCGAGAATTGAGAATTGGAATTGTGATTAATTATTTGTAACTGCAATTCTTATTTTGAAACAAATTTGAATAGTATTAATAACTTGGCATAGTGTAAGACAAGTTAGAAATTGGTTTTTCTGTTTTTCAGAAATTGTTTATCACAATCAACATGGAAAATCCTTTGCAATGGCTTTAGGGAAATGATCAACTATTAATTGTATTGTAAATATTAAATAATATAACCAGATAATTTCAAAATATTGAAAAATAGTATTTCGAAAGACTCGCGAATTAGAATATAATGTTAATGTAAAGCGTAATTTGCTAGTAGTCACTGTAGTTTTGAAGCACACAGTTGCAAAAATAAGTTCAGCGATTTTTGAGCAACACATAATTAGATTTAAACTTGAGTCGATCTAGCTTGTAAACCCTATTATGAATATATGTATTATAAATATTTCCCTTATTGCACTTGGGAAGTTGTAACTTTTTCTGGGTAAGTTTGATTGAAGATCATTCTCAGAGTTCTCCTACCATCCGAGCCTCGCTCATACATGCTCGTATGCTCCAACGGATCACGGGCGATGCCCAGCATTTTGGATACTTTCCGCTCGCTATGCAAGTGACAACTGCAACGGGTAAGACGCTTCTAAGTCTGCCTGCCACACGGGCTAACAACTAATCCGCCAGCAGGCATAAAAACTTAATCCTCCCTTGGGGGGGCTTGTGCTATCTTTAAAACTCCGACACATATGCGTGTCTCAGTTATCGCAACTTTCTTTGTTTCGAGCTGCAGTTTGCCGCCTCAAACGTCAGCATTTGATATTGAATAGTCGCGGTTGCGTTTGCCCCACCCGGATGTGCCACGTCGTGATTTATGAATGGAAGCCAACAGTAGCCAGCTACACTTGGAAAAAGTAGTCCAATTCGCCGCATTGTGCATTTCAAATACCCGGTTGAGAATGGGATTTTAGATTGCGTTTCTACTACTAGCTTCTCAAGTTTTAAGTCTTTATAAAAATGGTTTTTTACACTCAGAAAAAATAACACAATTTGGAATTTAGAAATTCGCCAATTTCTTAATTTTATGGTAAATTTTTAGAAAAAAATGTCAAAATTTTGCTGTGTTTTTTAAATCAAACTTCAGCTAAACCCAAAAAAAAATTCTTTGCTTGCTTCTGAAGATTAGATTTCAAATGAAACTTTTTAGAAAATTTCTAAATAATAGAATATTTTTTCAAAAATGGAAAAACGTCATACTAAAGGAATTGTCTTTTGTCTCTTGTTTTTTGAAATTTATTTTCGTATATTCTGAAAACAAAACAGGGATTATCTAGTTTTGACGTCAATTTTCATTTTTTAGACAATGAATTTTAAGAAATGGAGAAACCAAAATATTTATTTGGATTGTCGAGTTAGCCTCTCTTACTTTTAGCAAAATGTTTTCTTATATTTAGAAATTATGTCTAACAGGGAAAACTTTCTAGTTTTCCGGCTGAGTGTAGGAATCTTGTTGCCGCTGCTGCTGCTGCTGCTGCTGCAGCACTCACCTGAGTCGCCCATTGCTCTTGTGGATTGCTCAGGACATGCACTTCAGTTGCAATCAACGCTGACAAGGTGTATCCTTTGAAGGGAGCTCCAGCTCCAGCTGCCGGCGCATTGACCTGCTTCTCCTGCTACTCGCTGCAAATTAAAAATAGAAATTCAATTAAGACACCCATTGCTATTTTAGAGCCACGCCCACTTCTAGATTTATGTCTTGGCTTTCACTTTCTTCGTTGTTGACGGCGGCACTCGATTCGCGTGCGAAACCCTTGAGGCAAAGAAATCCTTTTTTCCTTTTTCCTTTTTTTTTTTTTGGTTTTGGTTTTCTTTTTTATAGATTGGAATCAGCGTAGACTGTGCGTTGTGGTGCCTAAACTGGCCGTTTGGGCTGAGTTGGGCTGAATGACGACTGTTGGCCTGTCTAATGTTTTGCTTGCCACTTTTGAAACGTTGCCAACCATACACACACACGCCCAATCACACACCAAACACACACACACACACACAGTTTGGCTGACATGTGCCCACCGTGTGTTTGGTCGATAAAAACGCGCACAAGTTTTGTCAGTTGCGGTTTTGGCCAGGTTCTTTTCACACACGACAGTCTTTAACTAAACTTTCAACGTAAATCGCATTAAAAAAAAAAAAAACGATAAACTGCTCACGGCGTCGTCAAAGTTGCAATACTTAATTGCCTGTGTGGCAGCAGCAGACACATAAATAACACCACTCTGACTTACCCTATTGAAACTAGTTCACGGGGCTAATCAATATCTTTGCGTCTGCATACGCGTCACATTTGTTGCACAGTACACTCGGAATTTTTAGAAATTCGGCGAACGTAAAACTCATCCTATTTTTCAAAAATTGTATATTTTTTTGAAAAATCATTATTTGTTTGGGAATTATAGAATTTCCTGATAATATAAAATATTTCCAAAAAAAAATCGCCATATTTTTAAGATTGTTAACTAATTTTTTTTTGTTTCTAATTTTTATATTTCGAAATTATTTCTAAAAACACGAAAAACTTTATATTTTTGCATAGAGTTCGTTTCTTTCCGAGTGTAGCAAGTGCATTTCGTCTAATTTTATAGCATGTCCAAGCGCAGGTAGCTTTTCATACACTTTCCTTGCTTTCCGTGTTTTCCTTGTTTTCCTTGTTACACTTTCATTGTTGTTTCTTTTATATACTTCTTTTCCCTCGTTTATTTTTTCTGCATAGTGTTTTTTTTCGCTTAACAAATCTGTGATTCCTTTTGCAGATTAGGCAGCGTGCGCCCACCGAAACGTTGCAGAAGCGACATGGACAATATATCCACCTCGGACATTGTGATCATCAATGGCAACTCGCATCCGGATCTGGCCAACAGTGTCGCCGAAAGGATGGGCATCAAGAATGGCGGCTGCACCGTCTATCACAAATCGAATCGCGAGACTATCGTCGAGATCAGCGACTCGGTGCGCGGTAAGGATATCTACATCATACAAACGGGCACCAAGTGAGTATCTCATCAAGAAGAAAGTCCTTAAAAAATATCATCAATGAGCCAGTCAAAATAACAGTAGTGCAGATTTCTTATTATTAAATTGTTAAAATATGGTTCAACCATTATAAAAGGAATCTATACTGCAGCTAAGGAAACATTGAACGATCGAATAGCTATAAAATGAAAGTCTTTGAATTTATCACAAATGAGACGGTCAAAATAATAGTGGTAAAATAGTATAATAATGGCATCTCATGGGTATCACTTCATCCGTTATTATTAAATATAGGTTTCGATCCGTGATTGCTTTTGTTGGATTCTGTGATGAGAAATACACCATTTGTTGTTTTGCAGAGTTGCATTTTTTGTTATATTTTCAAGATTTTTAAGAATCGATTTTTAGCAGCGCAATGTTTGCACCACGACCCATCTTATCAGAATGCTTTTAAACTTGTTCAATTTTGTATAATTCGACACTCGACTAAAAAAGCCCAAAACAGGTGATTAAAAAATAGTAAAATGGAATCTAGGAATACTAAAATGGATTATATTATTATTTTTACTTGCTACAGTTGTTCAACTCTTTCCTTACGCTTTGCTCTTTTTTAGGGATGCCAATAATAATATAATGGAACTTCTAATTATGGCCTATGCCTGCAAGACATCCTCGGCCCGTTCGATTGTGGGTGTCATACCCTATTTGCCGTACTCGAAACAGTGCAAGATGCGCAAGCGTGGCTGCATTGTGTCCAAGTTACTGGCGAAGATGATGTGCACATCGGGATTGACGCACATCATAACGATGGATCTGCATCAGAAGGAGATACAGGGCTTCTTCGATATACCCGTTGACAATTTACGCGCCTCACCCTTTCTGCTGCAGTACATCCAGGAGAGCGTGAGTCGAAGATGGTTTTAATTTACATTTGGGTTAACTAACGTTTTTTATGTGCTGTATCTCTTAGATACCCGACTATCGCAATTCGGTGATTGTGGCGCGTAATCCGGGCGTTGCCAAGAAGGCCAATTCGTATGCGGAACGTTTGCGCCTCGGCCTCGCTGTCATCCACGGCGAGCAAAAGGAGGCCGAGAGCGATGAGGTTGACGGCAGATATTCACCACCACCAACCAGGTGAGTCTCCAAGATATCAGACTTATATATATATATATGTGTGTTCTTGTTTAGCTATTGTACTTCTTATTATGACTGAAGTTGAAGCACCAAAACAGTTTATGTTTCATTTTAGGCTTGCCTTGTATTAGTATTGTTTCATAATAGCCTTCGATTTGTTCGGCTTTGTATTTTTGCAAAACAATTATATTTATTGTCGCTAAATACTTTTTAGTTGAAAGTGATTTTAATATTTTTGTGAGTATTTGTGGCTGTTTTTGTTTTGTAAATGATAATCATATCGAAACTCATTCAATCATTTGATTATTTCCTTTAATATGGTAAAGTGGAGGAAACAAACACCCTAAAAACAGGTGTAATCAGCAGATTTAATAAATAAATTTGATGAAACCAGTGGAATATCTGGATGAAGTTGGTCAAGGGAGTGTTTCATTCAAGAGAATCATTCTTCCTGAATCCGACAAGTCGTTAGCAACTGAGGAGCAGTGAAGGGAGCTTGTCCAAAAAACATAGTTTTAGCATCCTAGCTAGAAGTTTTGCAGGTGGATTATTATCATGGGATGTTGCAGTGAGTTGGCCGGCAATCCATTAATGACCTCCTCAATTACTTTAAGAATTTTAACATCTCTCCTTATAAAGCTCATTTATTTTAACTGTAATTTTTGATGGCATGGCGGTTGAACTTGATGAGTCCAGTGAAATATATATAAGAAGCAGGGAAAGCAGATGGGAACCTAAGAATCGATCTGCCCGCATTCGAGCAGCCCTTAGAATCCACACAGCTTCGGAATACCATGGGAATTATGCGGAGAGTTGGAGTTTTAAAGGAACTTAAAGAAAGCTGGTTCTAAAAATATAGTTTCAACCTCAACAAAAAAGTATCCGATTCAATAGTTTAATTATTTGCTATTTGTTTTGAGAGTGTGCAGTTAAGATTGATACTTCTTGCTAAACATATTTATGAAGATCTTGAGATCTTGATCTGAGATGTTCCATCTTGTATGTATAAAGAACTTCGATGTTCCTTCTTATATTTACATATATATAGATTTATAAACAGAAATCTTAGGCAAAAACTTGAATGTTCCATCTTAAATACGACCCTTAAAACATCAGTTGTTAATTTCAGATTCAGTAAACTATTTGATTCACATGCGTATATGCAAATACCTCTTTACATTGACTACACATGTATGTGTGATGTATGGCAATATTAAACGAAATGACATTGACATTGAGTTAAGCACGTTGAATATGTTGCATACCACGCATACCTCGAACTCTGCGCATTTGTTGTTAATTTATACACCAAGTCAACGAAATTGCCTTGAGTTATTTTTTTTTTTATTATTTTATTACCTTCAAGTGCAGCTCATTTTTATTGTTTTCTTTACTTTTTCTGTATTACACAATTTGCTGTAATTGCTTATTTCACGAATTGCAAATTGACTGCGTTCGGCATTGAACAAAAAACAAAAATAAGTGAAAAAAAAACAATTGGAATTCTTAATCTTTATTTACGTTTATTACGTTATTATGTCATTATATATATGCAGGGCGTATTGCAATATATTAGGAAATTCTTCTGTTGAAATGTGCATACCAACGGCGTCTAGGTTTGTATCTACCTGAACATAAATACATATATTATATATACAATTTTACATATTTCTTGTGTGTTTTATTTTCGAATATAATTGCGAATTGTATGTGTGCTATCATTTTCTTTATTTTTTGGTTACGATTTGAACAACTCTGCAACTGCACCACCCAACCACCCACACATATCAATATGCACCAATTCAAATGCCAAATGCAAACGCTTACACACTAATCACAATAGAAACTCTACTCCACAACATGCACCCATTAGCAGTCGACAGCGCACCACTTCGGTGTCGGTGGGTGTGCCGGAGCATCCATCGAAAGTGAAACCACCGCTGACCATTGTGGGTGATGTTAACGGTCGCATTGCCATCATGGTGGTAAGTATTACTGAAACTAACATCTGATCTATTAATAACATTTATTGCTACTGTCCACACAGGATGATCTTATTGATGATGTGCAGGCGTTTGTTGCCGCTGCCGAAATGCTGAAAGATAATGGTGCCTGCAAGATTTATGTGCTGGCCACGCATGGTTTGCTCAGCTCGGATGCGCCTCGCTTGCTTGAGGAGTCCGTCATCGATGAGGTGCATGAGACTCCAACTATATTATCTATAGTTGATTTAGATCTCAAGTTTTTACTATCCTTCTATGTTATCTTTAGTTTTACTATCCTCTTGTATTATCTGTTGCTGATTTATGTATTAAGTTTTACTATCCTTCTTTATTATCTATATTTGATTTATATATTAATTTTTGACTACCTTGCGTTTCTAGATTGTTGTCACCAATACCATTCCACATGAGGTGCAGAAATCGCAATGCAACAAGATTAAAACTATTGATATTTCCATACTCATCGCTGAGGCCATACGACGCATACACAACAAGGAGTCCATGTCCTATCTGTTTCGCAATGTCACGCTGGAGGACTAAAGAGAGATAGAGCACACACACACAACACACTTGTCACAATTTGTCACTAACCAGTGAAGCATCTTCTTCATGGAAAATGCGCTTTTATATTGTTTGTTTGCCATCTTCCTCCCCACACAAAACCGCTCTTTAATTTTATTTTTAATAAAACAAAAAACTGCTCAACAAAAACAAATTGCAAATTGGTAAAATTGTTTTTTAAACGTTGCATAACTTTAGGCTGACTTGGAAATGAAAAAGTCCCTCAATTCAAACCAAAAAGTACCAATCTGAATGCCGTGCTAATTTTTAAGGTAAAGCCATGCAATGTTTGCCCTAACCAAATGCGTCACTTATTAAATGCAGATACGATCACAAATACAAAAACAAATACTGCAAATCGAGCCAGTCAACAATGTTTTCACACTTAACGATTAACAAGTGGCAATTGCTAATTTCATAAAGCACTTAAGGCCATTTAACTGACGGAAATGGTACACTTATTGGCCATTAATTGTTAACAATCGCTCTTTTTTATTTAAATTTATAGTTACAATTTTATACAGTACCCATAGGTACTTCATATAATATGCTAGTAATAAATTATTAAGTAACAACGTTTTTGCATTCATTACAACCAATTCGACTTGCTTTGTTTTTTCCGACAAAAAACTCAATAAAAATAGTAAAAAAAATTCATAGACTAGGCACATGCCGCATAAATAACGTCTCAAATTATTTTTATAGTTCGCTCGAAAACTCCAATTATTTGAATTTTTTTGTGTGTGCTGCTGCTTATTCATTGCGTTAGTCTCTATTATCTATTGCATAAGCAAATACAAAGTGCTGTTCTACAGACTCTGACAGATGTGTTTCACAAAACGATATTTGTGCAAATATTTAAGCAATTTTTGCTGTTTTTTAGTCGCCGTTTTTTTTTCTTAATGCGTTGCGGAAATGGGAACAGAACGATAAGATTACACAAATTTTACTTCACATATGCCAAATGAGGAGCAATTGCAGTTGCGGTTATAATTAAAATGAAGTGATGGCTTCACCGAGCCCCGCGAGTATGTGTTAATTAAAACAACAAACATCTGGGTACGCCTCATTAATTAAACATGAGTGCCAACTAAGAGCAGTGATTAATTGTTAACTACTGCGTACTAAACTAGTAGCGACTACACTAAAAAAAAATAAATAAAAAATCATACTGAAATTATAAAGTTCTTTTTAGAAATAAAATGTAATCTTCCAAATCGTAATATTTTTTAGTGAAGTCTTATGAGTTTTATAAACTATGCGAAATCCTCAAATATAATTATTAAACATTAGTATATTAAGACTTCACATATATAAGCACTTTTTTTTATGAGTGTAGTCGACGCTTATAAATATTTGCAGCAAACAGAACGTGCAGTTAAATATGCCAACAAAAAGTATATATACATATAATAATATACTAATATGTACATGTATATATAGATATATTGGTATTTGCATTATGCCCTGAGTTGCAATAAAATATGCAGCAAATAGTTGTAGCTGCTTACGTGGCTGAACAATGTGTGGGTGATATGGAAATTATAAAAGGCAGAGTTGGGATTATCCACTTGAGCTGAGAGTTGGACAGGTCTAACTGCGCAGACTATTAAATAGTAATCTGCAAACACATTTGCGAAATCTTGATTAAACTCGTTTTTGGTTTTTTCTATCTAATTTGAAATATCTCAAATTTATAGCTTTAGCCTAGAGCAGAGGTCTTTAAACTCAAAATAAGTGTGTGTTCTATTATTTGCGAAGCAGGAAGACATCAAACTTGATGCTAAGTTTCTCATTATTGAATCAGACTTCATCTAGCATTCTTGATTTAAGACGTTCGTGTATTACATATTCTTGATTGAAGAATATTCTTGTTTTCTAATTTTGATCTTCAATTACGAATAATTTGTTTTGATCAAGTTTAAAATATCTTTGGTCTATAGTTTTAACTTAGAGCTGAGGTCTTTTATCTCAAAACAAGAATGTATTCTTAAAAATGGGAAGTAGGAAGACGGCAAACTTGATTCTAGAAGCAGACTTCATCTGGAGATACTTGTTTAAAGATGTATATATATTATTTATGTTCAAGTATAAACGTGTGGCGCTCTAAGATGCTGATAGCTGGCTCATGCAGCGGTCTCAAACGCAGGCACTTGAGGCTGTCTTGCATAGGGTCAGTTTCATCTTAGAGATGAAAGAGGAGATTCAATCAACTGCACTAGATAAGAACTATGTATTTAGGTTTAAGAATCTTAAATAAAATATCAACAGATATATTCCTATTTATTCTTACTAACTTTAAACAATCATTATTTTTTCCAAATGGGAGGTAGGAAGACACAAAAATCTTGATCTAGGTTAATCATTCCAGAATTTCAGATTTTTGCACTTGTACTTTTATATTCGTGATAATGACTACTTGGTTTTTGTTGAAGTATTTTAAATTAACAGCAATAAACACGAATTGGTTCTTAAAAATAGCTAAGAATAATTGACTTCAGATGCTTGTACTTTATATATATTCTTGATCGGAGATTTTTGTACTTGTTTTCCGATTGCTGTACTTCAATTCTGATTCTTGAACTTGAGCTATGCATTCTTGATTTTAGATTCCGAATATTTTCCTGATATTTATCATAATGCTCTTCTTATGCTCTGTTTATATATATTGTGAGTTTAATTAATTTTTTTAGCGAGTTTATTGTTAGAGATTGTTTTAATTGTACAGTTGCAACTAACTATTACATCTGTGAGCACTTGAAAGTCGACTAATATATTTATGAAAAGAAAATATGCCTTTGCGCATATTTGTCGAGTGGGAGGTCAGGCAAAAAAAATTCCGTTGTTTGCCAAACAAACTTACTAAAAAAAATAAAGAAAAAAAAGAAAAAAAACTGAGACACAACCTTCAACAATGCGTCAGTCAGTGCCACACATTATCTGGTGCGTAATCAGCGGGCTGTGATTGTTGAGTTTATCTACTCAAGTGCAGCATATTTGCTTAGCAGATGCTTTAAGCTGCCTATGAGTAAGTAGAAGTAAAGGTATAAGCGTAGCATGTGGCACACTTCGCTGGCAATCTGAGCAGATATGCTTATTGTCACGTGGTGCTTAAGGATTAAAGACAGCCCCACACAATTGAAATAAACAGCGCAATTGCTAATGCTAATTTATGCCAGCACCTTGTACTGTAAAATACGCTGCTTAAATTTGAATAATTAAAACCAGTGTCCGCCTCTGTCGGAGTCGTGCAACCAGCCACGTGAATCTAAAACGGCTAAAACGTCACGCAATCAAAACAAAAACAATAAAAAAAAATGTTAGCCACATTGCGCATACGCCCCGCTGGCGGCACGCCTCTAAGGCGTGCATTGAACTCGCTTTTGGCTTGGGGCTCAATATGATTTCCGTAAGCTATTTAAATATAGGTAGAAAAACTGCATAGCGCCTAGCATATTGATTAGAAGTCGCCCATCAGAAGTTACTAGGCCAAAATTAATCAGAACTACACTCAGAAAAAACCCTACCTACATTTTAGAAAATTACCTTTTAATATATAAAGTTTTTCTTGGTTCTAGAAATAATTTTAAAATATTGGAAAAAGAATCTGTCAAATTTGGAAATGCTTGTCCTAAGTCCACAATACCAAAAATATCAAAAGTTTTTCTATATTTTCGAAATATTTTCCATTGTACGCATGTAAATAATATAGTAGCGCCACTTTATTGCAGAGTTTAGCTATCGTCTGCCTTAAGGGCCAAATCAGAGAGAAACCACTAGTCATGGTCAAACTAATTGATATGAATTTGTAGGCTACGTCAAATGTTTTGTGTATATGTGAAATTTTGAAATTCAAATTTTTATTAATAATACAAGTAGCAAAAAAGCTAATACGTCTTCAATGTACACACACAGAAAACAACAACCTGAAAACTGAAATTAGGAAAGGCAAACCCACTTTATGAGCTACTCTTGGAGCCAAAGGAAAAGCGAATTACTCAAATTTATGTTGACTTTTTTTATGAGTGCACTGTATGTGCCATATCATGCCATGTCATATCAAATATTCCGCTGTCTCTGTTCTGCATGTCTGAAATTATGTTTGTATTCTGTCTAGATTTTATCAGATTGAATGACACATCAGTTGCCCATTAATGGCTCAAAGCAATATTGTTGGCAGCAGCTGGCTCGATGTCGTCGTCGTCGTTTGTTTTGCTTTTTCGTTTATCACTCAAAATTGATTTGCTAATTCATGTTGCTAGTGGGCAATTCATTAACACGACAGTTGCCTGTATGTGTGTTGTGTGTGTGATGTGTGTGTGTTGTGTGTGTGTCCATAAATTGGCTGAATGAACGTAGTTTAGCGCCACTTAGCAAGCAAGGGGTGCTTAGTTGGTGAGTTTCATTAGGTAATCCGAAAACGGTATACACTTGCAGATCTAAGTTCGATTAACAATTAAAAACAATGATTGATAGATAAAAAGTATATTGTATATATATTCAACTGATATGGCTTTAGAGAACTGTCTGATTCTGACAAATTGACTGAGCGCAGCAAAATGTGGCTACCAAGTTTCATTAAGATAGATAACTGAGAGAGTTCATAAATATAGTTATATAGATAGATGGACTTGTGTCTGGTGATGTTCAAGATTATATATATATATATATATATATATATATATATATTTGTATTATTAATATGTCGACATTTGTGAAAAGTAGTACTATTAAAAGAACTAAAATCTTTTTTGGAAGAATCAAGTCAGGAAAACAATTATGATTATAAAAAAAAGTTTGGTAAATATAAATAAAAATACTAAATAAAATCGTAAAGTCGATTTCGAAAGTAATGGCAATATTATAAGGAAATTAAAAAAATACAGATTAAGTGCGTGGATAAACGGCAAACCTTTAACATTTAAGCCTCCGCTGAGAGCCTTGGCCAAATAAGGTTAATTTAACAATAAAGTGAAAAAATACCCGCAGAGCAAACGAGCTCTGCCCGATCTATGACCCATTTATTGCGCTACATACGACACGACCCAGCTGTAAATACCCTATAATGCCAGGGTATAACGAAGCGAATGTTGTTGGCATTAAAACTATTCAGGTGGCCTAATCAAATTTGCTTAATTTCACTAGCGCACATTGCTTCCTCTAAGGTGAGTCGTGTTTTTGTGTTTTCAACAAAATATTTTCAATAATTTGTGGTCGACACTGCAGCTAAAAAAAGATGAAAAAAAATACAATACATTTAGGGTCCATTACGTTGTTACCCGGTTGCCGTTGTTATTGTTTTGTTTGCGCACATTATTGTTAATGGTTCAAGTGAAATTTGATGAAACCGCAACAGTAGGGGTATTCAGACTTTAAGAATGAAAAGAACTGAAACAAAGACCTCGCCGCGGTTCACTGAACTCAAATTTGTAAGTATCTTAAGATTCAGCTTAAAAAAACCAAAAGAAATCCCCTTCAAATGAAAATGTTGCATTAATTTATCAATGCAGCCGATGACTACCCATGATACCCAATGGTAAAAATATATTTTACGAGAATCCAGTTTTGGCTGCTGCCAATTTTATGCAGTCATGTGATCGAATTAATTCAGGCCTCAACATCATCATCATCGTTATCATCAACTTAAGGCAATGCAATCTGAAGTGAAAAAAACACGAAAAAAACAACAATTAAAAACAAACAAAAAGGTGTGGCGGGGGGGGGGGGGGGGGGGTTAATATGAAATCAATACATATAAAATTATAAACAATTTGTCATTGTATAAAGCCGGCACCGGAACAAGCGACAAGCTATAAGCATCAAGGCGAAATTGTAGTTAGTGTTATTTAGTAGTTTTTGGCATTGAACTTGGTCAATCTGGTAGACCCTGACACGCATTTCTGGGCAAGTGTTGTCTGTGTGTGCGCTTTCCTCAAAGCGCCTGCGACAACTAAACTAAACAAATTGCATAACGATCAACGCCCAACCAGCGATCCCGTATCAAATCGCTGTTCGAGATATGATCATTCGATTCAATATTCACAATATTCAATATGGCTTAAAGTGAATCACGTGAAGTCTCGCGACAACTAATTTACATGCCTCAATGCATTCCACTGCACATCGGCGAGCGTTGATCGCTTATTGCGTAATCTGTTGTATGTACACTCAGAAAAAAATCGAACTGAATTTTTTGGAAATTGCCCTGAAAGCTGGCAAGTTTGTTAAGTTTTTTTAAATCTAGATTCTTAAAGATAAAGTGTTTTCCTATTTCGTTTTTTGTAAATATTTGATTATTATTTATTATTGCAAATACGGTTTATTTTATTTCTAAATGTAATAAAAAAAATTCTAAAATTTAGAGAGGCTTTTCTATTCCTATGAAATGCATTTCCCTAGAAATACAAACCTTGATTCCTTTTCAAAAGTCTGAAATAACTAATGAAATTTACTGCATCGGCTTTTGTATTGTTTGATTGAGAGTTCAAGCAGCTTTGTGGGAAATCTTGTTTTTTTTTTTCAATAAAAATAAATGAATTTATAAATTGATTAAAATTTGATTTAAATGTACGCCTCTTATAAATATGCGTAGATAATAATAATACAATTCAGTGAGATATTTCCGAGTGCAGGCCTACCTGTTGCTAATATATTTGTTGCTGTTGTTGTTGTTGTTGTTGTGCGTATGTATAATTAATCGACTGCACAATTAACAGTTGTGTTTGTTTGTGTATCGCTAATTTAGCTGCTTGCATCCATTCATCATGTTCATCATGATTATAATGATGACCATTGTTGGCACAATTGTTTTAATTTAGTGGAGTTACAGTTACGTGCTTACGCAAATATGCCAGGCTTGCAGCGCATACCAATTATCCAGACTTTCCCACTGGAAACCCACCACCCCACCCCCCAAAAGGGCCTTGAATGCTTTGTTTCATTTGATTCCGATCCGATAGGACTGATTCAAGTCGAAAACTTTTCGAGGCAAATGGGCAAACTTATTTCGTTTTTGAAATGCTTTTTTTGTATTGTTCGAATGCACGCAAAGGCCAAGCAAAATATCTTTTATTCAAATATTGTTTGAATTCATTCAAAACAGATTTTTATTGCTATTCAAAGTGAGATATAGATATTTTTAAGAAATTATCATTCTTAAGCAAAATCATTCAAGCATTGCTTCGTATTAAATTCAAAATAAAAATAACACAAAATGCCATGCATTTTCATGGTTAATCTAATCTAAAGGTTGGGTCATTGAATCGAAACCTGAACTGAACCATGCTCAATAGAAAAAGTTCTCAAAACTCTTATGATATTTTCAAAAAATAGAAGAACAAGAATGCTCAGCTACGTCTCGAACTAGCTGCTAATAACTGTGAGAAATTCGATGACTGGTTTTTGAAGCTTTCATCTGAGCATGAGAAACATGATTTAAACAATTAGCGGCACGCCAAATCACAATTGCAGTGGAAATAAAAAGTGTTCTATACGAATTGCAATTAACAATCTCCACTTAGATGTACAAATTTTTAATTGTTCTTCAATATATACACATTTATATACATTTAATTTGACTCCCCTCGCGGGCTAACGTGTCGTATGTGCAACGTAATCTGACCGCTTGAAAGTTAACAAAAAGCGACTATAATAAATCTCAAATGCGGCTGTGACTGTGCATAATTGAAAGGCTAAAGTCGCATTTCTATATATAAAAAAACCAATCTACATTGATGAATATTCACACACAACGAACACACGCGCGAATACATTCACTAAGTGAGCGTAGCGCACATGAAAGTATTTCAGCAATGCAATAATTAGGGTTAATAACTTGAGAAGCGGAACATCAGCGTCAACAGCAACAAAACAAACAAAACAAAACATAAATAAATAATAAACAGTCTACAAAACAAATTCGCATCACTCAATTTCTCTCAATAGCTTGTTGTATAACTTATTGGACTATCAATCTTAACTGGTTCTCCCCATATATGTAGAATGATGTTCAGTTTTGGCAACATTTCATTCAGTAGCTACGGCTTCGACTACCTGCTCGAGTGGGTTCTCGTCAGGTTTCCCTATTGTCAGTTCAGGTGTTATCTCTCTTCATCTCATTTGCATATTGCGCTAGAAATCTGAATGACATTCGCAAAGCAGCAAACATTTGCAAGGTTTCATATTCCTGTGATTTATGTTCGACTGTAAAAATTTGGTTTCTTTTTATAGGCTTTTGTCGAGGGTATTTCACTTTTGGCTATAGCCGAGTCGGAAAAGTCATTTCTATAAATTATTATCTATCTACTTAACTATCTGATCTCCCTCAGTACTGCATTGAAGTAACTTCATATATATTTGCCCTTTTTTTTTGGTTTTGTTACAGCAATATCATGCGACTGCCTTAGAAATATTAAAAATATTTGTTTGAATAATGAGTTCTGGTGTGAAATTTTTTTTGGCTTAATTATACACGAACAAAGGAAGATTAAGATCTTAACAAACATATTATCTATATAGCAAATACTATAATTTATATTGAGAACTTTATGATTTTAGATGAGCACAAGTGGAATCAGATCTATAATGTTCGAATTAGACCGTTTCGTATCACAGTATCATATAGCTTTCGTTGGAGGAATAGTCGAAAGATGAGTTCTTTTACGAAACAATTATTTTTCTTTCATTTGGAAAAAAATCATCGAGATAGGTCTACTATATCGTATTGTTATTATAGGAACAATCTTTTGAAAAATTATATCTTGTTTACAAATTATTTTTGGATAATAATTAGCCGTGAATATCGGCAGAATATCGCTGATATAGTTTAAACTTCTTCTTCTTATTCTTTTACTATCTCTCTCTCTCTTTCTCTCTCTGTCTTATTACTATTTTTGGAGATCTGGCCTAAGTGAGTGGCGACCTTGGTCGGCAACCGTTAAAACCTAACATAACCTAACATTTCGGCAATCCGAATACTATATCATAGTATAGATAATACAAATTGCCAACATCTCTATTTGGCACTCCGACTTAGAAGAGTATGTAATCTACGACTTGGAAAATATAATTTTTACTACTCGTTTTGAGCTGCTTTTGATTTGCGTTTGATAATCGTTTTCCCAGTTTGCTGATGCGTTTGCTTCATCAGGCGTTCAGCACGTGTTTTACATGTGTGTATGTGTGTACGTGTGTGCGTGTGTGTGTGCTTTTAGGCCTGCGTGTTTTATATGTGATTGATTGCCTGCCTAAAGCTGTTTATCGACAAAAAAATAAAATAAATTGTAGGGTGCCATTTAACGTTATTTTCCATTCAATAATTATTGTTATTATTTGATTTTGCATCTGGCACATGCCACATAAATATGTATGTGTCTTGGTAGTTGCTCATTCTCAATTCGTAGAGACAAGATACACTCAGCTCGCGCTCATTCAGCATTGAGGTAAAACCCCCAAGTTGAGAAACCCCCAAATCCAGTTGCTATATAAAGTAATACATTATTTAATTACAATCGTAAACCCAAGAAAATGCTGATCTTTAAACTTAAAATCAACAAACGTTTTGCCTAAACGACGTGTACTTAATTATTTTTATGATAATCAGATTAGGTTTTGAGTCGAAAAAAAAACAAAAAAAAAATCCAAAAGAAAGAAAGAATTTAGATTTGATTAAATACACCATTGATTTATAGTGAACTCACTTCAAGCACGATTTATTTATGATTGCAATGTTCTTGTGGCGTCATCGCTTATGATTAATTAAAAATTTGTCAAGCGATATTTTTTATGGACCCTAATTTATGGCGCAATTAATGGCTTCTATATATTCTTGCTCAATTTAGATATCATGTTGGCAGATAAATATTATTGTCCATGATAAAGAAATATTTCATAATCGAATACTTTATTTATTCTACTCAGATTTCAATGCATTTCTCTTTATATAATTGAAGCGGAAAATTCTTCCATTGCGAATTGTTTATTTATTCAAGCTGGAGTTTAGTAGTTATTGTTGTCGACATTCCCATCCACCTTAGCAGACTTAACATTAAGTTATCCGATTGTCATCTAGTACAAACATTCCATTCACCACATTCGCAATTATAATTCCTGGTCTTATGTCAATTTGACATGTAAGAAACACAAATCTTGGCAATTTGCTGCTTGCAAGTTTTTATTTAATTTTTTTTTTAAATACTATTTTTCAATGTGTGGTTGATGTTGCACATGTACTTGTATGGCAATTAAACGTGTGTAACAACCATGTGACTGGCGTGAAAATCGCTTAGAATTTGCATTGTTGATCTTGTTTGGGGTTTCCCTCGGCACGTGCATGTGCAAAATCTTGATTTATCCTAAAAATAACCGATGTACAAGTTAACTGGGCGAACTGATGCACATAGACAAATCTATGGCATTGAATTCTAAAGATAAAGATAAAAAGATTAATTTTTCTAAGAAACATGTAAATCCCGTCGGGGTTCGAAGTACATTTAAACTTAGATATTTGATAAAAATGGAAATTTTCTTTATTTTAAACTCGTTCGTTAAAATCGATCTGTCTTAAATTTAGAAAAAAAAACATAAATTTTCTATATTCTATGTAAATCTTATCTTCAGACCAAAAATCTTAAAATTAAATTCTTAATAATAGATATTTATGCTTTTTGGAAATTTAAAGCTGTTAAATCATTTTACAATGCATTTTATCCCTTGATAACGAAAGTAATTTTGTGCCATTTCTGTCCGTGTGTCAGTCCATGAGAGTGCCATTCTTGACACACTTAATATCTTATCTTATAATAATATCTTTTATTGTGGAATGTAAGCATCTTAAATTAGAATTCACCATTTTACAATGCGTGTTTTTCTGTGACAAGGTGAGATTGCAATTCTGAGTATCAGATTCCAATTTGGAATGGGAAATTTCCAAAACAATTTAAGAAGTAGTAACTAAAATGCTTACTATCAAATCTTGCAATGTGGAATCGAAAAAATTCTCAAAACAATTTCTCCATATTTTTTGCTAAGTGTAGGACACACCCGATACGAATGCGAATGCGAACTAACAAGAATTGCCAGTTTAAATTCTTAACATCAATGCAAAATTCCCAAAGCAATTTCGTCATATTTTTCGCCGAGTGTGGAATACCCCCTCGATGCAAAAAAAAGGCGAGCTTACAAGAAGTGGCAGCCAGTCTGCGGCGATTATAATTTCTCGTGTCTGTTACACGATACGCCTCAAGAGCCGAGACAAGAGCCGAACATCAAGCCGAGACCACAGACGGCCACAAAGCGGAGAAGAAAAGCCCAAGCAGAGACAGCAAGCCGGTTTTTATTTTTTCTGTGCTGCTCTAACGAAAGCCGGCGGTTAGTCGAGCAACGTCGACGACAGTGACGTCTACTGCGACGGCGACGTCGAGTGCTGTTGACACGATCGGAATTGCCACTAACGACGACGACGGCGTTGACGACAATGACGACGACGACGCGCACCTATTTATAATCAGTTCCCCAAACGTTCGGCACTACAAACGACGTGCTGCTGTCGCTGCTGCTGTCTCCGCTGCTGCTTCTGCTTCTGATTCGATCTCGATTTCGATTTCGATCTCGATCTCGATTCATTCGCGCATTTAACGCGCTCGCGAATAGTTTAGCTTTCGTCGTCGCATTTTCGGGTGCAAAGTGGAAGTGTTTGTTAAGTGATTTGCAGTGTTTGACGGCGGTGGTGAGATGAAGCCGTAACTAAAGCCCTAAAAGAAATACAAAAAAAAAAAAAAAAATACAAATATAAAAGAAGAAAAGCTTTCGCAAACCACAAAAAACAAACTAGCAAAAATAATATTGAATTGACAAGTGTTGTGCTGTGTATAAAAGGCAACAAAAAAGAAAACACAAAAAAGACGATATTTTTTGCTGGCAAGATGACAGCCAAAGACACGGGTCATGTGAATGGGGCATTTAATGGCGGTTCCGAAATATCCGTGGATATCCCTACAAATACCCTTTATCACACATCACGCGACTGCATCGTCCAAAAAGAGGAGGAAGAATTGGCGGACAAATCGAACAATTTTGCGGACTCTTGTCGCAGCACCTGCGAGAATATATTCCGGCGTAAGACGCTAGAGAAACGTTTTCCAATACTCGTCTGGTTGCCACAGTATAAAAAAGATTATATTATTGGCGATCTGGTGGCGGGTATATCCGTGGCGCTCACAGTTATACCCCAGGCTCTGGCCTACGCCGGCATTGCTGGGGTGGACTTGCAGTACGGATTGTATGCCTGTTTTCTGGGTTGTTTCATCTATATATTCATTGGATCGAGTAAAGATGTGCCGATTGGACCGACTGCTATATCAGCGCTGCTCTCATTTCAAATTGCCGGCGGCAGTTGGCAGATGGCCACTTTGCTCACCTTCCTCACGGGCATCATTGAGATATTGATGGGCGTTCTCCAGCTCGGGTTTCTCATTGATTTCGTGTCGGGTCCGGTGGGTGCTGGTTTCACAAGTGCCGTTTCCTTGATCATCTTCAGCTCACAGATGAAGGATCTGCTGGGCATACACACGAGTGGAAATACCTTTCTCCAGGTGTGGATTAGCATTATCGATGATATTGAGAATATTAGTTGGCCCGACTTTGGATTGGGTCTCATCTGCATCGCATTATTGCTCAGCTTGCGCGTCTTGGCCACTTGTAGTGTGGGCCCCCCGCAGGGCAAGTCCATGTGGCAGCAGCTGCTCACGGGCATCTTCTGGACAGTGGGCACGGCGAGAAATGCGTTGCTCGTGTGTGGCGTCGCCGGATTGGGCTATTGGCTCTCGGTCAGTGGCAATGAGGATCTCGTGCGCACCGTGGGCTTTGTGCCCAAAGGTTTGCCACACTTTCAGGCGCCTCCCTTCCACATCGACCCGCTGCTGAATGAGACGACGGGCGAGGTGCTGGTGGAGGGTCAGAGCTTCTGGGATATGGTCAGCACTTTGGGCTCCGGTTTGATTGTTGTCCCTCTGATTGCCCTGCTCGAAACGATGGCTGTCGTTCAGGCTTTTGGTAAGACTTCATTTTAGTTAGTTTTATTTGATATTTATTTTGAATTAATTTCATTTTTAGCTGATGGCAAACCAACGGATGCCACCCAGGAGCTGATTGCCTCGGGCATTTGCAATGTGGCCAACTCTTTTGTGCAGGGTCTGCGCAGCAATGGAGGCGTTGCCCGAGGCGCCATCCTCAATGCGAGTGGAGTTCGCACCCAGCTCTCCAATCTCTATACGAGTGTCATTGTCATCATTGCCCTGCTCTACCTCACGCCCTGTTTCTATTACATTCCCAAGGCGGCTCTGGCAGCCATCATTATTGCTGCGGTCCTCTTCATGGTCCAGTATCGTGTCGTCAAGCCCATGTGGCATAGCAAAAGTGAGTATTGAATATTGTTCGAGGGCAGACAGCAGGACTTGTGATACCCTATACTAATTAGAAAAAGAAAGTATTCCATCTTCGATAAATACTGAGAACAAAAATCGAACGTAACTTTGGCAAATCGCTGTCAGAATTTTCTGCTTTTTGGAAATAATTTCTAAATATACAAGAAAGAAATTCTTTAAATTAGAAAGGTTTTATTTCCTATTTGATTTCCTATAAATAAATTTCTTAAATGAAAATCACCCAGAATTTTAGATATGTTTTCTGCTTTCTAGAATAATTTCTAAATATATAAAAAGAAATCTACTTTTTCTGTTTTGTTTTTATTATAAAGAAATGCATTTCTAAAAAGAGAAAATTAAACCATTATTTAAAAAAAGATACTTTTCAAAATTCAGTAAGAAATAAAATGATTTGATCTCTCGGCTGCTGTACTAAAGCGTTTAAAGTTTTTATCTGATATAAAAAAACACAAAATAATTTTTAATTTATTTGCAATTTGACTATTTATATATTTAAATATCTTAAATATCTGCCTTTACTTTAGGACTTTAGGATAGAATTAAAGAGACTGATATATTCGAATATTATTATTTGATCTATATTTTTCCAAGCAGTTTTGTAATCAGGCCTCCAAAAAAAGTCCCAAATCGAGCTTTAGCACTGAAAGTGTAACTGATGGATTTGAGATGGATGTGGATAGTTTTCAAAATATCTGTTTACAATTATTCTTGACACATCTGTTGACTTCATTAGTATCACATATATCAGTAGATGCTATATTTTTATATATTCACGCTGTGTATTTTGAAATCCATATTCTAAAGCAGCTGAAGTTAAAGTTGAGCCACATTGATTAGAGATGCGTGTGGATAGTAATTAAAATATCTATTTGACATAGTAAGTAATAGTAATCTGACTACAATTTGAAATCAATTTTTACATTATTGATTTATTTTTATAATCAGTTTATTTTTAATCATGTTTCTAAAAGAAAAAACCTCTATCGAAATCGAACTCCAGCAGAAACCTTGGGTATCTGTGGTTGTGTTAATGTACAGGGGATCTGCCAAGTCGTATTCTTTCCAGGAGAGCAATCTTTTTTAAAGTGCTAACTTGATAACCATTTCCCTTCTCTCTCTCTTCCAACAGAAACGGATTTGATACCCGGGCTCAGTGCTTTCTTTGCCTGTTTGGTGTTGCCCCTGCAACTGGGCATTCTCGTCGGCATTGGCATCAATGTCATTTTTATTCTCTACCAGGCGGCACGTCCCAAGTTGTGCATTGAAACACTCTCCGTAAGCAAAAAAAAAAAGATGAGTTTATTTCGAATCTAAACAAATAATTATTTTTCATTTATTTTTGCAGACACCGAGTGGTCAGCGTTATTTGATGCTAACACCGGATCGTTGTTTGATCTTCCCATCGATGGAATTTGTGAGGAAGGTGATCAATAAGCAGGGCGTTAAATCGACGCTGCCGGTTGTCATCGATTGTAGCCATATTTATGGGGCTGATTTCACTGCCGCCAAGGTGATATCAACGATGATCATGGATTTTGCCCAACGTCAACAGCCGCTGTTCTTTTACAACCTGCAGCCGCGTGTGGCTCAGGTATTTGAGGGTCTGAACAAAGATCTGGTGGCTATATACGATATCACAGCGCTGCACGAAAAGCTATCAGAGAAGACGACAATATAACCTCGCATCTAGCAATAGTTTAATTTTTTAAGTCTTTGTATATTTATTTCACAACAAAAACAAAAAAAAAACGAAAAACCGAAAAAACTCTTCTCTAGACCAATATCAATGTCAGCGACTTGTTTCGCTTTGTTTAGGCATACAAAAAAAAAGAAAAAAAGAAAAAGAAAAAAAGGAGGTTAAAGTTAAAATACGAAAGAAACCCACGCAAATTGTCAGCAACATTACCAACAACAACAACAACAACAACACTAACAATAACATTATTAATAAACAGTCTAGCCAAATAGTCAGTTATATGAAATTTTCCGTATATATATTTTTAATTAGCATTTAAGTTGTAGCAATCTTTCATATACATGTATTTATTCGCTTTATTTGATTGATTTTTGGGCAAATTGCTGTGAATTTTTTTGTTAAACAAAATCCAAAGTTTTGCACCTCATTGTTGTCTATTTATCTAACTAATTGCTGTGCATAGTATTATACAGAATATATATCAAGCGTATGGAGTGTTATAATTAGTCCTTAAATAAAAACATAAATATTCGATTAATAATTGTGATTCTTATTCTTATTTGGGATTCAAAATTTGGTTGTGCTATTGGGTTTTTGTCTATTAGCCCAAATTAGTCATTTAAATTCATAAAAAAACATATATATGTAAATATATATCTGTATATATATCTATATAAATTACATCAGGCATATGGAGCCTTATAATTAGTACTTAAATAAAAACATAAATATTGGATTGAAGTTTGTGAGGCTCATTTGGAATTGCCGATGCGTTTCAAATTGTATACCTCTACAGTTACCAACTGGGTTTTTTTTTTGTTTAAAAGCCTAAATTAATCATTTAAATTCCTCGAACTTCGCATATAAATAATCATCGTGAACATCGTATATATATCAAAACATGGAGCGTTAAAATTAGTACTTGAATAAAATCATAAATAATGGCTTAATAAGTGTGATTTTCTTTGGGATTCACTGATAAAAAGATTTGATTATAAGTTATGTTAGGTTAAGACTAAAGTTATTTATTGGGTTTTTTGTCTATAAGCCCAAAATAAACATTTAAATGGCTATGGCTCCATATATAAATAAAAGTCATCATCAGCTGCCTTTTACGTGAATTAATAATCTAATCAATAATGTGATCAGATTTAAGACTTTCCCAATAATAATTGACGTGACGTGATTTCCATTTGGTGAATTTATATTCGATTTGCGAAAATTCAAGGTAATACATTCATATGATTCACGATTAGAGGTTTCGAGTAGCATATACATACATATTTTTTTTTTGTGAAAATGAAATATTTATATGCAAGGCTTAAGGCCATAGCTGCTATATCTTAATTCTAAGTTACGTGCAATTTATAATTTTGTGATAACTTCCTGCTAATAATAACGCACAATTTATATGCATTCCCAATCTATAATGGAACAAGTTTAACTGGCGTACTTGAACACGTAAAAATTGATTGTTTTCATGCCTACTTCTAATTTCACCATACTAAAGTATTTTGAATGTTAGTATTTTTTATAAATATAATCTTTCGGAAATCTCACACCATCTCTTTTTATGTTGAAGAGCATATCTAATAATTGTTTGGTCACAAAAGTTGGCATACTTTGGGGCGATTGCAAAAAATAATAATCGCATTATTTGACCGCAAGGCGTGGTACGCAGCTCACATGCAAAAAAGATAATTTCTTATTACTTGAAACCTATATGTTTGTGTGGAATACTTAATAATTATTATTTATTTCTTAATCCCATTAGAAACATTTTTCTATATATTACAAAAGTATCAGAATTTCTTATTAATTTAACTTATTTTTAATATAAATAATAGTCTTGACAGATTGCATAAGAAAACAAAAAAAAAAGAAGATGTACTTATATTATACGTTTTATTTATATATTATATATTTATGATAATAAGTTATTTCAATATTTATATTTTCAGTTTTTGGCACATTGAAATAAATTGACCAATGTTGCATTGCAGCTTATTTAATGAATAGACCCTTTCCAACACTGCCATTTAAAACTGTCATCTCATTCTAACAAAATAATCAAAAGCGGCAGTCTGGCAGCAATGAGATAGAAATTTGTTTTGAGAATAGATTTTGAATAGTTATATATAAAATGTCCGCTTCGGTGAGTAAGAGGAAATTACACTGAATTGTAAATAAATAAAATAAAATATTTTAGATGGAAATTGATACTGCGCCATCGCCACCGGCACCAACTCAAACAAGCCCCGGTCTCAGTTCATATTATGAGCAAAAAATTGCCGAATTGCAATTTACAGTGTCGGATAAGAAGCAAAATCTTCAGCGCCTGGAAGCCCAACGCAACGAGCTCAATTCGAAGGGTGAGTAAATCTGGAGAAGATGCATCTGCCAACTTGCAACGTGTATTCGATTTTTGATAGTGCGCCTGCTGCGCGAGGAGCTTCTCTTGTTGCGCGAACATGGCAGTTATGTGGGAGAGGTGGTGAAACCAATTGATACGAAGAAGGTGCTGGTCAAAGTGCCACACGATGGAAAGTATGTGGTCGATGTGGACGAGAGCATCGATATCAATGCCATCACAAGCAACAGTCGGGTGGCCTTGCGACACGATAGCTATGAGCTGCACAAGATCCTGCCGAGCAAGGTGGATCCGCTGATATCGCTGATGCTGGTGGAGAAGGTGCCCGATTCCACCTACGAAATGGTTGGTGGTCTATCCAAGCAGATCACTGAGATCAAGGAGGTAATCGAGCTGCCCATTAAGCATCCGGAATTATTTGATGCCCTGGGCATTGCCCAGCCCAAGGGAGTGTTGCTCTTTGGACCTCCAGGGACGGGGAAGACTCTTTTGGCCCGTGCTGTGGCCCATCACACGGAGTGCACCTTCATCCGTGTCTCCGGCTCGGAGTTGGTGCAGAAATACATTGGTGAGGGATCGCGCATGGTGCGCGAGTTGTTCGTCATGGCAAGGGAACATGCTCCGTCTATCATTTTTATGGATGAGATCGATTCAATAGGTTCGGCCCGGACGAAGTCGGGCCGTGGTGCTGATTCGGAGGTGCAACGGACCATGTTAGAGCTGCTCAATCAGCTGGATGGCTTTGAGAGCTATAAGAACATCAAGGTGATCATGGCCACCAATCGCATCGATATCTTGGATCCGGCTCTGTTGCGTCCCGGGCGCATCGATCGTAAGATTGAATTTCCGCCACCTGGTGAGGAGGCACGTGTGGATATTCTCAAAATTCATTCGCGCAAAATGAATCTGACGCGTGGCATCAACTTGCACAAGATTGCCGAATTGATGCCTGGCGCAACTGGTGCGGAGCTCAAAGGTGTCTGCTCCGAGGCGGGCATGTATGCGCTGCGAGAGCGTCGGGCTCATGTCAACCAGGAGGACTTCGAAATGGCTGTCTCCAAGATCATGCAGAAGGAATCCGAGCGCAGTATGTCCATCAAGAAGTTCTGGAAGTAGAGAGAGCAATTCTCAGAAAAAGAAGTTTGTTTTCAATTTCAAATTTAATAATTATTCTAATAATCAACATATCCATCATGAAGTTCTGAAATTAGAGAGTAACTCATAAATAAATAAAAAACAAACTGAAAACGTGTTCCAAGTTCGATTCAAACTCAGTAAACATTCAAACGGGCTTGTCTCTTGTTGTGTGTATATCGGAGTATTCAATTTCTCATTGCAAACAAACATAATATTTACTTTAAAATAAAGCTAACAAAACTTGAGTCTTGAATTTAGCCGACTGCTAGGCAAACAAAATGTTGATTTTGATTTTATCAGCAGCTTGCCAAGCATAACATTTTCGAGAGCTCCGCTCAGTTTATAATTGGAATCATAAAGATAACTAAATATGCAATTCAACTATAAAATAAATTATATACGTATGTATACCTAGGCACAAAGTTATCAAATATATTCAAATATATTCCGAGTAAGCCGCTTGAAATATTTTAGATAAACTTGTTTTAAGCTTGCATTTGACAGAACTCAAGGCGAAAACCAACAACAATGTCGTTTTTTGATGGAACACTATATCTTCCATCTGCCATAGAAAAGTGTATATCCAAAGAAGTCTGTCTATTTGATGTTGAGCTTAGTTATTTATAAACTCAAAATTTAAAATCAAAATTAAGGTATAATCTATAATGGTTGTATAACGGAAAACGTTTCAAATCCACAAATTTTGTAAAATATTTAAAAGTTAAAATAAAAATTATAGTTTCAATGACCTAAAATATTAATAATGAATAATTAGATTCAACTTTAAATTGAGACAGAATTTCAACATATGGTTCAACATTGGACATTTGGACGTAATTAGGGATGAGGGAACGCCAGAAATAACCCAATTATAGCCAAGCTGTGCAAAACTATTTAACAGGCAGCATCTCCAATAGCAATAAAGTAAGGGTATTCCATCGAAATGTATGTATAATATACCATAACAGGACATATTATAGCAATATTAATATATTTATTTAACAGCTACGTACAGAGTATCTACTAGTCTCGACTGTCTCGACTAGATCATTGAATCTTGTTAATAATTACGTGTAAATATGAAAAAGTGGAGTCCGTAAGGGTATATAATCTTCTGCTTAAGTGTGTTTTGCATTTGAGTCTTGAAAGGATTAATCATACAGATTGGGAAACGGGCTAAGCTGATGGACAGGCAACTAAATAAGCTGACTGAAGCCGAAGAATCTTCAGATTGAAGTTCAGGCTTAGCTGCAAAGCCGAACTGTGAACAGCAGCAGCAGCAGCAGTCAGTTGCATCTGCAGCTCATGGAAGTAGTTGCATGTATAATACAATATTCAAATAAGGAAGCAAGCAAACATATGCTTAAATCACAAATGGGGCCACGAGTTGCTGTTGCACACACTGTTGCAATATGTATGTACACACACCAATACACATGTACTTGTCCAGCAAATGTCATGTTTAATTCATAATTCACAGTTTTTGGTGTTTGCTGCTATTTCAATCGCTGCACGGCAATTAAGAGAGGCGCCTCCTTTCTTCAAATTATCCAAGAAAGCATTGACCCAGCTGCCAGGTGTTGTTTATTACATGTTGCAGTTGTTGTTGTTTCTATTGCTGTTGTTGTTTGCTCGACAACAACAACAACAACAACAAAGCGGAGCAATTTGCGTTGCATTGCAAACTCATAAAGCAAACGGCCAACGGGTTTGCACTTTCATTGTACACGACCTCGGCTGGGGCGGGGCAGAGTCGGAGCTGCACTCAGAGAAAAAAATCAAACTTTAAAAACAAGAGAAACATTATAATTTATGTGTATGAAATTCATGTCTTAATGATAGAAAGCATTTCAGAAAAATATAATTTTTTTATATTCAACATTTTTAAAAAAAAATCTGCAGCATTTTTTAGTGTTCATTTCAATTAATTCGTTAATTAAACACTTTGAATATTTTTTTTCTGAATTTTGAACATATTTTTTACTTTTAGAAATATATTTCTTAATAATTTAAACAATTTCTAAGGAATAGCGAAACCCTTTCTAATTTTCCATTTTTATTTTTTCGTATACATTGAAAATATTTCTAAATACTAGCAAATCGATTTTTTTTGAGTGTGGAGACGCTCCTCATGCACCGAACCACTTGGCTTATAAATGCTTTCGACTTCCAGGCGGTGGCTGGCAATTGGCAACGTGTGTTTACCGGATTTACACGAAGAGCTTTCGAGGCATTTCCGTTACAAGAAAGTAAAAGCGTTTTCCAGCGAACTCGCCGATCGACTTTGAACTAAGTGACTATTGTGGCACTCATTCGCTCATCTGTGCATTAGAAACGTTTCGCCTGCGCACCACACAGGACGTGCCCACTTTGACAACGCGCACCACCCAAAAAAAAAACATATCTAAAAAAATAATAGAAAAATCGTTGAGCAAATCGGTTTGTTTTTTGCAAGTGGGCAGTGTGTAAAACTTGTGTGTGGATATCTGTCAAAGTGAGTGATTACTGTCTTTTGGAAAAGTTGACTCTTGCCACTGTCCAGTTTCTTGCATGTGTGTATGTGTGTGTGTGTGTGTGTGTTGCAAGTTGGTCCCGGCCATAAAAGTAAACTGGTTCTGCTCTTCGCATCGGTGCCAACAAACTGACTGACACACTTAATCATTGAGCATAAATTCTGAAATTTCTCTGGATACGGATAAAGAGTTCATGTTTTAAGAATCTACGCAATTTGGAACTTAACTGTTGATATGGGCAGATTAAAGATTTTGGTTTTATTTCTGCGGGAAAGTAGGATGGAATTAAGCAGGCATCAATATATACATACACAAAATATGAAAGATAAATAATTCCGAACTTTACCAATTTTAGATAAGAACAGATAATTTAAATTTTGGCTTTGAATTTCAGAGTAGAGTATGTATTGTAATATGTTAGCCTTAAGGAGGGAATTATAATATTGTCACAAGTCGATATAGCCATGCCAATCTGCCCTGTCATCTTTTTATGCAAATTACTCCCTCTGTTTGGAAGATATCATTTTGAAACCATTTGAAACCGGCCTGATCAGATCACCATATCATATAGCTGCCGTAATATAAGTGTTTGTTTTAAATACTTTTTGTTTAGCATGATATTCAGACCACAGTCACAAGTTATACGATTTAATATGCTTCTCACATTTTGACCCAACATTACTGCTATCGGATAACTCTTTCTTATCATATAGATCAGTTAAATAAAAATCGGCCAAAAATGAGCTTAGATACTTTTTTCTTTACCAAGACGAAATATGATCAACATCAGATTACAATTTGATATAGCTTTCATGGGAAAGTGTAAGGCATTTGACTGCAGTGTGCATTGAAATGTTGCCTTTCTGTTTCCTGTTTTTTTTTTCAACTTCATTTACAACCTATGACCTATGAAAGCGAAAGGGGAAATTCAAGGAAAGACTCGTAAAAATCGAAGAGTATTTTTGTGAAGGATCAATAAATTGATATTGCCGTTGGCTCAACCGGTTGTAGTAGTTTTAGTTGTGGCAGCTGTAGTTGCTTATTCAGCCTGCGCACCCACCACCTTTAGTCCCACGATCAGCCATCAATTGGCTTGCCACAGGAACAGCGTGCACCTGCAACGAGTGCTTCCTGTCCGCCAACCAATTGCATAAAAAGAAACTTTTCCTTTGTCTTGTTGCATAAACAGAAACTCACGAGACAGAGAGATGTCACCGATGATGTTGCACTTGTTGCTGTTGTTGCTCCTGCTGTGTGGTAAGTTTTGCTTCAGCTCACGATTTATTTTATACACATACACTCGGAAAAAAATGGCCCTGCATTTTAGAAATTCGTCATACTTTCGGTGCCGAGCGTAACTCTCATATTTCAAAATTATTTCTAAAAACAAGATAAACTTGCTAGTTCAAATTCAGTGCGATTTTTTGCCAAGTGTATACATGAATACAATTGCTTCCGGCTGGTTTTAGGTGAGGTGCCGGCATTCGGACGCAAGGTGAAGCGCAAGGATGCGCATTATCTTTTAAATGTGCCACCACCACCACATCACGGGCCACCACATCACGGGCCACCACATCCGGGGCCACCACATCCGGAACCACCACATCCGGGACCATCACATGGCGATGCTGTGCTCATAGATCACGAGGTGCCGCCGTTCGTCTTCGAGGCCATCAATCATGATGAGTTTACTGCGCCCAATACTCACCACCTGAGTCCACATTTCGAGCATATCGATTTTATGCACAGTGGGCATAGTATTCACAGTGGGCACAGCAGCAGCAGTGGAGTTGGAGGTGGCGGTTATCTCTCCGACAATGGTTTGCGTAACATTGCGAAGGGCTCCGCGGATCAGGCACTCTCCGCTGCGGCGAGTCAAAATGCGGCCGGCAAACAGGCCTCCTACGTGGCCAAGAGCACTTTGGCCCAGTCCGCGGCTCAGGCAGCCGGCACAGTGGTTGCCGTGCTCAAGGGCAAGGAGCTGATAATGCACCGACTCGAGGAGCAGAGCGTCGAGGCACACAAATCCGTCGAAGGTGAGCTGACCCAGTTGCAGCAGGCAAAACGATCGGCGAAAGCGGCTCAATATGCCGCCCAGCAGGCCATCAATCATGTCAGTGTCTTAACTGCCGCCCTCAACAATGCCCAATCCGCCTCGGAGCTGGCACAGAAGGCAGCTGCTGAAGCCGCCGCTGAGCTGTCATCACAAATCGATATGGTTGCCCAGGCCAAAGGCAAGTTGGAGCATATCGAATCGCAGGCGTATGCGGCACGTTTGGACTACGAGGAGACACGCGAGGCGGCGGAGAAGGCAACGCTGTCTGCCCAGGAGGCGCAACTGAATGCCAACGATGCCGCGTTGCATGCCAATGTGGAGCTCAGCGAAGCGGTTCACATTCACGACAAGAGCGATCGCAATGTGGACAAGTCTCCGCCCCCGAATCCGCCTCCGTCTCCCCATAAGCACAAGCAGCGGCATTAGGGCCAACATCGTTGGACCTCTTGGCCATGGTCAGCACACAGCAGAAAGAGGTCAACTCAGCTACCGCGATTACTCGCTAAGTTCAACTCCATTATTTATTGCCTCTTTTTCTTTATCTTTGTCTTTGTCTCTGTCTTTGACTTTGACTTTGCTTAATAAATATGTTCGCTCTTTTTATTTTGAATTTTATTTGTTTATTTATTTATTATTTATGAGCATTCGATATGAGCATTATTGAGTCAAAGGGAGGGGAATCAAATCAGGTAAGTTGATTGATCCTTATCACTTGGAGAAAAACAAGTTGGAGTGCCTAGTTGGCTCAGCTCGATTAGGAGATACTTTTAAGACAGACTGTGGAGATACAGAGAGATATATTATTTGGAGTAGTCTTGCTTTTAGAAGATTGTTCAATATGAGAATACGTTTGCTGCGTTTCTTATCTGATCATAATGAACTTTTTACAGTTGTTCAATAATATGACAGGGCATATTCTATATGAATTGGAAGGCTTTATCTTTACAGTTGTGTGTTTTAGTGCTATCGGAAATCGATTTGTATCGATATTCCCGAAACGAATTCAGTTATCGATAAATTAAAATAAACTTAACCTGGACCTCTGATACGAGCATTAAAATTTCATTTCATTTGTAGTCTCTTCTGAGATCAGGGCGTTCATAAAGGCGAACAGACAGATATGTCTAAATCTTGATCCTATTCAAAAATATATATATTTTGTGGCAGAGATGCTACCTACTTGTTCTCAATTCATTATAACGCTTTTCCATTTGTAATCGTCTTAGTGTATATATTCGTCAGCCATGAAAATTTATATTTTCTTTAATATTTTTAAGATTGAATTTCTAAGTTAAGGATTGCAGAAATGTGTTTGATATTACAATTCTCAATTTAAAATATTAAATGTTAGATTGAACAGTTTTTGAATGCCGATTAAATGTGGCCCACTTGTTCTACTAATTCAACCCAAATATTTTTAACTTAAAGGTCACCATCAAAAGTGATCATTGGAGTCGCAATGAGTGAATTCAGCATTAGATTAGAAAATCCTTTACCTACACATTTAAAACATTAAACCAATCCTCATTTGGTTAATTTCTCAAGTAAAACCCAAAAGTGCCTTGTTTTGTACATTTTTTACTTAGTAATCGTTATCGTAAGATCCATCAAATGAAAAGGCCAATGTAACCAAATCCAGTCTATTGAGATACAATTGGCGTAATTTGGGTAACACGTAGTATTTTATTTTGTCGAAAAATATAATAAATAAATAGCAATATGAAATATGTAATATTAACCGCAACATTCACTTACAATTGCACTAGATTACGTAGTATTTATGCATATATCTATAACTATACATAGAGATGATCCACTTAACTACAGCTAGGAAATGCCATAGGAAATTATGGGTGATTTTTATATTGATTGGCCAGAGACAACAGACAACAGACAACAGACAAACAGCAGCAGAGGCAACAATTGTTTGTTGTTGCCTTTCGCAAGACATTGACTATGTACGGCAAATCGACCAGAGACGCTCGATCATGAACTTAACTTAAACTAGATCTCAGATAGCAACTATATAACTAAAACTAGTTTGACAACTGCTGCTGCTGCTGCTGCTGTCCCTCGTCCCCTGCCTTGAGCTCTTGGAGCTGTGCCTGGGTAGTCTTGGCCTGCTCCAGGCGACGGGAGACACCCTCCATGGACTCCCTCAGCGAATCGATGTCAACGGCATTTTCATCCTTATCGCCATCCTGATCGCTCTTCTGGCTGTTGTACTTGGAGAAATAGGTGAGCGATTTCATCAGCTGATAGCTCTTCGAAATGGGTATATTCGAATCGTAGACACTCTTGCTGGCACTGCAATCCACATAGAACCACCAGTTGCACTTCAGTATGGTCTGATCGAACAACGTATTCTCCGGACACAGGAACGACTTGCGCACCATTCCATCATCCGTCAGAGCACACACGTGAAATACCTAAGAGGCAGATCAATTTTACAAATTGAATTGATGATAAGTTTTCTATAATTATTAACTCACCATGCAGCCCAGATCGGTGTCGGCATAGAGACCCGGAAAATGCTTTTGCTTCGCGCAGGAGAAACTCGTTGGCGGCAAGTCGACCTTTGACTTGAAGTTGTCATCGAAGTTCTTATCATAGCCCACTGGATAGTACTCCTTGGGTGCATTCATGACCTGCAATAAGAAAGAGACATTTAGAGAGCGTGGGTCAAATAAAATGAATCTTCGATAACATCCAGCGTTGCCCTAAGCAAGAATTTCCAATTGCAATGCACCAAGAAAAATAAATACTCTTGAAACTTAGAAAATCGTTATAAATGTTGCATATGTGATTACCCAAAATACCAATGGCTAACAATAATGTATAGATAGCAAAAAAGATCATTTCTGAATTCTCTACATACTCCTATAAGAATACCTTGAAAATTTCACATATTTAGCGAAAATGTTTTTGAATTCGTAAATGTTAAGCCACAAAATGCTCACCTTTGACACTTTGTGTTCGGCCAGTTGAGTTGGCTTTGGTGTTGTTGTCGTCGTCGTTGTTGTGGTCTTCACTGTGGATGTGCGCATGAATTCCTCCCTCAATTTGGATGCGAGCATGGCTCGATGCTCGGCCTTCAGTTGCTGTTCCCGCACATAGATGGCGTGCTTGATGGTGTCCACGGTGACATTGGCCGCCGCCGCAAGCTCCTCAACTGTCACATCCCGCAGATCAAACTTGGGCTCCTCGAACTGCAGATAATTGGGATGTTTGCCCAGTGTGCGCTGCTCCGCTGCCGGAGGCGACACCCTCTCCGTCTTGCCCACATTGGCAATCCGAGAAATGGAGTCTGGCATCGCTTGGAAAACGGGCACAGCCTGCGGCAGAGATTGCTTTGGTTGTGCCACCATCTGATTGTCGGCATGGAATGTTCGATTCGAGTGCTGAAAAAAGTTAATAATGGTTAATAAAAGTCATAATTTATTGGCTTATTGAAGTCTTTGTTGTTTCTACTCACAGGTTTCACATTTCCATCCACAAGCTTGTTGTTGACACTGACGCGGGGCTGTGTGGTATCCACGGCTATGCGACGCTGTGCCCCAACTGGCGTTGGCTGTGGCTCGTTGTTGCCCCCGAGCTTCTGTGGTATGGGTTTGAAGATGGGCACGCCCATTGGCAGCGGACGTGCCTCTGTCATGAGTTGGCCCTGTTGTGGCTGTTGTGGTTGACTCTTCGCCACCTTGGCCGCCTGCTGCAGCAGCTGCAGATTGTAGGATCCGGGTCCGGAGGAACGGGATGTGATGCGCTTGTCGGGCAGTGCATGCTGCGCCGTTGCCTGTGGAGTTTAATTGACTTTTTGTTAGCAGCCCATACACTCAGAAAAATGATGCTACTCAATGTATTCAAATAAAGTAAAACTTTTTAATTCTCATATTTTATGAACTCTTTTAATACCAATTTTACTAAATGTAAGACGGTTCCAAATTAAGCTAATCACATATAATAATAATAATCAAAATATTTATTTATTATTTAAAGTAATTTGCACTGCATTACAGTCAATCAGTTTAAAACCAGCTGAATATAAAATATCAAATGAACAATTCTAATTAATTTTTCTAGTCAAATTTTCTTCTCAATTCATGAATTTAAATTAGTTGTAGCTAGCAGCCCATACACTCAGAAAAAAAATTAAAACCAAGTACGAAACAAAAACTAAGCTAACCAACCCAAAATTCCTAAATATGAAACGCATTCGGAGAATGTCAAGTTAGATTGTTCTATCTTTCGAACATTTAAGTTCTCAAAGTCTTTTCAAATTTTTCTGATATTAAGAACTTATTTAGTAATTATTTGAAGTATTTGCTACAGTCTATATGATCAGCTTAAATTCCTGAAGAACTATTGTATTTTTCAAATCAATTTTTGTACTTTATTAAAGAACTTTTAAATAATCAAGAATGATTTTCATGAATATATATTTAAGAATAAACAAATTATATTTGAGAGTTCAATCACAGTCTACGTTAAATAAACAAATTGGGGTAAGAAAACCTTATTAAAAAAATATAACAACATTTAATTGAACGGTCAAAACAATGCAAAAACAAGACTTATCTATTTGAATCCCAAATTGAGAATGAAATTTAAATTGATTTTCATAAAAAATAATTTAAATTTGTAACTTCCTAAATAATATGAAAAAACTAATTATATTTGGCAGTTCAAGCCCAGTTGTACTTTAATTGAGAACAACATATTTTCTCTCAGTGTAAGAGTGTTAATAGCACTCACCTCTTTCTGTCGCGAGGAGGGCAACACGCCCACCAGCTCTGGTGCTCCGTTCCGGTAGTTAATTGCACGGCGGCGATCGCTCTCCACAATGCTCAACGACTCCTTGAAGCCGAGCTCATCGCCCACACTGAGACCTGGAAACAAATGTTGTTAATGTTGCACCATTATGACTGTGGTTACTCATGAAAGCCAAGACTTCATCAATCAAATCGCAGCAATCTCTGATAATTAATCGCTTTTTGTCTTAGTTTTTCTTTGTTCTTTTTGTATGTACAGATAAAATTGTGAATTAGGGCTACAATCAAATAGGCAATAGTCAATGCTATTGCTACGGATATTGAACCGTGTCGTTGTCTCTCTAAACTGGATATTGCCACCAACATTAGCATTGGCATTGGCATTGGCATTAATCCATTGATGATGGCCTTAAATGCAGATTTTTTCTTTTTTATGGTCTTCTGCTCGATTAACATTTGAGTTGAAACTATTTACACTCTTACGTTCCGTATGTACAATTTATGATTAAAGCTATGGGTTAGAGTTTAACTAAATAGAATAGATGGGGAGGGAGGGGGAGGGGGAGGGATGGGTTATGGTTATAGATTTGTTGATACGTTGGATTTACCTAAACCGAAATGCGCCTTGACGCCACCCAAATTTCGCACACGAAACAGTCCAGATTTTTTGAAGTTACAATCGAGTGTGAAACCATATTCGGACATAAAAACGCACGTCCCGCAAGCCAATCCTATAAATAGATAGAAAACGCATAGGAAATACACACAATAGGAAAGTTCTTCAATATAATACAAAAGGTTACAATATTTACTTAGTACGCAAAGCATTGACATTGATTAGTCAGTTGTAGTAGTAGCAAAAGTGTTAGTAGTGTTTGTTAGTGTGTGTGTTATGTGGGAATTAGCTGTTGTAAGACATTTACCAAACATACACTTGGACAATGAAAACAGGCTATGAAATCGTGTTTGTGCTTCTGAGTGGGTTGTTTAGGGTGGGGCCCAACATTACAATCCAATTATAAAGATCTCGACATAGCCGTGACTGTCCGTGGCACTGTTTTTTGCCAAAAAAAAAACCATTTTAATAAACAACGAAATAAAAGTAATAAAAAAAAGATGGCCCGCATTACATTCAAAAGGCGTAGGCTAAAAAATTTGATTGATGTGTCTCTGCCATCAGATATAGCCACAGCTATAACCATATCAAGGTGTCAACTCGAACAAAAGGCTTTTAAGTGGCAGTCTAAGCCGGAAACCATTACTGTTTTTATCTATCAACAAAGATCAAATGCCAGAGGGCAACATTGCTGACATGCTCTTTGGCTAACGATAATAATTAACAACTTCACCCAAAAAAAGCCAAACTGAACTCAATATTTTAAGTGCTGTAGCCATAAATATTCGAACATAACTTCCTTATGGACCAACTTATATTGTTTTTGTTTTTTTTCTGACAGTTTAACGTAAAATTTGACAAGCCAGCACTGAAAATAAACTAACTAATACTTAAGTAGGCAGTTAAAGTGTGCCAGTTTGTTAGCTAATATATTTCAGGCAACAACAATAAGCCATAAAGATCAACGACGACGACGACGACGACGACGACCCAAAACAAACGCAGTGCAACAAAGTGAACCAAAATTGCAACTTGACTCATGAGTTCAAATTAAACTGTTAGCATGTCAAGTGGCACATGAATCGAGCCTCGAGTGGATTCTTACAAAATACCAATGAAAATATGACACATAGCTTAGATTGTGCATAACAAATTTGCAAGCACCATGTTCCATCCAAATCAGACAGCTTGTGAATTTCAAAATTTTAGAAAAAAAAACCCAAATTTAACAAATGTAACCTCTAGTTTTGGAAAGCCCCGGCGGATATCTAAAATTTAGAATGTTTTTTTGGGTTTTAGACTATAGAGCAGATTACCCCTAACTAATTTAGTCACATGCGCACTTGAAGTTGGAGCAATTTGCCCGAGCATTCATATCAGATGTGGTTAATAGATGTGGCTTGTTGGCTCTGGCCAATTAATAGCTGTCTGTGCTAAAAGCTAAAACAAAAGCTGTTCATTGGTTCAAGGAAAATGGAGCGTGTTTTAACAACAAAAATGCGAACTTTGCCATCAGCGAGGGCCAATTGGGTGCGTTTTCATTTGGATTAACGAGTATTTGCGGTTCAGCTGAGGTTACTGGAAACTTGGTGAGGTGCCATTAATGGTTGATGGTAATACCCAACAAATGAGAAGTCAACATGGCAAGGCAACATTATCATTAACATCTTCTAACATAGATTATTGCCAGAAGCATTTCGATTAACACAAAACAAGTTAGAATGCTACAGTCGAGGTTGTTTGTTCAATATCAAAATTCGTTTTTCGCCTTTTTAACTTGGTTCATGGTACAACAAATATTTTAATACATATTTTACTTAGACTTGGCACACAATTACTCTTTTAAATTGAAAAGACACAAGAACACATACATATATCTATTTTTTTATTCTACTCGTTATAAAAGTGGTTTATTTTCAAAGTCAAAACAATTACGAAATCTGTGCAAGTCCATTGAGCGCTTCGAGTGCAATTACTTAACATATTTGTAAACCTCACTTAGCAAAACTGACTAAGAATACTCGATCACAAATTGATCTCAACTTGACATATATTCGCAGCTATAAGCTGCAACTGGAACTTGGAGTTTGTTTTCCTTCTTAAATGATAAAATGGATCAGTATAAAATTAAAATTCAAGATATGTTCTCCATTGAAATACATTTCAAAAAATATTTCTTTCAAATTGGTTGCCTAAACATTTGCATTGTGATTGCACTCCAAAAACTTTCGTTTGTCAAAGTCAGTAAAAATATTTTAATAGCTTCACTTTAATTTAGACCAACATAATTGCACTTTTACCCAAATTATGGCAACAGGAAAATCTAAATACAAAATATATATATAAATCTGCATTATGTATGCGCCGCGCGGGTTTTATTTTGAAGCGAGCAGAAATTTTAATTATGCCCCGAATTGGTTAGACAAAAGCAAAAACAAAACGTCAACGGACTGATTAATAAAGACATTAAAATAGATTGAGTTTTGGGGTGAAATTGGCAATGCAAAATACTGATGAGTTCAGGCAGAACAATTAAAAAAGAAACAAAAAGAAAACACAAATATTTGCGAAAGAAAAACCAAAAATCAAAATTGTGCAGTGCTCGGCGGGGCAGAGCAATGGTCGCCTAATTGACCGGCGCAATGCCAAAGACAACAACTAAACTAACTGCAAAAACAACAACAAAAACAACAACAACAACAACAACAACTATTACAACAACAGCGTGAAACGTCAACTCAGTTAGTCACAGACAGCTTTCACCCGTCATCATCTCGAGACTCGTGCGGCGTCTGTATGAATTGGTTGCTTGCTTGGCTGCTTGCCTATGACAAATAGAAATTGAAACTGAAACTGAACAAATAATGAACCATAAATATGCAGTCGGTATAATGCCGGGTAACCAACCGGCGATCCATCCATACACCCATCTATTCACACTCAGCAAAAAAGAATGGACCTTAAGTTCAGAGAATCGCCCTTAAATGAAAATCGCCATGAGAACTACAAAGTTTATCCTGTTTTTTGAAATAATTTAAGATATTAAAAAAACATTTCACTTAAAATTAGAAAAGCAAAAAGATGGTACTTTTTTTATCTTATATAAATATTTTCGATTATTAAGAAATGCATTTATAAAACCCGCTTAAAATCTCTTATAACCATCCCATATAAAATATCCCTTTTGTGTGTCTATGAAATCTGAAAATACAAATGTTTATTAAAATAAGTAGTTAAAAAATCTAAAAACATTTGAATATAGAAAACAACACCCTGAAAATGTTGACATATTTTTATTCAATTTAAGAAAAATTCACCCAGACTGACTTTGATATCGCAACCTTTCATTTTAGAAATTTACTAACTGAATAACAATTGGGGGCAGTGTTTTCTCTGAGTGCATTTGCCGTTGACCAAACACAACTAGCAACTAACTTGGCTTAGTTACTTAAAGTTTCAGCCCGTGCACTTTTCCCCAACCAGACAGTAAGTAGCCTTCTCCCAGCCAGTTGGCCCATCCAGTTAGCACCTCACCGCGAAAGTGGGTCAACAAAATATATATGTATATATATAAAAAACTACCAAATCGGCACAACAAACATTGATATTAATTGATATTAAGGTCTCCTTGTTGTGGAATGTGTTTTTTCTTTTGCTGCTTTGGCATTAATTGAATTTAATGATAAATGCAAATATTGCGTATAAATTATGGGCCCATCAGCATGAGCATCAGCATCTGGGTTCACAGCGTTAAATTTTGGTGGTAAGTGTCTCTGCAGGCCTTAACCTCAGTTTTGTTTCCCTTTGAGCGGCGCTCTTTTATGCTATCTTTTATATATTTATATTTATAAATGTATCTAAATGCTCAGCTTCAGTTTGCATTGTGTGCCAGCGTTTTTATGTTCATTGTCAAGCTGAGCATTGTTTAAAAAAACCAAAAAAAAACTGCATTCCATGGGCCAGAAAATAAATACGACTAAGGCGTAAAAGGAAACAGTTTTGAGATTCAAATAAACGATTTAATCTTAAGAATTCCTTTCGCATTCCCAGCCATCTGGCTATCAAAACAAACTATTTGAATATTTGAACTTGACCTCGCTGTTTGGTTTACTTAGGTTTCAATTTCCCACAGCAAAGTCCATTCGCTGGCTTTTGTAGGAAAAGTCTTTGACATACAACTATATCGCGCAGTGATATTGAGCGTAACTAGAATATAAAGCTGTAAAGTTGACCTTCAAGAGATGGACAAGTGCCAATTTAGAAACCAGCCCAAAAAAAAGCATTACAATAACAAAAACAACATGTTTGTGCAGCAGTGTTTGTGGCTGGCTGCCAATCTGCATGCTAATTCGTTTTGTCAGCTAATTATGTTAATTGAATGATGGTCGTGACAGTGAGTGATATGGCCCAAAAAAAACAAAACACCTAAAAACAAAATGTTTTGGCCACTTCAAGATCTAACAAAAAAGTTTCGAATTAAATTGCAATTTGACCAACCATTTGTTGCATGTGTTTACTTGTCTCTGTGTGTGGCTGTGTGTGTGGCTGTGTGTGTGGCTGTGTGTGTGGCTGTCTGTGTGGCTGTGTGTGTGGCATATAGGCAAGAATCAACCACAAAGCAAAACTACAAATAATTGATTTTGGTATGGCAAGTCTTAGATGCTCTTACATGACTTTAAGTCCTAGAAAAGTTGATTATGCCAAAAATTATTATTTAATTTTATAAAAACAAAAAAAAGGCTTATTCAAAATGAAGATATTTGAGAATAAGAAAAAAGCTTAAATGATGATGATGAAAAAAAAAAATTATTGATGAAGACGCAAACCTTTTGCTTAAGATTATAAATTACAACAATTTTGTTAATTCCAAATGAAGATACTTGAGAGTAAGAAAAAAGCTGAAGTGCTCTAACATGGTTTTAAATCGCAAAGAAGTTGAAAAATTGTACTTAAGTGTAGGAAGAAGAGAATAATTATGGTCAAGCCATGACAAAAACTGCTGTTGTTATCCAAAATAAATAAGATGATCAATTTTTGTATATGAATTCAAAGCAATTGCTAGAAAAATATATCTCAACCAAAAAATGTATTCAGCTTGAAAATCGACCTTTTAACATAAGCTTTAATCTTTACTTATTTTACATAAAATAAACAAAATATTCAGCATGAAAATCGGCTTAGTTTGTGGACTACAAACTAGTATTTAAATTTGAAATATTCAGTTTATTTTTACATTGTTAATTGCATTGTTAACCAAATTCTACAAAAATCAAATCGAATCAAATTGTACCAATCGAAAATATTTAGAGTACAAAAAATATCACCAGTAATTATGTATATTCGAAATGTTCAGCTTATTAGTTATTGACTGCAGTCTTAGCCAAAATCTAAAACATTTTGAAGAATCTATAGCAAACAAGCAAAAATACAATATTTTTTTTATTTCAAATTATCATTATTAGTATTTTCATTTAATATTTGATTAATTTGTATTAATCATGGTTCATTCATGAGCTCAGCTTGTGGAGCACAAATAATGTCTTTTACAAATTTTGTAGTTTATCTCTCAGTGGTAATTTTTGATCTTTTGAATCAAATGTCCATAACTAATATGCACAACTCGCGCGACAATAACAAAAGGTAACAAAGACGCCCAGAAGCGATGCAGCGCCGGGTGAACAAATGAGTCTACAGCTCCAGCTGACGTAGCCGGGGCTCAGAGTCTGGGTTGGAGTTGAAATTGGAGTTGGAGTTGGAGTTGGAGTCGGCGTGCGTGACCTTTGAAGGTCTTACGTGAGCGAGCGGGTTGCGTGAGCGAGCCAAAGTAGCCGCCAGCCCACCAAAAGACACACACACAAACACACACCCATACACACACACAAAAGAGTAGCAATAGTAAACTGTGGCAGACACACAGAAACACAGATCGTGTTATGTAGGTATTTATATACATATGTATGTAGGTATTTGTGTATATAGGTATTTGAATGCGGACTAGTTGTATTGTTAACTGGGGTTGTGCTTCGCTTGAGTCTTGCATGCTGATGCTGGCTGTGAAGATGCGATAATTATGTTTAAATTTATTGTTAATTGTTAACAAAAAGTGCGCTGCTTGCCAGCGAATTACGTATCTGTGTTTTGGGTCACTGCGAATTGGCCAAGAATTGCAAGTGAAATTCCGTAATCAACAACATGAAGTAAAAGTAGAAATACAATTTAGGGTTTGCGAAAACTATAAGCGACAAAGCACGATCTTAAATAAAGCTTATGAATTAGTAAAACTATATTATAAACTAAACTAAACTATACATACATGATCGGTTAGATCGGAAAGACATCAAGTTAGCTTGGAGCTCGAATTTACTTACTTATTTGGAATGCTTGAAGTTGCGGCTAGACGCTACTCTAAACTGACTCCAATTAGCTTAAATTTAATTATAATTTCCTCTTTACTTAATCAGAGCTTTCTCAAATGTTTTTCATTTCCCAAATAATAATCAGAGGTTTTAAAAAAGTTTCTTAAATGTCACTATGAGAATCAGAGTTTCCTAAAATGTTTAGTTTTCAAAACGCAACTTTAAACTTTGTTTAAACTAAAATACTCCAATTAAGTTATATTTAAATGATAATCGCTTTAAAAATAATCTGAATTTACTAGAATATTTATTTAAATGTCTAAAAAGAATCTGAGTTTTCTAACGGCTTTTTTAAATGTCGTTTAAAAAAAAAAACCTTATTAAAATGATTTTTTTTTTTTTGGTAATTTTTCGTTAATATTTAAAGGTCCAGCAAATTTTATTTATTTAAAAACAAAAATAAAGTGCTGGATTTGGCAGCAGTAGATAATAAATTTAGGGGATATTTATTTAAAGGGCCGGAGTGTACCTGAAGGACAATTTTCTTAATTGCCTGACCCAAGCACTGCACCTTTCACTTGTTGCACACTTATTGCTCACTTAACTGCTGTTTTTTCTTTTTATTTAGTTTCCCCCCCCAAATCCATCAATATGACAATGCAATTTTGCAGTTACCTTTTTTGTGTCATTTAATTTATTTGTGGACCTTTGTTGCAACTTACTGGATGTTGCATCGAGGGAATGAAGAACCTGTCTGCTAATTGCTATTTGAAAGTTTGCGGCAATTAACGTTAAACGTTTTGTTTGACAAGGGGCATTATTGGTTACTTTGACACGGCTCTTTGGGTCTGCCTTAAGAGGCAACAACTTCAGCAACAAAAGCAACAAGTGCTGTTAGCCCTTTTTTATTATTTCTTTCATTTTTATCAAGAAGTTGCATAAAGCAGTCTGCCAAAAATGTGGGTTATATAAAATGCGAGAGCTCAAAAGTGTGAAAGAGAAAGAGAAGCGATGACAAAGCGCTGCGTCACTGACTACAAAACAAAAGACTGACAAAGCAAAAAAAAAAGAAAAGGGAAAAAGCCGAAGCTTAAGCTTAAGACACATCTCGACCACAAAAGCTGATTGGCTTCGAATTGATGAATCATTGAAGCAGCCCTACCTGACTGCCTGCTTGGGTTTTCATAGAGACATCAGAGCATCTCTGACCATTAGACCACACAGACACATGCAAGTACCACCCTACACTTGAAAAAACATCACACAAACATCTAGTAAAATTTAGTGGCTTTTATAAATAATTTCTAAATTAACATATAAACAAATTCTAAATATTACAAAAGCTTTATTTATTATGTGAAACCTGATCAAATTAAATTATAAATCGATCATCGAATTAGGAACAGAAAAAATCCAATTTTTAGAAATAGTTTCGAAATAGACGAACAAAAATTGATTAGACAGATTTTTTCATATATTTTTGATATGTTTTTTATAATGCTTAAAAAATTAATTTCTATAGTTGAAATGAAAACAAAATAGCTAATGTAAAAGTTCCCTGGAACTCAGACATATTTTTCATAAATTTAAAATAATCTACACTGAAATTATTTTTTGTTTTGGTTTTTGCAAAGACTTGCAGAAACTTGCGATTCAGAAATATACTTTCTGAATAATTAGTCCATTTATCTATGATGATTTTTCCAATTCCATTGCTATTTTTTTCTGAGTGTAATACAGAGAGAGATTGCAGAGAGATTGGCTTGCTTTCCAAGCTGCTGCAGTCCACGCGAATCGAAATTACGAGCAGAGCAGAGCCCAGGAAAAAGAATTCAAATGAAGCGCGTGTGGCTTATGCAGATTTGCATAAGGGCAATTGACACCGTCAGCCGCTGCTCTGCTTCTATCCATAACACTTATGTCACTCTCAATGTCAAAGGCAATAACTAAGATTTTGAACTCGAAAAATTCAAATTTTTTTGGGTTTTGGCCAAGTTGCTTTGACTAAATTGCAGTGCGAAGGTTGTACGATTTTAATTCGTATTTTAATTTGCATGCGAATTGATTTATAAATGTGCTATGGCCAAGCAAATCGATATTCGATATTCCGAATCGTAACACCTGCCAAATTGTGGCCATGAATGAAGACCATAATGACTTAAATCAAGCAGCACTACTATTTTACAAGCACTCTCTTCAAACATCGCTAACTTCTCTAGAACTACATCTATGCTTAATGCTAATGAGATATTTGAGAGAAGTCCACAGTCCAGCATCCGTATTCTGTCTACAATTTCCATCAGCTCATTAATCAATCATAAAGAACAAAACATTTTATATTTTATAGCCAGTCATCCAACAGATATCAAGACTTGTTTTTTTTTTTCATTTACATTAGCAAGGTTTTAAATGCTGAAGCTGGTTTGCATTGAGCAACTAATCCAAAAAAAAAAAACTAACATTTTAACCATGTCTCAAAACCCAAAGAAGCTAGCCAAAAGTAATCAGGTTAAACGCGAGTGCCAAACAAAAAACTGCAAGCCCAAAAACAATGCAAAAATCTAACAGAATTGAAAGTCTACGATTTGGAAATACCCTGTAACGAACAGGGTTTTAAGCTGACCATCAATTTATTCAAAAAGACAAGTGATTTTTTAAAAATGGGGGCAAATTTTGTGCAAAGTCCTTATTATAATAGATTTTATGTTGTCATATCAAAGAGTTAGGGGAAGCAATTGACGATAGGGAAACAATTGAAGACAGATTTTTGAATAGTATAAATAAATAACACTCCCTACAAGCCAAGGATAGACCAACGCCAAACATGTGATTGAGATTCTTGCCATCGAGAACGTTCGAAATTGACCAGGTTATGCCCGGTAGCTGTTGATTTTCGTAGCCTAAACCAATTTCGTCTTTATTATTGATTTTGGCACGGATCATGGCATTACCTGCCAATTGATAGGTCATGTCCAAGTCCATATTCATCACATATATTGTCAATCTGAAATGCGGCGCAAAATCTGTGGCTAAACTTGTGAGTGAGAAAAAAGGCTCTTATTATGTAACAGTTCGACGTGGAGCGATGTTAAAGCATCCGACCAACCCAAAGCCACTTTCAAAGACATCCCCCCGCCGTCAGCCCTTAAATAGTCGCAGGCTACTCCGCCCAGAAATTCATTGTCACGGAACACCAGCGACAGGCTCAACACAATTATTCTTAATCTCTATTTTGCCCAATATGGTGTGAATATCACCCTCATAACGAGCTGAAAACGCTCCATCCTTACTACCAGTGGAGGGCTGTAGGCGACCCTCCAATTTAAAATTACACCCTCATCTAATTTGTTGTGTTGTTTGATCTCGGTAAAGAGATGATTTGATTTGATGATTGGTATTCCAGCCTTTGGTGAGTGTAATACCATAATTATAGATATTCAGCATGTTCTCGAAAGAGCCAAACACCTTGCTGGAATCTTGATTGACAACGCCAGTTGCGAGGAACTCCATGCCCGAGCTTGTCATCGTTCTGCATTCCAGTTTCCAAAGATCTGAATAAGTTGCGAGCCCTGCTGCCCTGCTACCCTGACGGTGACATCTTCCGGCAAATTAATAATCTGCCCACTTTGAGGGAATTACATATATACGTTCGGATATAGTAGTGTTGATTATTGTTGAGCAATGTTTTGTCGATATCATTTTTATTTAACGGAAGTTTAAAGCAAGGTGTGTTATACTCGTTTCTTTCACTTCGTCGAAAAAGGTAGTTAGGCACTTTAAGATATAAGAATCTCTCAATTCAAAATTCATAATTTTGTCATATTTTTGAGTGTATTAAAAAAAAAATTCGCTATTAAAGTTAAATAATCCCCCCAAAAGGAAAATCGCCAGAAAAAATTAATACACTTTCTGATTTTTAGAAACGATTTATAAATGTACAAAAAAAATATTCTGAAAAACGGGAAAGGCTTTTTCCTATTACCTAAAGGTTTTTTTGCACTGAAATGTAAAAAAGTCCCTTAAATAAAATTCGCTCTGAAAACTAGAAATGAATTCTTCTTATCAGAAATAATTTAAAAATGTAACATACAAACAAACCATGAACATACCCATTGACATTATTGTGGCACAGGGTATACACAGGCTAGAAACTATCGAAAAACAGCAATAGTCGAGTTTTAAAGTGAGCGTTAGCTAAATAATTGGTTGAATGTGCTCATAACAGCAGCCAATTGTTGTACGTTTTTTGTTAGTTTCATTGTTGTTGTTTGTGTTGCTTTTTTTGGCGCGCTTTTGTAAACACAGGTGGGCAAGCTGCATGTGCTCAGGTGACTCGAACTTAATGTGAAGCTCATCTCAATTTGAATGCAACCCAAATGCAAAACATTTTAATTCAGTCAACAGAGTATGCATAACCAGTTGTATTACAAGCCAAATACATACATATATATATACATACATATGTACATATGTATACCAACTATTAGCTGTTTTTCAGCCGGTCGTCTGCTTAATGCGAGTACGTCACTCAAATGTGATGCAAAAGAATTTTTTTGGGGTTAATAACCGAATTATTTTGTAAGCTGTTTAATAACTAATTTCATGCATGACAAGTCAGCCAAAAACGAAAGACGTTAGACACAAACTTGATTTGAAAACTAAATACTTAAAGAAAGCACGTATGTGCAACATTACACAGGGATCAACGTGAAAGCTCGAATGAACAGCCTTAGATATGTATTTAGTTGGTTGCAGCTCAAGTCTTTTTATGCGAGTCATTATCAATGCAACAATTTTTAGTATTATAAATTTTTTATTCATTATTAATGAAAAAAAAAAATGAAAAAAATGCATAATCAAGTGACAGGTCAACTGCTTTTAATTAAGTCGTTAGCAATGCAAAAAATTCATTCATTATCATGTGCAAAAAAATAATAAAACTCAAAAATATATGTCATTGATTATGAATTATTTAAAAACGCTGGATTTGGAAACTGTTAAATACGTATTTAAATTATAAGCAGAGGTCAAATACCACAAGAAAAAGTTATCCTAGGATATGTTCCAAGTCTCATGAATTGAGCTTTATGACAGAAACAGTGCAAATAGGTATAGATGGATAGGAACAGATGAACAGATCTTATGGGTTCGAAAATGATTTCCTCAATTCTGTAACTTCTGCAATCTTATAAAAATGTTTATTATCTTACATATGGTTAACAAACTCGAAATTTGATGAATTAAATATTATATTTTCTAATGCACAAAATATGTATTAAGCTAGTTAAGATTTTTCATACATTACACCAACAAAATATCCATTAATTATGGTGCTAAACTCCACCGACACGAAATGCTTTGTCAAAAAGAAAAAACGTTAAAACAAACGAATTTTACTCACTTGCCGCCTGCATGATCAGAAATCCGATAACGAAAAAATTCATTGTTGCCACTTTGTGCAGCGCTTTATGTTGATTATTTTGATTACTTGTAATTCGGATTGCAAGCGTCGTAATTTTTATTTTTAGTTATTTGGTTTGGTTAGGTTCGTATAACTTTTGGCTACCAATTTCCGTATTGAACAACAAAAACACACGCACAGAAACCAACTTTTTTTCTTTTAGCTGCTATGGAAATGTGGAAAATAAACGCTTATTATGATGGATGCACGCCTATTATAAAAATAAAAAATAAATGAAAAAATACAGAAAACTTTATGCAGTACTCGTGCCAGCGGAGATGAGGCACTCTGACTCGGAAGTAGTTGCCTTTAATTAAATTTAATGAAGCTATTACAATTATACGCGCTATTATACTGGGCTAAGCCAAATAACCAAATAAATATATGTATATACGGGCAGCAATTGCTGTTTGCCAAGAAATGCGCGTAAATTGAAAAACCGGTAAAAAAAAAACAAAAAAACGCAGAAACGCAAATGAGCTGGACTCAAACAAAAACACTCTCTCTTTCCGTTTTAAAGTAAAAGTGAAGATGCCCATCTAAAGATCGGCAACGAAGACAACTACCAAGCCGTGTGGGCTGAATCTTTTTTTTGGCGTTTCCCATCGATATTAAAATTTGAAAATCCAATAAACAATACATGTCCATGTTTGTTTGCAGTAATATTATTATTAAATGCCTGCTGTAAATAACTGTGCAGCGTTTTCTTGAGCGTAACGGGGCGAACACTTTCCAATCGGTTCGGTTCGGTTTCGGTTTCGGTTTTCAGTTTCTTGGCGCTCGCGCCATAATTTAGCTTGCCACGCCCCCCCAAAAAATGTAAAAATAAAATAGATGTCAGCACGTCCGGACGTAAAACAAACAACGTGCGCTTAAAACTCGTGAAGATAAAAATCATAGGTAAAAGTTGTTGGCGATTCGCTTTTATTTCTTATTTTACTCTGGCAGTGTTTTTGTTATTAAATTTGACTCGGTTTAATTTAAATAAGCACAATTATTGCTGTTTGCTCTAAAAAAAACATTAACAAATTCACACTTTTCGCCTGTCGACCACAATACAATAAATAGTTATTAAACTATTGGCCTCGCACACACACACACACACACATCTATCTAGCCCCGATATAGACGCTTAATGTATTTCACTTTTTCACATTGGCACGCATTCTTTTTTTTTGTGTTTTCAATACATAAATACACATATGTGAATAGCGATCGTTTTGTTTGAGTATTGAGTTTCGAGTCTCAAGTCTCGCCTTTACCGCAAACGAATCCGATTCAAAATCGTGTATCGAGCGAAACTGAGAAACTGATAAAGCGCGAATAAACCTTGTCACTCCAACGGCTGAGCAAAGACTGAAAACTCTATGAATATGAATCAGAAAGGTTTGTGGCTTGTGGCTAACCAAGCAAACACATACTCAATTACCAAAATCCACCAAGCCAAGCCAAGCTCAACTTGGCCTCTTTGGTGTTTTGGATCGGTTTCGAAAGCGACGACTTTGCGCATGCGCTCGCTCTCTCTCTCTCTCTGTTTTGTTCTCTCTCACATATGGTCATGTGTGACACTGCAACACTTTGCAACACTGGCTACATTTGAAAACAACAGACTTCAACTGATAAGACCGTTGACTGTTATCAAGTTGTGCACTTCATTAAAATACTTATCCTTACTTGTACCAAGTATCTTGCCTTGAAATAAATCTGACAAGAAAGTCTGAATTTGACTTCTAAAAAGCCACAACCTTTTTTAACTTTTTAAGTACTAACTAAATATGCGCTTTTTTTTGTCTGTCGAATTATCTCTAAGTAGATTTGCAGATCTTTCCAAGTGCTAACTGAATGACTTTTTGACCAAGTTCAGATTTATTTTAAGCCCGCTCAGGCGCTTTAGTCAAAAGATTTGTACTAAAATGGGTCATTTAAATAAAGTCGAATCACCTTCATGTGAGATTGTCTATCTTTTGAAGTGCTAACTAAATTCATGATTACCTTCTTAGATGTTAACTAATTCGATTTTTTTTTTCAAACCCTTGTCAAAAAATAAGCAACAATTCCTCAGTTTATAGAATAATGCGAATCTGTTTAATATTATGCAAAGTGTTCGCTTAACGCCTTGCAAACTTAGACGACAACAAGTGAACTAACTGGAACTGACGCTGGCCTTGTGGATGCGATACTTTTGCACCGCAAACAGAGCGCCCTCCTCCGAAGTCAGCTGTGTCAGGTATTTGTCCTGCAGGAAACAATTCGTCTCCGCATTTAGTTGATCCTCAACAAATGCAAAATGTAAAACGGCATTTGGCACACAATTCAGCTCCAGCAGTGTTTCTGTTGGCGGCAATACCTTCTTCGGCGGTATGGTGAACAATTGAAACTCTTCGCTGGGCTTTGCCAGGAAATCACGCACGAATTCCTTCACCTTGGCAAGGAATTCATGTGGCTTGAAAATGCCCTGGAGCACATAGCGATCTGGGAACTGTATGCGCAGCACACAATCCTTGTACTGATTCAGTTTGGCCAACATCGCCGTCTGACGATTCAATTCACGCAGATTCGCTGTGAGCAGCGGGGCTTCCTCATTCCCGGATGCGGTGCGCTTTAAATCTCGCAACACCATCTTCAAATCGTTGACGGTCAAATCGAAAAATGAATCGGGCAAATCATCATTGTGCCGATTTGCGGCATCCAACGAGAAGAGTATGGCATTTCGCGGTCCAATTATATTGACTACTGGTGGTGGTCGCCCAGCATTCTCCTCCTCATCCCCATCGTCGTCATCCTCGTTTTGATTACCCTTTTTATGCTGCAGCGTGTATCCCGAACTGCTGCCCCAATCATATTTGGGTTGCTCGGCTTCAGCGCTTCTCTCTGCCTCTGCTGCAGAAGCTGTTGTCTCCCCAGATGATTTCTCGGTGGGAGCTGAACGCTTCAGAGATTTCAACATATCATTGGTGAGGGAAAAACCACCACCACCAGCACCACCCATGGCCGAGCGTGAAGTGCTGGGCTGATCGTCATTATCAGCTGCCTTCGGTTTCGCTTCTGCAGGTGGCTTATAAACGTTGGCTTGAATCTTTAGCTCCTCCGGTTTTTTGTCGACCAGTCGCATAATGGCGCGTCCCTCGATGATTCCCAGCGACTTAAGTGTCGTCTGTTGCATACGCTCTACACCCACCACCTCGCTGCGCATATAGATGATAATGGGACTCGCGTAGCCCTCAATCTGTTCCGAGCACAAATGTTGCACCACATGCCAAACGCTGCTGCCGGGTGCAAATTCACCCTGTTTGCGTGCACCGTCCGTCAACTGGACGCAGACGAGAACGGTGCTCAGAATGCGTCGTTTCTCCGTCGTCTCCATTTCCAGCACACAATTGTTGGGCAGTCCGCTAAAGCGGAATTGTTGCGTCAAACTAAGCTCCTTGTTGTGGAATTTCAGGCAATGTTCGTCGCTGTCGAAGCCATGCTTGACGCTCGCCGTCTCCAGTATCTCCAGCAGTGTCATGTCAGGCTTAACAGAGACATTCTGTCGCCGACCATTCGGCAGCAAAATTGTGACGCGTTTCTCCATTTTCCCAATTTCCAACAAGAAACAAAACTCAGCTTAGCGTCGTCGTCGTCGCTGTCAGTGAAGCCCTATTTGGGGTAGCCTTATGTTTAAAATATATATTTAATTTTCAAATTGAGCAAATATTAACATTGCTGTCAGTGTCACCTCAAACTTTACTTGCTCCAGAAAACGAAAGAGAAACGATTTCCCAATTAATGCAATTTGTTGGGCAAAATTATGCCGGTCACTGTTTATGGTTTAATCGTATATCGTATATCGAATATCGCTGGGAGTTGGTTCGTTGAGCGAACTGCCAGCTACTGGTTCATTTAATCGACAAACTTTTAAGTATTACACAATATTAGTTTACATATTTACTAAGCGTAATTTAGTAGCATATACATTATATATTCTTAAATATACATACATTAATTGAAGCACAATTAATTGACATACTAAGATGCCAATGTAAATAGAACTTGAACTTAAGAGCTACCAACCCGCTTCATCAAACTCATTCAGCGACACAGCTGCTCTCTATCGATTACACAAAAATATTTTACATATTTTCTAAGCGTAATTTATTATTTATTTATTTAACTTAGTAAACCGCCAAATGGATTTTGAACACCAACAACAGTTCTTTGAAATTTCGATTATTATTTTGATAATCACATAGAACAATCACACTGATCTTGACAACTGCTTATAAGGCGGCTGACATTAAATTAAAATAATACATTTAATATTTTCATTTAACAGTTGTAAAATATATAGAAGAATTATGCACAATATTAATTTGCATATTTGCTAATCGTATCTTATTACCGGATTATGTTTATATTGGTTAAAATACATAAATTAATTCCAGCAGCTTGAATTTAAATATAATAGCTGCCAACCTGCTCAATCGAACAAACTCAACAAACAACAGCTGATTAAACTATCGATTATTATAAGCCAAAAACAGGTGTAAATCGCACTGATCGTCAGGGCTGCTGATAAGGCGGCTAACAGTAAAGTGAATTTCTTTAATTAATTGCATTTAACAGTAATAAAATGTATACAAGACTTTTACAGCATTTCAGCAACGGTGTAAGGTAATAAACACAAAAAAAAAAATTTTCCCAGAGCGAACATGTGCTTGTACTTTGTTGTCAAATGTTACATAAACATTTTGTATACTTTGCAGATGCCTGGCAACAAAAGCCACGCCAAAAGTGCAACCAATTAATAAAATAGTGATATCGAATCGTGGAGAGATAGCATGTCGTGTAATACGCACAGCACGCAAGCTGGGTGTGCGCACCGTTGCAGTGTATTCTGATCCGGATGAGCACAGTCTGCACACAGAAATGGCCGATGAAGCTTATCGCGTGGGAGAAGCCGCTTCGAATTCATCTTATTTGCGGGGCGAGCGTATCTTGGAGATTGCAAAGAGATCTGGCGCACAAGCTATACATCCTGGCTATGGTTTCCTCTCAGAGTCCGTGGAATTCGCAGAGCTGTGCCAAAGAGAGGGTGTCATCTTTATGGGACCCCCAAGTTCAGCCATACGAGACATGGGCATCAAGAGTACCAGCAAAGCGATTATGGCTGCTGCCGGTGTGCCCATCATTAATGGCTATCATGGTGACGATCAGTCGGATGAGTGTCTCCAAGCAGAGGCCAAAATTATTGGTTTCCCGCTGATGATAAAAGCGGTGCGCGGCGGTGGCGGCAAGGGCATGAGAATCGCTGAGAAACCGGAAGATTTTCTCGGCGCTTTGAATTCAGCACGCACCGAATCCTTAAAGTCCTTCGGTGACAGCTCTGTGCTGCTGGAGCGCTATGTGCGCTCACCACGCCACGTTGAGGTTCAGGTCTTTGCGGATCAGTATGGGAATGCGGTTTATCTGTGGGAACGTGATTGTTCCGTGCAGCGGCGTCATCAGAAAATCATCGAGGAGGCTCCAGCGGTAAGTCGTCTTTATCCATATATATGTATATCAAAATAATAGAACCATTACATTTTTTCTTATGAATAAAAAAACCACTAGTTTTGCGATTTTATCAAATGTTGGTTTTAAATATATTCTTTGCTATGTCCCCTATGAATTAAAGTTGGAAGTGCTCCTCGAACTCTTCACAAAATAATGTTTTTTTTTTATTTTTAGGGAAAAGTAATAAAAAGTAGCATTTATTGTGAGAGTGGTGCTATTATAATTATGATTATTGATTTTATATATATTATTATTTTTTTTCGCAACTATAACTTTACTATTTCCTTTCGCAGCCTGGTCTGTCGGAGGAACTGCGTCGTGAGCTGGGCGAGGCTGCTGTGCGCGCTGCCAAAGCTGTGGGCTATGTGGGCGCCGGCACCGTTGAGTTTATACTGGACAAGGAGGATCTCTCCTTTCACTTTATGGAGATGAACACGCGCCTCCAAGTGGAGCATCCCATCTCCGAGATGATAACCGGCACCGATCTGGTTGAGTGGCAAATTCGTGTGGCTGCTGGTGAACCACTGCCACTGACGCAATCGCAGATCTTGCGACGAGGACACGCTTTCGAGGCACGTATCTATGCGGAGAATCCACGCGGTGGTTTCCTGCCCGGCGCTGGACCACTGCGCTATTTGAGCACCCCCGAGCCCAGTGCTGATGTCCGTGTGGAGACGGGCGTCCGAGAGGGCGATGAAGTCTCTGTTCACTACGATCCCATGATTGCCAAACTGGTTGTCTGGGGCGAGAATCGAACGCAGGCGCTCAACTCTTTAATTGCTCGCCTGGGCGAGTATCATGTGAGTATGGGTGAAATCCGGTGTGCCTTTTATATTATTATTATTATGGGTGGGCCTCGTGGAGTCCGCGTTGTTACATCAATTGTGTTCCCTTCTGAGTTTATGACTCTTCCGTCAATTCCAGTTTGTGCACGTATGTGGACATGTCTGTTGAGGTTTTCTATATGCTCAGAATTTAAAACATATTTCCGCGGGAAATATTTTTTTAGCAGTCTGCTTTCTCGGAATTCTCTTCCTCAGAGTTATATTTTCTATAAAAAAAAAATAGAAGAATCCTTAATCTTATTCTCTTAGTGGTCTCTAAATTTTAGAAAGGATTTAAAAAAAAAAAAATTGAGCTTGTATTTCCACTTTTTAGAAATAATAATTCAGAAATTAAATCTAAAAAAAACAACTATATTTGTCTTTTGCAGATTTCTGGTCTCGATACGAACATCAACTTCCTCATCGACCTGGCCTCGCATCCGGAGTTCCAGCAGGCCAATGTGCACACGGGTTTCATTGATGAGCACTTTGACACACTCTTTCCACCAATTGTCATCAAGGAGCAGCAACTGAGTCAAGCAGCTCTCGCCCTAATCTTTAATGAGTTACAGGCTGCCAGCAGCAATGCAAGTGGCAGCCAGGATCCCTTTGCGGCTGCCACAAATATGCGTCTGAATTACGCGCTAATTCGCAGATACAATTTGAAGACAAATGAGAAAGGTATTTAAATCACGCTGATTATATTTGGATGCTCATTCTTTGTTTCATTTTAGTTTACGCGGTGGATGTAAAATATGATAATGGTGAAATCGAAATTAGAGTCGATGACGGCTCTTGGCAACTGATTAAAGCCGAGCGTGTTGAGCAAGGAAAACGCTTGAAAATCCGTGCCAATATTGATAATAATATTTCTACATACAATGCCAACATTGATGGCGCAAATCTGACGCTCTTCCTGGAGGTAAGCTTCCTTACGAGAAAGTCTTATTTATTAAAATTATGTTTGTTAAATTTCTCGCTTAGCATGGTAAATTGGATTTAGAGTTGGTGCAGCCCAAGTTCCTGAGCGCCCAGTCTGATCAGTTGGGTAGCGGTGGCTCTCGAGTGATTGCACCCATGCCTGGTGTCCTGGAGAAGCTCTTGGTTAAGCCAGGCGATAATGTTAAGAAGGGCGACAGTCTCGCTGTGCTTATAGGTATGATAAAGATAATAATATAACCTGATTTGTAAGCTAAACAGCTTTATTTGGTAGCCATGAAAATGGAGCACATTTTGAAGGCGCCTAAGGATGCAATTATCAAGTCTGTTGGTGGCGCCGAAGGCGATAATTTGGCGAAGGGAGCAGCTGTCATCACATTTGTTGATGAGGAACCAAAGGAGTAAAAGTGATTCGACTGGAGATATTGGAAAATTTGTTGCATTTATGCATAGCTTTTGAATTGTTTTGCATTTCATACTGTGCCTTTAATTGATCCTTGATCAGATTTAAGTTTTAACCATGTGCATTTATTAGTTTTAATCGTAAATATTTCCATTTAATGGAACATTGTTTTGTTTTTTGTAACTTGTCCTTTGACATTAAAAGAAATGGGTTTTATCTCTGTCTAATGAATAACTAAAAGTGTTTAAATATGGGCTCTCTAAAAAATACCTTACGCAAGGTGGTTGGTCGAGGCTTGTTTTTCGTACGTTTCCATGCGGATTCCGACTGAAATTTTGCAATGATCTTGGATCTTAGATACCCTTGACCTTCAACGCCAATAGATAGAGTTGATCAGAAATCTGTAAAGTTTTGAACAAGTTAGATGTATTCTACAAAATCAATTTTCCCCGTGTTCGATTAAACCTAAGAGTATCTCTTAGCATATTTGATTCATTTGTACAGCAGATTTAATTGTTCCACCTAAGAGTATGCTTTAAAATGTTATAGTGGCAGGTGTTTTTCTTGAAAATAATATGTCTCCTGACTAAAGTTTGGTACATCATTTTTCATTGTCCGCAAGAAATACTTAATTATGCCGTCCAAGAGTATGCTTTAAAATGTAAAAATTTTCAAGAGCCCACGAATTATGCCCAATGCCATATAAATAAAAAAAGCGTCCCAAAACATATCTCACATATATATTTAAAAATTTAATAAAAATTAGAAAAAAAAAATTAGTTTTGATTTATTCAATTAATGCATTCATCAATCACTTCACAGGCATACATATGTAAATATGTAAATTAAATTACAGTAACAGGTTTTTGTTCTTAAATTTTCCAAATTCTATTGTTGTTGTTGATGTGATAAAAAACAATAATGAATGAATAATTATTTGCTTACATTTCGCTTTTATTTTGCAACTTAAAACATAATAATTTAATAAATGTTTAACAAATTTCACTTAATACAAAAAACACTAAATAATTAAAAATATATATATATACTTAGTATAAACATAATCAAGTTTACTTTACGCTCTCTCGTTTTTTCTTTTTTTTTAATTTTTTTTTTATATAGTCCACATTTGTCTATCATCTCTGAAATTTTTATACTGTTTTTTATTTTTTTTTAATTTTATATATATATATTTTTTTTTTCGTATTTCAACGGATTTTTGGGGAAACGCTTTTTTGAGGGGCGACACTTGTGGCATGTGGCATGAGTAGATACAATTTGGTTTGTTCATTTATTTTGCTTGCCTTAATCAAAAATGGTTTCCAGCTAAGCCTTCTTTCAGACAACAAAATAGCCGAATTTGTTTACTTTGTTACCTAAATATGTATTTTTGTATATATGTATTTATGTTTGTTTGTATGTGTAGTTTTTTTAATATTATTTTTGTTAGTTCCATTTGTTTAGATTGCTCGCTTTCAATGCGTAATACATCATTTATATATACTATATATAAATACAATCATATCTCGTGCAACTTAAACAAGGGGGAAGGGGGATAATGTTTTTTTGTGAGTCAATGCTTGTAATTTTAGTTTTTAGTTAATTATAAAGTACAATAACTATTTAAACATCATTTCTGTTCACTTAATATTTTCTATATATTTTTCCCTTACTTTCTTCTCTTCCTCTTGCTCTGCCCGCCTCTGACTTCGTCCTAGTTGATCGATTATCGTTTATCGCTCATCGTTTTTGCTGTTCTAAGCGCTTTTGTGGCTGTTAAATATTAATTTTTTTTAAATTTAAGTCTCTGTTTTTAAATATTTGTTGCCCCACTAAAAACCACTTGTTGGTTGCTCACAAGTTGTTCTTGTTGTTATTAATATTGTTATTAATTTTTGCGATTAGTATTTTATTTTTTTATTGCAAAAAACTTTTCAGTTGGTTTTTCTTCTTTTTTTAAATTAAGTTTTTCTCCACTGTTGAGTTGAGCTCAGCCGCTCCCGTTGTTGTTGCTGCTGTGGATGTTGTCGCTGCTGTTATGTTATTGGCTGCTGTTGTTGTTGTGTCTGTTATTGTTATTAGAGCTGTTGTTGTGGAGTCAACGGTTACCGATGCTGTTGTTCCTGCTGTTGTTGCTGTTGTGACGCTAGACACTGTTGTTGGCGCTGTTGTAGTTGTTGTTGCCTCTGTTGTTGTTAACATTTCGTCGGCTTCCTCCTCCTCCTCCTCCTCCTCTTCCGCATTTCCAAACACAATCTTTTTCTTCAATGACCTTCTTCGCTCTTTCCGATGCGACGACTGCTATTAAACGAAAAGAAAAAGATCAAACGAATGAAAAATATGTATTAATAATATTTTCTTTAATTTGTTTTAGGGGATAGAAACGTAAACGAGGCGCGCGCAACACTTTTGAGTGCGCTTCTGTAAGCAGAAAACAACAGTGTGCGTAGCTAGATTTATGTACAGGTATATGTGAGTGTGTGTGTGTGTCAGTGTTGTTTGCCTGAAGCAATTTTAGCTGGAAAAAAGCTAGAAAACTAGTATTAAATGTGGCGCATAACGTGTGAAAATCTATATAGATATATATATATGATTTATACATATATATATATTTATATATTTCTTTTACAATAAAAAAAAGGAAAAAAAATATACAATTGTGGTCGTTGTTGGGTTCAAAACGAATTTAAAAATTGAACAACTCTAACTAACTTGGCGGCAAATCAAATTAAGCGGCTGTTCGAACTGTTGTTGCTAATATCACCACGTTGTTGTTGTTGTTGATGCTGCTGCTGCTGTTGTTGTTGTTTTGGTTGTAGTTGTAGCTGTAGTTGATGTTTTTGTAGTTGTTTCGGTTGCTGTTGTTGTTGTTGCAGTTGTTGTTGCAATGGCGGCATTAAAAGCTCCGCTGCCGGCGGCAATTTACCTCCACGATTCACACGATTTCGGCTGCCCTGCGCACAGAAGCATGAGTATAAGGGGAGAGGAGGGAGGGGGCAACAAAAATGAAACAACGAAACATCGAAGAGGTGGAGAAGAAGAAGTTTCATTCGCATAGTTGAAATACAGAGAGAAAGAAAGAAATTAGAACAAATTTGTTTACCACATGGTGTAAATATATAAAAGTGGTGACATTTAGAGGTACCAATCTTAAGAGCGAGCGCGAAATAGATGACATGACAATTTAATAGATGTCCTTTGCTGAGCGGGAAACGGATGGTGGGACATAATTTGTTTCGACAGCATTTGGCGGGGACTTCAATTCAAAATTCAACTTGAAGCAATAAATATTTAATAATACAATGTGTATGTACATTGTTCTAACTATTCAAATAAAATATATAAACACGAGTAACTGTCAGGAAAAAAACAAGCCAGAATGCTGTAGTCGATCGAGCTCGACTAAGATATACCCCGCACTCAGCTGTTAAAAGTATTTTAGTTCTATTGCATAAATTTCCCTTCAAAAAGGTTTGCTCACAAAAGTTAGCAGATAACATGCTAGATGGGCACTGATAACTGTTTACAAAAAATGCTTGAGAAATTTGAATTTTTAACTATTTTCAATCACAGGGTATAAAAATCGTTCATTTCGATCAAATTGAGCCTTACAACTCAAGTCAAGTTTGTTGGCTCAAAAATGAGAGGTACAATTGTCATGCCACCAACTTTATACAGTTACACCATTATTTTTACCACATGTTGTCTGTTGTCAAGTGTAAAAATTGTCAAAGTGTAGTTTTGTTTTGTAAGAGGAACTCTTCTAACAGGGAGAACTACTACCAACTTAAATACAAACTTAAACTAAACCTTAACCTTAACTGAGCTCAAATCTACCTTTTCCATGGAGATTTTAATGTGATCCAAGCTATTGGTCAGTCCATTTATGTTGGACTCCGTGTTATTGCCGCCCGTCTCCTGGGTACTGCTCTCGGTTTCACTGTTGCCGCCGCTGCCACCGGCGCTTGTTACTGCCACATTACCACCACCCGTCGAGGTATAAGCGCTGAACAGTTGACGCGATAGTCTCGCCTTGCCACTGCCACCAACAACATCCGAAGAGGAGTTGGAGGTGGAGCAGGTGCCCGCTGGCAACGTTGACGCTGTGGTTGACGTTGATGAGCTGGGTACCGGTCCCGGCCAGCCGCCAATTGTTGGGATGATCGTCGTTGTTAGTTTATTATCCGGCTGCTCATTGAGCGTAGTTGCATCAGTGCCTATTGCAGTTGCAGCTGTCGTTGTTGCTGCAGTTGTTTGCTGTTCCGTTTGCTGTTTGTTATCATCATTGGACTCCAAATCGGACTCGTTGTTCTCCTCCTGATCCTGCTGGGCCACAAGAAAGAAAGAAAGTTAATTGTTAATTATTATGTTTATTTGTAGAGTTGTAATTTTTTTTATTTTTATTTTTTTAATAGGCACCGTCGTCGACGTTGGTTTCTCGCTCACCTCCTCCGGGCACAGTTCGTAGGCCATCGACCATGTGTTCTTGGCCGATTGCGAACGTTCCAGCATATAGCCATTGGTATTATCATTGCTCTGCGCGGGCGGTGACCACGAATATGAGTTGTATTGGCAGCCAATGCCACGTTGTCGCTCCAGCTCATCCTGCAGCCATTCAACGGCCACAGTCCAATGACGACTAATTGTCGGATTGGTATTAAGCATCTGCAACGCTATCGGTGACTTGTGGAACAGTTGCGTCAAACATTTGATTATTTGATAGGCACGCTTTTGATAATGCGTCTTCGCCCGCTGTATCGTGTCCAACAGACCCTCGCGCTCCTCCGCGACACCATTGAGTGCATTGTGGATGCGATGATGTTGCCACGAATCCTCAATCAACAGTATATTCAACAGCAAATCTGTGTGGTGCCGCATATCGTGGCAATAGGCATAACCACATTGCCACAACAGTTCGGTGAGCACCGCGCGTGAGAAATGTGGATTCTCCCAGCTGCAATACTGCAACAGTTTCAATCCCTCATCGCCCACATTAGTGTCCTCAATCACCTTTTTAATGTAGCTGCAAGCGAGCAAAAAACAAAAAGGAAGGATTCATTGCACCTTTTTCTCATCGATATATCTTATCACACCCTTCTTTTTTATCTATTCCTTTTTATTTATTTTCTATTTTTGGCTGTTCTCAGCCAAGTGTCGAAATATTTAAAACTGTACGAGTTTATTAATAGTTTCTTATTTAAAAACATTTCGTAAAAAATTTAAATTTTATGTTTAAATATTGCACTACTGCAACCAATTATTGGTTTCTCATAAAATATAAACATTCCCGAAAAATCATAATTATAAGAGTCATTCTTACTCGAATTTGAAATACCCCTGTTATTTGTAATGAGTGTAATGAAAGCAAACTTCAAATCCTCAGCTCATATATAGATTTTAGGAAAATATTATTTAGCCCCAGGGGTAGCCACAGAATTTTCCATTACTATTATATTAAGCGGCTAATTTGTGACATGTGTAAGAACTTTACTGTTTTTTTTTGACAATATATCTTTATACTTTTTTAACAAACATTTTGATAATAAGAAATCTTTGATTAATCATTTTATAGCTATACAAACATTCAATCTTAACTTTTCCTTAATATTGATTGCTTGTGTTAAAAATAAAATGTTCACAATTTTTAAACCGTTTTTTAACTATTTCGCACTATTATTTTGGCAGCGACTGTGGATGGCAATTATGACTTACCTGGTACGATTGAAGAGTATATCCATGCACTCACTGGACAGCGGCGTCATCTCCTCCTGGGCGATGCTCGCATCCTTGTAAGGATTGGGCAGTGGTCGTCCATTCTGATTGGAGCTCTGGCATTTATCGCTGACATCGCTGCAACGCACCAGATGCGAGACAACCTGATGCAGCTTACTGAACTCGGGATACTGATACTTAATCGATGGACCGGGTCCATCATCCATGGCCACCTGCATAAACTGGACGGGCACGTTCAGCTGGAGCAGAAAAAGAAGGCATTGAATTATATACAATAGAAATATGATTAAGGAGATTAGAAATTACCTTGAGTAGCTGCTGCTTCTCGCGTGTGCCCAGGCCCACATACATGCTGAAGAGGCTAAAGTAGTGCGGTAAATGCTTGCCATAGTCAGCCGCCTCGGATTTGAGCAGACGCAGCACACTGATCAGGACTTGTTCGCACAGATTGCTGCCCTCGTAGCCAACGAGCGGTTCATCATTGATGGCAAAATGGCAAAAGAACACAACCAGCTTGACGAACACGGTGCGCACCTCTGGCGATGGTGCCATCAATATATACTCGCCCAAACGTGATGGGGGCGAGAGCAGAGCATGATTCGCAAACCATTTGCGCACCAGCGACGAGGAACGTATGTGATGTGAGAGCGTGTCATACCTGTACATTAGAAAATAATATAATCATAGTAATCACAGCCTAAGCCATAGATACTGATGCTGAACCCCCTTCTTCGGGTGAACTCTATCTACTGGCGAATCCTATTTAATAATAAATGTTTAGGCTAAACTTCGTTGTTACATCCCATCACGAATCCCTCCTGGGGAAGTACACCAGCATATTTCAAGTTGAGAGAGTTGTGCAGACTTTAATCCGAAACGTATCGTATCGAAACACGGATATAGCGAATCTGTCCCATAATCAAGCAGCTTTAAATGCACTCAAGAGAACGAAGATTAAGTCAAAAGTAGATCTGAGTTGAGGTTCAAGATAGATGAGCACATACACACCAACAGCAGATAAACAGAAAATAATTGGGTGCAGGGAGACCCCTAACAGAACCAGATCTATTTTGTGGCATAGGAAGACAGAGGCACCAGATCAGGTCTAAGAAAAACCAAATATCTCTTAGTTAACTATAATCAAAAGCGATCAAAGCAAGTAATAGCCATGGGCAAGAGCAGACTTCGAATACTTCGTGGACTCTGGACAGAACTAAGAAGTGGTCTACGAAATCAACTAATCAATCTAGGTGAAGTCAGCTGGGATCTCTTTCTCTGAGAAAGCATCCTCCAAGCACATCTAAGCAGACTGCGTCGCCTTAGCTGGCGAAAAATGTAGTATCAGCAAAAATTGGTACAACATTTGGAATTAATGGTAGAGCTATAGGTTCAGCAGAGGGCATAATAGAGCAAACAGCTCGTTCTGCATGAAACCAGCCAACAGTAATAATAAATACCCATTATTGTCTTCTCACAACTCACCATTCGATGACGGGACCACGCAGCGATTTCCTTGTGCGAAATCCAGTGTGGAACAGAAACTGTGATGCCAATTGCACGCCTAGCAGCGACAGCTCCTCGGCAGCGGGTGTCTGGCAGGGCAATCAAAAGAAATGTGTTAATTTATATATAATTGTGAAAAATTACGCTCAGAAATAAAAATCGCGCTAAAATTTAGAAACGCGCTAAGGGCAGCTCAGCTTATTATTCAGCGAGTAAAGTTCTAAAATTGAAGCTTGTGGTAATAAACTTGAGGAAAATAAACTTGTTTAAATTCAATATTTGTCTTTCATTTCATTTCTACCTTTTAGAAATATTTTTTTTATTATTAAGAAATATATTTCTTGAAAATAAAAAAAGCATCATATTTTCAGAATTTTCGATCTACGGCAAGAGTTTCTAATATTAAAAAATATTATTTCTAAAAAATAAAATAAATTTCTAAATTTCAGGTCGACTTTTTTTCTGAGTGTATTAGTTTTGTGTACAACTTACAATCTTATCGCTGCGTGTCGAGGGAATACTGCAACTGACCAGCTTTTTAATGAAATTGAAAAACTCCACCGAGAAAATGCTGCGCGAATGCAGAAAACGAATATTCTGATGTCTGCAAGCGATGGAGTTAAAGAGATTATAGAAAATCGACAATATATATATATATTCTATAAATATTACGCACCTAACGCTGCGCTCGATTGGCTTTGGTAGCGGCAGCACCACATTGCGGCTCTCGGTTAGCGATAACTGCTCGACGCTGGTCTCAAATTGTTTGGGATTTTGATCGCAGCGCGTGTAAAATAGCATATAGGCATTCCACCAGCGCTTCTGGCGCCGATATTGCATTCGCTTCAGATTGTTGTCGTAGATCTCGCCCATATAGTCGCCGCCGAAGCATTGCAATTTCATTTCCTCATCCTCGTGCATTTTGCACTCGGTTACCTCGCCATCATCGAACTTGTACCACTGACACTTGCCATTCGCTGGATTTCTGCAAACGGAATAAATTAATTAATAACCACATATTGAGAATTGGGTATTAATCAATGCTTACTTGGAGACTATGTAGCTGAAGTAATGACCACCGGATGCCTGTCCGCTGTGCACCACAATGCCGGTCAGTTCGTATTTTGTTGTTTCAACACTTGTTTGACAATTATCACCCACTTCCACAACTTCGCCCTCTAGCTTAGCTAGGCCGGAAACTAAAATAAAAAACAGTTATATTTAATTGATATATTGCTTACACCATAATAAAAATCTATATTTGATTTTCGATTGGATTTAGATATGAGGTGAAGCATCATCTTTAATTTGATGTAGTGTGATTATTTTTTTATATCACAATTTGCTGCTGAGGAGGTTAAATATTTAACATCTATATAGTATAAAAGAAAACTTGAATGCCACTCATAAAGTCATAAAGTATAGAGAATTCAAAAATTTTTATTTTTCCCAATTGGATAATCAATTGCGAAATGCACTTGCTGTTATTTAAAATTATTTTTTTCTAGACTTAAGGCCTGCTTTCTACCTAGACTTTTTTAGTATTTTCTCTAGTACATTGAATAAAACTGCAATTTGTTTGAACATTAAAATAAATTTCCAATTTAAGTCATATAAATGAATTTTCGATGCCTATGAATTCACATTTTTTCCAGAAAACTTAATATTCTGTGTCTGGGAAATAATTAAATAAAATTCGCTTCTTACGATTGGTGCTGAACTGATGGAAAAACACGAACAGGGATATTTGTTTACCGTTGACAATAGTGATATTATTTTTGACAAGTGCCATAAATCTCACCTGTGTAGGGCTCCATATCGAGTATACGCGGAAATTCAAAATAATCATTAAACTTAATCGCACAAACGCGCTCGTAGTCGTATTCAAAGCGTTTCAATTGTATGGCTAACACGGGCGGCAGTTTCTTCACACATAGCCGCTTAATGGTAACTACCTAGGGGGAAACGAAAAAGAGATATAAAGATTATTAGAATTTCGAATAGAATGATTAACTATTGGGACTCACTTTTTTATCACATTTATCACAATGGTATGCATCAGCTCCCTCGAGCAGCTCTCCCTTGACATACTGCTCCAGAGATTCGGTTAATGAGCTATGATTCCTAATATCAACACTAAATACGCTAAATGGTTCCTCTTTGGAGTAGCGATGTGGGCACTCTTGGCATATCTTCTGATCGCTAAACGAGCCGCCCAACGTTGCATTCATCAGTTGCGTGTAGCCCAACGCCTTCAGACCCTCATCGAGGCTCTCGAACAGCGACATAAAGAACTCAACGGCATCCTGTTGTTCGCGCAAATTCACTGGCTCGCCTTGTAATCTATTAAAAAAAAAAGTCATTCGACAAAAAAAGGAGAGATCTTTGAATTGATTGCATGGTAAAGTCTACTGTAATCATTATAGAGTAGTCGAAAAAGACAAAATTATTAGTCAAGAAAGCAGCATCGATTTCACTATGTAGTAATTTAACTACAAACATAACACCCAGCACACCCCAACGATTAATTAGCTAGTGAAGGTAATTAAGGAGGAGTCTATCGGTGTACGGATATAGTACAGCCCTGCCATAGCAACGAAGGACCAAAACACAAGATCCTTATTCCAGAATTGAATGAACAAGAGAAGTGAGGAGTCTTATAAGGGTCAACAAATTCCAACTCCTAATAAAACAAAAAACTTGAAAGTCCATAAAAAAAGATCTTGCACTTGGAGCAGTTCAATTTGAGCAAATTCTATTTACACCATGACAAAAAAAAATAAAGTAAGCAAATCAGGAACAATTTGAAGAAGCCCCATAGTGACTGTGGTAGAGGCCAGAGGTTACTAGGATAATCCTAGAAAGTGATGTATTGAATTTGTTTTGCAGACAGAAAAACAATTTCAGGTAAGAAGGTAAGGTTTATGAAGCAGGCGGCAATGATTAACAAAAACAATCAATAATTATGAGAGGGGATTCTAATTCAGTTGAACTCACTTGAAGTGCGTCCAGAGGCCGCGTGGCACATAAAACTGCAACGCACTGTGTCCCAAGTGGGCGAATATTGCCTGTACATGCTTCAAGATGACCACGTGGTAATTTTTGCGCACATCGGCGGAACCACCACTGGCATCATCCAGGGACGTCGATACCACCGATGATGTTGATGCAAGCGAGGACATTGGGGCGGGTCCAAAGAACGAGGGGCCGAGACTGGCGCCACTGCTGCTGTTGCCGCTGTTACTCAAATCAGAGTCGCCGCTGAAGTCTTCGTTGTCGTTGGTGGCGGCACCGTGCGCCTTTAGGATGCCCACACGTACAGCGGGTACCATGTACAGCTGTTGCAGCACCGAGTTCATGTAGCACGTGGCACCCGCATTCTTCAGGCCACAGAAACCTTTTGCTGCCCGTGCACCAACCGGCGGCCAATAATCCCATTCGCGCAACGGATCCGTATCTAAAATAGTAAATATATTAATATTAATAATTAATTAATAGATTGTACAGATATTGAAAGCTGACTCAGAAAAGATCGGAATATAAATTGTACAGTAATGGATAGGTGATTAAGAAGAACGCTTGGGCAAAATTGTACAGATATTTTGACTATCCTAATTGAATTCTTAACTAAAGTTTGTGTATCGTTATAGCCGTATTTATCTTTAATTGTTATCAGAAATCGATTTTAATCGATATTCTCGAAAAATGGCAATTAACGATCAAATGAAATAAACTTGATATGCAGAACTCATATTCCAAATTGCACTCTCTAGCTCTTATTGTCCCTGAGATCAGCTTGTTGTTGAAGTATAAATCAACTCGGTTGTTGATACTTCATTATGTTTCTTCCAATGGGTCTAGTGCTTTGCTTGACGCAATCAAGCAGAAAGACGGATATATAACGATGGAGCACTCTTCAGACTGAACACGAATAAATATTAATTAGGTCTTCCCCCTCTCCATCTTATGCAATTTATTTAAGAATTATTATTATTATTATTATTATGTGTGACTTACCCGTGCAAACGAAATCGATGAGTGTATTGGTGAGTAGCTTCATATTAGGAACACAGAGCTGGCACAGAGCGATGAGGAGATCACAAGCGGCCGCAATTGTATGCGGACTGCGGCAGACGGGAGGTGGCACGGTGTCCATTCGCAGACTGCCATGCTTGCGTAAATGCAGATATTCGCGTGAGGCCGTAAACAGAAAATCATCGATGAGCTCATGGATGAGTTCATTTAGCTGTGCCTTCGAGTCGGGCATGAGGAAGAACATCAGCTCTTTGGCCAAACAAAGATGACCCTCAAGCAACTCCTCGTGGACCTGAGTATCCCCAGTGATTTTGACATTCTCGCGTATTTTACGCAACCATTTGATCTCATCACCGAGCAAATGTTCACCAATTTGAAGTGGCCAATTGTAGATGCAACCGTAGGACAAAGTGCGACACAGCACCGAAAAGAATTCCGCACACGTTGCCTCATATTGTGGCACCAATGTTTTCAACGCACTCACCAACAAATTGACCATATAGACAAAGGGACGACGATCCCCGGCACAATAGGTGGAGGCCAAAAACAATTGTTCGGAGGCAACTTGACGCACATGTCGCATCGGATTCTTCAGCACAATGGATGTAATAAACTTGGGCCAATTGGCATCGTTGCTCAGTGCCTCATTTGCACTGGGATTGAGTATGAAGGAAATGGTCATCACTTCGAGTGCTTCCTTGCACATGCTAAAATCCTGACCATCTGGCACAATGGCATCATCCTCGAAATCTGCGTTTTTGTTGCTATTATTGCTGCAGCTACCCAGCGCCTGCAAGTTGCCACACGATGAGGCCCAAGCCAATTGGACGACCGCTTTAATGGTGCTAATATCTGGACATGACCATTGCAACGTTGAACTAAACAAGGCACGACAACGTTCACCCTCGTGACTCGCGGAGAGCATCTCGGTGGCGAGGATTTCCGCCAGCTTAGCGGAAATAGCACGCAACGTACCCTGTGCATTATTCGGCATTGTGGAAAAGTTCTGTTTGAGTATATCCACCTGAGACCGGGCACCATTATCATAGTCACAAATCATGGGCTCATCCCCTACACGCGACAACACACTGCCAACAATGTACAGGAATAGTTTGGCCAGTCGCAGCACACCCTGGAACGAGGCACGCTTCGTATGCATATCGGCATTGGGCAGAAAATTGTTTTTCGTCAGCAATTCAAGCACAAAGTGCGCACAGCCCGAGTGCATCCACGAAGATTGCACTTGGAGTGCTGCCTCCCCGAGGGGATCCAAAGCGGGTATTAGCAGGCCATGGAGCACACTCAAATTGTAGAGTACCTGCGCAGGCGCCGGGTGAAGAAACATTTGCTCCGGCGTACAATCATCAGCGTTGAGAGCGGCATCACCGCCGACATCCTCCGGCTCCTTGGGTCCGTCACCCGTGCTGGCGGTTGACTTGGGCACACGACACATAAGCTGCAGCTGTCGCATCGTGTGACGATCGCAGGGCAAAAGATGCAACAGCACCTTGGCGCTATCTCGCAGACGACCATGCTCCAAATCACTGCCAAGCTGATAGAGTTTGAGAAAGAATTCGGTGTACTGATAATTCTGGGAGATAATCACACCGGGCAGCGTCGACTCCGATTCGACACGTTGCATATCCGGACAGGGTCTGGGTGGAGAACCAGTGCTCGAATCACTCGAGGAATCGGGACTGCTGGCGAGGCCAATGCCCACTGGTGTCAACTTCGCCGTCAATATCATCTTGTCCCGTATGGTGTATTGATAGAGTGGGTTTATTTCATCGGTGATTTCGATGAGTTCACCATTCGTATAGAAGAGATCCACTTTGATGTTGGTCGTCGCATTGGAGTTGGTCGTCGATGAGGAGGAACTTGTGTTGCCCTTGATGCGCTTCAGAAGATTACGCTTGAACGCCGCCATTGTTTCATTGCTATGCGTCACAATCTCGAGGTCATCGATGGGTCGTCCAGGCGTCTGGAAACGTATATAGAGACTAGTGTTCTTGCCACGCGTTACACGACTCAGGGGCAAATGGATGCGATCACCGCTAAAGGAACGATCACACTCCTTGATGTATTCCTGCAGCACCTTGATAATGCGACACATTTTCTCCGCCTCAATGTAACGCATTTTACTATCCTTAGACTCATCATTAGCCGCATTATTCTCGGCATTATCCTCGACCAGCATTGTTTTGCCCAAGATCAGGATATTGCTATAATGGGTGCGCAAGCGGGAACAACATTCGCCAATGAACATCTCATGGAATTCGGTGATATGCTCCTGCAAACGTGGCCCCAACGCCGTGGAAACCTCTTTGAGCAGATCAATGGCCTTATTTGCAATCTCTTCGCCGCCGGTGGTTATGACACGCCACAAATAATCCTTCCCAATCAAATCCTCATTATCCAATATATAGCCACGATGAATGGCCTTCAGTTTGTCCTCCTTTGAATTGACAGCCTTAAAGAAACGCTCAAAACACTTGATGCCACTCTCGGTGAGCAAATGTGGATCCAATTGGAGGATGTTATTCTCAAAGAAATCCTTATTGATGCCGGGATCAAGATCCGGTTCCTCGCCCATCAGTTTGCCGAACCAGCGGAAACATTCCTCACGATCTGCGGTAAAAACGGCATTCACAGCCAAACAATGCCAGATTTGTTTCGCCTGAAACAAATAAGTTAGAAATCATAATAAATTAGTAAGTAAGGGGATAACGCACCTGATCGGCACAGAGCCAGAGCTGACCATCCTTTAGCAGAAATTTCAGGAACTCTAAACGTTCGGCAATCTGTGCATGATGAGGAAAACGGCCATCGATCAGAATTGTCGCCGCATCCAAAGTGGGCGTCTCATTGACTAAGGCGCGCACCTTTTCCATATATGCCGTCAAACTATTTGTGACGAGGATCACCAACGAATAATCATTTTGGAGTCGTTCAATGACCTGGAGACGATTGATGCCCGTCTGAGTGCGTGGCGCATGATTCGGTGTCGTATCGTACAAACAACAAATATCGCGAATTAAACGCAAAGCGGGCAAAACCCAAGAATCTCCGGATTTCAGTTCACCGACGCACTTGTCCAACCAAATGGTCTTCTGGGCATCTCGCTCCTGCGAACAACTATAGTCGAGTATTTTGACATGGGCGCCCAACGCCTGATCGAGCACCTCGGGCGGCACCTCCTGCGAGTGGGCGAGCGTCCAGAAGAGCTTCAGCACCTTCTGCGCCATCACGCCATTCTTATCGTCCTCGGCGAGACGACGTATTAGCTCCAGCAAACGCTCCCGCTGACGCTTATTCGCCGTCGTCATGCTGGCCTGCATTTTGGAGAAGGGATTAATAAAGATAATAGAGATCATATTGCATTCCTCGTCTCACCTGAAATGCCTCGAAGAGATGATCCAGCTGTTCGGGCGTAAAATCCCAGGCCAACTTGGCCAACAGATCGTGCATATTCTTAACGATTGCCTCATGTTTGCCCGCCTGTGCACGCCACACCGCATCCAAATCGTCGAGCGTTAGCGCCTGCTCCTTGATCAGGAAACGTATTATCTTCTCCAGCTTCTCCACATACTGGGGCTGATGCAGTGAGTCCTTAAGCACAATTCCCAACACATCGGATGACTTGATCCATTGGGCCATGCGATCCGCTGTCAACCAATCCACTTCATCCTCAGGCAGATTGTGAGGCACCGGTTGCGATCGATGCGAATAGTAAGAGACGGAGGAGAGCACTTTATTAATCTCATTCAGAGCATTCATTTTGCCATTGAAACTGGACACTTGCAGCAGACGCAATATCATCTTCAGTCGAAACATTTCCAGATCACGTATCAATTCCTCTTGGCCGGACAAACGGCTGGCGAGGAAGCGGGCCGACTTTACAATACCATTGATGTAATCGTTGCGTCCCTCGGGTTTCACCTCCCGCTTCAGCTCCTCATCCGTGAAACTGTCGAGCAGATCCAAGACAACATTCCAAGTGGGCATAAAGTACTTGGCAATCGTAGCTGGCGTTAAGAGTTCATAGCACTGACCAAATGGACGCAGCAGGCTGTGTATCAACGCCAAAGTTAAACGATTATCCTGTCCACCGGTAATCTCCGTCTCCACCTTCACCTTATTTGTGGCTGAGGATTGATTGCGCCTTAGCAATTCCAACCCGCTATTGAAGCGCTCGAGCAGATTGTCGAAGCCGCCCAACTGTCCGAAGCGATTAATGAGATCGACGAGCCAGCCACGCGGCGGTTTTGGTTCTGCCGGCGATTTGGCAAACATCTTATTGCTATCGAGCACACCCCAAATGCATTCGGGCGCCGCAAAACATTCCGGCTGACGGGCGCCATTAAACGTATTGAACTTATTGTCCGGATCGAAGACAATCGCCAGCAGATCAAGCAAATAGGGATTATCCCGTTGCATGTGTATCGCAATCAGATGCAACAATTTGCCACACGACACCAAAATGCAATGATGGATATTATATTTCCACGAATTGACCGCCTCATCGGTGAGGATCTTGGCAAACGATGTCGTTAAGCCATTGCGATAAAATTCCACGCATGGCTCACAGTCATGATCGGCACCTGAAAGACGTGAATTTTATTATTTATATATAAACTAAGTTGATACACAATATTTTATATAGTTGACACACAATAAAATAATTTAATTACCTGCTTGGGCCAATTCGATGGCGGCATTTAGCAGCACCTCCAGCTCCTGTTCGGGCAGTACGGGCACCACCCAGCGCGGATTCGATATCTTCTGTGTTAGCGAGCGCAGTTTTGTCGTTGGAAATGACGCTATCAGTTTTTCCGGTGACCTATACACAAGACAAAATGTATAAACAAAAATATACTTTTATATATAAAAAAATTTGTGAACTTGAAAAAAGTTTAACTCAGCTCATTATTAAGTAAATTTCTAAATTTGGTCTGATTGTGTTTGCAAAAAATGTATTGTTTTGCTTTAAATATCCCCAAAAATCTTATAAATATTCCTTTTTTTTTTTTAATTAAAATTTAAAAATTAAATTTTATTTTCAATATTCCGATCCATATCTATTGTTTAGTTTTCATAATTGTTTGTCGACTGTTTTAGTTTAAATTAAATATATAAATAAAATTTAAGTTTGTGCTTTTCTTATTACGGGTTGGATTTACTAAAATATAGATATTATATGTTTAATTTTCTCATACCTTCTTATTATTAAGAAATATATTTCTGAAAAATAGAAAAAAAAACAAATACTTTTGGAATTTTCAATGAAGGGCAAAAACCATTATAATTTTCTGGAAAATTAGAATTCCAAACACAAGAAATGCTTTCTATTTTTAAGGGCGATTTTCTTAATTTTAGATTGCATTTTTTCCGAGTGTATTTTTTGGGTGTGCGAGTGTGCGTGATCTACACACTTCTTTAACGTAAGTAGATAAGCGATAATTCTGCTAGCTTTTTTCTTTTGTTTTTATTATCGTCGGTGTTCGTGTTTATAATTATTATTTAGATTGCACATCACCTACTAACACACACACTCACAACACATACACACACACACACACTATGTGCGTGAAAAATAAACTCGTGATTTGAATTACTTTCTGTGACTCAAGGGAAACACAAAAGGGCACTAATTGAATTGAATTCAAGCAATACTTTAATGGCACTTCTTGCAACAAAACTAAAAAAAAAAACTGCGCAAAGCTAAAACAATAAACAATTGACAGCAAATAGCTGTATAAGGGAAAGCCAACAAACTTCGAATCGAATCACAATTAATTGGGCTCATTCTCACAATAATTAGTCGCAAGACAAATATAAAGCTATTATTGCTACAGTTCTTATTCATTGTTTTGTGTATTTGGTGACCTAATTTTATAAGTTAAATATGTAAATATTTGTACTTATCTATTATTTAAATGTTTAATAAATAAATATATAATATGTACTTTGTTATCAATCCTATGATTTCTATAGTCTATAATATGGACAAATTTCGTCATAGCAACATTTTTACAAACACTATAAATTGAACAATTGAATGCATGGATAGCGACAATACTAACTGCGGGTACTTCTGATATGATATCTGACTTCAAATCTATTTCTGTAGATCACATTGAAAGTGTTAGAACTTAAATATAAATAAATAATTTTAAAAAGAGTTCAACCAATACAAAAACAATAATTTTAAAGAGTTTTTCGCAAATTCTATATTCTGACTAGCTTATGAAAAATAATTACGAATTTAAGGTAATCACTATTATAAATATTCCAAAAGCTGTAGCTATTAGCTATTCAGCAGAGGCTGCGTTGATTTTTAAGTTTCAATTAATTTAAATTATAAAAACTGAAATTTAATATTTCACTTAATAAATTTAATTTAATTTTATATAAATGTCAATTTATACGGCACAACTGCGGCTGCAGGCATTAATTTATTCTATACTCTTTAAAATCACTATTTCTAAATTTATTTAATAATAAATAAATTAATTTTAAAAATTTCATAAGTTCACACAATAAATGTACATATCAATAAAATTAACAAATAGTATGAAAACACGAACGAACGTATAAAATGGAGTTCTTAATGATATAAATGGAGGACTCTCTGAATTGATTACATGACAAAGTCTATTGCAATCAAAATAGAGTTCCCGAAAAATAAGTACTTCGTAGTAAATTGATTAAGAGAAAATGGGAAGAAGTAAACGGAACATTTAGAGAACAGAAACATTAATTTGAATCGATTTCACCATTTTCTAATTTTGAAAATATTCGAAATAGCTCAAAATTAGATGTATTAACCCGCATGGAAACATGTTTTCAATTCGGAGCAGCAATTTGCATTGATGGAAGAGTTCTGAAGGTTTAGCGGGAGCCACAATAATATATAACTATTTTGAACTGCATGATTCCCAAATAATAATAATAATTTTGAATACTTACACAATCGTCTCGCTGCTCTCCACGATTGCTGCAGCTGTTGCTGTTGTCGCCTCCGCAGCTTGGATATGTTCCTGACTGTTGGTGGTGCTATTGTTGGAGTCGCCACCAATGCCAGTGGACATCATGTTCGTTGTTGTTGCTGCGTTTATTGCTGCTGTTGTTGTTGATGTAGTTGTTATTGTGACTGCTGTTGCTGGTACAGTGACCGATCCCGTGACTGCTCCTGTTCCCGTTTGAGCTGTGCTCGTTATGCCCGTTGTTGCAGCTGGATTATTACTGTTATTGCTGCTGTTGTTGGTTGTGGCCTGGCCTGTGCCTGTGTTGCCCTGTGCCCGGCGCGTATCGAATGTCATTGTAGTTGTTGTGGTTGCGCCCCTTGGCTGCAGCACCAGCGTTCAACTCAGAAATCCGAAGCGCCGCTATTGTTTCGTCTTCTCTGCTTGTTGTCTTATCAGCTGTTTATGTTTTAAGTGTGATTGTATAGAAAGTGTCTACGCTGGGCGGCTTTGGCTTTTGACTATTTTGACTATTGGCTATGGCAGTCCTAGGAGAGAGAAACAAAGAGAGCAGAGATGCACTTCTTCTTGTTCTGTTTCCACCGTTGCTGTTGTTGTAAGTGTTGTTAAATGAATTAATTATGTTTGATTTTGTAGCCAAATGTACATTTGAGGCACTGTTGGTCGTCGGCTTCGTCTTCTTCCTCCTCTTCTTCTTGTGTCGACACCTCTCTCTCTGTCTGTGTGTGTGTTGGTTACCTTTTCCTTTTGATTTGTTTCTCACTGGAAACGATGAATGTTATTCCAACAAAAATTAGTTCTTGCTGCTGTTAATTTTGTTTTTGTTGCTGTTGCTCTGCTGTTAGCGGCGCCCTGCATTTAGTTTACATTACTTCTCCTCAACGGGACACAATTGCAAAAATCTATAAACTGCAACGAAAGAGAGAAAAGAAATGACAAAATGAATACACGAGAAAAGGAGACCGAAAAAATACACACACATACGCATACACACACATACGCACACACACACAGAGGCGCACGCATAGCTAACGAAAAAAAAAGAGCGACGCGAGCAGTGTTGAGAATATGAAAAATCAATATTATTTAATAGAAGAGAGGGTGGAGAGGGGCAAAGGCAGGCGCTGAGGAGCCGCTGTTAAATGTATGTGTGAGCACATACTCACACACACAGATACATGTACATATACACGCCTCTCCCGTGAATTTAATTTAATGTTGTTGTCGTTGTTGTTATCGTTTTACGTTGTTCTTTTTCACATGCTTATATTTATTTATTTTGTTTTTTTTTTTAAGACAAACAAAGAAGATTTTTGCTTATAGCCGAAAAAGAAATAAAAATTACATCACGCCGGGCAAAAAGCAAAGAGTAAAAAAACATTTATTCTTATCCTTATTATGCCTGCTCCTTTTTCCGCACTTGTTCTTCTCCGTTCGCTCCTTTTTTTAGGTCTTATTTTAAATAAACGGGCAACACTGACGTGCAAATAAAAAAGGCAACGAATATTGTTCGTTGTCAACACTGTATATGCATATGTTCATATGTATATGTATGTATATGTGTTTGTACATAAACTTTGCAGCGCAGTTTGTGGGATGGAGGGGAGGAAGGGGGCAGGGCAAGTGCAGCGATGACTGCGGTCAAAATTGCAATGCGTGTAATCAGAATAACGAAAGATTGTAGTAAATGTTGAAATATGTATTTTATGTTAACATTTTATATGTTATTTGCATTTTGACAGAACATTTTGAAGTTTTCTATCTTTTTTTGGCTACATTTTTCACATCCAATACACACAGACGCGTACACATGTGTATACGCGCAGCTATACACACACACGCACACAAATCGCTTTGGTTTTGCACAACTCACCATTTTGTGCATCCGCCCTAAAAACACTGCGTTTTTTTTTATTAATTTACGCATTAATATACGTTGTTGCACTCATACCCGTTAAGGGCATATCATAGTTGTAGTTGTTGTCGTAGCACAAAATTTTAAAACTAATTATGTATATATATTTATATATTTCTTTCTAGCAATTTTTTATTTTTGCTGGCTGGCTCTCCTAAGCTTCACAAATCAGCCGGCCGATAGCCAAAATGGCGTCTCCGTTGGTGGTGGTCAATATTTGCAATTGTTGTTGTTGTTTTTGTTATTGAATTATTGGCGTATTGCCTATTCAGTTAGTATAGTTATATTTTTCTTATTTTTTTGGTTTCCTTCGCGACTTCCAATAGTAATATTGGTGTTAATTAACATTTCAACTTGTGACGACCGACAGAATTTGGTAGCCGGCCGATGAACGACCTGCCTAAATTTAATATCGATATCACACAGTAAAACAACCTGCACCCCTGGCAAACACTTTCTATCGTGTTTGTTATTCGTTTAGCTTATCGATGCCATATGCAGATATGTTTAGGTCATAGGGATGGAGGTGTTTAGAACAATAGTTCTGCTCTTCCGATCTGATTGTTATGCATGATATAGTCAATAGTTAATGTTAAGTCACAGCTGTTCGTTATTCCTCTGTTGGGACTCTGTTAACTGACATAATATAATCATAAGAGTGGGCATGTTAAGCTTATAAGATGATATGAATTTGTTTTTTTTTACTTTTAAGCAAATTAAATGTTAATTTAAATTGCAAAATAACAACAAAACAAAATAATAAGTTCGCGCTTTTCATAAATTACAGCAAATGTTAAAGTTTTCGGGGTGCCCAGAGCTGTAGCATATTAGTGTTGGTTAAGTATTTGCGGTGATTGAGATTGTGGCCAGAGAACAATAACAACAATAAATAAATAAATAAATAGCGCTGTGGCATAAAAATATGTACAATTATTTGGATCGCTGCCCCGGCATTTACTGTGGACGATCGCTGCTCGAAAATGGCAGCTGGAGCAGCTGCGGCGTTTGCCCACGAGGATCACGGGTAATTTCGAAATTTATTCTCAATTTGTTTTATTTGAAATTTAAATGTTATTCTTTCAGGTGAATGCGAGTTTTGCTTGCATGCCATGTCGGGATGAGTTGAGCACTTATTCGTGGCTATATTTGGGATTCATGACAATGCTGCCACTGATGATGCACTGTTTCTTCATCGACATGGATGCCAAGGATCGCAAATTTTCGCGCAAACAATTAATTTTGACAGCCAGCGCATTTGTTGAAGTTGCCATGGCCGCAATTTTGGCAACGCTTTTCATGGAACCGTTGTGGGAGCTGCGCCTGTTTGCCTGCGAGGTGCGCAAGCTGACTGACTGGTACACACTCTTCTACAATCCCAATCCCAACTATGAAACCGTATATCATTGCACCCAGGAAGCCGTCTATCCGCTGTGTGTAAAAAATATTTATACATAATTTAGCACATTTATTTTTATATCTTTTTTGCAGTCAAACAATTGTCTTGGTTTATTACTTTTTGTGTTTGCTCAACATGTTCATTATTCGTCCCGTGATCAGCTCCATGCTGGATGTGCGCGGCAAGGCGCCGATGTATTCCGCTCTCTATTTTCTGCCACTGCTCACCTTGATTCACGGCACCTGCTGCGGCCTCATTTGTGAGTCAATTACACTTGGAAAAAATCACATTGAAATTTAGAAATTTGCCACATTTTTGGCATTTTTGATGTAGTGCAAAAGCCTTTCTAATTTGAGGGAAAACTATTTCTATATTCAAGAAAGAGTCAAGCCAAAAGTCTTTCCAATTTAAAGAAAAATTATATTTCCAAAAACAAGAAAAACTTTCTAATATTTAGTCGATTTCTTTCCGATTGTCATCAATAGTTTTCCCAGCGCAGTTAAAATAATTATTATATTTTTTTAGACTATTCATTCCCATATTTGAGCATTGCTATGTCGATGGTGGCCAATGCAATACATTACTCCCTGAAGCTGGATCAGACTCAAAAGGCGCTGCTTCTCACCTCCGTGTGGGACGTCAAGAATGTGGTCATCATTTGTAAGTTACATATAAATAAATAATTATATATATATTCGAATATATATATATATATATATATGTATTGCGGATAGCACAACTTCGACGAATGAAAAGCAATCCATTAGTTTTGCAATTTTTTCATTGGCTGATTTTAAATATATTGTTTAATATTCACCCTGTAAATTGAAGTTGGTGCTGCTGCTCGAATTCTTTTCAGCATATATATATTGTTTACAATTTTCATAATTATATTATAGACGTTTTAAAAAGTTGAAAAAATTATGTTTTTATTCTTGCTCACTTTTTTCAAAGATTCTTACAATTCTCAAAACGTATTCATAACTATTCCTTCAAGTTTCAAATTTAAAAAAAGATACATTTGAAACATTTCCGGAGAGAGTGTTGCTTTATTATTTTTATCGCAACTGTGTGTATATTATATTAAATTAATTATATATTGTTACTTTATTTTTAGCTGTTCACTGGCTGCTGCTGGCCTTTGGCATCTCCTCGTTGAATTATCATTACGCGTTGCTGTGTTTGGTGCCATTTCCGTCGCTCTTCTATATATTGACTGTCCGGTTCACCGATCCGGGCGAGTTCCGTGAGATCGAGTCGCGCATTTGATCCGGCAATGTGCAGATGCAGATCTTTCATGCGCGAGGCGCTCGGCGTTCCACAGTTGTTATCTATGTGTAGTCGCAGTAGTAATAGTAATAATAATAATATAATATATATGTTTAAATTATTTGCCCCCATATATATATATATATATATATATTTGTGTATATTTGTAATCAAAATCCATCAATGTCGTCATCGTCTTTTTTTCGTTTTAATTATATTTCACATTAATTATACACATATAATAATATTTTAAATATAAATCTTTCAGTTTATCCCCATATCTAAATTAATTTTTACACAATATATATATAACTTGAGATTGGGTATATATATATTGAATTTTGCACGCCACACGCCATCTCTCTCTCTCTATATGTATATGTAGATATATAATCGTATTCATATATCATACATAGCTAGGATATTATTTTAGTAGCTTAAATCAATATCCATTCATAGAATACACATCGAGTTTAGTTTGATTGCTGGGGAGGATGCGGATGCAGATGAGCTGGGCAGCTTTTTATTTTTTTCTTTGCTATTGTTTTCAATTCAGTTCCACAAATTATAATCTGTTGTATCGCTACTCGTAGTTGTAGTTGTTGTTGTTGTTGTGGTTGTTGTTGTTGGTGAATTGTTGCGCTCCTCGAGGAATTTCAAGCGTCTCTTTCGCAACTCACTCAGCTCCGTGCTCTCCTCGTTGTCCACATTAACGCAGTTGTCGTCTGCGGACGGCATAACATCCACATCCACATCCACTTCATCATCATCCTCAGCGCCCAGATCCTCGATAGTAACTTGCTCGGAGACACCACTACTCGGAGCAGGAGCAGCAGCACTGAGCTGATGATGCGCCGTCTGCTCCACTTTTGCTGCAGCTGCTCTCGATGTGCTTGGCTCATCATAGACAGGATTTGGATTGGAATTCACTGGAACTGCTGCTGCGACTGCTGCTGCTGCTGCTGAAAGAGCTGTTGTTGTTGCTGGCGGAGGCAATCTGGCCACCAGCAGCTGATATTGCTGCATCAGCAGATTGGCCGAGTCCACCATTAGCGATATATTGCGCAGCATCTGAGAATATAAAACAAAAGTGGATTAATATTTGCCAAAATTGCATTTAGTTAGCTACCTTTAAGCGTTCCTCAATATGCTGTCGCAGATTGCCCTCCATAGCGAGCAGTTCCTCCTCGTTGAACCTGGTCAGATCCAGTGGCATGGGTGGTGGTGGCACCACTGGAGGCGTAAAATAACCAAATGGGGATTGCATCATAAATGGTGATAGCATAGGCGGCGGCGGAGGCAACCCAGCCAGATTGGGTAAGCCAGCTGCAAAGTGGAAAAATACATCAAATATTTGAGGAATATATTACTGGCTAATCCAGCTGAGTAGCGGAAGGGTTAAATAACTAGGGAACTTAATAAATATAGAAAAATAATGATAGTAATAATATAGTAATTACTGGCATCGCCGAAGATGTCCGCAAAATTGGGAAGTCCAGCATTGCGAGCAATGGCGCCATTTGGACGCGCCAGATGTGGATCCACGCCAGGCGCTGTAGCTGCTCCAGTTGCGCCCGCTGCAGTTGCCACAGCTTCACCAGGCGCTGCTCCAGGTGCAGCTGCCCCAGGTGCTACTCCAGCTGCTCCTGGTACAGCTGCTCCTGCTGGCACTGCTCCCACTCCGGCTCCACCCGGATTCGCTGCGTCATCCGCACGCGGTATGGCCATCGAATTGATGGCCGGCGTGCGCAGGATATTCAGGCGACAGGTTGGACATGTCTGTTGGCGCTGGAACCAAGAGCGCAGACACGTCGTGTGGAAGATGTGCCCACAGGGCAGCTTTTTCGAATGATTGACCATATCCTCGCGGCAAATGATGCAAATATTATCAGATTGCCGCAACTCCTCCGGCGTTGCATCCGGATACAAGGTGTTCATATTGCGGATGGCGCGTCTCGACATGATCACATCGTTGAGCGCTTTGCGGAAGTTGCGGATTGTGAAGAACATGGGCCGGAAGACGAACATGGGCAGCGCATAAATCTTGGCCATAATAACTACAAACAGCAGATACAACACGACCTTAATCAGCCCAATTACCAACTCCGTGTAGAGCAGGAATACGGCTTTGTTCTCCCACGGCGTATCCGTTCGCATCTCGGCCGCATGCAGCACATATTTAATTGTTGTGCTCGCAATCACAGTCAACAGAATCGCATACTCAAAGCCAAACACCAACTGCACGGTTGGTCCACGCACCAGCGTCGAATTGTAGGCGTGCATGAGGAGCACATAGTCGAGGATGCCCAGCATGGTCAGCAGACTGCCAACGCGGATGTGAAACAGCCAGCCAAGCACAGGAGAACGCTCCATCTGCGCAAAACAGAAGACATTGATTAATCCAGCATACAGAGTAGAAGGAATGCAAATTTAAAGTGTTTAGTAAATATTAGAAAACCAAATGCTTATTTTTAGAAACCCTCAGAAAGAGTTGAGCTGTTTTTAGATAAATGTTCCTAACAATTAAGAGGCTTTTGCCTTCGTGTTTTGTCTTAAATATTATAAATATATTTCCTAATAATAATAATTTTTTTTTTTTGTTCAAATTAAGCTAGATGAATTTATAAACTAAATTTATGAATGTAGATAAACTTGGATTTTCTAAGAGGTAGATAGGATATGGCTACGAGCAGCTATATATAGGAGCTGAATCAACTATGAGCCAACATATAGTAGTTGTGGTATGCAACCAAGCCAAAACAATATAATATATATATAAATATTTACTGCCTGCCATAAATGCCATAAATGGAATGCTTTATCGCACACTCTAAAAAATAAAAATGTTTTCTTGTTTTAAGAAATATAAATTTCTTAAATTTGCAAATATGGAAAATTTGTTTTTTTCTTTCAATTCTTAAGAAATATATTTCCTTAAAATAGAATATATTTCGAAAAAGTAGAAAAAAATCCTTTCTGGAAATCGAAAGTTTTTTAAATTAAAAAATATAAATTTAGAAACTATTAAAAATGTTTAAAATGCAAATAATCAATAATGATACAAGTAACAAAAAGATAGCAGAAGAATTCTTCTACATAAATCAACAAACAAACAAGTTAGCAGAGGAATTCTTCTACCCAGAAAATTAGACATCAAAAAACTAAAATTAAGAAATGTAAATTCTGGTTTTTAGAAAATCACAATTTTTAATTTTAGAAATTACTTGGTGAATAATAAGCTGAGCTAAATTCTAAAATTAGGTACTATTTTTGTTGGCAGAGTGTAGATGATTTATACTCGTATGGCATAGATAAGATACTGCTGCGAGCAGAATGGCTGACCTTTATGAATGTTATAACTATTAAATCAATTAAAGTTCTCATTTGGATGGCTTATGCTTATGCTGGAGAGAATGCGAAGAAGAATGGGAAGAAAACACTTGCAATATTCAACGATCCCTGGACAGGACACTTCAAACTAAGAAGTCACCTAACTAAACTATATATAGTCCGCAGCGAACAAGTCTCAATTTCTGATAAAAAAAAAAAGAATTCTCAAAGCAGATCAGAGAAGACTGGAAAAAGATTTTGTATCCCCCCTTTGGGAAACATTTTTTAAGGTCGGAGCATTTAGTAAACCTGGAGCCGAAGTCGCATCTATGGAATACTTTATCACACGGAGACTAAATAGAAACAGAAATTAATGGAAGCTCAAAACGAATACTATATTAAATATTTACTATCCCCAACAAGATAAATCTTAAAAAATTAAATTTTGTATTAATCCAGAGGTGCGAACATAGTTTGGCATGGCAGGAAAAGGATGGAATTATGGAAACCTTAATAACATAAAATAGATATAAATACGAAATAAATAATATTTATAAAAAATACGCAATTCGCTTTTAACTGATTGATACCTTGAAGCTAAATCAGCTATTAACTATGGTTTTTTGATATATAAGTTGTTTCCAAGTAGAAAAAACTAATGTAATGCAATAAGCTATTCCTATACTGATGGTTTCTATATATACATATATATATACATAATTATATATATACATATGCCTGCAAGATGAATCATGTATAATAAAAATTAAATGTAATATTCATCTGAAATGAGCTATAGATATTTGATAAAGCAGTTGTTTTCAAGTAGATAAAGATGAAAAATCGTGGAATGTACTCGATTACTTGAGCCACTTACAAAATCGACGCGTTCCTCGGCGAGCCAATGGAATGATTTGAGGAATAGGAGCACTGTGAAGAGTGCAACAAATCGTGGATTGAAGTCATCGCGGAATACGGTAAATGCCAAACACGTCTCCGTCAAAGCATACCAGAAACGCTCCAGCAAATGCTCAAATTCAGCGGCGCGCAGCGTGCCTAAAAATATCTGCAAATACCAATACAATTAATAATCTGTAAAAATAAAAGATAAGTTTTCACAACTTCACTGTAAAGGAAATACCTTGCGCAATAGTTTGCCAAACATGAAGACTATCACAAAGAATTGTATGTAGATTACCTAGAAAAATTAAATTAAATTTAGAGTGCAATATATATGGTTATATTATTTTAATTTTTTTTTGGGTTAAGCTTACTGCCATTGATGCATTGGATTTGGTGATGTAGACGACGGCTGGATAGAATTGTTGCTTTTGCACATAGGCGTTGCTAATTACGGCGCTGGTTAGCACCAGGCAAACTGTCGTAATTACCAGCTGCATATTGTTGGAAGCACTGCCAGCCAATTGGCTGATGGACTCCAGAAATATATTAATCTTGAATTCTTCTTTTTATTACCCTCTTGCGTCCAGATTTTGTTTTTGTTTTGTATTTTTGTTTTTTTTTTTGTGGATTGCCTTGTTTGACCTATTGACGTAGCGACATCGACACGGTTATTTATTTATTTTTTTAAATTTTCTCGCCCTGTGTATCTTACATATATATATAAATAAATATATATATATATATGTGTGTTCGTTTCGTTCTTTTTTCGCCTGTTTTTTATTGTACACGTACACGAAGTCGTCAGCACGTAACGTAATGGCGTCCGACCATTCACAGGTTTGTCGTGCACAGCACAATCAGCTGTTCGGCCAAATTCAATATGACCAGAGTGTGTGTAGCATTGGAATGGCTAAGTATTTCATCAAATTGGGTTTTTCGGCTGCCATTTAGATTTAGTTTGATCGAATAAGATGGGCTACTGCGTTTGGTAATTGTATGCACTTGAATGTAAAAATAAAAGACAGTTAAGATGTGTATGCTAATTTATTGCGTGCAAAAAACAAATTTGAGGGGTATTTGCAACACCTGAGCGCGCGCTATTATTTTCATTACTTTAAAGCTCGCCTAAAAGTATGCAGCGCAGTAATAACGATTAGTAATCGATGAAGATGCTCGACCTATCGAATTTAAATTTGAATTTAAATTTTTGCACATGTAAAATGAAAATTTCTATTAAAGGGAAAGTTGAATTTGCAATTATTTTAATTTAGGCAGACATTTGCTAAAAGGTCTGCTGCCTTAGGCTGTGATTATCGAATGAGCTAGTCAAATTTAGCTATAAGCAAAGCAATGTAAAACGACGCTTCTAATCACGAGTTGAGTATTAAGAGACGCCTGCTGCGCCCGGCAGGGTGTCTCTGGTCGATTAGTGTTTTTAGTTGTGTGCTTTAACCCGTTTTTAACTTTTACTTTTTTGCGACGCCTTGAGAATCTCCACATTTTGTCCATATGGCTATACACACTAGCTGCTTGCCTGCCTGATTATTGCGCAAGTGCGAAACATCTGCCATGCTGTGCTGTGCTTTGCTTTGCATAAGCTGAGCTGAGTAAATATGTTGGCATCCAAAGGCTAAAGTTTGCACACAGTGCGCAGAACCCACAACCGATGGACATGTCTTGCCGCTGGAATACCAGACAAACACACAGACAGACAGACAGAGAGACTGACAAAGGCCGGTTCCAGTCAAATAGCCAAATAGCCGAAGATACAGTCGCACACATGGCAAAACGTGTCGCGGCAATTTCCCAAACAATTTCAGCATTTCTATGCACCTATGATTTTCACAGCATTATTATTTTTATTTTTTTTTGGGTATATACCCTGTACACATTTAAAATGTATAGGCTAGGTTGCATATTCCATATTTCTCAGTTATCATAGAAATGTTAGTATGTTAGCAAAAATATATAAATAAAATTATATAAGTAAATTTAATTTTCAAATCCTCAATCCTAAATTCTTAGGTTGTGTCTAATCATCTTTATGACCTAAATTAAATGAATTATTAATCTAGAGGTTTGATGGATTGCTAATCCAGAGGTTAAGGTGAAGAATGTTTAGCTTTCTCTTCGTTCTCTTTATGTGAATAAAACACGATTTTCAATTAGGGAATGTCAATTGGAAAATCATGTATTTTGAGTGATAATTAGAATATTTTTATGTTTGTAGTTTAATTACTTTCGAGACCTAATCGCTTATAGCTTGCCACTTTGCTAGTAATTATTATTATTGTTATTACTATACAATCTTTAATTTTTCTATTCCCTATCGAGACCTACCCTTTTATCTCAGAAATCTTATAGGAATTTATTTTTTTAAACTAAAATAAAAATTTTAAATTTTCCTTAAAAATTTATACGACAAAAAATTTTATTGCAGGGTATTTTCTAGTTAGTCAAAAACTCCTAGAGGACTCTATATTTTTCTAATGAGCGATAAAATGTATTACTCTTTTACAGGAAACAAAGTTTCTTTTTGCAGAGTAATTCCTAGTCGCTCATCCCCGCCTAGAGACCTCTTTCCTTTTTTCTCTATGTTTATTTTTTTTTTGCCTAGTTTTGGTTTGCATTGCATATGCAATTTCACTTGCCACAGGTTGAACCAGGCACCAACCCACCCACCTACCTTCCCCCTTGGCATCAATGTTTCTTGTTGCTGCTGATTGCAAACTGGCTGCAACATGGACAACAAAAACAACAAACAGACAAACAACTCATCTGCCTGCAGTTGCCGGTTGCCAGTTGCCAGTTGCCAGTTGCCACGCTTGACTTACATAAAGAGCGATGAATAAAAACTTGTTTTCTTGTCTCTTTTTGAGGAAGACGTTTGTCGAGGTTGTTGCTACTGCAACACACACTGCTGCCACTCAGGAGGGAGGGGGTAGTCTCTTCTGCGTTGGCGCCTTATGTAATCGAGCGTCTGCAATTTTCAGCGCATTCATCTTCATCAGCGGCAATTACATCTTGCGATATTCTTGGCATTTGTCACATATTATTTGTTGTTTCCATTTAAGCGCTTGAATAAATAGTTTTTTCCGTAATTTTTTTGTGAGCTGCAGTAAATTAGTCTGCAGCTTATCAGCTGTGCCATTTTATTTAAAGATAAGTGAATGAAGATAATTTAAATAAAAAATGCGTTATTTATTTGTAATTAACGTAAAAAAACCTTCACAATGTGCTTATATTTGTTACTTCGAAGATCTGGCAGCATTGTAAATTATTGCATGAGTGCATTAAGCTGTCATTATCGTAAAAAAGGTTCAAAATGAGCAAATAATTGCAATAGCCATTTCATTGCCAGATTTGTAACTTCAGCGATCTGGTAACATTAAGTTGGCTGCGCTTGAAATTTTCGTCATAAACCATGAAATTAAATTTAATGGGAAATCGTAAAAAACACACATTTTAAATGATGTTGCCAAATATGCATATGCCTCAATATATGCATTCGACTTCTAATTATGGCTCGATTAATGAACAACAAATAACTTCATTAACTAAACCTTGCAGTACATCAATAGTAATAATAATAATAATAATAGTAATAATAATCCAATAGCATTAAATTTGATTTGATCATTGATTGACGTGGGCGTCGTCCCAAAAATATATTTTGCAAGAAAAGCTTTATCAATTCGATGCATCAATTGGCAAAGAAAGACAAATTTAAGCGCGTTTTAGCTGAGCGTTGCCAACATTGTTTTTGTTTTCATTGCATGTGTTTTTTTTTTTTGGTTTTTGTTTGTTTTTTGTTTCCACCATCTGCCCCAATTAAAGTGTCATAACAATTACCAACGCACTCACACAGATACACACTCGCGCACACAAATAGACACGCACACGCACACGCACACATAGTTAATGAACAACTACTTAGGCCGCCATTAAGCCGAGAAAATAGCTGAAACAAAAACAACAACAACAAAGAAATTGTTTTAAGCCAAATGTAAGTCATAATGCGGCTACGATGACCTAGTGGACGTGTTAATGATGGATTTGACCAGATATAAACACAGCACAACGCAGCATACATAAGCATGCTGTGGCGAGCAATAAAGCATTTCATTAAAAAAAAAATTAAAGTTGCAAAAAACAAGCGAAACGAAATCAAAAATAAAAAAAAAAAACGCGTTAACTAAACAAAAAAGCGTGAAAAGAGAAGCTAAAAAAGAGAAACAAAAAGAGAGCTATAAAAAAAGAGAAAAAAGAGCTAAAAAAAGGAGCTTAAAAAACAGCTAAAAAGGCACTCAATGCCAATCTGCAATTTAGAATACAGCTAAAATATACACCTGGTTTTGAAAATGTTGAAAAAATATTTAAAATAATATGAACATTTTAATTAAACACAAGCAATCAATACTAAAGATAAGTAAACAATAAAAGTTGGCATAAAATCCTTAAATTTAATCATTTTTAAATATGTTTTGATTACTTTTATTAAATTATTATTTAAATTCATCATTCTAGGAACCGGATATGATGGGTGGTTATATCTTAAACGTTTAGTGTTTGGAAAATAATAGTAGTTGAAAACATTCCCAGATGAGAAACCAAATATTTTTTGTTTGACAGAAATTAATTGAGTTATATATTTTTTTTAAATGCTTTGCGAAGCATCACTATTATTATTTTGACCGCAACTGCACGTATTAAAAATAATATATGCACCTGATTGGATTTCCGACCCTATAACTACTACTCCAATTACACTTTGCAAGTAAAAAAACGAAATACAGAAAAAATGCAAGAGGCAAAAATGAAGACAATTACGAAATTGTAATTGAGAGAGAGACCTTCACAAGGCATCTCTTAAGCCAAGTCGGCCACAATAAACCAAATTAAACGCCAAAGTGACAGTGGCAGCAGCAGCAGCAGCAGCTGTGGCAACAACACACTAACTGATCAAAATAAGTTAAGACACAGCGACAGGCCCATACACAAAAAAACGAGTCAGAACATCCAAGTTTCTTAAGCCGAATATCATATACCCTTGCAAAGTGAATATTTTAGCATTTAGCAATCAAAAAGCTCAGGTTTTAATTAATTAATTAGTCAATTGAATTAACTGATAATTAATAGATTCAAAACTAAATCAAACTAAATTTGAATTAAATTTCTTTTATAAGAAAGAATTAAGAAAAGAAACTAAGATTTTGGTGTGCTTTTTAATTATACTAATACTAATATTAAAATTTAAATTAAGTAAATAAATAATTAATAAATATTATTAGTTTTACTTGAATTGTATTAAGTTGTTCATCACTTTTAAAGTGTCATTAAAGATTCCCAATTCAATTTATACTCGCTTTGATCCAAAGTGGCTTACAAAATTCTGAGAGTTTAGAAATTAGGTATATACTTAGACATAATTTAGATATATGTAACTATAGGTGCTTATTAATATTATATATATACTATATGAAATACTTTATGAAGTCGCAGCTCATCTCGGAGTTGTAATACCCGCCTTATAGGGTATAACGAAAATAAAAACTGATTTAATGCATTGTCATTGTAGTCCGACTCGAGTTAAGTTGAAGCTGCCTTCCGCTCTGCACCTCTTGTGGCTGCTGTTGGTGTCGAGTGTTGACTTTCATCTCTTGTTGCCACCAAGATGCAAGAGTGTGTTTGGGGTCGGAATCGTGCCGCTGTTGTCATTGCCCGCCACGCAACGCGGCACGCAGCCAGCCGCAAAAGTCCTTCACTTTGAAGCGTGAAGGTTTCCAATTCGGAATATTGCCCAGCGTCAAACCCAAACCCAAACCCAAGCCCAACAAAAAAAAAACTCAAAACTCGAAAAGCGAAAAAATCAGCCTTGTTGCACTTTGCGAAAGTCGAACTGTGTGATGAGTGATGTACCCCGAAAAACTTTAAATAAAGCCCATTTACCACAATTTAGGGGGCACTTGTGGCAGCTTTGATTGGGATTCGGTTTCATTTTCAGCTGTTGTTCGACTTTTTTTGTTGCTTTCGATTTTGTTTCTTTTGCCTGCTTGCTTGCGAGAGACCACTTCAAAATCATGTTTCTCTTTACTGTTGACATAATACGCACAACTCCACCAACAGACAATTATCAATAATGCCACATTACGTATACGCCTACTCAGACTACTCAGTTCAAAATACATACAACAAAAATGTAAAGAAAAAAACTATGGAAAAATCTGTTTATTGTTATAATGCATTATGCATTGTTTAAGAAACTCATTTCTTAATATAAATAAACAAATATTGGAAATTTAAAAGTAAATAAAACTTATTGAATTTGAACACGCTGTTAAACATATAAGAAAAAACTATATCATGTGGAAAAAAATATAATAATATTGCATTATGCTTCCCTTAAGAAACTCATTTTATAAAATAAATAGCAGATTCTTTTTACTATTAATTGAAGTTCGTACGAACTTAAGGTAAGCACACATTTTGAAGTCAATATCAATTCATTTCAGAGCTGTGGACAGCTTGGGTGTTGACCTTGCCACTATCTATATTTTACATTAGGTCATAAGCAGTAACTAAAGCGTTACTGTATGATTAGGTTGTTCTTAAGTTGAGCTAAGCAATCATTACTTTTACCTAAAAGTGCAATCTATGCCCAATATCTTAAATCAAATCGATTAAAAACTGACTGCATAAAGTATCTTTGAGCCCGAAAGCGGAGACCCGAACCACCAAACATACAAAACATATGGAATAATTGAATAGATAATAAAAGAACGGAGACTCGAACCACTAAGATTACAATACTTCTGCTTCTATTTCTACTAAAAGTATTGTATGCTCTCTGGCTTGGGTCTCCACTCAAATATTATCCTAACTAATTAATATCCCATTTAAGAAGCTTCACGTTTGATTTTATACGCTTATCGCCGGGAGACCGACAAAAGTTTCGCAACTCTGGCCAATAAATCTGCACGTGAGCTGTATTTGACGAAATCGCACAACCATCTTACATTAAGATTATATTAGTCTGCACAAACCTAATGCAATTCCCATAAAATAAAATATATATTTATTCTTGTGGCTGCTGAATGCTGCAACACTGCAAACATTGTAAGTGCAGAGAGGGACTTACGTATATATTAATAACAATGAGTCATTGTCCAACACCCGCTGGCGTGTTATGTCACCAAGGGAAGACCCAAAGCTAAAGCGCAATGTGAAAGAAACTGAAAAATAAGTCATAAAGAGGCAAATTGGGAGTGCGAACGTGAAGTGAAACAAATGCTTGAATTACGAATCAAGACAAATATACGGACATACAGACATACATATGTATGTATGTGTATCGTTATTGCGTTTTGTTGCTTCTTTCGTTTAACAACTACAACTTTTACTCGCACCTTATGTCGGCGTATGGGAATTTAAATAATTTGAACTTAATTGCAACTCCTTGGGAAATCGGCCAAATTTGATTATACGTCTCATTGAAATATATCTGACAGAGCGCTCTACTGCTCCACATGGAAATTATATATGTATGTAAAAAAACTAAAATTGCTACAGTTTGTCAAGAAAGTCTTTTGACACGCAAAAAGTGCAGCTTTTCACATTTATTTTATTATTGACCTTTATTGTTTTTATTATTTTTCTACTGTTAAATTATGTTCTTAAAACTAGTGAAAACAAAAATGAACAAGATCGATAATTGTGGAAACGAAAATGATTGATACTGGATTAGGATTTTGTAATTCCCTTTAGAAACTAGCTTTAATTTGTCGTTTTTAATGCAAGATGGGAAAAGTTAAATATTTTCCTGTGTCCAAATACTTTATTAACAAACTGTATGTAGGTATGTGTTTTTATCTCTTTTTCAGCTACCGAATTTCGTAATCCATGCCCAAGGTGCGAAATAGTGGCGCTGTTTTGTATTTCGTTTTTGCCTTCATTTGGCTTGTTTTATGGACCATAAAAACTCGTTGAGTTTGTCATACAAAATACAATACAATTAGTTAAAGCACTGCTTAATTAAAGAATTATTAAAGCATATTAAAATTTAAATTTTTCTTCAATGTATGTATTTGAATGTTTGCTCATCTGACATTTGTCCATTGCCTTTTCGTTTGAAAATCGAATGTTTGGCTAAAATGACTTCCTGGTCAATCGCGCAAATGTCGAAAGACAAAAAAAACACAACAAAACGTGAATCGAGGAAAGTGCCAAAGAAATTTTTTTTTCTATTCGAATGCAACTAAAATTGTTAGCGACATTTTTATTTTTTCTTTTGATTTTGTATTTATTTTTGCTTTTTGGTCTTTTTATCCATTAGGTAAGTAGGGTATAATGTATCTGCGGAAATATATGTAACAAGCAGAAGGATGCAACTCCAACCCTTATGGGGTTATATATAAATATATCTTCTTCATCAGCATGAATAGTCGAGTCAATGTCCGTCTGTCCATCTATTTTTTCGAGACTTTTTAGCAATTTTGTCTTCAAATTAAGAATATAAATATTGAATGGAATTCCAGCAGTACTAACTTTAATTTATAGGGAAAAATAATAAATAACATTAACTTAAAATTAACTTTTGAAAAAAATTCTAAAAGGGAATTTTTAACAGCTGCCTGTAAGGTATATAGTAGTCGACTACAGCACTCTTATATGTCTTCGTTTTTTTGTTTTTGTGTTTTTTTTCTTTATGGTGGGAAACGCGAGGCGACGCTTGCAATTGGAGTTGTGGATGTTGTACGATGGCCGCAGGTCGTCCGCCAAAAACGAGTCTTCACTGAAGATGAAGGTACAAATACAACAATAACACCAACTAAGCGTATGCTTATGTATGTATGTGTGTGTGTGTGTGTGTGTGTGAGTGCTGCGGATGATCGTTAGCGTACAACGGTAACGTTAGTGCGCATAAAGAGAAGATACAGAGTTGCCGATAATGATGTTTGGCACGACGAAGTCACTGTAACTTACGTCGTTGAAGAGGGGGAGAGAGCGAGCAGAAGGCACTGAAACCAACAGTGGGTGAGAAGGTTGAGACAGATGGAAGGAGTGTGAAGGTATACATCATGAGATGGGTGGAAGGGTATGATGGAGGAAGGGAGGGAGGGTAGACATCGTAGTGTTGCTGAGGAGCATAAAGAGAAGGCGAAGACTTGACGATAATGATGTTTAACCCGACGAAGTCACTGTAAACGACGCTGATAGTTAGCAGCGAATGAGGAAAGTTTATGGGTAGGGAGAGGGGGGAGGCTAGGCATCGTACTTTAGCTGAAAAGAAGACGAAGAGTTGCCAATAATGATGTTTAGCCCGACGCAGTCACTGCAAACGCTGCTCATAGTGAACAGTGAGTGAGAAAGAGTGATAGAGAGGGAGGGAGAGGAGTGAGAGGGAAATAGTCTTCGTCGTGTTGCCGTGGAGTATAAAGAGGGCCAGTTGTGCATTTCGGAATGCATTCAGTCGCTGGCTCCCCACTCGAAAGCAACTAAATTTTATTTACCTTATAATTTTTTCAAATTTTTATTACTTCTTTTCCCCCACACACCACACACATACACACAAGCACACACACAAATACGGCAATGAACTCCTTCTCAGTGGTAAGTTAAACTACAACAAGGATTACAGTGGATAAATCAGTGGATTACAACCCCCTCTACCCCCTCTCTCTCTCCACCTTCCCATTCTCTCTCCCCCCTTCTCCATACAGTTCTTGGTATTTGCATTGGCTGCTTTGGCCGCAGCTGAGCCACCATCTGGCTATAATTATCAAAGCGGCGGTGGCGGCGGCAGTAGTTTCGGCGGTGGCTTTGGCGGTGGCGGCGGCGGTGGCTTCGGCGGTGGCGGCGGTGGCTTCCAGGCCGTCAGCGGGGGCTTCCAGACGTCGGAGGGTCAAAATGTAGATCCTCAGCTGCTGGAGCAAGTGCGTCAGATCTTGCTCAATGAAGAAAGCAAACTGGGCGGCGGTGGAGGAGGAGGCGGCGGTGGTGGTGGCGGCGGCGGTGGCTACCCCAGTGGACCCTCCTCCAGCTACGGTCCACCCTCCTCAAGCTATGGTGCGCCTGGTTTTGGTGGCGGTGGACGTGTTGTTGGTATCGATTTGGAGGGTGTGCGTCAGGCCATCCAAGTAGCACAATTTGCCCAGCAGAGCACACAGCAGGGTGGTGGAGGCGGTGGCTATCCCAGTTCCCCATCTGGTTCATATGGTGCTCCATCTCGGCCCGGTGGCAGCTACGGTGCCCCCTTCTAAGCCAACTAATTTTGTGCTGCCAAAAAAAAAGAGGACAACAACAAAAAATACCAATCTGAACTGACGATAACAACAAAAAGAAGAAGAACAACAGCAACAATTAACTGAAATCGATACAAGAATTTTGATGGAATTTGTCCATATCAAAAGGATAGAAACTTGGGATGCTCCCAAATCCCAATTCTGAGTTCGAGACTTGTGTGACTTGTGGCATGAGCCTAATCTACCCCAACCCTCTCTGCCCCCCCTCTCTCCAGACTCAGTGACTGTAATTTCTCAAAAAACACTTTTCTATCTTCTCACTTTTTCGAACTGAAATTACTGTTTTTGTTTTTTGTACATAGTTTTCGAAACAAAAACATAAAACACATCCTCCCCCCCCAAAAAAAAAACAGTGTTATAACGCATTATTAGCTTATAAGTGTTTTTATTTTTATGAAACAAACAAAGAAACAACAAAAAAAATATGAAAATAATAAAAAAAATAGTAAATTTTGTCACCGTTAAAAAAATACTTGTGTTTTTTATTTGACAACAGAAATGGGTTGAATTCTAAAAAAAGCAATTAGAAACAGTATTCTTCTGCTATTATTGACTTAAAAATAATAATAGAAGTAGTCTTTACTAAAAAAAAAATAATTTATAAATATTACATATTACTTCAAAAATTTATTAAAAAAAAAAAATAAAGCAAAATATTAAAAGTAAAAGTATTAAACTTAAAAAAAATGAATAAATATTAGAATAATACTACAGATGAATGTTTGCTACTTAAGCAAACAAAATTAATAACAGAAGCAATAAGTTATAATTATATTTTTCAATTCTTCTTTTTTTGTAGTAAAAACAAATTAATTATGCATGTAATCGATTTTAATTTATCGATTTTTGTTTAGTACACATTACTTCGATATTTTGGTGTTATTGGCTAATTGACCCACTAATCAGATAAGGCAACATTCTAAATGCCGTTCATCTGCTCAAATGACATTAAATAAATCTTCAACGCCAATTCTCATTGATGTTGCATGAGTTCACGTCAATTCGATATGTGGAATACAAACGTTCAACTTGAAAAATCCTTTCACTTTTTCTCAAGTCAAGCAAGCTGACTTGTAGAGCTCTCTCATAAATATTAAAGATCAGCCAAAACGGAGATGCGCCTAGTTTTTTTTTTTCAAAAACTCAAATCTCAAGTCTGAAGTGAGGCGCTCATTAATGAGTTGATTGCGTCAGTTGCAGCTGAGGAGATTGGACCTGGGGTTGTGGGGATTGGGCCACAATGCAGAGCCAGCTGCTGCTGACCATTAACCACATATTATTGCCAATGGTATACTGTGAGAAACAAGTGTTGCTACACGTAGAGAAAAAATTCCATAAGATTAAGAAAATCGCTTTGCATAAGTCGTCAGGTGTAGCTCATTATCATTATATATAAAAAAAAACAGAATTTTTGATTTCTTAATTACAGATTAAATTTTTTCAAAATTTTATTTTAAAAAAAATGTTTAATTTACAGGGTGTTTTTTTTCATGCAGTTGCACAGCATCCGTGCTGAACATATTTGTAGGTTTCAGGGCAATTTTCAATTTATGACGATTTTATTATTTTCTGTGCGTTTTTCTTTTCTTTTTTTAAGTGCATCGTAACAAGCAGCGCAATGACTGCACATCAAGATTTCAGCATCATTATACATCTTTTAGCTATGCAGAGAGTATTTGTTTCAAGTACTGAAATGTGTGTGCAATGCGCTGATGGATGGTATTACTGATGAGTAAAATACATTGTAACAAAAGCTTTTAAGGTATGCATATATATTTATATATATATTTATATATATATTTATATATATATTTATATATATATTTATATATATATTTATGAGTCATTGGCTGGTCTTGAATGGTTCAGGAAGAAGGATTTTTATTTTGTAGACTTAAATCTAGTGGAAAATGTGATTATTTAAATGACATTCATTATTGTCATTTGCAAGAAAAGGATTATAAACATTGTTGGCATAAGTGTCTGGAGAAGATAATGATGGTATATAAATCAAAAACAAATCGGAAAGTTTCAATAATGTTTAATTTCGAAACCGTTTTCTTAAAATTGGTTCATCTTAGGCGCAGTGCCTTTATTTGAATTGCGCAACTTGGGTTTACTTTCTTTAAAGTGGGTATAAAAAGATTACTGCTATGGTTAATAACTTGATAATATTTTATTTAACGCGGAAACACCCTGAAAAAATTCTAATAAATTCATAAAGAAAATATAATATAATAAAAATAGTTATACAATAAATGAGCCTCTTCTTGAATGTATATTTTATTATTCAATTGAAAACACTTTTGGAATATTGTAGAAAATTTGTTTGTAAGATTTTTATCTAATCCATTTTTCCATGTAAACATTGTCTATAGTATGTGTTAGTTTTGAGGCAAAAAAAAATATATATATTTTGTAGACTAGTTTTATTATTTCGACCTTCAACGAGGCAAAGTTGACCAAAATTTAATGCATGTTGCGTGCAACTATGGCAACATCGCAAATATGGTAACATGTGGGAGCACATCCACATAGTATAAGTGGTAAGTGCCGCAAGAGATGCGCAGAGCCGTCATGGAAAATGAGAGCGGCAAACAACAAAGTAGCATGTGTGTGTGTGTGTGTGTGTGTGTGTGTGTGTTATGTCACACACAATATCAAGTCTATTAAAATACCGAATAAGATTTGATAAATTTATTTTTTTTAGACGTCTATCGACACATAAAGCAATGAATGAGTTGCAGCAAAAGGGGTCGAGTCAGCATCGCTCGCGCTTATCAGACGAGATTGTTCAAATTGATAATGCCATAATTAAGATAACGTATATAATCAAGTCGATAGCCAAGTAAGCTTAAACATATCAGATAAAGTTCAAGTGGAAAATTCGGATATAAAAAAGGCCCACATCTGTCGGGACGAGATCAATTGTGATTTACTTACCGCAAAGTGCATGTGAAATATATCTCGGTACCTCTATATACATATATACTATACATATATACATATATACTATCGAAAATGTCGGCTCTACTTAACGACACGGCTGAGGCCGCCTCGCAGTTTACGTTCCAAACCACGGATTATATTGTGTTTTGTTTTATGCTCAGCATTTCCGCTGGCATCGGTGTCTATTTCGGATTTTTTGCCAAGGGAGAGGATACCACGGAGGAGTATCTGATGGGTGGCAAACGGATGAAGACTATACCGATTGCCATTTCACTGGTGGCCAGTCAAGTGTCTGCCATTACGATTATGACAGTGCCGGCAGAGATGTACGCCTTTGGCATAAGTTGGGCATTTCACATAGTCAGCATGATTGTAGTTATACCGATTCTGAACTATGTCATAATACCCGTCTTCTACAACAACAACATTACCAACTGTTATGAGGTGTGCAAAGACTGGCTTAATTATATATTCCGCATATATTTTAGTTTGGCTTATTATTTTTTAGTATCTGGAATTGCGTTTCAATGCCGCCACGCGGAAGCTGCAAACTTTTGTATTTATGCTTTATTTGTTTTTTATGCTGCCGATTTTTATATTTGTACCCTCATTGGCTTTTGCACAGGGTAAGTTTAGCACGAAGAACTTTAAAATGCACTGCACAAAATGCTATTGATTTTTTTTCGTCTATATTTCTCTCCTCTCACAGTTACCGGCTACAATGTGCACATTATCAATTCTATAGTTTGCAGCATTTGCGTTTTCTACACCATGATTGTAAGTCGATTTTTTTCTAGTCTTATAATTAAGTTAAAAAAGATGTATTATATATATCTTCCACTACTTATTTTTAGGGCGGCATTAAAGCCGTTGTTTGGACAGATGTGGTTCAGGCAGCCATTATGGTCGCCTCGGTGATCATGGTGGGCGTTATGGGTGCCTATCGTGTCGGTGGAATGTCCGAGGTCTTACGCATTGCTGACGAAGGTGGACGCTTTGACGTCGAGTAAGTTGTAATCTAATTAAATTAAAAACATCCTTTTTAGTGACCAGCAAAAATCACTCTGAAATTTAGAAAATCGATATACTTGAAAGTTGAAATAATTGTGATTTAAATCCTATGCAGATATATAAATATTCAATAGAGATCGTCGCGTTAGAGAAGCTCAGAGTGTTTATAATCTGATTCTACTTTTAACTATATATATACATATATATATATATATATATATATATAAATATACATTTTTTTGTACATACAGTTACACCTTTGACCTGAAAACACGAAACACATTCTGGAATTTGTTCGGCATGGCTCTCATCGCCTGGTCGGGCTATGTGGGCCTCAATCAGAGCTGTGTGCAACGCATCGTTTCACTTCCCTCACTGGGACATGCTCGAAGGTAAGTCATAATCCCAACTCCATTATCTTTGATCTTACGAGAAACCAATTCCAATTTAATTCATAGAGCTCTGGTGTTGTTTGGCTTGGGCTTCGCGCTTGTCATGAGTTTCAATTGTCTTACGGGCATTGTGATGTATGCTCGTTACCATGATTGCGATCCTCTCACGCTGGGCCTGGTCAGCAAACTGGATAAAATGGTGCCATATTTTGTACAGGATATTGTTGGTCATTTGACCGGATTGCCGGGCATTTTTATTTCCTGCGTTTTTAGCGCTGCTCTCAGCACACTTTCGGCCAGCATTAATGCCCTCAGTGGCATCGTTTACTTTGACTACATCAAACCCCATATCAAACACACGGAACACAAGGCTAATATCATTATGAAGGTATTCGTATTCTTCACGGGAATCTATTGCGTCCTTGGCGGCATTTTTGTGGAGCAGTTCAACTCCATTTTGCAGATCTGCTTCTCCATTGGAGGCACCACTTTTGGCTCTGTTGCCGGCGTCTTCTTACTGGGCATGCTGGTGCCCAGAGCACATGGTCGGGTACGTATTCAAAGCACGTTTAATACACTCAGAAAAAAATCACTTTAAAATTAGAACGTTTTTCTTGTTATTAGAAAAGGTTTTTCTTGAAATTAGAAAGGCTTTTGGCATCCAAAAATATTTTGTTGTTTTCTATTTTTCAGAAATATATATTTCTTAATTATTGAATATATTTCTAAAAAGTAAAAATGCAAAATGCTTATTTTTAGCAATACTCCGAAAAAAAGATTAAAATTATACAATTTTTCTTGTTTTTAGAAATATAATTTTTATTATTATTTATTTTAAGTCTTTTTTTCCGTTATTCAGAAATATATCTCTTAATAATAAAGAATATTTTTCCAAAAAGGTGAAATGTAAATGCTTATTTTGGGAAAAAATTTTTTCTGTAAAATCGTAGCTTTTCTCAAATTCAGTTATGTGAATTTATAAGTCCTGCAAAATATTTAAAATATTAATGTCACTTAGTTCAAATGAATTTATTGATGGGTTTCATGAGTTGTCACTGTCTCATGTTAACCATATTCGAAACTGTAATAAACGTTTACTTGACTTAATCTTTGTATCTGATCCTACTTGTAGTTTTGTCTCTCGCTGTGATCCACTTGTTAATCCCGAAGATCCTTATCATCCTTCGCTTGATTTGAAAAATACGAAAATGCGGTAAATCAAAAAAGGTGCGGAAATTGCAGAAAAATACAAAAAATACGTATAATAAAAAAATGCGGAATTTGAATATTGATTTGAATATAGAGCTGCCAACTCTTGTGCCTGTTGTAGCATCGGATTCTACACGAAAGAATCGTTGCTTCCGTAAAGCAGATTTTATTAGACTTAACCAATTATTATGAGTCTATTTCCAAACCTTTACTTAAATTATTTACCTTGTCTGTTGAAACTTTTTGTTTTCCCGCTATTTTGAAGGAATCCTTTATTATTCCTCTCCAGAAAAATGGCCCAAAGTCTGATATAAAAAACTATAGGGGTATATCAAAATTGTCCACAATACCTATGGCATTTGAGAAAATATAACGACTCAATTGCAACACTTATGTAGATCTATTATTTCACCATTCCAGCATGGTTTTATGAAATGTAGGTCTACTACCACTAACATTCTTGAATTTACTTCCCTTGTGATCAAGGGATTTCAGAATAAAATGCAAACTGATGTCGTTCATACAGACTTCAGTAAGGCCTTTGATTCTGTTAACCATTGTATCTTTCTTCACAAATTAAACCTTATAGGATTTCCTACTAACCTTCTGACCTGGATTTCGGAGTATCTGAGTAACTAAACTCAAAAAATTGTATTTAAATCTGTGTTTTCTAAACCTATCCAAGTCACCTCTGATGTACCCCAGGGTAGTCACCTTGGTCCAGTGCTTTTTAACCTATTTATTAATGACCTTCCTTCTATAGTATTGCATTCTAACATACTATTGTATGCTGATGACGTCAAGTTGTGCCTGGCGTATAATGATATGACCTCTCATTGCTTATTGCAGGCGGACTTATTTTCCTTTTTGTCGTGGTGTAAAATGAATCTGCTCAACTTGAACTGCTCTAAGTGTAAGGTCATGTCATTTTATCGTATCACTCCACATGTTGTTAGTTACACGCTCAATGGGGTGCCACTTGATAGACTGAATGAAGTAAATGATTTAGGTTTACTCCTTGATCACAGATTAAAATTCGATAACCATATTAAATTCACTGTCAACAAAGCTTTTCAAGTTCTTGGTTTTATAAAGCGTTGGTCTAAGGAATTTGACGATCCTTATACAACCAAGATACTTTTCACTTCCCTTGTACGTCCAATTCTGGAATATGGATCTTGTGTGTGGTCTCCACAATATCATTGTTGGAGGCAGCAGCAGCCAACAAGTGATTGGGCGCAAAGTTGAATAAAGACCATAACGTAGTTTGTAACGTCATATGCTTGCGCATCTCTAACTTTTGTCTGTGACTTGCACATGCAAGTTTATCTAACTCTCACTCTCGTTTTGACACGTGTCGGTCACGGTTATGCATTGCCATAGCGCGCATCAATCGTAAAAGATAAGCTAATACATAAAGTTTATAACAAACGCATACGCTAAGTTTAAAATAACCTAAACAATAAAAACACATGAAAGAAAGAAATGTAAAACTATCGTGTTTTACATTCATTAAAATAAATCGCAACTCTCTGAACCCCAGTTCGATCATAGGTGGGCACAAAAAATTGCCGTCCTCAAAACATTTGGTAACCCCGACGTGATTTTTATTTTAATTTCTTTCATGGTGTTGTGTCGTTGTTAAAGTGCAAGTGAAAGGTTATAAGCTATTGTGTTAATAATCATTCCAGGCGTCTTCTGCATAATTCGATGCAAAGACCACGCGCTCGCACACACACACACATTCGCACACACACACATTCGCACACATACACACGCGCGCTTACTCTTTTTCGTCTCGCTTTGCCAAAACTTTCGTTAACGCAGCGGTCAGTCAGCGGTCAACCTGTACTTGCCGTTAATCTCGTCTGCATTTCGTTTATCCGTTGTTTGGCAAACAACATACACTCAAACCAACGTGGATATTTGACAATGCTAATCGCAGAATCCAAGCGATCTAGAAGTTCTCACTCCTGGGCATTTTTTGACTGGAGCTCCATATGCCACAATCGAAGAACCCGACATAGCGCATATCGACATCAATCACCTAAGTCGCTGGCAGCGCGTATGTCAAACACAGCAGGCATTCTGGCGCAAATGGAGCACCAGCTACTTATCATTACTTCAGGAACGTTGAAAATGGCGCTCATCGATGCCTAAGCTGATGATAAATTCGATCGTGGTGCTGAAGGACGACAACGTGCCACCCCTGCAATGGCGTCTTGGCCGGGTCGAGAGCACTATTACTGGAAAGGACGGTGTATCGCGGGTTGCAATAATCAAAACTGCAACTGGCACCGTCAAAAGAGCCGTTGGCAAGATCGCTGTTCTGCCTCTTGAGACCAAGTCGGTTGGAACCCTCGCACTTCCAACGGGGGGAGCATGTTGGAGGCAGCAGCAGCCAACAAGTGATTGGGCGCAACGTTAAATAAAGACCATAACGTAGTTTGTAACGTCATATGCTTGCGCATCTCTAACTTTTGTCTGTGACTTGCACATGCAAGTTTATCTAACTCTCACTCTCGTTTTGACACGTGTCGGTCACGGTTATGCATTGGCATAGCGCGCATCAATCGTAAAAGATAAGCTAATAAATAAAGTTTATAACAAACGCATACGCTAAGTTTAAAATAACTAAAACAATAAAAACACATGAAAGAAAGAAATGTAAAACTACCGTGTTTTAGATTCATTAAAATAAGTCGCAACTCTCTGAACCCCAGTTCGATCATAGGTGGGCACAAAAAAGTGCCGTCCTCAAAACAATCATATTCATCAAAGTAGATTGGAATCTGTACAGAAGAGCTTCTTACTTTTCGCTCTTCGTCGGTTTGACTGGGGTGTACTTCCTCCATACACCAATAGGCTGCTTCTGATTAACCTTCCCTCCCTAATTAACCGTCGTGTTAATCTAGGAGTTATGTTTGTAGTTAAATTACTTGAAGGCGAAATCGTTTCAGCAGCGTTGATGAGCCAAATAAATTTTTCTTAGACCTTCTCGTTATTTCTTCCCACTTTCCCTTAATCGCTGTTCTACTAAAACGCTAGTATAAATTTACTTGCTGAATAATTTTCCGAATTTTGCTCTTTTCAGGCGGCTGTGCCTAGTATCCTGGTGAGCATTGCTTGCGTGACCTTCATTTTGGTGGCCGGTTGGGGGCGTAATCATTACCCCTCACTGCCCACAAGCATCGACAACTGTCCGGCTCTGAATGCAAGTCAAACAATAACGACAACATCAACGACAACAACAACAACAACAACACCTTATTCAGTGTTTACTGCGCCAGTCCAAGTTGAATCTTTGCCAGATTCAAGTTTCAATCTGTTGGACATGTCCTTCAATTGGTTTAGTGTGATTGGCTTTGTCATCACCTGGGTGGTAGGCGTAAGTTTAAGTTATGTCCTGAAACCGGCGCCAGGTTTCAAACTGAATCCCAATCTTCTATCACCGATAATAAAGCCATTTGTTAAATTCGCATCGGCGTCAGGTGAGGAAATGCCTGAGTTGACAATCGACGAGCAAAAAGAGAAAATTATGGATTGAAGACAGTCCGTGTAGAAGCGGAGCTATGCCCAAAAGGTCATTAACTTAATTAGAATTATATAAACATAAAATAAACACATAATGTGCGACGCGACGGTATCATGCTTAATAATCATATCTTCAGATTGTATATACTATATCGTTTTACGAATCGTACAAAACACTCAAATCTCAAACTGTCATTTAGATAACAATAGTCATAGTTGATCTTATAGGATCTTATCTTACATTAACGTTGACGCACATGGCAGAATATCCAAAAATATTAATATTCTGCTTTATATAACTTCACAAAATATGGCTATTTTGACTTCAACAAGGCAAAGTTGTCCAAAATGTAATGCATGTTGCGTGCAACTATGGCAACATCGCAAATATGGTAACATGTGGGAGCACATTCATATAGTATAAGTGGTAAGTGCCGCAAGAGATGCGCAGAGCCGTCATGGAAGATGGGAGCGGCAAACAACAAAGTAGCATGTGTGTGTGTGTGTGTGTGTGTGTGTGTGTGTGTGTGTATGTCACACACAATATCAAGTCTATTTAAATGCCGGATAAGATTTGATAAATTTATTTTTTCTGCAAGGTTATTTCAAGATTAGGTATAGTTATAATCGGACGCCTCTTTATAGCAGCGTGACTTGCGAAATCATTTTTTATATGTCTAACAACACATAAAGCAATGAATGAGTTGCAGCAAAAGGGGTCGAGTCAGCATCGCTCGCGCTTATCAGACGAGATTGTTCAAATTGATAATGCCATAATTAAGATAAGAACGTATATAATCAAGTCGATAGCCAAGTAAGCTTAAACATATCACAGATAAAGTTCAAGTGGAAGATTCTGATATAAAAAAGGCCCACATCTGTCGGGACGAGATCAATTGTGATTTACTTACCGCAAAGTGCATGTGAAATATATCTCGGTACCTCTATATATATACTATATATATATATATATATATACTCTCGAAAATGTCGGCTCTACTTAACGACACGGCTGAGGCCGCCTCGCAGTTTACGTTCCAAACCACGGATTATATTGTGTTTTGTTTTATGCTCAGCATTTCCGCTGGCATCGGTGTCTATTTCGGATTTTTTGCCAAGGGAGAGGATACCACGGAGGAGTATCTGATGGGTGGCAAACGGATGAAGACTATACCGATTGCCATTTCACTGGTGGCCAGTCAATTGTCTGCCATTTCGATTATGACAGTGCCGGCAGAGATGTACGCCTTTGGCATAAGTTGGGCATTTCACATAGTCAGCATGATTGTAGTTATACCGATTCTGAACTATGTCATAATACCCGTCTTCTACAACAACAACATTACCAACTGTTATGAGGTGAGCAAAGACTGGTTCAATGATATATTCCGCATATATTTTAGTTTGGCTTATTATTTTTTAGTATCTGGAATTGCGTTTCAATGCCGCCACGCGGAAGCTGCAAACTTTTGTATTTATGCTTTATTTGTTTTTTATGCTGCCGATTTTTATATTTTTACCCTCATTGGCTTTTGCACAGGGTAAGTTTAGCACGAAGAACTTTAAAATGCACTGCACAAAATGCTATTGATTTTTTTTCGTCTATATTTCTCTCCTCTCACAGTTACCGGCTACAATGTGCACATTATCAATTCTATAGTTTGCAGCATTTGCGTTTTCTACACCATGATTGTAAGTCGATTTTTTTCTAGTCTTATAATTAAGTTAAAAAAGATGTATTATATATGTATATCTTCCACTATTTATTTTTAGGGCGGCATTAAAGCCGTTGTTTGGACAGATGTGGTTCAGGCAGCCATTATGGTCGCCTCGGTGATCATGGTGGGCGTTATGGGTGCCTATCGTGTCGGTGGAATGTCCGAGGTCTTACGCATTGCTGACGAAGGTGGACGCTTTGACGTCGAGTAAGTTGTAATCTAATTAAATTAAAAACATCCTTTTTAGTGACCAGCAAAAATCACTCTGAAATTTAGAAAATCGTTGTACTTGAAAGTTGAAGTAATTGTGATTTAAATCCTATGCAGATATATAAATATTCAATAGAGATCGTCGCGTTAGAGAAGCTCAGAGTGTTTATAATCTGATTCTACTTTTAACTATATATATACATATATATATATATATAAATATACATTTTTTTGTACATACAGTTACACCTTTGACCTGAAAACACGAAACACATTCTGGAATGTGTTCGGCACGGCTCTCATCGCCTGGTCGGGCTATGTGGGCCTCAATCAGAGCTGTGTGCAACGCATCGTTTCACTTCCCTCACTAGGACATGCTCGAAGGTAAGTCATAATCCCAACTCCATTATCTTTGATCTTACGAGAAACCAATTCCAATTTAATTCATAGAGCTCTGGTGTTGTTTGGCTTGGGCTTTGCGCTTGTCATGAGTTTCAATTGTCTTACGGGCATTGTGATGTATGCTCGTTACCATGATTGCGATCCTCTCACGCTGGGCCTGGTCAGCAAACTGGATAAAATGGTGCCATATTTTGTACAGGATATTGTTGGTCATTTGACCGGATTGCCGGGCATTTTTATTTCCTGCGTTTTTAGCGCTGCTCTCAGCACACTTTCGGCCAGCATTAATGCCCTCAGTGGCATCGTTTACTTTGACTACATCAAACCCCATATCAAACACACGGAACACAAGGCTAATATCATTATGAAGGTATTCGTATTCTTCACGGGCATCTATTGCGTCCTTGGCGGCATTTTTGTGGAGCAGTTCAACTCCATTTTGCAGATCTGCTTCTCCATTGGAGGCACCAGTTTTGGCTCCGTTGCCGGCATCTTCTTACTGGGCATGCTGGTGCCCAGAGCACATGGTCGGGTACGTATTCGAAGCACGTTTAATACACTCAGAAAAAAATCACTTTAAAATTAGAACGTTTTTCTTGTTATTAGAAAAGGTTTTTCTTGAAATTAGAAAGGCTTTTGGCATCCAAAAATATTTTGTTGTTTTCTATTTTTCAGAAATATATATTTCTTAATTATTGAATATATTTCTAAAAAGTAAAAGTGCAAAATGCTTATTTTTAGCAATACTCCGAAAAAAAATTAAAATTATAAAATTTTTCTTGTTTTTAAAAATATAATTATATTATAAAATCATAGCTTTTCTCAAATTAAGTTATGTGAAAATGATTAAAATATTAATGTTTAATAATAATATAAATAACAAAACGCTAGTATAAATTTACTTGCTGAATAATTTTCCGAATTTTGCTCTTTTCAGGCGGCTGTGCCTAGTATCCTGGTGAGCATTGCTTGCGTGACCTTCATTTTGGTGGCCGGTTGGGGGCGTAATCATTACCCCTCACTGCCCACAAGCATCGACAACTGTCCGGCTCTGAATGCAAGTCAAACAATAACGACAACATCAACGACAACAACAACAACAACAACACCTTATTCAGTGTTTACTGCGCCAGTCCAAGTTGAATCTTTGCCAGATTCAAGTTTCAATGTGTTGGACATGTCCTTCAATTGGTTTAGTGTGATTGGCTTTGTCATCACCTGGGTGGTGGGCGTAACTTTGAGTTATGTCCTGAAACCGGCGCCGGGTTTCAAACTGAATCCCAATCTTCTATCACCGATAATAAAGCCATTTGTTAAATACGCACCAGCGTCAGGTGAGGAAATGCCCGAGTTGACAATCGACGAGCAAAAAGAGAAAATGATGGATTGAAGACTGTCCGTGTAGAAGCGGAGCTATGCCCAAAAGGTCATTAACTTAATTAGAATTATATAAACATAAAATAAACACATAATGTGCGACGCGACGGTATCATGCTTAATAATCATATCTTCAGGTTTTATATATATCGTTTTACGAATCGTACAAAACACTCAAATCTCAAACTGTCATTTAGATAACAATAGTCATAGTTGATCTTATAGGATCTTATCTTACATTAACGTTGACGCACATGGCAGAATATCCAAATATATTAATATTCTGCTTTATAACTTCACAAAATATGGCCTCTTATCGCCGTGGTGCAAATATTTGAAGAGGGCACCGCGGATTATCATTTTGTCTGAGGTCTGTCAAGATGACAAGCAACATCCAAAGGTGCTCTGTCTTAACACCTTTGGATTCCCACAAATAAATAACTATTATGTTTATTATAAAATAGCATAAAATGTACACACTTAAAATAAACAATTACTGGATGTTTAAAATACGAAAAAAAAAACAAATTAAATTCCAACTGAAGTAATATTTAATTAAAATGAATTTAAATAAATTAATGTAGACTAAAAGCACATACAATATTAACAAAAAAATTTTTAAAGAAAATAAGAAATTAAAATATATAAAATTAAAATGAATGAATCTACAATACTAAAAAAATATTTTAAAAATAATAAATAGATATGTTACATAAATTAAAAATTAAATGATATTTAATTAAAATGAAAAAATTAATGTCATAACTACTTGTCTTAGCCTTTGCTGTGATCGGTTCTGTTTTTGCTATGCTGTGTCCAGTTCGTGCTTGTTATTAAACTTTAACTCGTGCCTTTAATGTGATTAATATAAAATATATCTGTGCTTTAGTGTTCTTTAATTTTTCTGTGATTGCTTTGGTAGTTTCGGTTTTCTGTTAGTAATTTTGCTACAAATCACAAAAAATTTTTATTTTTGTAAACATAAAGTGCGCGGTTAAGAGCTGTTTTGTTTTGCTTTTTTTTTTTCTTTTTGAGTGCGCTTGGCGCTCTCGCTCTCATTGTTTCACATGGCATGCTAGATCGCTCCGCATTGTTGTTGTTATAGCGGTTTTTATGTGCGCTTTATTATCCTCGCTCTCTCAACAACTTTCGTGTGCTCTCATAACTGTGTTTGTACGTGTTGTTGTTTCAGTGGCTCAGAGTTTTGTGTATTTTCGTAGATATTCTTACAGCGCCAAGCTTGATGTTGTTTCAATTTCATCCCTTGTGCGCTGTTTGTTTTGTTATTTTCTCTGTGCTGTTGTTAATCTTTGTATAGTTTCTCTTCTTTTCGAGCATATCAATTTCTAAATTAAACATGTCTGCGTGCTACCTAAAAGCCTGCAAATGCTAGGCTGACCCTAAGGGCGATTTCGTCTGTTCTTGGTTGTGCTATAACGTGGTACACGTCAAATGTGCTGGTTTCACGCAACGGATAAAGGATATAATCGGCAATAAGTCGGGTTTACAGTGGCGTTGCGAGCGATGCCGCAAGACGGAGTTGGATATTTAGGGTCTTATGAGGCAAACTAGACGGGGCCTCCACAATCTCCGTCTAACTTTTAGTAGGCTCAGTGCTGATACATATAGGCTAAAGTGACATCTACTGGAATATTGGTGGAAAAATTTAAGTTTTTATGAAAGAGAAATTTCCTCTTCTAAAATAAGTGTTTCATATGAGATGTTTGGCACAATTTGCTGTGCTAATTTCTGGCCGAATAAAGGAGTACACAAAAAAAAAACGTATTCGGCCTCATATTACATTGCCTCTGAATTCTTCTGGTGCTTCTTCTTCGAATTATTATTTGCATGTTGAAGTATTAACGAGCAGCACATTCAAGTGGCCCAACGATACCAAGCACGGGCTTGTTAACGCACGGACCCAGGCAAAACTGCAACCCACCTCCCACCCAATGTTGCACCATAAAACTAAAGTCCTCTCTTTCTCTAGTATATCGTAATGTTAGAGGTCTTAAGACTAAACTTTCAACCAATATTGCTGAGATAGGAGAAACAAAGGAACCCAATCAGACCAAACAATTTCCTGATTGACTTGAGGGGCTGGAAAAAGATTAAAAATTGGATGCTCGAACTTTTGTTTTTTCCAGAAGCTGTTTGCCATAGAAATTATGGACTCCATAAATTTGCGTAGATAAAAACCACTTCGAAGCTCATCAAGGTAGCAACTTGGCATACTAAAGAGATTTGCGAGATAGGCAGATAGTAGATAGACAAACAGATAAGGTTCGCAAAAAAAAAGATCATCATTAAATAATGACCCAAGACGAAGATGACTCAAGTCTGCTGCCAGCAGCCAAGCAAAGCATTACGGAGAATGTAAAAAAGTCCTTTAATATTATCAGCAAACATGTCAACTTCAACTACGACGGAGCCACCTACGACTGCAGATGCAGCTGCTGCTGCTGCTGCTGAATCCCTTAGATTTGGCACTACGGATTATACGGTTTTTACAATTATGCTCTGTGCATCGGCAGCAATTGGAATTTATTTCGGGTTCTTTGCCAAGGCCAAGAACACCACAGAGGAATACCTGCGGGGTGGCAAGAAAATGAAAACGCTGCCCATTGCTATATCCTTAGTGGCAAGGTGCGTTTTAATCGAATTTGAAAATTATGAAAGTGACTCTAGAAGTGATAACAAGTGACGTCAGACATGCTGCGTAATACTCTAATATCAGTGTTGACCTTGGATAATGGCTGTCTGTCAACAACGTTAGAAAATAATGACTAGCTTTTAAAATAAATAGAAGTTTTCGATGTACACTTCGAGGCATATCGAATTGTTATCGATAAGTCTGAACTTAAATTTTAAAAAATTGTTTTCAAACTTAGTAAATCGCCAATCGTTTGGCGCCAATGGTTAGTCAGCCTATTATTCGGAAAGTTGTCGAATTAGGACAAGCCTGCCTAAATTTTAGAAAATTGTTTCCTAATATATACCAATATTTCCAAAAACAAGAAAAACTTTATATTTTTTAAGGGGATTTTCACATTTTAGGGCAATTTTCTAAATTAAACAGTTATTATTTATTTTTTATAAATATTCAAGTGCATATTTTATTTCAGTCAACTATCCGGCTTATCGATAATGTCCGTTCCTGCCGAGATTTATACGTTTGGCTTCAACTACTTCTTCATGGTGGTTTCTATGATTGCTGTTGTCCCCATTCTGATTTATATTATTGTGCCAGTGTTCTATGAAAACAATGTTTCCAATTGTTACGAGGTGAGTGCAACATATTTCCAAACTATCTATTTTATCTATAATTATATATATATATTTTTTTAATTATTGCAGTATTTGGAGATGCGTTTCAATAAGTTCACTCGAAAAGTGGTGACTGCCACTTTTGTGATGAACTCGTGCCTCATGTTGCCAGTGTTTATGTTTGTACCCTCTCTGGCCTTTTCACAAGGTAATATACATATATACAGTTATCTATATATATATATTGATATATATATTGAAAACGGCGATTAAAAGTAGGTTGTTATTCTTTTAACACCTTTCTTAACTTTTATATTTTTTAAAAAGACACCTTTGAAAAAATTTCTTGTAAGAAGGATGTTATTATCCTCCGAAACTATATATACATATATACACACATCCGTAGTATATTTTAGACTGATTTTCATATTTCACGCACAGTTACCGGCTGGAATATTCATGTCATTAATGCACTGGTCTCCTCTATCTGTGTTTTCTACACAATGCTGGGTGGCATTAAGGCCGTGGTTTGGACGGATGTCATCCAGGGAGGTATCATGTTGATCTCAGTACTGATGGTGGGCGTTCTGGGCGTAATGCAAACGGGCGGACTGAGTTCAGTGATAGAGAATGCCAGTGCTGGAGGTCGCTTCAATTTTGAGTAAGTTTTCGAATTACCAATAAAATTGAATAATTCTAACATTTTGAGCATTGTGTAGTCTAAGATTGGATCCACGCATTCGCATCACAGTGTGGAACGCATTCTTTGGTGGACTCTGTATGTGGACGGGACACATTGGCCTAAACCAGAGCTGTGTCCAACGCATTGTTTCGCTGCCATCGTTCGCCCATGCCAAAAGGTACAAGTGAATTTTTTATTAAATTATTGAAAATTGAATCTTTGTTACTATCTTATAGATCGCTAATCATTTCGGGCTTTGGCTTCATCATGATCATGGGTATTATGTGTTTTACGGGCATTATAATGTATGCACGATATTTTGGATGTGACCCCATGTTGGCAGGTGTAAGTTTTTCCACCTATTCGATATTTACAGGGATTACAATTTGTGATTTTCTTTGGTTTTCAGCTGGTCAGCAAACCGGATAAAATGATGCCCTTCTTCATACAGGATATAATGGGTAATCTTCCTGGCTTGCCGGGTTTGTTCATCTCATGTGTCTTCAGTGCCTCGCTGAGTACTCTTTCCGCCTCTCTCAACTCCCTGGCTGGTGTGATTTATTTCGATTATATCAAACCCTTCATTCGGCACACGGAGGCAAGAGCGAATGCAACGATGAAGATGATCATTATTGGAATTGGTTTCTATTGCATCGCTGGTGGTTTCATGGTGCAGAATTTCAATTCCCTTTTGCAGACTGTGATCAGCATCACTGGGATAAATACGGGTGCCGTTGTGGGTGTATTCCTATTGGGCATGCTCTTTCCTCGTGCCAATGGCAAGGTCGTCGGTTCTAGTATTATATTTAGTATGGGTGTCATGCTGTTGATCATTACCAAGGCGCAAATGAACTTCAAGGCGGGTCTCATCAGATACGATGGTCTGCCCAACACCTTGGATCAATGTGAGGCGCCTCAGTTCAGGACGATTGCAAATGCAATGTAAGCAATATATTAACTATAGACCATAAAATATTCAAAAATTAATTTTAAACCTCTCTTTTTATAGTAACAACTCAACAATCTTAACGACCACAGCATCGCCACAATTGTTTACTGGTGCATTTGGCAGTAATCGCGAATTTTCAATATTTGATATATCATTTTACGTTTACAAAATATTGGGCATTGCTCTAACAATTGTGTATACTGTTATAATGAGCTACTTTTGCAAACCTGATGCGCAGGAGAAAGCAAATCCTAAACTCTTTTCGCCATTTGTGCGAAAATATCTGAATTTGAATCCAGAACTGGAATTGGAGGAGCTGCCCCTGAAGGGCGCACCGCCGAAAGAGGATGAAGCGTTTGAGCATAAGATAGATTTTACCAAAATAGATAATACCAAGAATGATGTGCCAACAGATCATTAAAATACTATCGATTAATGCTTTTTATTTTGTTAAGTGCATTAAAGATTTGTTGCGTCTAATACTTTTCTCGGAATATTATATAATATTAAGAAGAACTTAATAATTTTATTTACAGGCTCGATTCCCGATGAAAACAACTACGAAAAGAGATTTCTAATTCGGTTGAATGAATTCCTAAAATGTATGCAATTAACTAAAAACAATAAATGAAGTAAATTAAAGTTAAAATTAAAAAATAGCAACAATCGAGATAAATAAAAATAAAATATTATTTTAAAGTGTATTATATTTAAGTATTTGTATTTTAAATTAACATTATTAAAGGCAATAAGAATTTGTGTAGCTTATGGCGAAGAAGGTTTTCAAACTAGTTTGCTTCAGTTGTTGTGTGTGACATATTAATTTAATTTATTAAATAAAAACCATGGTGGCTTAAACTATGATTATTTTTAATTTTTAATTTGAATTGAAAAGCAGCCCCATGGCCAAAAGTCTCTTTTAGACCATAAACAATATATACCATCATCAACATCGTAAAACTTATAAAAGTTTGCAAGAACAACATAGGAAAAATACGTAAATGATAAGTTTATGATATGGGCCATTAACTTTTACAACTTCAGTGTCTAGCAGATATGACAGCCACAAACCTGATAAGCAACATTTGATCGCTACTTAAGTCAAAGATCATATTGTAAGATGGTTCAGTAGCTGTGCTGACTGCATCCGCAGCTGATCTTAAAGTGAACTCAATTTTAAAGGAACATCAACTCCGATTAAGACCACAAATATGGCATCGAAAGTGGAGGATCTAAGATTTGGACTGATCGATTATAGTGTCTTCATACTCATGTTGAGCATATCGGCCAGCATTGGTATCTATTTTGGTTTCTTTGCCAAGGCCAAGAATACAACTGAGGAATACTTGCGCGGTGGCAAAAAGATGCAGATACTTCCCATTGCCATCTCATTGGTATCCAGGTTAGTTGTTATCATCTCGGACAGCATACAAAATCGTCAGTTGTTCTTATCTATATACAACCAACATGTGCGGCATTTCGGCATAAATTCGAGCCCCCTTTTAGTTTATATAAACAGATATATAAATCATGGTGTTAAGCCGCGTGTTATGTTTGCAATTAAATTACCAAGTGGTGAAATTGATTCAAATTGATTACAACTATTATTATTATTATTAATAATATCATTATTGTTATTATTGTTATTATTATTATTAATATTATAATCATTATATTAATATTAACTTTTCTGCTCTATCTCGGGGCCTACCTCTCTTAATAGCTTTACTTTTAACTTTTCAATTTTAACTTAAGTATTAAATTGTATTTTGTACACTATTTAATATAAGTTATTCTTATATTATTGGTATTTTTCTGTGGCTACCAATATTAGTTGACATTATATAAGCAAATAATATTTTCATTAACTTTCAGTCAACTTTCTGGCGTTGCAATCATGTCAATTCCAGCTGAGAGTTATACTTATGGATTTAACTTTATATTCGCTGTGCTGGCCATGATTCCCACAGTGCCCATATTGATATATATCATTGTGCCCGTCTTCTACGACAACAATGTTGTCAATTGTTATGAGGTTAGTTAGGACATAATAAATGATATGTGAACATTATTTCAAAAATATTTCTACCCATAGTATCTGGAAATGCGTTTCAATAAACGCACTCGTCAACTGGTGACTCTGACTTTTGTGCTGAATCAGTTTTTAATGCTGCCCGTTTATATGTTTATTCCTGCCTTGGCATTTTCACAGGGTCTGTAGAGCTTGATCATTTGATTGCACATTTTACATATTATAAATAAATTACATAATTATATATATATTGTTACAGTGACTGGCGTAAATATTCACATCATCAATGCGATCGTGTCATCGATTTGCGTTTTCTACACCATGTTGGGTGGCATTAAGACGGTGGTTTGGACGGATGTGGTGCAGGCTGGCGTTATGCTCCTCTCGGTGGTTATGGTGGGTGTCCTGGGCACCCTGCGCTCTGGTGGCTTGAGCACTGTCCTCGAATATGGCGCCCAAGGTGGTCGTCTTGACTTCAAGTATGTCTGAGCTCAACTCAGTGAAGCAAATTCTTTTACTTCTTTAATGTTTCTTTACATTAATAATAGTTTTGGACTGGATCCGAGACTGCGCAGCACTTTCTGGAACAACATAAGCAGTGGATTACTGCTCTGGACGGGCAAGATTGGACTCGATCAGAGTTGTGTGCAGCGGATTGTCTCCCTTCCATCGTACGCACATGCCAAAAAGTAAGCGAATCTTTTACATTCAAGTACAATCGGGACTTAATTGTCAAATGCACATGCAGCAAATAAGCGAATCACTCATACACTGAGAAAAAAAAGTGTTTTAAATTCAAGTACAATCTTGGTTTAATTTAATTTCAGTTATTTCTTCTTGCTTATTTGATCTTGAATTGACTAAAAACGATTTATTATTACCATTATTTTAACAACGTATGGAAAACAACATCTAAAGGAATGAGTGTGAAGAAGCACCATAAAAATCCATAATACCAAATTTGGGAAAAACATAATAAATGAGTTCATATAAAAATTGGAAGAAAAAAACTGCAGCGTGCCCAAATCACTTATATTTACTTCAAAATCAACTTATTTTTTTGCTGAGTGTAGTTAAAGCAATATATATTTCATATACTTATCATTCGCAAACAGATCTCTCATCGTGGCGGGCTTTGGAATTATGATTATAACGTTCTTCAACTCTTTCTCCGGCATTATAATGTTTGCAAGATATTTTGGATGCGATCCCATGTTGGCAGGTGTAAGTTTTTCCCCCCTCGATCTTTATCCTGATTAGATTTGTGATTTTGTTTTTCTTTCAGTTGGTCAGCAAACCGGACAAAATGATGCCCTTCTTCATACAGGACATAATGGGTAATCTGGTTGGCATGCCGGGTTTGTTTATCTCGTGTGTCTTCAGTGCCTCACTGAGTTCCCTCTCCGCCAATCTCAACTCGCTGGCTGGCGTTGTCTACTTCGATTATATCAAACCACACATTCGGCACACAGAGGCACGGGCGAATGGATGCATGAAATTGGTCATCGTTGGGATGGGTGCTTATTGTATTTTAGGTGGTTTGATGGTGCAGCACTTCAATTCGATTTTGCAAACGGTGTTGACAATAACGGGCATTAACACCGGTGCTGTTGTCGGCGTTTTTCTGCTCGGCATGTTTGTGCCCCGTGTCAACGGTAAGGTGGCAATGACAAGCATTTTGTTCAGTGTACTCGTCATGCTCTGGATCATAATCAATGCACAGCTCAACTTCAAAGAGGGCCTCGTCAAATACGATGTGTTGCCAAATTCGTTGGATCAGTGCGAGGCTCGGGGATTATATATCTTTTTCAATGCCATGTAAGTGTCAAAAAAAAAATGTCGTTAATCACCGTGAAAATATAAAGTTTTTCTTCTTTTTAGAAATAATATTAAATTATTAGGAACAAACATTTCTAAAATTTAGACAATCATAATGCCCTAAATTACTAAGGTATTGCGATTTTTGTTATTTTTTTTTAGAAATATTTTCTTTCTTTATGGTCGATAAGCGGCATAGATAAACTGAGGGTTATGATGACAATAAAGTGTTATCTATAAATATTTACTTTAATTATATTTTAATGTATTTATATTTTTATTTTACTTACTTTTAGCAGCGGCACAACAACCACAACAATGATGACGCCAGCTAATCAGGCACCTGAAAACGTGACAACTGCATTTGGCAGCAACCGCGAGTTTTCCATATATGATATATCATTTTATTGGTACAAAGTGGTGGGTGCAATTCTTATCTTCGTATGGGCAGTGCCCATGAGCTATGTTTGGCGAATGGGGAAGAGCGAACAACAGCAACAGAATCCCAAATTGTATTCACCATTTGTGCGCAATACGCTGAATCCAGTCGTCGAGAACGAAATGGAGCAGTTGCCGCTGAAGGGGCAAGAAATTAAAAATGATGTTGCATAGTTCGGCTTAAGCTGTGTTCTTCTAGCGTACGATAATAATTAATTACATTTAAGTCAGCGTTATTATCTCTCTTTTGCATTTTTAAAAGATTTTATTTACAAAAGAATATTTTAAATGAAGAATTTCTTACACAGAAAGTTATCCAGCTACTTACAAAAAACGGTTTTAAATTTTTTGTAAAAAAAAGAGTTCCAAAGTGTTTTTTACCCTCTTGTTTTGTTAGTTTTTTTTGTGTTTTCTTTTTTTTCTCTTAGCATTTTTCATTGAAAAATATTACAGTACTATTCGTAATTTTGTTAAGATCGTCTGGAAAAGATTTCTTTTTGTTTTTTGTTGTTTATGCTTGCACGGAATACAATTGATGCGTTATTTGATATACATTTGGATTGGGTTCTGTTTCAAAATTAACAAAACTCTCGCTAAAAACTAAATGCCAGTTTTCAAAATTGAAAAAAAAAATAATAATAGAAGGAAATACATATATAAGTAATATGTTAATAAAGTTGTTGTTTATATTTGCTTATATATATATAATATATTTAAATTTTCTTGAAGTACGCATCAATTTGATAAAAAATCTTTTCTTGTTGTTTTTGAGTGTTTGTCGAAATTAATTTTTGTGTGTGGGCTTTTAAAATTAGGGGCTTGCATTAATGATTATGTGTCTTATAATTTAAAAACATCTATTTTACATACATTGCTCAATAATGTATTTTGGTTTTTTTGTTTAGTTTTCTTTTTTGTTTTTAGTTTCCAATTTTAATTAAATTTACACATACATATTATTTATAGTTTTAATGCTTTTAACAATGTGTGTGTTTTTGTGTGTTTATTTTTGGGGGGAAAGTTGTTGGCGGGTTTAGAGCTATATGTTTTGATACAATTATTATTATTATTTTATATTATTATTAATATATTGCGCACACAGCATCAGCATTCCAAATCCAGCAAAGACTGGAGAAATTAATTCTTAGTGAATTACAAATCGTTCTTGTTTTGTTTTGACAATAAAAGAAACGCCATTTGAAACTGTGCTTTTCACATGCGGCGCGGTCCAGTTTCAGTTATTTCTTGCTTTTCTTGTTTTTAGGAAATTCCAAAAATATTTTACGGCATTTTTGTATCGAATCGAAGTCGAAGTCATCCATCTATAGTTATTGGTTTCATCATCATCTTCATTATCATCATCTGCATCTGCTCATCATCTGCATCTGCATCATCAGCTTCATCATCTTTATACGTTGCTTAATTGCAGGCCTGCGGCGTTGCATGATTTTCACCATCCTCAGTGGCATTATTAACAATCTTCGGTTCACCTGTTGAAGATAGTTAAATATTGAATATATTGAATATTGAATGTAATAATAATTAACTTCTATGATTAGACTTGAGTGAACAGATTGGATTAGAATAGATTGGCTTTAGAAATACTAAACACTCACCGTTGTCATTGTGCTCGGAGGACTTGTTTTCGCAGTTCGTCGTCTGCGGCTCCTTAACAACCACTTCTGCTGCTGCTGCTTCCGCTGCTGTTGCCTGAGTTGATTCTGTTTCGGTGGATTCCACAGCTGGATTTACAACTGTTTCAACAACTGGTTTGCTGATATCATTGATGACAGGTGCTTCAACTGCAACCAACACTTGATCCTTGTTCTCTGTTGCATTTGCCATCTTTTCGGGCACAGCCTCTTTTAGCTCCACAACCGGCTGATCCACCTTCTTCTCCTCCGCTTGTTCCTCCTTATTGCTGCTTGCTGCTGGCGCTGCTTCTTCGGGATCGGAGCTGCTCTTTGTACTCGAATCGACTTCCATGGGTTCCGGACTTGGCTGCTTAGCAGGTTGAACTGGAGCAGGAGCTGGAGGAGTAGCTGAAGATGGAGTTGGGGTTAGAGCTGAAGCTGATGCTGGAGTTGCAGCTGTAACTGGAGCAGAAGCTGTAACTGAAGCTGTAGTTGAAGCAGGAGCTGAAGTTGGAGTGGACTGCTTCCGAATCCACTTTACGCTCCTTTTCCTGTTGCTCCTTTGCTTTATTTTCCACAACGACAACTTCCATGCTTGCAGATGCGGCAGATTTACTTTCAACAACTGGCGACTGTTCACGCTTCGCCTCCTTCTTCTCCTTCTCCTCCTCAACAGCAGCAGCTGGAGCTGGAGAAGCAGCTGCATCTTCATCCACTTCCATAGCTGTGGCAGTTGCTTCGCTTTTCGGTGGGCTGGTGGCAACTTTAGCTGTTGGCTCGCCTTGTGCCAATTTCTTGGGCGTTTTATCTTTCGTTTCGGCCGCTTTCCTCTCCTTGACGTGATCCACATTGTTTTGATGCTCTTCTGGTGCTGCAGTCGCATCTGGTTGATCCTTTCTTGATGTTTTCTTCTGTGGCGAATTTATCTTGGTTTCGTTAGTTTCTTTCCGTTTGGATTCCTCAACAACAATTTCCTTCGGCTTGTCCAATTTTTCATCTTTCTTGGCTTTCTTAACAGGGCTCTGTAAAGGGAACAAATGTTAGAATTGACTTAACAGTGTTATCTTATGCTATTTACATGTTATGTCAGTTATTAACATGATGTTATTTACATACTTTTGCTTTAACAGTTTCAATTGCTTTCGCTTCCACCTCCCCCTCCTCCTCCACCTCCTGATCCAACTCCGCCTCCTCGTTGGCTTTTGCTGTTTCCTGCTCCACACCTTCTTCAACGCCAACATCCAATTTACGTGCTCCACGTCCACGTCCCCCACCACCACTCTTCGTTGTTGCTGGCGATGTGCGCGCCTTTTTGCTTGGTGGCGGCGTAACGGTTTCAGCTGAACGCGTTGGGGTTCCACGGGTACTGGAACGCGTGCGTCGACCGCCACCCAATTCCAGACTGCCGCCCATTGTGCGAACCAGTTCCTCGCTCTCCTGCTGAGCCCGCTCAATAAATGAACGACGCTTTGGCGTGCGTTTCTAAAAAAAAAATATATAATAAATTAATTAATAAAATAAATAAATAAATACTCATCAAAATATTGCATGTCATTATTATCACGATATTATTATAGAATTATATTTCTACAAATACTTAATAAATATATAAAAAATTTACATATGTAAAATAAACGATTCATTAAATAATTGCACGATTTTATTATTATATTATTTTTTCACAATTATTTCATAAATAAATAATAATCAAAATATTGCACGATATTATTACTACTTAATGTTTTATTTTTTTATTCGCATTAAATCAAGTGAAACAAAGCCTAATATTTTCCATTGAGCGGTAAATAAAAGCCCCAAAACATATAAAACACACACACACACAAAAACAAACACACACACGCCTATACATATGCTTGTATGACAAAGTACAGCAAACAACAAAAAGTCGAAAAGAGAAGAAGAAAAATAAAAACAAACGAGAACGTGACGAGAGACGCGGCGGCAAAACGTGTGCACAAGAGACCCAGCGATGAGACTTTGCAGCGAGTGAAACACGCGACATACAAAAATAAATACACACACACACTCTCGCATACACAAACGAGAGGGGAAAAGCGCGCGCGGCAAACGAGGACAAATTAACATTAACATGAAACTGTGTAAAAAACCAAATAAAAGAAAAACATACGCACACATTCACATAATATTTTGGAAAAATACTGCGTAAGTGTTGCGCACGCTCTTCCAGATAATATATGTGTCTGTATTTGTGTATGTTTCTATGTGTTGCAAAGCGCGCTCTTATCGCACGACCCCCGGTGTTAATTGTGACTGTCTCTACACATATACACACACACAGCATACATATTTGCATATGTATTCATTACACTTACGGGTGTTTTTTTCTCATCCGTCGCCGCCGGTTGAATTATTGCTGCTGCACTTTCTTCAACTGACTCCGCCTCCGTTTTTTGTAAGCTCGTCTCGTCCGACATTTTGATAATATTTGTTATTTATTTTGCTTACAAAATACAATATTTTTTTGTTGTATTTTGCAATGTTTTCAAGAACGCTTCGCTTTAAAGTAGCGAGTGTTTTTCTGTGCTCCTTTTTGCACACTGGTTTCAACTGGCAGGTATCTTACACACACATATGCATATACATACACACACACACACGCCACGCTGAATGTACGCGCTAAATTTATTAAATGCAATTTTCGGCACGTTTCCACTAAAACTCAATATGCAACTGATCAGCCTGGGCAGCGGCCAATATTCGACTACGTTTTGCTTTTTATTTCACCTGGAAATACGTTGTATTTTGCACTTTTTCGACGGTTTTTCTCGAGCCAATGGCGAAAGACCAAACGTAATCCACAACTCGACTAAATTCTGCTTCTTCTTGCACTCGAGTGTTGTACAGCACTTCATTTATGGCGGCCTTTTGTGGCAGTATTGGTAAACATATTGGAGAAAATGTGGTGGTTTGCCAATAGAAATTAAACACTATTTCGTTTGTAAATATGCTAGTTTTAGTACATTTTCGATGTATTTTTTTCATATTGAAGCAAAAAAGCAAAGATAAACCAAAACTCGATTACATTTAATATTTTCTGCCTCTTGGGCACAAAAGTGTTGCACAGCCCACCATTTGTGGCGGCCTTTTGTAACAATGCTGTAAAGCATGTGTGAGTACATGTGATGGTTGATTGATATCAAATTATCGCATTATTTTGCTTGAAAATACGCTATTGATAATGGTGGCCTTTTGGGACGGTGCTGCAAAGCGTGTACGAGTCTAGGTGGTGGTTGGTCGATAGAAACTTAACACTTTATTTTGCTTCAAAATACGCTATTTAAGGGAAAAACTAATCCTAAACCATAACTAGACTATTTTCTGGCCTAGTTGCAACAAGTGTTGCATAGACACAACAGTGCGTGTACAAGGAATTGTGGTGGTTGGTCAATAAAAATTTATTGTATTTGTAATCGACCACTTTCCACGAGGTAGGCTTTTTATTATTTACAAATTGTAAATTTGGAATTAGAGCGGAAATGGTGTCGCAAGAACAAATTAAAGCCATTGGTGGCGTACTCAACAACAAGGAGCGTCCGCTCAAGGAGCGCTTTCGAGCGTTGTTCACGCTGAAGAACATTGGAGGCGTGACTGCAATTGAGGAAATTAGTCAAGGATTTAAAGATGAATCCGCTTTGCTGAAACACGAATTGGCTTATTGTTTGGGCCAAATGCAGGACAAGCTGGCAATTGGCGTACTGACCCAGGTGCTCGAGGACATCAGCGAGGAGCCCATGGTGCGTCACGAGGCAGCTGAAGCACTCGGCGCTATTGGAGCAGCAGAAGTTCTGCCGCTTCTCGAGAAATACAAAAATGATTCGGTTTTGGAGGTGGCAGAAACTTGTCTGATTGCCTTGGAGCGTGTTCGCTGGCTGCAAAGTGGTCAGCAGGTACAGGATACCAATCCCTATGCCTCTGTGGATCCCTCACCACCAGTAGCAGGCGAGAAAAATGTGCAGCAATTGAGGGAAATTTATTTGAATGCGGAGCAGAATCTTTTTAATCGCTATCGGGCAATGTTTAGTTTAAGAAATCTTCGCACAGAGGAAAGTGTCTTGGCCCTTGCCGAAGGATTAAAGGATAAATCGGCTCTATTTCGTCATGAGGTTGCCTTTGTTTTAGGTCAATTGCAGCAGCCTTGCAGCATTAAATATTTGCAGGCAAATCTGGAGAATCGCGAGGAGAATGAAATGGTTCGACATGAATGCGCCGAGGCTTTGGGCGCCATTGCCACCGATGAATGTATCCAAATCCTCAAGAATTATGCGCAGGACGAGCGGAGGGTGGTGAAGGAGAGCTGCATCATTGCGCTGGATATGTGCGAATATGAGAACAGTCCGGAGTTTCAATATGCCGATGGTTTGACCAATCTCGATGGCAAAAAGTGATTTTTAATATAAAATTGTATTTTTCAACTTTGTATATATTATATTTGTGTATCTATATTGTATTATCTTAATGGCGGTGTAATAAAATGTATTACAACATGTGATTCATATTTGATGAAATCATTATTTGTGCCTTTTTCTTATTCTTAGAAAATTGTCTTGTGACTTCTGTGTAAATATGTGTGAGTTAAACCTTACTTATATGTAAATAATTGTCTTGAAAAAGATGTTTGCTTTATTAACAGAAAGTCTAAACAAGAAGTGTTAGCAGTGCAGTTAAACTTTACATTTTAGCTTACAATTGGAATAAAGATTTGATACCCTTAAGCAACTATATAAGCAGCAAATATTCATTTCAATTTAAAAAAAACCGTGTTTTGTTTGCTACAAGCGTGACCAGTAAACCAAAATAAGTGCTGTTAAATTCTAAATTTAAGAAAAGCCGCTTCTTTTATTTCCAAAGAGTGTGACCAGTAAGCCAAAATAGATACTGTTAAGTTTTACAATAAGTTGTACCAATCAAAGCGTTGCCACGCCACCACAAACAAGTGTTGGCAAATGTACAGAAAATGTTTGGTACACTTGTACCAAGTTGGAACACTCAATTGTGATTGCGAGTAAAAACTGCGTACAAATGAATAAAATCGACAGAGAATAACTAAATAAAAAAGCATTAAATGCAGCAGAGAAACGCATTTAAAGTGCCAACATAGAAAATGTGATAAATAGGCAGAAGCTAAAAGGAAAACAAGCCATGAAAATGCAAATGAAAAAAACGTGTGTTCAGCAAAATTGCTGCGAATGCAGCGGAAAATAAATTACACACACACATGCAAACACAAATTTACACACATACAAACACACGCAACACACACTCACAAAGACGCATAACATAATATATAAAAATAATATTAAATGCACGGCTTAAAAAGTGAAGCAAAATCAGAAATCAACAAAACGCAATAAAAAAATCAAAATTAAATTTTGACGTGCCAAAAATAAAACCGAAAATAATTAGAATAATTAATTACAAACAGCGCGGGTTATTTTGTGTTACGTATCAAAAAATAAAATTTTAGTGTTGTAAACAAGTTGGGAGCAGCGGTGATAACAAACGTAACAATGTCCAAATGCGCTTTTGTGCTTTATCTGGCGATGCAGCTTATAGGTATGTATACAAATACACACACACAAACTTCTCATCAGCATGTGTGTGTGTTTGTTTACTGTACGTAATGGCGCCTGCTGTCCCCATCCCCCACTCTCCCCTTTACGCTTGATCGAGTTCTTAAGTCCGTTTTGCTGCTCTTTCCGTCAACTGTAATTTGTATGTATGCGTGTGAGTGTGCAATGATTTATTTTGAATGGATGACGTTGCATTAGAGCAACTTGTTGTTGTTGTTGCCGCTTCTCGTCACGGGTGAAAATCTACTTTAGTTGAGCGCAACTCTCTCGCTCTCGTTGGCTCTCATTCGCTATCGTTTGCTCTTATGCATTTTCTTTACTCTTTACTCTAGTTATTTCTGCTTTTGCAGTTGTTGTTGTTTCTTTATTTTGAACGAGCGGCACTTTAAACTCATCCCCTTTCAACATGCATAATGTGCATAATGCTTATGTATCTTTACTATAAAGCATGCTTACATACGCACACACGCATGTGTATGCATGTATGTATGTATATACATATATTTATAGATGCGATTACCCTTGCACAGTGGATTAGAGGCTATGTTAAATGGTTGCTTTATTATGTTAATGAGAAGACATAAAGCTGTTAATAGGGAGCACAGTTCAAAGGCGCTTTCAAAAATATTCGTGGCTGTAAATGATAAGCCGCAAAATTAAATAACCAATTATCAAATTCATCATACATAAAGTAAAGTTGTAAGTTTCATTTACAAATTGTATTATTTAAAACTTAAATAAAAACATAAATAAATAAAGAATCCAAGCATTCATAGGGTTCTTAAGAATGCAATTTATAAAAATAGTTAATATAAAAACTTATAAAATAGATTATTAGTAGCTTATATAAAATATATTTTCTATTTTATTTTTTTATGTAGTCACTAGCTTTTAATCTTATATCTTTAATTGTCAATTCAATTTTTATTTTATTTATTTAAAGTCGACTAATGTCTGTCGGCACAGAAAAAAGAAATTTAATTAAACTAATATAATATGATATTTCAAATTAAAATGTAAGAAAATATGAAGTATTCATTACATATTTTTGCGGTATTTAAATGCAAAATAGTCCACCATGTTACATGGATTGGGAACCTTTTTTTTTTTTTAATTTGTGGACTGTTTTTAGTCCAGATTAAATAAATATATAAAAAAATTTAAAAAAAAAAAGTAATTATTTAATTTCACTTTCGCACGACTGTGCGCTGCACTCACACGTGGATTTACACACACATATAGCGCACAAACATTATACACAGCAGTTGCAGGTTGCAGTTGCAGCATTGGGGTTATGAGGCCCACTCAAAAGGCTCCAGTGGCCAGTGGAGCTAATTTTGTATGGCCCTCTTTACACGAATTGGGGTTGCGTGGTAAGCAAACTTTGCAAGCGAGTGTGGCAAGCAAACGTTGCAAGTTCTTCATTCTCCATTCGACTTTCAATGGCAGCTCAGCTCAGCTTTGAGCTTTGCTGCGTTTGGGATTTGGTTTAGCTTTGGGGTTTGGGTTTTGAGATTGGGGTCGTTGGTCCGTTGGCGACTCCTCTTGGTCCGAGGTCGCTGGTTGGTTGTCGATGTGGCAGATTCATGATGTGTTACATGATATGTGCACAAAGGCAGCCGCCTGGAGCCCATTTAAGTAACTTATTTACGATTCCACAAATCCAAAAAATTTGATATGCTTATGCAGCGGTGCTCAAAATAACAGTTGAGCGAGATAAATTGAAAAGGCCTAAAGAATAATGTATGAATTCTAGGCCGATATTTTGGAGTGTTCATTTTTTCATGGAGTTTAGTCTCTTAAGAAGTAATCTTTTGAAAGAAAAAACAAACAATTCAAGTAAGCAAGTGTTTAGAATAAGGCTCTATTAGAACATTCAACTATTTTAAGTATTTTTGGATAGTTGAATGGATTTGTTTTCATATTTTTGAACATGCCTTGTAACATTAAGCGATTTTTAACCCTTGTTTTCAGTCGTAGCACTATTTATGTAGCATTTATTTAGCATCAATTTATGTTGTATTCCAAATTTCAAGTCTAGCTGTTATGGCTGTGAGATCTGCGGCGGTTCTAATGTAAAAGTGCTGGTAAATTTTATTACTTGTTACCGAATTTTAGAAAGAACTTTTTCTACAAATGAGTTTTGGCATTTCTTTAAAAAAATGTATTTCTTAACAATAGAAAATATTTCTAAGAAAGAAAAAACACCAAATTGTTTGGTATTTCGATATAGATAGATTTTAGAAAAATGTTTTCTTATATTTAGAAATTATTTCTAAAATCAAGAGCAACTTTTTATTTTCAGAGATGTGTTTCCAGAGTGGATTAAATTAATAGTATTATTTTGAGCTAAACAATATTCATAATATAATACAAAATATAAAATAAAATAAATGACTGACTTGTTGTTATTTCCACTTCTCAGGCTGCCTGTTGATGCATCAGGAGAAATCCGTTGCTGGTGGTGCCATTCTGCCCGAGGGGCACAACATCAACTGTGAGCATTATGACGAGAAGGATTGCAACACGCATCAGAATTGTGCCACAAGCATCGAGCGGTGTCAGGTGGAGGCGGACAAATTTCCCAGCTGTTATGTGCTGTGGACCGTTGACGAGCTGACTGGTTTGTTGCTGCGAAGAATACACTGACAGAAATGAAGGGATTGTAATATTTTAATTTCATTTGTTGCAGGCACGGACAAAGTCAAGATGAAGGGCTGCTTCACGGACATGCACGAGTGCAATCAGACTGCTTGCATCACGAGTGCTAAGCCTCGCTTGGGCAACATCAATTTCTGCTGTTGCAAGGGCTCCAAGTGCAACATGCACTACAAATATATACCGGCCGCCATGGAGGCAACAACACAAGGTGCCACATTTTTTCTTCTTCTCTCCTTTGCTGCACGCTCCAATTTTGGCATAACATAGGCAACCACTTGCTACCTTGCCACCTCCTTGCTTGCAATGCATTTTCGTGTTAACGAACTTTCCACAGCCTCCATAAGCTGCCTGCCTGTGTGTGCGTTGCAAGTTGCCTTCGTGCCACGTTTCGTTATATTTTAATTTTGTATTATTTTTTATTTTTTGTGAGGTTGTCTTTGTGTGCTTGGCTCCCTTTTATCTAAATATATACATACATATATTTATAAATCTTTATCTATATTTGAGCCCATAAAAAGCGGTGCCAAATTGGGGGCGAAACTTTCGTTTTTTTTTTTTTCATTTTTTGCTTTGCGCTTTGTGCTTGTTGTGGCATCCACATGCACATGCACAGCATCATCAACCCTGCACGGCACCAACTACAGGTGCCACTTGAGATGTTGTTCACCTGCGCTGCAAGCGTTTAAAGACCAACATGCATTTATGCCACATACAGTTGCAAACATAATATTTCGAGTGCCAGGCCAAGATTTCAAGAGTCTCATATTTTTCTATTTCTCTATTTTTATTTATTCTGATTACAAAATGAGAAGTTTAATAGAGTTTAATATTATTATTTTATTTTAAGTTAAATACAGTCGGAAAAATATTTAATTTTTACATTCTGCTTTTTGGAGTATTTTCTTAATTTTTGCACTGATATTTTTCTTCGACTTGGTTTCATTTGTTCGTTTTCGCTTAACTTTGGGAGAGTCATAGTGATTATTTCTGGGTTAATGCCACTTTCAGTGAGAATGGAGGAGAATTAAAAGGTTGCCAATAATGTGCCTTTTAAGATTGGCAACTTTAGCTGTAAAACATCGGACTTTTGCCTAGTTTTGTGGGCGTGGTCCGCTAAAATTTGTTTGAGCTATGCGGTTTTGTGGACTTACATTTTATGATGCGTGATCAAATAACAAATTTCTTATCGGCAATTGAAAGCGCTTACCGGCAATATACCTTCCAAATTTGAAGGCTCCAAATTAAGAGAGATATAGCCAGGACGGGATGGCGGATGCCGATGACAGTAGCTTTAAAATTGTGGAAGATATGTGGTATTATCGATTTGTAATTATCGATATATCGATTTCGGAGCCTCCTAGTCTGACGAATGCACAGTGAAGAATATGTTTCCAGATGATGATAAGAAAATGGACAAATATAGAGCAAAGAGAATTAAATATAATATACAAATAATATACAAATAATAATAATATAATTTAATAACTAAGAATTATATTTAATTCTTTTTGCTACTATAGCAATCGCATATTTGTTTTGCTCATTTGCTCCACGTAGCTGCTCTATGGTAGCTGCTACATTAGCCGCCAGCTAAGCTGCATTTAGGTCATTTTTGTTTTGACCTTGTGGTCTTTTTGATATACATTACTTTTCAAGCCGACAGTACTGAAGGGAAATTAGAAACTGACCCAAAAGCAGCTTAAAATATAGCTGAGAATAGCTTTATAATTACTTTTACAAATGGTACGTACAAACAATAATATTTGGTTGCTACTCTTTTTGCAGTGCCAAAGGAGAAGACGCAGGACAACAACAATGTGACTTATTATATTGTTGGCTCTTCCGCATTCACCGTCCTCGTCGTGCTGCTAATATTCATGCTGAGCTATTACAGACGCCTCAAGCAGGAGCACTTTAATGAGATACCCAAGGTGAGTGGCTCCTAATAGCAATTTTAATTATAATTACTAATTTCTGTTCTCTCTTCTCTCTCAGCATGAAGCGGAAATTACAAATTCATCGCCATTGTTGAGCAACCGTCCGATTCAATTGCTCGAGCAGAAGGCGAGCGGACGCTTTGGTGATGTGTGGCAGGCCAAGTTGCACGGCCAGGATGTGGCCGTCAAAATCTTTCGCATGCAGGAGAAGGAATCGTGGACAACAGAGAACGAGATCTATAAATTGCCACGAATGCGCCACCCGAACATACTCGAATTTCTCGGTGTTGAAAAGCATTTGGATAAACCCGAATATTGGTTAATATCCACCTATCAGCATAATGGCTCCCTATGCGACTATTTAAAATCGCACACGATCAGTTGGCTGGAGCTGTGCCGCATTTCCGAGTCCATGGCGAATGGTTTGGCTCATTTGCACGAGGAGATTGCGGGCACTAAGACGGATGGGCTGAAACCGTCAATTGCACATCGTGATTTCAAATCGAAGAATGTCCTCCTCAAGGGTGATTTGACCGCTTGCATTGCGGACTTTGGCCTGGCCATGATCTTTCAGCCGGGCAAACCGTGTGGCGACACGCACGGCCAGGTCGGCACTCGTCGCTACATGGCGCCCGAGGTGCTCGAGGGTGCCATCAATTTCAATCGGGATGCCTTCCTGCGCATCGATGTTTATGCCTGCGGCTTGGTCCTCTGGGAAATGGTCTCACGCTGTGAGGTCGTCGGACCCGTCGGCGAATATCAGCTGCCATTTGAGGCCGAACTCGGCCAGCGACCGACACTCGATGAGGTGCAGGAGAGTGTCGTCATGAAAAAGTTGCGTCCACATTTGCTCAATACGTGGCGTACCCATATGGTGAGTATCTGTTTACCACTAAGCAGACCAAGCGACTTAAAATTTACTGCATACAAATGATGTGATTATGTGATGGGTCCTGTCCGTATAAGATTGGTCCCACTTTTGAGAGCTACCAATCTTCTCTTGACAGTTATTAGGCAAAAAAAATTTCAATCCATTAGATTAGCAATTTTTTCAAATGCTAACTTTTAATATATTGTTCAGCGTACATCTTACAAATATTTATAAGATTTATTAAGAAGTTGTGTGACTTTGTGACTAACTATTAATTCTTGTCTGCCTAGTGATAATACTGAATAATCTTGCTGAGATTGGAATTGTATTTGATTTTGATATCGTTTTTAGGGTCTCAGCATATTCTGCGACACAATGGAGGAGTGCTGGGATCACGATGCCGAGGCGCGTCTCAGCTCCTCGTGTGTGATGGAGCGGTTCGCACAACTCAACAAATATCCGACGACGCAGTTGCTCATCAAGAACCACACCAACATCGAGGATGCCAAGGAAACCACAAATTGCTTATAGAAGCGGTATTAAATCACAGCCAATGACAAAAAATTGGTTGTGATTTTGAGGCGTGTCGTCATTTTTATTTTTATATATTCAAAATTGTTTAGTTCTACATAAGTATTGTGCAAAGGCAGCGCAGCATACACTGGAAAAAAATTGGCAGCTGTCATTTAAACATAAATACGCCACATTTTATACATTTTAGCGAAAACTGAACAAAGCGTTATTTCTGAGCTAAACTAGAGTTTATTTGTGAGTCTTTGAAAACACGTATCTTGCCCGGGCAAAAATTCTCTAGACGCACATCAAATATATAAATTGGTCTGTAGCTCATCTCACACATTAACTTCATCGACTGATATATATATATATATATATGATATATATATATATATATATACAACATATACGTATATATAATTGTTTTTGTATTTAGTTCATTTAATATTCATTTTTTCGTAACTGTTAAATTCTTTGCCAAGCTGTCCCTTTTTTGAGCGTCGACAGACGTATATTAGTTATATATATATATATATATATATGTATATATATATATATATAAATAGTTAAGTGTACGATTTAAAGCTATTTTAATTATGTTTAAATATGTAAACTTATCGTTTTTAATTATTATTTTTTTGTTTTGCTGCTATGTTGTATTTGTAATAAATACTTTAAATGATTGTTTTTAAGCTACAATTTTGATAATCGAGATTTGCTTTTTATTTTTCTTTTCAATTGATGTAGTGCCAACTCACAAATCTATATATTTATACACACACTCTCTCACACACACACACACACACACACTTACATACGTGTATATACATATATGTAATTTTACTGAACAGTACAAGAAACACCTGAAGTTTTCAAATGAAAGTTTCTTTTTAATGAACATTAAATATGTAAGCGCGATATATATATATATATATATATGTATATATATGCATATATATAGACGATATACCCTACGATAAACACACACAACAGACTTAGCAGACTTATAAAGCACACTGACTCATCTAAAAAAGAGAAAAAATCAATCATACTACGAGGTATGCGAAATATTTGTTAATTCCACACAATCGTGTCTGGGACAAGTTTAGATTTAGTGGTGGTAAGCATGAATAAAGGCATGCTATAGTTAACCAGATTAGCATTTCATCGATAACGAATTGATTAAGTTTACTTGCAAAGTTTAACACAAATCAAACGAAATTAAAAAGAGTTACTTACTTTAATGTGTATGATAGATCAGATGTATACATATATATTACACTCATAAGTCGTAAGTGAATAATTGAGGACTCGTCACACAATCATAGTTTCATTACAATTGATTCAATTTGCTAAAAATACTGAATTTCAATCTAGCATTATATCAATCAAACATATACACACACATATTTAGCATACTTTAGCTATTTGAATAATACAAAAACAAAACACAAAACGATATACAACAAATACGTGCAATTTACGATACAAACAAAGCTTCATTACCTGATTTTAATTCTGAGCAACTTACATTATTTTAACATGCAAACACTCTGATAATAGAATTAATTTTGTTATGCGATTTTTCTATTTTCTTTTTTGGTGCTCGAGGACAAAACATAGAAACAATAATTTTCAAGTGGTTGGTTCATATAAGTATTATTGATAATAAATAAAAAAACGAAAACAAAAACAGTATTCGAAGACGCAATCAGAACAGAAGAAACAATAACAAATTGTTCGACACAGATTAGTAGTTTGTTACATATCAGATGGCTATGGTTAGGATTTGGATGAATGGCGGATGCATGATGATGATGATGATGATAAACACACATACATTTTTCAGCACACTTAATGCAATTTTGAAACGTTTTATGTATAATGGAAAATCGAAAAAATCGATCAATTCACTCAATCTTTTTGATATACAGTTATACAAAACAACAGTCCAACTGGCATTCACATAAATCATAGTGATTATCACGATTAATTTATCAAAACAAATCAATGATATTTGTTTGAAAAACATTCTATGTACGAAACAAAAAATTTTATAACAAAAAACAATTAAGAACTGTCTAAATAATTTATTCGATTGCAAGTCATGTTAATATGAAATTTATACTGACACACGAACAGTTCTTTGATAATAATGGATTTAAAATAAATGCTGATGAAGTGTTTGAAATTAATACGAATAGCATTTTAATCAAGTTTGTTGAATATTTAAGGAGTGTTCAGGTAAGTAATTCTTTAACTTTTGTAATTTTGGCAATATTTAAAATTTTTTTGAATTGAACCTATGAAGGATAACACAATTACTGAAAGCAGTTTAAGAGAATTTTCAAATTTTGAATAGGTTTTCTTATCTCCTCTATCAATCCTCCTCTAGACCAATCCTACTTTTAAAGTTAAAAATGTAATTTTTGGCCGGCTGATTCGAAATTTTTGTCAAAACTGATCCGTTTTTTTAAAGCAGGTGTTTTTTTCCCATCTATATCAATTTATATTATATTTATATTAGCATATGATAACCTTCAATTAATCCAATAAACAATACCAAAAATTGTCGCCTTCCTTCTTTATTATAACTTTTAATGATACATTCCGTTATACGTTGAATACATGTTTCGAATATACATTGAATACATATCGAATATAATGTGATTACATAAGATTGAAATAGAACTGAATGAAAACGCTAATAAATAACTATACACAATTGTTAAAGGAGCGTTCAATCTTATAAATTCTCATAAGTAATTAAGTAAGTACTTTAAACTTAATATATATAGTATGAATATTTAAATACTCATTTATGGATTTGTTGCGTATATCGGCCAACTTATTTGATAATATATGTATATATATTTACGTATACTGAACAAATCAATCGAAACAATACATCAAAGTCTCAAAAATCTGTAAGCTTCATTATTATTCGAAAATAAAAGGAATGTATTTGTATTCTCATTCTATATATATATATATGTATATATAGTTTAAGACTTTGGACCATTTCAGTTGTAGCACATACGACTACTTTCTTGCCCCATTCCATTTTAATCAGACTTATCCGAGCATTCCGTTTACTAAATTAATACTATATATATACTACGTATATGTGTGTTATAAACTGTGTGGAAAAAAAGTCGCCATCTATAAAATGCTAACTTGTAAAGTTTTCCAACAATATGTTTTTCCCAAGTCCTGTGCGCTTTGTTTGCATATGAGTGTGTCTTACTAAAATAGATTCTGTTTCTGTAATTATTACATATATATATGTGTATATAATATTATTGGGGCTCTGTAACAAATGGAGCATAAATGTTATAGTATCTAGATTACATTTTTTTTTATTCTTTTACACATACACAATACAAATACGACTACTATATATAAGTATACTTATTATGTTTGTACGATATGTTGTTTGTCTAGGGAATTTTGGTTTTGAAAAAGGAAAACTTGCTGCTGTGTATGTATTGCAATCGGATATATATATAGAGAGGTATATATATATAGTAGTACTTGTATGCTGTTAGGGACGGTTTCTAGGTTTGTTAAGCGACGAATGCACTAGTGGAAAACTAGTTACTTAGTTGGGCAAAGAAAGTGTGTAAACATTTATCTCGAGTATAAGTACAAGAATATAGTTACTATAGTATATATATAATCGCTATATATATAGGGTATATGTTGTATATAAATTGTTGTTTAAACTATTCCCTCAATAGGCCTCATCATTGCTGGCTGAGACACCGCACTTGGAACGCAAAATGGCCGCCAATCTTTGGGTCAGCGGCTCTGTTGGTGACTCCGAATCGCTGCACGATGCCGATGCCACCTTGTTGCCTGAAAGATCGTTCAGAATGTGGAATTATTATAATAATTGGTATTTTTATATATTCACTTTAGAAAATCGCCAATGACAGGTTAACTTATACAGAAAGTATATTTCTAAATCGCAATCACCCACAGAAATTATTATCAATTATTTTTATTTTCAGATCAGTTTTTGCTACTTACCATTGCTGATGTCCAGATCTGTTGCACTTGTTGACTCCCGGTTGCCAAATGGCAGATTGACGGGCACAATGTCGTCCTCCTCCTCCAGCAGGAGGCTGGAATAGGAGTGTGTGGTATTGTCGCTGCGACCACCGCCTCCGCTCGAGGAGTTGCGTGACGAGCCCGAATCGTTGTGCGAATGCGAATGAGAATGGGAATGGGAGGTGCTATGGACTGCCAGACAGTCGACAGCAGCCGCATCCTGAGGCTCATCGATGGGCAGATCGTAGTCATCGTTGCTGCTGCTGCTCTCCTCCTCATCCCCAACATCGACGTTATCGATGTCATCCTCATCATCAATGTCATCCTCATCATCAACATCAACATCAACATCATCAACATCAACATCATCAACATCATCATCATTATCTTCATCTTCATCATCGGAGCAATTGTTGTGACTGCTGTGGCTGCTAACGCTATCCTCGCAAGGCGCCTCCAAATCCAATGCCAGCTCCGGTGACGAGGATTTGTTATAGTTCTCATCGCTGTCACTAACAGCTGTATATATTATATAAACGATTATTTAAATATTATTATTTATCATTTCTATAAGTGATCGGTGAACTTACCGCGCAACTTGTCCAGGATGAGTGGATAGAACTCTTTGGCCGTTCCATTGTTAGGCTCATATTGCAGAACTGATATTTGCGTCACAAGACGAAAAATATATACATAGTGTTACAGATTAATAGGATAAAGATTGGTGAATAGCTATTTTTGTAAGCAACCTGAATTGCATTTTCAACTTTGAATTTAGCATTGAACTAGAGATTAAACTATGACTAAGAAGCCGTTCAAGTTATGCCAATTGAAGGATAATAGTAGTAAATAATTTAAATAGTTTTCCAGCCAGAATTTCGTTTTCAACTTTGAAAGTAGTATTATTCAAAGATATATTACAAAATATTATAATAGACCTTTTTTATATGAAAATCTGATGACTTTTGACAAAGTTATGGTTCTCGAAAGTTTTAAACCATTTTAATAAGTTGAATTTGAGTCTAAGCGTTACTTTCATCTGCGTGCAACTAGATTATTATTAAGGTTATAGTTTAGAGCAATGCCTGTTTGGATACTCACTCAACTTGCAGTATTTCAAAGCCTTCTTGTAATCCTTGAGCATGACAGCCGACAGAAACTGCAAAATATCGAGAAGAAAAAATGAATCAAATTGCGTCAAATCCTTTTGAAATCTTCGGTTGTCAAGCTAAGCAACAATAGTCTGTCCATTGGCCTAGTTGCCCACATTTCGATGGAGGATGGCAAAAGTTGCTCAGTTGTCGCTCAAAGTTAAGCAATTTATTAGCAATCAATAAGCCGCCGCACAAAAGCAACTCACTCCAATCATTCTCCTCGTCAGCCGCTTGAAAGGATTTCGAATTGAGTTTGCCTCGCGACTGCCGCTGCCAGCGCGATTTGCATTTGAGTAGATTTTATATTTATATATGCACTTTAAAAAATAAATATCGCACTGAACCTGAAGAAAATCAACCTTGAAACCTGCCATCTAATTTTTAGAAACAAAATCTAAATATAAATAAGAATTTCGAATAATTAGAAAGGCTTGCCCCAATTCTATAATTCCCAAATATATGATGTTTTCTAACTTTTAGAAATATTTTCTATTATTAAGGAATGCATTTGTCATTTAAATTTATAAAATAAGAAGTTCTTTAAAAAATTAATAATGAAACAAAAATCTTTGTGTAAAAAAACCTTAAAATTAGACAAACTTGTTCTACATTTTAGAAAAGTGTACCCCGAAATTGAGAAAAGTAAACTACTGATTTTCAGAAATATGCTTTCTTAATAATGGCCAATTTCTAAAATTCAAGTCTATTTTTTCTGAGTGTATGTGTTTGTATTTATGGATTTACCTCGGCAAGAAATTCTGTGGGTGCTGATATGCTCTCATCGGCGTCTGTGTACTCGGACAGGCTCTGGCTGAGATCCTCGCTGGAGGCGGATGTTGGCAATGTGGCAGCTGCTGCGGCGGCAGCTGCAACAGCCGCAGCGCCATTCATTATGGTTATATTATTTGCCGTATTCATAGCGGTTGTTGTTGCTGCTGTCGCTGCCACATTGTCTGTTGCATACACCCCATTGCCATTCGATTTGTCCATGTGAAGTAGCTGCAAGTAGCACACAAAGTGAATTTCTCCTCAATCTAATTTTAATATTCACTTACATTCGACATGATTTTTATGATGCGTTGCACGACTCTCAGTTAACGTCTTCTAGGCAAGTATATCGCACATTTTCTGGGGATTGTCTGAAAAAATTTAAAATTCGTATGATAAAAATTAAATAAATATTATTAATTAATATCAGATTACAATTTTAGGTTAGTTCTTTTATTTATTTACAGATCATAAGAACAGTTAATTTTGTCATAAAATACATACAAATGTTTTTTTTTTTTTAAATAATTGTTTTCCTGTGCCAAAATTAAATTCTCTATTTTTAATTTTTAAATAAATATCATTTTAATTTGTTTTTTTATTATGAATTATATATTAAATTTTTTTATTAGCTTTAAGCCACATAATGGATGAAAATATTTGTAAGGGACGAATAAGTATATAAATTCTTGATCAGCATCCAAAGTCTGTCCGATTCTACACGAGTATTAACAAATGTGTCTTTCAGAATTTTACAGCTAGTGTCTTTAAATTTGGCATATAAGTTCTCCCCTATCATTCGGATATACAGTTTAATTTTATCGATAATTAAAATCGTTTCACGCATATCGATATATTTAGAAAAAGTGCACAATTACAAAGGTATTCCAATTGATATATAAAATACCCTGACATATTATTGATCAAAGTGATTCAAATAAATAAAATATAATGCGCAGATTTTGTTAGCCAAAATTAATTTTCATATTAGCAAGCCAACTAGGCATTTCAAAGCTGGTTAAAGAGTATCTGCTTGAGTCGAGCTCTCATTTATTTTATTTTAATTAATTCGTAAAAGCTGCATTCTTCAATACATCTAACGACCTCTCCTGTAACTAATGAAACACTTCTATTTACCTCGATATCCACGCGGGTTACATTCTCATTTAAGCAATTAGCAAAATGTGCAAACAAATTGACAGCAAAAAAAGGAAATTGAATGCTTCAAAATATGAGCGATAAAAGCTTTCTATTTAATCGATTTGTAATTGCGTTGCTTACGTCATAGTCTCAGTAGTAGATACAAACTCAATGATTATCGCTAATTGGATAACACATCCGTTGACCTTATAGAAATAACCAAGTTCCCAAAACATCGACCAACGAACATCTTACCAAAGTTGAACAAAGAGCGACGAATTTAAAATGCGAAATGCTAATGCCACAAAGCCACAATATAAATGCAACTATCGCATACATATGCATATCTATATATATATAAATTTACATATTTACATATATATGTGTATGTCTATAGTATACACGCTGGCTAACATTCACTTTCGGCTCAAAGGGCTCCGCAAAGACCACAGACGAGGCCACACAGATATACATCGGGGAAGGTCTGCGGCAAAAAGCGAAATCAAAGTGTGAGGAAATAATAAACGGACGGAGAGGGTGGGGGGTTGGTGTGTGTGTGTGTGGGGGGGTTGTGGGGGTGTTGCCAACAAGTTGAATAGAGTTAGCGCAGCACAGCACGCAATCATATTTATGCCCTGGTGGGCTCTTACACGGGGTATATCTATAGAGGGTTAAAGTTATTCGAATAAAAGCTCTTTCGAATGCGAAATTACAATTAAAATTCACATTGAATTTATTTATAATGTAGTTATTGTAAATAAATTATGTAATTCTTATTATATTGAATAATATACTTAATTAATTTAAAAAAGTGCTGAAGGTCTCTTAAGTATTAATCGTGTAATTTATTTAATTCAACAAAAAACTTGTAATATACAGTTAAATACCGTTTTTATATAAATTAATTGTAGTTTATATAAATAAATAAATACTTGTTGTCTACCCTAAGCAGCCTTAAGTATAAGTTTTTCAAATGAAATCACTCCAAGTTAGATTGTTAGAGATAACTGCGAGAAACCCGTCAAGCTTGCCTTTCAGGGTATTTCGTTGCGAAACTCAATTATTTATACCCTGAACACACTAGTAAAAAGGGTATAATGGGTTTGTCCAAAAGTATGCATGTTGTAGCAAAAGAAAGCATTTTCTATCCCATAAAGTATATATATTCTTAATCAGATGCCATGTCCATCTGTTCGTCTATAATATAGGCTCTCATATATCCCGAACAGATACATTTGATTGCATTTTATCGATAACTTTTCCCGTGTCGCGAATGTCGATACAAATCGATATACGGTAGTGATAAGAGATACTATTGTCATACTCTTCAAACATATTATTGATCATTGCTTTGTTAATCAAAACTATATTATTGAAACAAATAGAGGGCATCTCATCGTCGAGCACTCACGACTAGCGCATTCCTGCTTGCTTATGTTGCTTGCTGATAGTTTCTGTCTTGTTACATTCACTGGTAACTAGTGTGAAATCGAAATGCAAGAAATTGTTTACGTTTTTTCCTCTTTTCTTGTGGTTTAATTGGAGCTCGACATGCGGCGTTTGCATAAATAAAGCGCCTGCAGGTATGCTGTAAATATTTGTACTTCATTTACCCCTCTGTTGTTTTGTCTGAGTGTGTGCGTGTGTGCGTGTGCTTGTGTTCGTTTCATTCAATAATTGAAAGTCGGAGCAGTTATTATGCCGGTCGTTGGTGCACACTGTCAAGGACTTTCCCCTATGATTTACAATGCGACAATCCTTTGATTTACTTTATTGCTCTGGGCTGCAGTAAAGAAATAAATGTAGTCTATGCACTCATAAAAAAATCACCCTGCATTTAGTCAATTGGCAATTCACAAAATATAAATGTGTAACTTCATATTAATAAGAAATATTTCTAAGCAAATAACAATTCTTCAAAGTGTCGATTTAGGGAAATTATTAGAAACTTGTTTTGCTAAAATTTAGAAGTTGTTTCAAAACAAGAAAAATGTTGTATTTTTTGTAGGGCGTTTTACTAAAGTTAGTTGGATATTTTTCTGAGTGTATATGCTATATTTATCGATATTGCACCGCTGGCTAATAACTTACATCGTAATATTCTTTGCTGTCAACTGGTTTCCTTTCTGTCTCTTTCTCTCTTTCTCCGCATTTCTCTCTCGCTCTTTCTCCCTCTCTCTCTCTCTGTTTGTCTGTCCAAACTACACTTAATTACAAGTCGTCCGGACAAATGTATTGAATTCTAATTGCTTTCAGTCTGCTTTTTTGCCTTTGTCTTTGCCATGTGTCAGTCACAGTCACAGTCACAGTCGCTGCTAACAGTATATCACCAGTCAGTCAACTGTCTGCGATTTGTTTGTTTGCTGGTCATACCCCTTTTATTTATAACTAATATATATTGTTGTTGTTGTTGTTGTAATTGTTGTTCTTTTTCTTCCTTTGGCGATTTCATATGTCAGACTTGTCTGGCCCGACAATTTGGCCGTGACTGTCATGCAATTTGTATGCCTCTCTGTCTGTGTGTATTTTGGTGTGTGTGTGCATGTGTGTGTCCAAAAGTTTATTTAGCTGCCTTTGGGCATTTTTGTTTCCCGCTCACTGCCAAAAGCACTCAACATTTTTGGGATGCTCGTAAAGCATGTTCCACTTAGATCATAAATTCAACAATCATTCATATTCCTATCGAGTGTTTTTTTGCATTTTATGTTATTTCTCTTTATATTTAAAATCTATTCTGGGAAAAATGTTTTATAGTTACAAAAATACTTAAATGGAAACTTTTTCTATTTGCTGTATTTTTATTGAAACTTTGTTTAAAATAATTTTAATATATTCCTAAATTCAACTCATTTTAAGGACTTTAGCTCGTTGAGTGTTTACAAGTTTAATAATTGACTTTGTCAACATATTTAGCGGCTTTACGGAATTCGATTATACAAAATATGTAAGTATATAAAATAAGGTTGCAATTTAAATGAAATAAAAATAAAATTCAATAAATAATTTTTGAAATATAAATATATAAAACAAGGAATGTCAAAAAATTAAAAATTAAAGAAAATGAAGAGTCGTGCAAATTGTTAATTATTGTCTTTCAAATGGGATCTCTTTAAAAATTCAACAGATGCAGCCTGCAATTGCAAACTGAGGCACAAGCCTGAGGCAAACAACACACTCACTTCAAGTTGCAAGCAATCGTGGAAGTTGCAACAGTTGCGTGTGATGCCGCAAAATGACTTGCATAATTAATATGACTGTCGGCAACATGCAATTGCAAATGTTTGGATGTGGCCAGGACACTCAGATTGATGAATTATTGCACAACCCTCGCGAATGTAACCAAAATGAAAACCAGCCAGCCATGAAGTTAAAGTTAAAGAGTCTTTCGTCTGTATGTGTATGTGCATGTATTTAGCTGTGTGTGTGTGTTGCACTCAGAAAAATAATAAAAAGCCAATAAAACGATTCTTTTAATTACATACAGATAGAAAAATTCACAGTGAAATTAAGAAAAGCGAACCCCCTAATCCGATTCGTTTCTTTTCTGAGTGTAGTCGGGGTCACATGTCGGTCACAGGACAACAAAAACAAAACCAAAAACAAATCGGACGCCATTTGTTGTCCCGTTGTGTGAGCGAATAATTTACGGAAAAAGCTTTAAACCCGTTGGCGATTATATTGTCGCGACACTGTGAATATGTTGCCAAATTGCCGCATGGTGGCCAAAACAAATGCAAAGCTGTGGCACATAGCCACATATAGACGATGTAGACTATTTAGACCATGCCAAAAGCTAGTTAAATAACGTGCAAATTTTTTATTTGACTTTGCTGACTTTATTTAACACAATTGTACTTTTCACACATTAGACAAGACTGCCTTTAAGGTATATAGAAACTGTACCATAATTGGCATATTTTACATGTTGTAATTTCAATAATTTCATAAAGTTCACATTGCATTCCTCAATAAAGGTAAATTTATGCTGCTGATCATCACAGCGAATGGGCAACAAACTAATGTGTATTATGGCAATTTCCATTTGTGCCTCAGCGCATTTGGCACATTGGCTCCTTTGGTCGTTAGAGCCGTGACCAAATTGGATCATTACAATGATCACATTACATTTGAGGGTCAATTTTTGTTGCTGGTTGTTGCAATTTGAGCTTGCGCCAAGTGGCAGCCATTTCAGTATGGCACTCAGCAAAGTATGCTACGATTTAAGCGACTTTCCACGAAATGAAAGCACTAAACAAGCGCAAATAAAAACTATTTAAAACTGTACAAAATAAAAAGTTTTAACGTTCTGAAGTTTTAACAAAGTTAAAATCAGTATATTCTGAGCAATAAAAGGAAATCAGTGGAGTTTGGCAACGTTATTGCGGTTGCAAGTTATGAAACCTATTATTTTTGGGGGTATATTTTTGAACTTGGAAATCGAGCTAGAATTGCGTTTTCAACTTTACATGTGCGAATATGCCATGGTTTAAGAGCCCTAGTTTTCACAATCTTATCACTTTTCACAAAGTTATTGCTCTGAGAACTTTTGAGTCGTGCCCAAGTGGATTTTTACCTTCAATTTCAACCTTTCGTACTTTAATGAAAGGTTCTTGCATATTTTATACATTCGATGATATTAAATATTTACCATGTAAATATTTGGAAACAAATTTACAATCGATTCGAGTGGCAATAACTGAGCAAATATGGGTGTGGTTTTATGGGTTAGCAACTCAGTGGAGCGGCAAATGCTCAATTATAGACAGCACATTCCTTTGACATGCTTATGGCGGATGTAGCGTATGCGCAATATTGCTGTCCGTGTGTGTTTATGGTCTGTGGTCTTTTCGATTTACAGGAATGCAATATACTGAAATAAAAAAAACTACAAAACGAGCCAAACAATGACATAGAAAGAATCTAACGCATTGTTAGCGCATTTTGCATTGTCAGTGCTGAGTATTGTATATATATATACACATATATATATATATATACGTGTACTTATAAGGGCACGCAGCACATATATATATATGTGTCATACAGTTGGGAACACAATAATAGCATCACTCTCACAAGAAATGTTTTAAATTTGTATGTTTAGGGAAGTTATGAATAAGTTTTTTAAAAGTGGAAGAAGACTCTTAAAAAAATGTGGGAAAAAAATAACCATTATTTTACCATTTCCAACTCATTTCAATTTAATTAAAGCTAAAATTAAAATTTAAAAAAAAGAAAGAAAATTTACGAAAACTTAACATTCTTTTCAATATGTAATTGTGAAAATTGGAAATAAATTATGGATAATAATAATGAATAAAAGGAATGCGATAGTGGTGCCATTATTTTTTTTCCCAATATATATATATATATATATGTATATACTGTCAAGTGTGTGTATTGCACATGCACTTAGCTGCTGACTCACGGCAACGCTAGTATCGCTTAAGTGGTAATTAAAATTATACCACAGGAGGCACTTGCTTCCTGACACAGAAAGAAAACGGCACATTGCCGCATAAGAATCTCTTCTCTTCGCATTGTGCTCTGCTCTGCTCTGCTGCAAGTAGATGCATTTGTATTAGTGTTGCATAGAATTTATACAATAAATGCAATCTGCACTTTCCACACACACACACACACACACACACTGTAGATATATGTGTGTGTTGTTGATCTACTTGAGGTAGTCACAAGTAGCACAAAAGAAACGACAAAATATAAACAAAACTATTCAAAAAAAGAAAAGAACTCTTTGCATGCACTGCAAAACAAATGCGAGCACATTCTTTAGAATTTAAATAGCTTTTTAACAGTGCCATTTTGAATCGGGGATTGTATTTAAGCCAGGTTGTCATGCCAGAATTGGAATCGAAAAAGAATTCTTACCAATTGAAATGCAGAATCTAAATTCAAAATTGTTTGATCTTTTATGTTTATATATTTATTCACTGACTGCAGAAGTGAGTCGAACAAAAAAATTTAAATAGTAAAAAATAGTTTTAACTAAATTAAACATTTAATTTAAAATTAAATTGACGTTACATTTTTATTTATTCATAAGATTTATGAGATTTTTGTGAGCATTCAAGTCTTGTCATATTCTTTAATTTTCCAAGTTTGTTTCCCTTCATATTTAACAGTTTTTTATAAATTATATTTAATTCTCCTCTGCCAAAGGCCGAGTTCAGACTATCTTCCTCTTCCTAATCGCAAGCGGTTGCTGTCTCTGCTGTTCGCCGTCCTTTACGTTCCTTGTCATCGATTCTTTGTTCTTGGTTGTTGCACAGGTAAGTATCTCAGCTTGATTGTTGTCTACGATTCGTTTATTGCTGGAATTCTAGGGTTATCGGCCTGGTGGTTGTCTATGCTTCTTTTATTTGCTTGAATTTTATGGATCTCGGCTTGGTTGTTGGCTACGCTTCGCTTGATAGCTGGAATTCGCCTCACTAGCAAATAAGTTAACCCATAGTTTTGGTGATCCTAGTATTTTTTCTATCGTGTTTCTTTTGCAATGCTTACATAATTAGTAAAATGTTCTTGTAGTGAACCAGAATAACTACCACAACATTTTTTTTACACACACTTACCAAAACAACACGCCGTGTTATGCTGCGACACTTTGCCTTTAATTTGGGCAAAGAGCCAGCTTAAAGAAGCTGGCAGCCATTAACGTTTAGTGCATCATTAAAACTGCCTTAGTCAGCAGAAACTTTGAAGTGGTTGCGTTTTCACATGGCAACATTTCATATTTAACTTTGGCCGCAAAGGAAAACACTAACACGAACAGCTTGCAAGAAAGGTTAACGTAGACAATACGAAGATAATATACTCTTTCCAACAGGGTTAAAAACAGAATAACTCTCGATATTAGTAAACTTAGTAAACATGAAAGTGATGACAACTATACCAATTATTTATTCGGGATTTTATTTATGTATCTATTTATTTATTTATTGTCACGTAATATCAGTCAACAAATAGAAATACAAAGCTTATAATGAAAATTAAATTAAATGATTGCTCATGCATGTTCAAAATAATAATAAATAATAACGAAAAAATAAATGTTCAAATAAATTGAAATAATTGCTTATGCATATTGAAAAAGTGATGAATGAAATGAATGATTTAAAATGAAATATTTTGGAATTAAAATTATTGCTTATGCATATTTTTATAAAATTTCTGGATGCACTTTAATTACAAAAAATGGATGATTTGGTCAACACCCAGACAAACCCGAAACAAATCCGACCAAAATATATGTTTCCCGGGCTAGTAATATTAAATGACTTGGGATATACATATATGCAGACCTTGATATACATATATATATATATTTATATAAATATGCCTAACAAATATGGAGTTCACATAGTGATGCTGATGAAGAATATATATATGTATGTATATTAATTATAATAATACATAATAATAATAGTTAATAATTTACAATATATAATATATATAGAATATATATGGTCGTGGCGAAAATTAAAATACCCTTTACAAGCTTGTCGAGAACAACAATTAATTGAAAATCAAATAAAGGCAGCCAGTGTCGACAGCTAGATGGAAAATTAATGCCGACTGCCCGCCTGGTCACGGACCAGGGCTAGGACCAGTGCAAAATCTGACATAAATTTTACAAGTTTCGCTGACAACGTTGCCTACCTTAAATTATTTACGAGCTTTGGCCGTTTCCCTGTGGTTCTCCGGTTCGTAATTTCGCAGGTTTTCAGTTGTATTGTTGCAGTTGCAGCTGCTGCTGCTACTTAACAATTACCGTTGGGCATTGCGAACTTGCCTGGCTTTAAATAATTTAACGTTTCTAGGCCCGAGTCGAGAGTACACTTTGTATTTGTATTTGTTTTCTTTTCTTTTTTGTTGTTATTTTTGCTTTGGCTACTACGCAGTTGAGTTTATACGCAAATTATGCGCTTATGGTTTTGTTTTTACATGAGAGTGCAGCAGCACTCAGGGACAACCGAGAATGCGTCTCAGTTCGTCCGTCTGTCCGTCTGTCTGTCTGTATTATGAAAATTGTATTTTTCTGTACGCACAGCTTTAATTTCTTGCGTTTTCTTTTTTTTGTATAATTTTCCTCAGCAAATTTAATGTTTATTTGGGCGTAAATATTAATTTTGGTTGAGTGCACAACAAAATTGGTGGCGCACTTTTGCGTCGCAGTTGCGCTTAATTAACAGAAGTCGACTGAACCAAAAATGTCCTTTTTATACACACTTGTTCGCTTTAGCCTTTACCCGTAATGCCAAAGCTTTCGTTTCTGTTGCTCTCCCATTCTCGTTCGCTTCGCTCTCTCGCACACAGAGTAGCGTGTGCTCAGGCGTTTGTTTTGACTGGCTAAAAGCTTTCGGTATTGTAGTGAGCACAGGGTGTTTAGGGTTGACTGCAACAGAATAACATGCAGTTGAATATATGCAAAATTTAAAGTATATAACAAAAATAATACAACATTTGAGGCTTATATATATAGACAAATAAAAAAATAGTAATACACAGGTACAGTTGAAGCATTAACAAAATATTAAAAAAGTATTTATAATAATAATTAAAATATAAATATAACAATTGCAATTGCAATATATAAAAATATATTAAACGAGTGTTTGTAATAAATATTATAAAAATAAAGCACTTGTATGAAAAACTATAAGAATATGTTACCATTAATTTCAATAAGAAAAAAACAAATGCAACTGATACTTCATAGATATATAAAATATAAAAAAAAAATTAATAAAAATAATGGTTTAAAAAAATAACCAGTTGTAGTTGAAGCATTACGTAATTATACAGAAATAAAACAATAAATAAAACTAAAACACATGCAGTTTGAGCTTTAAATATACTTTTTAAAGTATACTCATTTATTTGCACTCGAAACACGCTGTGGAAGAGCAAGACGCTTTCTGCCAAGCCTCTCTCAAAATATCTCTTCCAATCGCTTACTCTCTCTCTCTCTGTCTCTCTGGCACGCACAATCACACTCACTAACTACTAACTGGTTGAGACATTCACACATACTCGTGCATAATAACTAAAACTGAATAAAATTGAAAAAAAAAACTACTTACTATTCATCAACAGCTGTGTGGGGCAGAAAGGAATCGGATGTTGAGGAAGGGAGGAAAGGAGGGAAGCCATATTCCCATGCGGCATGTAACGCAAATGGAAAATGGCGGCGTTTTCCTCGCTGCGTACTCAGCTGGGAAAAATACGTTTCGCGTACGCCGCAATAATTGTGACGTTGAGCGTGAATATGAATCTGAATTAAGAATTGCAGGTTCACAGCAAGCTTGACTGCATTCTGCAAATAATACATAAATATATATATACATATCTGAAATATATTATATGTGTGTGTGCATGTGTGTGTGGAAAGCAAAAGTAAAAAGTGCCTTTAAAAGTTTGCTTTGTTGTGTGTGTCTGATAATCCTTTTCAAATTCTGCGCTTAAAGTACAAAAAATAGTAGCATACTTTTGTGTGCATTGTGCTCGAGCTAAAGAGCTGGTTTTTATCCTACGTGGCCAGCATTGAGATTTGCAACTTTACGACCAAACTGGACTTACCTCTATTCTATTGAACTATAGAATATACAAATATCTTTCTTGTCTTAGCTGGGCAGAGCATTTTGTAGAAAATTAGTAAGGAAAACAAAAATGTGATGAAAAACATATAAAATTTAGATTAGTAAGTTAGTGGACATATCAAAAATCCTTTTAAATTGAATTGTTTATTGTTTGGTAAGATTTATTCATTATTTAAATATGTCTTTAGGTGGCTTCCGGTTAAGCATTTTTTTTATACTCCGACATAGTTCGATTACCGTCGGCGTTTGTCTATTACGCGTGACCTGACCAAAGAATTTATTTTTTAAAATCCTTTTTAGAAATATTTTCTACTGTAAATTGATAAACTGGAAGAAAGCCTTTCGAACCTGTACTCTTTTTATAATAGAATTTATTTTAAATGCAAGGTAAACATTTTATGCGGTTTTGTAAAATTCAAGGCGATCTTTTATTTTGAGTGTATGCCTCAGCAAGGGTATTTTAAAGTCACCGCAAAGATTGGTCATCGTTTTGTGGTTTTGTTGCTGGAAATGAACGTTGGCAGTTGCAATCCCATTTTGTGTGTAGTGAGTTTCCACATGATTTCCGAGTTGTGAGAGAAAGTGCAGTGATAAACGTTTGCTTTGCTTAACGAATTAAATTTATTGCATTTAACGTTGGAGTTTGTGTTTGTGTTTGTGTTTTTCATGCCCAGCTGCATGCTAGCTGCTTAATACAAATTTAGTGGGAGAGAGGGGAAATACTTAAATGTAGAATTACATATACGCAATTCGTTGGTGCGAGACCCGTTCTTAGATAATACGATATGTTATTTTGGTTGCTTGCAATCGTTTCCAAATAATGTACATTTTTTTTCGAGAGCGATAACTATTCTATAAAGATAAAATACAGACAAAATACACATGACGAAAAGTTATATACTTATGCAGTTAATGAAATACCATTGTAATAATAATATGTGTTGGCGCCTGATTAACAACCAACTCGTTTAACTAGTTTATACTCATTCCAGCAATATCGAAATTATATATATAATTATATATGCACTTAAACTTAGAATATGAAAACTTAGGCAGCTACACTTAACAAAACAAAAATCGCACTGAATTTTAGAAATATGCCATTGTATTCCTTGATTTTTGTAACTTAAATTAATAATAAACATTTTTCGAAAATTACATAAAATAATTTGAAAAACAAACTTTTGATTTCTCTTACTTTTAGCCGAGCCTTTCCAATTTTAAGAATATTCATATTTCTAAGAACAACAAAAACTTTCTAACTAAAAAAGCCTTTCCGATATTAAGAAAAAATTATTTCTCTAAAAACAAGAAAAATCTGCTAATTTTTAGACAAACATTTTCAATTTTAAGAATTTAAAGATTTCTAGACAAAAGAAAAATTAATTTGAAAAACAAAAGAAACTGGCTAATTCAGGGAAAACTCTAAACTTCAGTGCGATTTTTTCCGAGTGTACGAGAGAAAGAGAGAGAGAGAGAGAAAGGGGGAGTGTCTCTAGCAGTTCATATAGTTGGGTGACTCCGCTGTAGCCTGCTGCTTGGGCGGCACATCCGGCGCCTGGGCGGCCTCCTCTGAGTGATTGCTGCCCACATTCTGATAGACCTCCGCCTGGACCTCGATGCTGCCCACCTGGGGACAGGCGACCTGTTTGGGCTTGAAGGAGCTGCAACCGGAGCTGGAGGCGCTGTTCTTGCTCAGTTTGCCATAGATGATGTTGGGGCGCTCGTTCAACTTGATGGGCTGCAAGGTGACCCCATTCTGATAGTGTTGCTGCTGCTGCTGCTGCTCCTGTTCCTTGGCCTCCATAATGGTGTTGAGATAGCTGCTGCTCTGCGATGAGCTCAACGCTTGACTGCCACTGCCAGTGCCATAGACAGGTATGTTCGAGGGAAACAGCTGGTAATGCTCGGAGCCCGTTGGACTTGTGGGCGTGTGCAAGCGCTGGCAACTGGACAACGGTGAGGGGAAAACAATCTGATGCCTCTCATCGCCAGGCGTGGAGACGGGCGTAAAAACTGGCCTCGGTGGCGGTGGCACCAAATAGTTGTCCATCAGTGAGCCGGGCGTGCCCAGACGGCAGCCGAATTGCCGTCGCTCCTCGTGATCCGAATGGGTGCCCGAATCCCCCAGAGAGGCGCCACTACAATTGCTGCCGGTGCTCAAGCGACCCGAAGACGAACTCGAACTGGAAACGCTCTGCAAACTGAGCGAGCTAATTGGACGTGCCGATGATTTAAGGCTGCAACTTGTTGCAATCGAACTCTTGGTCTCGTCCAGCAAACTGTCCGCACAGCAGTTGGCCAACTTGTCAGCTTTCTCTTTTGGCTTGGAGAAGAGTTTCTTGATGCGCTCGAATGGCGTCTCCCGCTTCAGTTGGGATTTGACATGCTCATGGATTCTTTCGTATTCACGTCGCATCTGATCGATTTGATCTTGTTTCTCGCGAAAGCTTTGCTGTACGTCGTTGCGATGCTTCCACTTCTCCACGAGCAGCTCCACATCCCGGATGGACAGCACATTGTTCTTGAAATCGTGCATAATCTCGGCCAGTTCATCGTCGGCATTGGCACGGGAGGCATCGCTGGCGCTGCGCTTGAGGGTGCCAAAGCCGCCGTTGGATTGTTGGTGAGCGCGTAACGGACGCAGTGACTCCTCCACGGGTCGATTGGAGGGCTGATACAGATAGTTGCCATCATCTGATGACTTTTGTACGGGTATGTTTGAGGGCTGCATGACGTAATCGTTGCCCTGATTCTCCAGCACCTGCGAGCACTCCTGACTAAATTTATCATCCGCCACTGCAGCATCAACCACATCTTGACCGGATTTATTTTGCTCTTTGGACTGGTAATAAGGTGGTTCATTGATGCGCAACTCATTGGTGGTCTGTTCGGGTCCGGTTGGATTCGTTTCGAGCACTTTGCTCGAATCCAAATGTTTTTCCGTCGCACAACTCTGTAAGTTCTCATCCTCTGTTTCCACGCTGATGTAGTTGAGATTGGAGATTGCCATTGTCTCCGTTTTGGTTAGACGCGCATCTGGCGTATTTTCTCGCTCGGATCCGCTCGACATTTCCATATACTCCTCGGTTGGTGGCAGTTGTTTAACTGGCTTAGCGGGCAGTGCACCAATTACGACTTGGGGGGATTTGCAGCCAAGACTCGACTTGGTTTGTGCCGCTGGCGAGCTGGCGCCACTTGTGGCATTATCTACCCCCTTGAAATAATGATAGACCATGGTCAGATTGTGAAACTCCGAGAAGCTAATCAAATTCTGAGCGAGCTTATGATGACCCTCCTGTTCAGCCAATTCAGCCGGAGTGCGTCCGGAGCAATTCCTGACACCACAAGCCGTATCGCCACCGGGACACTCCATCAACTGCAGGCAGAGCCTGTTCAGACCCCATCGTGCCGCAAAGTGGAGCAGCGTGGGATACTCCTCCGGACTCGATTCGAGACGTGTGAAGAAATGCGGCTGACTTCGCTCACTGGGTCCGTTCAACAAATGAAAATTTGGTGGCATGTTGCGTTGAAAGCACTGCAATAGGTGCAAATCCAAAGCATCCCTTTCCAAGGGACCCACGCCCAAAGCATGGCACATAAACTCTATGGGGGAATCCTCGACGCGCAGCAGCTGCTCCAACTCCCTCAAGCGACTCTCGCATTTTACGGGTCGAGCGCCCAGAATTTTATTATTCTTCTCAATGCGTATCTCGATCATTGTGGAGATTTCCATGCATGTTTCGGGTATGGCAAATTGCACCGTATACGGATTACGGCATTTGAAATTACGGATCTCGAGCAATTCGCCGGATTTCTCGACGAGCACTTTGAGTGCATCGTTTGGCTGCAGGGGCTCGGCGAGCATGGCCAGCACTTTGTTCTGGCCCTGTTTCACTTTCTTGGGCAGCACCGTGAAACCCTCCGTGCAACTGGACATGCTGCGCGATATGTTGCTGCTGTTGTTGTTGCCGCTGCTATTGTTGTTGCAACTGTTGTCCTGGCAGGGTGGCCTTTGGCACAGAGCACGTCCCAAAATATCGGTGGCTATACCGAGTATATTGCTGATCTGTGCCTGATCATTGTCGCGGACAACGCAACGTCTCCACTTGTAGTAGCTGGGCAGGGCTGTCTTGTGCATCTCCTTCACCTTTTCCTCGCCCACATCCAACAGAATGGCCAGCACCTTCTCCACCCGGATTATCGCCGTCAGCTGTGCCATGAGGAAACTGTGCGGCAATGCCAACAATGCCGGACACAAGATCACTATCTGCAGTGCCGTGTTGTGATACTTTTGGGCAATCTCCTCGCTGAAGGGGCCATCGTCAATTTTGATGTGCAGAAAACTAGAGACAAGAAGAAGAGAATGGGGAATGGTAAATTTGAGAAGATACAAGAATAATTGCAGTTGTCTTAAATGTGAGTTTGTGTTGTGAAACCAGTCTTAAAAACCAATTAAAACTGAATGAAGAGTTTGTTTTTAAAAAAGGAAAAAACTAGAGACGAGAAAAGCAACTATTAAGTCAAAGCAGCTAAAAAAATGGTTGGAGTTGACTTCAATCTGAGTTGATATTTTTATATTGTGCAACCTAAACTACAATGAAATAAATATAATATAAATATCCATAAATAAGTGTATGACTTTCTCGCTTCAGAAATGTTATCCATTTTTCCCACTTGTTTTAGAATGGTTTTGATTTTGAAGGAAATAGTGGAAATAGTGAAGAACTCGTTGAGGTTGAAATGCAACATTTCCTTATGACTAACACTGATTAGATAGGTTTTACTCCCTTTTGAAAGCAATTCCATTTATAATTTCTTTCGGAAAGACTAGACTGACTCTCATCAGAATTCCATCGATTTTCTAACTTGTCACTTGATTTAGATTTGAAAGCATTCAGAAATATTATTGGCAAAATTTTGTTTTTTTAAATTAATCTTACTTAAAAGGTGCAATTATTTGCCTATATTTTTATTTTTATTTTTTCTCTTAATCTTTATTTTGTTATATATTTCATTTAAAATTTTATAGTTCAATTAGTAATTTTAAGAACTCAAACACAATATGTGGAATTTTTTCAGTGCACACTAAATAAAATAAATACGCAAAATAAATAAAAACTATCCATCAAAATTTGAAAATGTATGAAAATTACTTTGCTCTATATAATATCTGTATAGTTGTATCTATTCAGTTTTATTATTTCAAAGCGTGGTATATTTTTCCTATTTTCTAATAACCAAATTCTAAACGAATGAGAATTTAATTGAAGAAATGCTTTGTGATTGCCAGAATCGTGAAAGATTTGAGCAATTGGTCTTGTGGTTGGTGTACTTACTTGAATGGTTTGCGTCCGCGCTGCTTGGTGATCTTATCGAAATGGTTCTTGAGGAAAGTGGCGCGGAGATAGGCGGCCTCGCTGTGCTTGGCAGTGATGATCAAAATGTCGTCCATGTTGTAGCCAGGCGGAGTGTAGCCGTAGCCAGCCGATGTTGCAACTCCGTTGCCGTTGTTCACGTTGCCGCAGTTGTCTGCAAAATGAAACCAAAGACGAAGCCGATCGATGAGCAAATGAGCAAAAAGTGCAACAACAAGTTGAGTAAGAATGCTACTGATAAAGAACTGGCCTGGAACGACCCCAAAAAAAATCAGAGTGTGTGTGTGTGTGTCTTTTTGATAAATAATGTGTTTACTTAGGATTTGACTTTAGCGATTTATGACCCTAGCTGTGACTCCTCAAATAGCCTATGTTTGACTTTTCCCCATACGTTTCAATGTTTGCCTTTTGGCTTTGGAAAAGCGCCGCAATTTCTCATGCGTGATAATTTTGTTAAGTAGACAACAACTGGACAACAACAAATAAACAACAAAAAAAGGTCAGTTGGTCATTTGTTTTTTTTTTTTTTTGGTGGCACTGTGTCACCTGAGTTTTATCACGCCGTTAAAGCAGATTAACTTTTTGCATAGCCAAGGATCTGCATGATCGAAGATCATTATGCGAGTTTGGAAATAGAAAACACAAATTATTAAAAGGTGTATGTAAAAACTATAAAAACCAATCATATATTTTTTAATTCAAATTTGAGTTATGTTAGTTTTTTCAATCCGATTATGGATGTCTAAAAATCACACTAATCTTTTTTTAAATTAATTTAAAGTCATGGTAATTTCTTAAAATTGTAAATATATTTTTCCAGCTTTTTGAAAATTTGTTAACCAGTTTGAATAAGCAACTATTTCAAAAGCAAATAATTTGCTTGAATTTATTTCTGAATACTTTGCACTTTTATTATAACCAATTTCTCAGACAAAAGTTTCTTTTATCCTTTTAAAATTTGTGGAATAAAAATTTTATAAATTCTTTTCGTAAATTCGTTTGATATACTTGAAAATTTCTTACAATTTATTGTTATTTTGGACATTTTTAGGCAGTTTGAATTTAATTTGAAACGATTTAAAAAACCAATAAATTGTTGCACTTATTTTTTTCACTTTACAAATCTCAAGAAAAAGTTTCCTTAATCCTTTTAGAATTGTGCAATGAAATTTTCACTTTGTTTTGAAAACTATTTCGTAAATGCATTTGTTAAACTTTGGAATTTCTTGTCGTAAATTTCCTTGTTGTAAGTTTTTAGTCTTTTACACAAATCGAAACTTGCCACAAAGGGAATTCACACCGAACTGTTCGGTTTTAGCCAGCTGCTGATGTTTTTACGTAGTTGATGTTGTTTGCTTGTCACATCCGAAGATTAAAGCTAAATAAAACAACATAAATTTTAGAATGGGAAAACAGTGAAAGTAATTTCGACAGCTATTTTGTCAACTCCGAGAGTGAGTGGAAATAAATTTGCCGGCCTGTTAAACAACTTGTGCTGTGCTGGCTGCTGCTTGGCCATAATAAATTCAGTCACGTTTAAAGCATTTACAAATTTAGCTTAAATCTCACAGCTAATCGAGCAGAAACTCGCACTCGCAGCGCCTTTTGCCGATGCGTTGTTGTGCTGATGATGTTATCTCCTGGCCAAACCGAAATTTACTGTTGCATTTGGAACTGAACTTCTTCTTGACACCCACAAATGGCAGCGGCGGCGTCGTCGCCAACAGCAGCGACAGTTTGCCACACTGTCTGCTTGTCTGTCTGTCTGTCTGTCTGTCTATCTGTCGTCTGTCGTCTCGTCAGTCTCCGATTGCCTGCCGGCTCCTCTTCCTGTTGCATGCTCGCAGCTGCTGCTCATTATATGGCCAAGGGAGTCGATCTCTTTCTTTTCTTTGTATACCCTGTACAACATTAGAAATGGGCAATGGGGCTGTTACACTCAGAAAAAAAATCTCACTGAAAGTTCGCCAAGGGCAACTCATTCGAATTCCTTAATATCAGTGTGGATGTTTTTTTGTTACTATAAAAATTGTAAACACATCGAATAAATTAGTTAAATAATGCTTAAGAACCAAATCGAGCTGCCTTTTTGTTCTTGTTTGTTTTCAGTTGCATTTCTGCTTAAGCATATAGGATATTTTCTAGTCGAGCACTCTCGACTAAAACACTCTTACTTGTTTCATTAATGTAAATAAAAGGCTGTTCATATATATATATATATATATATAAAATGACAAGTGTAGCATTTGCTTCTTGTTATTTTTCTGTTTTCAGTTTTATTCCTGCTGCAGCATATAGAATATTCGCGAGTCGAGCACTCTCGACTAAAACATTCTTGCTTATTTCATTAATATAAATAAAAGGCTGAGCATAAATATATATAAAAATGACAAGTGAAGCGTTTGCTGCCTTTTGGTTCCCTATTCCCTGTTCCCTGTTTTCAGCTTTCAGTTTTATGCCTGCCTGCACATTTGCATATTGTTGCAATTTTGATATATTTTTTATTTGGGGTCTGTTTTGTATTATTGCTAAATGCATGACAACATTATTAACTTGAAAACTGCCTGCCTTTTGACTTTTATTTCTATGTGCGTGACAAACAACTTTTGTTTGATTAATGGCCGTGGCCAATACAGGAAAAGAAGTTGATCCTTCTTGTTTTTGGGCAAAATTTGATTTTCTTCTTTGAAATTTATCACTCAATTACATGACAGCGGAAAGTCGAAAATTGCAGCCGAACTTTTGCCCAAAAATTGGCAACTGAAGTTGAGTTCTTTTTCAGAGACTCGCCTCCACATTCTCCGTAATATGGGCAAGACATATCTCAGAGAGGCAAACATCTGGTAATTGTTAAACAGTCGTCGCCAGAGGGCAATTGTAAGAAAAATGCGACCCTTTGTTTGACGATCACTTTTGCATTCGCCTCGTTTTCTTTGTACACCCTTTTGTTTTATGTGTATTTTGTGCACACACTAAAACAACGTATCTCTGTGCAGCAGCAATTTGCAAATATTCGCGATTTTTATTTTAACTTTTCTCTTTTGTAGCTTTTTGATCGATGCTTTTTTAATGGTTGCCGCGCGCAGCTGCATCTGTTAACGATCTCGTATCTCTTGCCGATCCGTTTTAAACATATATACAAATATATATAACGCTAACGGAAAAAATAATAGCACCAATACGACATTTTCCTTACCTATAGAAAATCACTCGTTTAGATTTGCAATTTTTTTGGAAATGTGTATTTTTAATATATTGTTTTTAATATTAATAAACATAAAAAAGTAGCAAACAAAATCTTTTTTTTATCGTGTATCTTTCTTTAATTTTTTTTATTAAGTTTTCTTCCAGTTCTAAAAATTATTCATAAGTTTATTAAACTTACAAAGTCAGCAAAAAAAAAATGCAACCTTGACAACAATATTTGTGAGAGTGGTGTTATTATTTGGTTCGCTGCTGTATATTGACTTACTCATGTCCACATATTCGTAGTTATTGGCATTCGATTTGCGGCCCAAGACACAGCTACCAAACAGACTACAGCTGCGCTTGGCAGCCATGTTTTGTTCTTATTTGTATTTAAATGTTTATTGATATTTTAATATTTAAGCATATTAAATAATTTCAAATTTTTTAATAATTTTTAATAGTTGGTTTGCAGCGCGCAACTCGCACGCGGCGCTAATTGTCGTTTCAGCATCGCGAATGGAACTGGAAGCGAATAATGTTGAACCAGTTGCCATAGGCTGACTGGGAGGCCAACTGGGGGATCTGACTGGGGGCTGGCTGGGGGCCTGGCCACTGATTGCCTAGGATTACGAGTCTACTTTTAATTAATTGATTAAAATAATGTGCCTGGGTTGTGACCGGCGCCAGACAGCGTGACAGCGTGGGCATTGAAAGGGGTTTAATTCGGTTTACTCAACTGAGGTTGAGTTGAAAAGTAGAGCAATAATCGTGTAATAAGTTTACCCAAGCTTTAATGACTTTAAATCGATTTTGTGTTCTTGATGCAAGTGGAAAACTTATCAAAACTGAATAGAGCACAAAAAAGGGATATTTTCAGAACAGTTTAGTCCACAAAGATTGAGAGTGAAAGACCACAATAGCAATAACAATAATAATAACTTATTTGTTCAAGTATTAGTGACATTAAGTCGAGTATATATTCTTGATGTAAGTACAATCCATTTCAAAAGTGAATAGAGCGAGAAACAGCAAAGTCAAGAGTCAATTCTTTCATATAGTCAGATTCAGTTAATTGATCTTAGATAAATGTTTCTTGAATCAGGATTTGAAAAGTATTTCAGAATGCCTTTTCCTTTCAGAATGTAAATTATACCTTAATCAAATTTTGCAGTTTTGGTTTTATTATTTATTATTAATTATTTTATTATTTGATGGAGTACGGTTCTTCATACCAGAAAAATTAAGTAAGATTCTTGATTTGACAAAATAAATCTTAAATAAATAAAGTTCATAGTTAAATCAAGATTTAGGGTTTGTAGTTGAGCCAAATTATACTTCAATTAAGATTTGTAGATTTGCTTATGGAATGAATTCTTTGACATATTCTTCAATAAAGTCAGTTTCTTCCAGAATTAACTTTGAATGAAGTTTCCTGATTGGAGACAATGGATCTTAAATAAATTGTGTTTAAATCAAGACTTGCACTGCATTCTTTTATCGTTTGAGTACTTTTCTTCATCATTAAGTTGGGTTGAGTTCATGATTTGAATTAATGGATCTTAAATTAATGAATTTGGAATCAGGATTTGCAGTTTCGTTTTCTCCCTCTGTATTAACAAGTAGCAGTAAATGCTTCTTAAACCTTTCAAAGCTATATACTTCAAATTTAAACCGAATGTATTTTCGCAATTAATTAAACTCTTATGCGGATGCCATTAAGACTTAAGAATAATTAAGACACATTCCTCATAATAACACAACCTTCTAATGCTCCAACGAAAATGTCTAAAAACTGAATAATTCATCAAGCTTATTCTTTGGAAAGATACTTTTGTTTAGCTGGATTTTTATGAGGGGTGTCCAAAACTGCTGTCCAATGAAATTATTATTTTTTTGGGTTTATTTTGGATTGTTTATTTTTCTTGTATATGTTGTTTTTTTTTGACAATTTGAATAAGTGCCAGCGCTGTGTGACATTTTAGCAAGACATAAATCAACGAGAAATGAACACAAAATAATGCGGGATGAAATGGACGGCGGCCACGAGGCGGATCGGAGAACGGAGACTGGACGATACACAAATTAACCCTCGCCCCTTCTCCAAAAAGAAAAAAAGAAATAATATTCTCTCATATAAAACATGTATTTCGACATCTTTCTCACTCTTAATGTGTGCATCTGTCTCTCTCTCTCTCTCGCTCTCTCTCTCTCTTTTATTTTTTGTTTTTGTTGTGTTTGTGCGAGCATAACAATTATCATTTAATTATGTCAACTGTAACTTAATTATGAGCGCATCTTTTCATTTCATTTGAGGCCTCACTTGATTAAAACTGTTTCAGTTTTGGTTTGGTCTGCTTCGGTTTGGTTTTGGTTTGGTTAATTGTTGATTTCCGTTCGAGATTTGTGAATTCTTCTGCTCAATTAAGCTTGAATCCGCATTCGAATGCATGGCGACTAAATCTTAATCAATTCACTGGCGATGAAATGCAGCATTTTTTGAGCACTTAAAAAATTCCAAATGTGTAAAAAGCGTAGAATGGTTTTGTGCTAAAGTATGTAACAGAAGGAAGCGCCTACGACACCGTAAAATATGTATATATTCTTGATCGGGGTATTTATAACTATACTATGAGGAATAGTTCCCATAAGGTTATCGGGCAGATCATGCCTACTCCATTTAATCGATAACTGCCCCCATTTTGCGTATATTGATACATACCGATTTCCGTTACAATTTAAGAGGCAGAGTCTTCTATCTATATTATTCTATATTCTAAATTATATTATACCCAGTCATATTGTTAATCAACTATTCAAATTTCATTCAGATCGGATAAGAAACACCCAATTTATTGGTAGAGAAATGAGAGCACTTCTAGCCAATCAAACCAAAATATATGTAACAGCTGGCTGGCTGCAGGGTATATTATAGCCGTTCTCAATGACTACAGAAGCTTACTTTATTTTTTTTTTGTTTTTTGTATCACTGATCTTCTATTTATTAAATTTATGCTTGTTGGCAAAATTCATCAACGCTGTAAATTGTTTTAGTTATGGGCTTAAGTTTGAGTTCCCCTACTATACACACTCACACACACACACACACACATATACGCTTCCGCCCACCAGCCGTCTAACGGCATAATTTACCCCTCAGATGCACAACATTTTTTGATGATCATTCAACTGTAAATTGCTCTCAATCTCAATTCGCTCTTCTCTCGCTCTGTTCTGATTTCTCTCTTTCTCTCTCTCTCTCAGTGTCTGCGTTTTGCATTTTTACAGTGTGAGAATTGGACAACTGGACACTGGTTAAACCAAGCAGGGGAGGGGTGAGGGAGCAGGGCACTCACAAATCATTCACAACGATTATAAATGACATTGTGCATTGGCTTCGGCTGGCGTTGAATGCGCCTGCATAGAAATTACACTGCAATAATTTCGAGTGCTTGCAATCAGTGCGTACTTTGTTTGAAGGCTGCTGTCATTATTTATATACAGTTGTGAAAAAGAAAATAGCCCCACTATGACACCATTAGCTTAGCAATTTTTGTAAATTTTCATTTCTAAATATACTGTTTAGTATTTACCCTAATAGATTAAAATTAGTACTGCTCCTAGGATACTTTCCAAAAAAAATATCCATTAACTTTTGTCAGTTGAAGTTGAAGTGTCAACAAGTTGCATTCTACATAGAAATCGCGAATCTCTTAAATTTTCGAAACTTTCAATAAATTTAAACAATTGAAAGTTTTAAGTAGTCTTATTCCACTTCTAAGAACGTATTCACAAATTCTTTAAACTTACAAATTTAAAAAAAGACACATTTGAAGACATTTCTGGTTGAACTGTAAATGGCTTGAATTATGTTTGCATTATAGTGCTGTCTCAATGTTAATGGAATCTGTTGATGACTTGAAATATGCACCGCACCATCTTCAAGTCATAAATATGGACCAGAACTTGCTATTTGTGCAATATACACATATATAAAATTCCTAAATATAGTGGCACAACTTTCTACACCATCTCCAAAAACCTGAAACAATTTGACCCAGTTATTTATAAATTTATTTGCTTAGTGAAACACAGGCCTTATAATGAAAACATTTAAAAACACATCATAAAAAGTGTCTGTGCATCGATGAAAATTTCGCTTGAAACATGCTTTTTTTTCTCTTCTCCAAACATAAACAACTATTTCATTTTCTGGCCTGGCGCACAGTGTGTAAATGATGCATAAAATATTTGCTTTTTTTTCCAAAAATCTAGGGAAAAAGTTCAGGAGTTCATTTAGACACAACATGAGGCAGATGTCTGGGGAAGAATTTTATATGTACTATATGCAGATGTGAGTTATAAAGTTTATAGCTGCCAGCTAAACAATTTGTAGACACAACAATCAGCAACTCTAAACTGCATTTAATATACGATATGGCAGAGTTCATAAAAACCAAGTCCGAGTCCATTACACAAAGTGCCGACTGCAGTTAATGCAATTGTCTATTAACCAGTTTGCTTGAATACTACACTCGGCGAAAAAATCACAATGCATTTAAGAAGAAGGCTCTTAAAACTATAAACTTTTTATTGATTTTAGAAATAATTTCTAATTATAAGTAAACAATTTTCTATCAAGTAAAGAGACAGTCCCATCAATTTTGAGATTTTCGCCATTTTTTTAGAAATATTTTCTATTATTAAGAAATGCATTTCTAAAAAGTTGAAATGCAATTTAATGGCTTGGCTAGTTATCTTCTGTCTTAAGGCCGAAACTAATGTGATTAGACTTATGTATACTCTTATGGAACACCTTGAAAATTGGACATATATTTTCTAAGGCTTAGAAAAATGTCCCCAAAAGCTATGAAAAGAAAATTTCTTATTTTTAGAAATATACTTTATAAAGTTGATTTTCTAAAAACGAGTAAGGATTTTTTTTTGCTGAGTGTAGAGTCGCATCATGCATTTTAATGCAGTGCTGGGCTTGTAAACAACTTTGGAGGTCTGTCCGTTGCATCAAGCAACTCCTCCAACTCCTTTAGCTCCTCCAACTCCTTCAACTGCCAACTCCGATTCCGATGTTATTTTTTTTGATGTTTTTGACATTAATGTTTTGTTAGTTTTTGTTGTTATTGCTGTGTCGCTGTCATAAAAGGGCTGGGGCTGGACATGGACATATGTATAAGGGTGGGGGAAGGGGTACGCTGAATGCCAGACAGGCTCCCACACACCACACACACACACACACACATTCATGCCACATGTTTATCCGTCTGCGTTTCTTATAAAAACAATGCAACAAAAGGCAACTCTTTTTAGAGTGCCTATTTTTAGTTTTGGACTTTTCAATTCCCAGTATTTGTTTGGAGGGCGCTGAATAATTGTGCAGCAGGTGTCAAATGTCTGCCCCCTCACCCTCTTAGTTAAAGTTGCCGACGCGAAAGGAAATTGTCATTATTCAACAGAAATATTAAAACAAAAAACAAGAAGAACTCAAAATGATCGTGTAAAAAGCTACATTTGTGGTCTTAGGACGAGCCACCCTATCGCAGTTAGGCGCTGATTAATAACACTCCCACTGAGGGGGTGGGAGTGGTAGTGGGTAGAAGCGACAACTTTGTAAAACACTTCATCAAACATTTCAAGTGTGTTGCATTTTTGAAGGTGTTCGTTTGAGTGTATTTTATTTCTCGTTGCTTCTTTTCTCTTTTAGTTATTTATTTGATGTTTAGCTGTTTTTGGGGAAATGCATCTGGCCGGGGGGTGGGGGGGTTGCGTTTTGGGGATGAGATGCATTTTGTGTCACTTTGGCAGCCATTTCACAGATCTATGCGCGTCTGTATGCTAATAAATGTCTTCATAAATTTAAATGCGACATGTCAGCCAAACAAATATCTCCACTGAAATGCAATCGAGGCGCTTCTCAAATGAAAATCAAGTCATAAATATTCCCCGGGAATAATTTAGAACCAAAAAAAAAAAAAAAACCGAAAAAACAATGTCTCACACATCATTTGAGTCTCGAAAAGTTATGGCTACTTCTTTTTTGAGTAGCAAATAAATTGTTGAAAATTATTTATTTCAAGTTTAGCTTTTGCTTCTGGCTTCAATTTTGAGAATAGTAAGAAAATTCTAGAATGAATCGAGACGAGAGAGATTAGAATTAATAACAACAATTAGACGTAGTTATTAATGCTGATGAGGAATCGAATTTATAAAATATAAATCTAAATAAATCTAATGATGAAGCAAGAAGAGAGATAAGTGCCCAAGCTGACAATTTTTTATGCTGATCAGGAATATGTACATATACATATGTGCTTCTTAAGTTTAATATTTTTTCTATTTTTTGCGACTTGATCATAAAAATCCGTTCAAGGTTAATTGACGTGAGTAAAATAGTTGCATTAAGTAAAAACACTTAAAACATTGGAAAAAAGCCCGCATTTTTTGCATTTGCTCTTTGCTCTTATCTAAGTAGTTGTCACATATGTATGTATGTATGCATATGTATTATTATTATAATTTTTGTTGTTGTTTTTTTTTTTGTTTTTGGATGCGCATGTAAAAAATAAAACAACAAGAATAACAATAACAATAACAACAGCGACAACTTGACAACAATCAACTCAAATTTTTCATTTCCGTTTATTAAAGCCGAGCCACCAGAGAGCGGAAAAAGATATAGGGACACAGAGGGAAAGAGTGAGAGAGAGAGAGATAGAGAGAGAGGGATGCTGCGTATTCCAACATTTTGTAAAGAGAGAGAAAGAGAGAGAGAGAAAGAGACTCGGGCTTAGTATGCATTTCTGTTTTGAGTGTGTATGTGCGAGGTGCGTGTGTGAGGTGTGTGTGTGGAAGTGTGTGTGTGTGTGTGTATTTCAGCGTTTCCTGCGCACAATTTATGCTGCACTCTAAAGATGGGTGCGTGTCAACAAAAATGACTCTTAAATATTCCGAAAATGATGAGGAAGTGTAGCTTAAGTTGACATACAAGAGAACTGAGCTATTGCCCAGCACAAGCAGCTGTCTAGAAACTCAAGGCGCTTCAGTCTTCTGTCTTCTGAAACAACTTAGATTGTATTCTTCTTCTTTATTCTGTTTTATCACTGATAACACACAATGTCAACTCTGGCAGTTTTTAGCAGTAGATTCAGAATTAGCTTGATCAATCCTTAAATTCTTATGCTCAAAAACATATAATAAAAATAAATAAAATTCGAACTTTTCTGCCTATTGATCACAACTCACTTCAAAATACTTTCAAATGAATTACCATCATTTGAAAAACGTTGCTATTTTAATTATGAATACAAAAATAGTGATATTTTTCAAAATATATTTTTATTATTTTTTAATCTGCTGTAAAATTGATAATTGACGTCGTTTTTCAATTGATAAGCACAGCACTCATTTAATAAAAGTAGCTTTTTTATTTTGAAGCTCCAAAATATAAAATTATAAATAAATAAATAAAATAGTGAAGTTTTTATTAAATTGAAAATAACTGACTTATCTCATCGATACAAAAAAGTCATTATTTTATTTATTTATTTGTAGGAAGATATACGAAATACGAAAGGTGCCCGCCTAATATCTGCTCAAGTATTTATTAATTATTATATTTTATGTATATTATTATAATTGAGACAATGGGTACACGCTGCGTGTTCATCTCTAGTGCAAGCTTAAGCTGCGCCACACACACACGCACACACACAATGCAAAACGCTCACAGTGGTGCAACTTATGCTTTCACTGCTGCTGCTGCTGTTGCCTTCTATAAGCGATTTCCGGTGCATGCGTCGCTGCTGGCATCGCTGCTACTGCAAATTTGTACGTTACTTTCAGTTATGATTGTTATTGCTATGCACAAACATAAATACATGCATGCGTAATTACATACATACATAAATACATAAATATATTTATGCTTATGCTCATTTCTGAGTGCTGCCTGCTTTGAGCGGCACCTGCCACATTTGCCAGCCGAGACGTTGCGCCTGCGCCTTTAGCCCAGTCCCTGTCGGTGCCCGCCTCCCCCTGCCCCACTCCTCGTGGACTGCACTCCCCCCTTCCCCACCTAGTTGGTTATGCATTTGCATCACGCACAGCCCTTTCAATTATAATTGCTGCCTGGCTGCCTGCCTGCGTTTTTGCTATTTTTATACATCTATTTTGCTTTGACGTCGGCACGCGGCAGCAAAAAAATAAAAAAAAATATATATATATAGGTATATATATAAGTTGCAGCCTAGTCGGGAGCACGCGCTCTTGTTTTTCTTCTGGCCTCCAATTGTTGCACATCTGTTTTTTTTTTTTTTGTTGTGGAGTAGCAGCAGCTCAGGGGTGCCTCAAAACAGCAGCCAAGGATGCCCCTGTTATTTTTTCTGTTTTGTTTTCCAATGTCTGGCTTTATTTGCCCCCTCGTCTTTTTCATCTTTTTGTAATGTTTTCTTTTATTTTCATTATTTTTAATTTTTTTTACTTACTTTTGTTATTAATTGAAAAACAAAAACCTAGTCTAGACAGATTTGAAATGGCGCAGCTTCAGCGGAAATTCAATCTCTGCTCTATTTTCGAGTGCGGCTGCCCCATCATAAATATATATATAGATATACTTTTTTGAAGCTGCACACGCACACCCAACACACACGTGCTGCTCTGTGTGTTAATCGTATTGTATTTCAGGATTAGGCTGCATTTGGGTAATCAATGTTGTTGTCGAGCGGAAATTGAATGCATGTTTGGGTTGTCAAATATGGAGCGGAAATTAAAATCCTTTAATTGTATAATCTCAAGCCCAGAAAAACCCTTTCGTTCGCTTTTAAGCCGAGCCGACGGCATTTTCTTTGATTTTCAATTAAATAACGTGCCTTAATTTTGTATTTTGAATTTGAAAAAACGTGCTTGAATTTTCTATGGCAGTCAAATAGTGCCCGTTTCGAAGTCTTTTTCTACAGACGTGCACAGACGTCATGTATTGAATTTCGAGTGCACTTAAAATGCAATTGCAATGCGTTCAAGTGTTTTGTTTTTTGTGTTTTGAAAACAATAAAAACTCAAACTCACCGCAGCAGAACGTTTCCAATTCGATATCTTCGATTTTGAGTTGCATTTTTGAAATGTTTTTTCTCGCAGTTTGTGGACGAGTTTGAATTCGCTTGTTTGTGAATAGGTGCACTTTAGAAATACATCGTAGTAAACTCGCACATATACACAGACCCGCACACTCGCACACACTCTAGTCAAGTCGAGTTTAGCTGCGCATGCGCAACGTCAACTTGCCACAGTCCTTCAACTTCAACTGGCCATAAAGCCAGTCAAAGCTGAGCTCAGCTCAACTTGGGGCAGTCAAATCAATGTTGAATGCCAAGAATAATAATGAGCAATCGATGCGAAAAGAGAGAGAAAAGAAAGGGACAGGTAGAGAGAAGCGTTTCTCTCATACTTTTATACAACCTCTCTCTCTCTCTCTCTCTCTCTGTCATTCTCTGCCAGAGTTTTTTTCTGGCGTCTTTCTCTCTTCATAAATAATGCATTCAAAAGATTATAAAATAATAAAAGTCACAGCTGTTGTCGTTGTTGTTGTTGTTGGTTGTTTTTCTGTTGTTGTTGTTGTTGTGGTTGTTTGTTGTTGTTGGTTGTTGTTGTACGTGCTTGTGACGTTTAATCAACACGTTGTCCATTTTAAGTGCTACCCGTGCTACCAAGTTCGTCTTCGTATTCCCCCGCCATTCCACACCCATTCCCTACCCATTCTGAACCAGGCTATAAACGGAATTATGGCATTTTAAGTGGGCAACAGCGCCAATTTTATTATTTCTTTGCTATTTTTCATTTTTATTTTTATTTTTATTTATAAACAGCCCTGTTAAGATTCGCCTGTTGCGTTATTCTCGAGCCGAATGCGGCTTGAGAACGCTGTAAACAGTTAGGAATCGCGTTGGGAGTTACAAAAGGAACGCAATAAGAAATACACTTAACAAAAAATCGGCAAATTACAATTTAGAAATTCGGAGAAAAATAACAAACTAACACTTAGACATTTACCATAAGCTGGGTAGATTGAAAATATTTCCTAATTTTCAGAAATAATTTGTGACGAAAAATCTAAGAATTTATATTCAGATCTGAGTGTGAACACAATCTCTTAATACTTAAAAGGCTTTTTTAAGTGATTTATATTATTAAAGCATAGATTAAAAAATATATATATAGTTAAATACCGTTTAAAAAATACTTTCAGCGGGAATTCATGAAATTTGATATCTCAATTGCCATGCTAGAATTTATCATCTGTCAATCAACAGCTAACGTAACAATTCCAAATTAAATTCTAAATTTCAAGTCGATTTTTTTCGAGTGTAGAAGCTCGTACATGCGTATAAAGTAAATGGATAAATATTTTGATTTAAATGGCAGTGACAGAAACTGCAGACAAGGCCAACAGCAGCACAGCTATAAATATATATAAATACAAAATTTAAATTTAAATGTGGCAAGCAATAATCTTAGCATTCAAATTGATGTGGAATACTATGAAAATCCCATTGGGCTTTAAACTTGAGTTTGAAATGGTGCCTGGGGACTTGTTCAAGGAAGATATAAACAAAGATATCTACACTTCTCAGAAGCAGAAGCAGATAGACAAAAAGAATGGCAGAAACACAAGCTAAAATCCGCTAACAGCTATGGCAAAGAAGCTAAGAATTTGAATATATTAAATCAATTTTGTTGTGTTCTTAATTAATTAATTCTTCAATATTCTTTAATTTTCTTTTCTTCTGATAACTTTGAATCCAGTTGCTGATCTGAGTATAGTTAGAAGTTGAACTCAATTAATACTTTGATATTCTATCAGCATCATATGAACATGATATTTGAAAACCAAAAAATGGCTTAAGTATATTTTCTCAATTTCAACTAATTTCTCGTAACTTTTATGCAAAATTGTTCTCACATTTCAAATAAGCCTTGCAGCAATGTGCGCCTGCGCCCCCAACTACAAGCATATGTGAGAAAAGGTTTAAAAATAGTCAGCTAAAAACTGAAGAATAAAATATTGAAAAACAAGAAAAAGAAGAAAAAGGAGAAGAAGAAGAAGGAAACTTCACAGTGAGACGTGAGCAAAATGTAAGCGTGCTTGTTATCCTCTTCCTACAAAGAAGACCTCCAGTCAGACCTCAACCCAAAATTATGCAAATGGAAAAAAATCGCTTTGAGTCGAGACTCGAAATTTGTGTATACGAATTATGAAATATTTATGAATGCAACAGGTGTTGGCGAGGGTGGAGGGGAGGGTGGACATGGAATGGATGTGTCTGGGATGCGGTCAAGGAAATTCAGGCAGTGATTTCCATCGATAGGATTTCGTTGTGTTGCCTCTGTTTGTTATGCAGCACAGTGCAGGGGTACGGTTAGTGTATTGAACCCCAGCTGAGGCGGCAGCAACAACTGCACCAGCAAAAATGGAGGCATGCGCCAGCTGCCACAAAGGCGGCTGCTCTTTGTTTGTGTATAGTGTAATCTGATGAGCAGATGTTCTCAGAATCGCTTGTTGCACAGAGGCGAGTGCAACAAAGCATTGCAACTGCAATGCACAGTTGCTCCACAGTTGACCTCAAATCACCTGCCACACTTGCTGCTGGCGAGCAATTAAAATGCGGCAGTACATAACATGATATGTGGCACATTGCTGGCTGCACAACCAAATGATAATAAAGACAACACCTCATCCAAAAAATCGCACATGTATATACCTTTTTACACATTCAGAAAGAGTATTTCTAAAAATCAAAGTTTTCCTTTTCCTAATTTAAGTCAACACTTTGCTAAATTGTGTCTAATTTTCAGGGGTTTTTTCGATTCTCTTTTTTGTGAGTGTACACTCCCCCCTTAACTGGTGGTGCCCCTTTTCACTTTGATGCTTGTGTGGTGGATTTGTATGCACAATTGGCCCAAAGCATGTAGTCCAAATTTGGCTAAATGTTTGCTTGGCACGCGCCATATGCAAAACAGCTTCGACGAGTGCATGTGGGGAGTTCAGGCTTCCGTGCTATTAACACGTTTGAACAACAACAACCCACACACGCACACACGCACACACGCATACTCACACACACAGAAGCACAGTCAATGGCCAAGTTGGCTAACAATTATGCAAAGTTCCTGTTGGCCCCTTTGGCCCCACCTTATTGAGAATTGTGCTAAGTTTTCAATTTATGCTTTTCTTTTTTTTGCGTTTTCTGCTTATCATGTTGGGCGGCCACACCCCCAGCCCAGTGGTTTATTGACTCTTGTCAGTTCTTGTTTTGTATTTGTTGCCTCTTTCCGCGGCAGGTTGCACATCCGCCATGTTGCACAGACCAACAAGCGTAGTCAACATTTATTCCGATAATTAAAGAGTCAAACGGCAAAATTGCAAAACTGCAACTGCAACTGCACTTTGCCGGAAATGTGTGCCCCACACACAAACACCAACACACCAACACACACACACACACACACACCTAATGTGGCAATGTTTATCTCATTTGCATTTGAGCACTTTTTTTGAAAATTATGAACTCATTTTTTGTTTTAGTTTTTCCTGCCTTAACAAATATGGGCAGAAATTATTTGTTATTGTTTTTCTTTCTTTTTTTTGTTTTTGCCATAAATTTAGGTGTTAAAGTTGAAGTTGTTGCCGCATTTGTTGCCGCTTTTGTTGCAAGTGTGTCAATTGCCGTGCGCTCATTGCCCACTGCTCATTGCCCACTGCTCATTGCTCATTGCTCATTGTGACAAAGTGAATTTCAAATTGCAATTGTACAGTTACGCTTCATAGTTGGTCACTAACCATTATTCCTCCATATATATATATATATATATATATATTTATTTATGGAGTCTGTCTAACTGTGTCGCAGCCAGTTCTATAAATTGCAACACTTAATTTTGCATACAAAAAAAGCGAGCTGAAAGTTGGTAAAGTTTGTTGGTCTTTAGAAAGCATTTCTACAACTACCAAAAAGAAATTTCATAAAATTAGGTTCTTAGCAAAACTTAACCTTAGCGAATTTTGCTGGATTTGATATAAAAGGCAACAATATTAGACTGAAAAATTCGAAAAACTTTTTAGCTTGTCAGCAAAATAACTACTTATATAATACTTCATTGAAACAATTGATACAGCTTTCAGTTAAAGATCCGTCTGTATTTCAAGTATTCTAATTCAATCAATAATAATGAAAATAGATTTCAATTTGTACTTTTAATATCTTATGTTATCAATAAGTTGTTGACTTGCACTTCAAACTACTCAAGATCCCATTCATTCATTATTGATTGTACACAGTAGTTTATTCAAGTGCTAGAAGAGCTCCAATCCAAAATTGAGTTGATAGTCTTTGCGGCTCAGGAACAAGTAGTATTTTTGTATGTTTATTTTTTGAAGTGCCCGTCAGTCAATTCAGTGTCAATGCTAACAATTGAAAACCTTGAAAGTCGTAGCTGTCTATAAATAATCATTGTGGAGAAGTCCTGATCGCATCATAAATTTTAAAATTATGACTGTAACTGGCCAGATGTCTGATGTAGGGGTAATCATCATGATCAGGCATGCAGCAAGCCATTTCTGTGGCATACATCACACGACTCAAGTCGGGACTGTCAATGTCAAGTCAGAGGCCAGACCAGACCAGACCAGAAGAGGACAGACCAGAACAGACGTCAGTTAGGATGAAACAGCTCATTAAGACTCAAAACAATGCCAACTTTGGCGACACTCAGGCGACACTGGCCACAACAGCAAAAACAACAATAACAACAACAACAAAAGTAACAACAATAACAGCATTTGTGCATTTACAATTATCACTTGCGTAAACATTTCAATGTTATTTGAATGCAAAAGTGGCACAGAGCAGACCCCTGGCGCCTGGCAAAAGGCAAATACAACATCAGCAGGGGAGGATCAGGGGGAGGAGAGATATAGAGGAGGGGGAGTTGGGGTAGCTGTCGCTTAATATGCAAAAACGTGTTGCACTCAGTGTCAGGGATCGGCTCTGCTCAGAAGTGCAAAAATGCGAACGCCAAACGAGGCCATTTTCAACTGAGAATTTGTTCAACAATTTAACTAACTCATAAATATATACACTAACTACATATATACATACTAACTAGCTAATACATATATATTTGATTAGGTTTCACAGCATGTGCTGCTCAATGGCACTATTTATTTAAATATGTATATCCACAAGCCTGGCCCATTTTTATTGATGTTGCTTTGAATGAGAATTGGATTCTAAGTGGGGAAATTGAAATATTTATACCCATTAAAAATGTGTAAAAAGAGTATACTGAATTTGAGCAAAATGATGGAACAGGCAGAGGAAGGTATCTCCGATTCATAAAGTATATATATATATATATCATTGATATACACACAGAAAATTCACCCTGAATATTTGATATAGAAAGGTTTTGGCTTTCTGAAAAAGAGTATTTGCATTTCATAATTTCTGTGTTGTTTTTTCTCAAATAAATTGAAATATTTTATAAAATTCCTTATTTTCCTAAATGTTGTATTCAAAAATAAAAATAAAAAAATTTATTTATATTCTTTAATTTTTCGCAGATCTAAAATGTTTTTTAGTGTTTGGAATATGGAATATATTTTTCATTTTATTGAAATTTTTTTCAAAATTTCAGGATCAATATTTGTACAAAAGTTTTTGTAGTAATTGAAATTGAATTGCTTCACTCACCTCTTCTGCGATATGATGGACCGCGAAATTTATTTGGTGATGGCACCGGTGGACGGGGTGCCAGCATATTGGGCACCTCATCCGGCGAACTGGGTCCAATCGATGGCGATGTGCAACTGGATGCGGATGTGTTCAGTTGACGTTGATGTTGATGCTGATGTTGCTGTTGTTGTTGTTGCTGTTGCTGTTGTTGATGTGCCCAGTTGCTGCCAAAGGAATGGCGACGTGAGCCGCCGCTAGGCAAAGTGTGATGGCGCTGAGATTTACTGCAGATGGGGAACAGATCAGAGAGAGAGAAGAAAGGAGAGAGAAGAGCGATAAGTACGCACGATTAGCAACGTCATTGGTAATGAGAAAAGGGGGAGGAAGCAGCAGAGTAGAATTCATTTTTGGCAAGCTGTCAACAGCTGCATCCTGTCAAGAGCAACACGAGCAGCAAAAAGAGAAAAACCGCCCCATATCTCCTCAAAAAAAAACAAGTGAGAACGTTGCAGTCGGGCCTATCCGACTGCATAATACTCTGACCAATAAGTAATAACAGCTGATGACATCTTTGCAGGAGTAATTCCAGTAATCTACCTTCCAAGTTTGCCTTTACAATTGCGTCAGTTATAGGCTTGTATGCATATTGGGGGCGGGAGTGGGCGTGGCCCAAGTTATAAAAATATCTCTTACCATTGATTGTAGTTTAATTTTAAGGTAAAGTAGATTACAGATTTGGTAAATATAACTGAAAAATTTGGTCCGCTTTGATGACTGCAGCTTTAAATTTGTGGTCGGTATGTGGCTTTGTCGATTTGCAATTATCGATTCTTATCGATATCCTAGTCTGCTGACGAAAGCTCTTGCTTTAGAGATGGACGGACAGACAGCATTGACGGACATTGCAAAAAACCAATATACTCTGAATACCTTCGGTAACAGAGTATAAAAACTCCCAACCAAATCACTAAAAAAAATAAAAAGGAAAACCCCGCCCAGATCACTCACCTTGCATTGAAGACGTCGTCGTGCTCGGCAACGCCTCCCGGACATTGGGAGCTGTGCGTCTCGTTGCAGGAGCCGAGGCGTTCCCGAAACGTTTCCGAGTGCGAATTGTTGTTGGACGAATGCTGGCGAGCAAACATCAGCGGCTGCAGTTCAAACGATTGCTGTGTGCCAATGGCAAATGTTGAAAGTTGAATGTTGCATTAGATACAACAGAAGCAGGAAGTTGCAAAGCGAGATCGGACAATGATTAATTGGCAGGGGCAAAAACTCACTTGTGAGAAACCGCCGAGGGAGTTGAAGCTGCCGCGTGGACTGCCAAAGGCCATCGTTGCCGTTGTATCCAGATTGGCCGATGTGATCAGACGCATCTGTTCCGGATTGGTTCCGGTCAGTGCCGGACGTGGACTGCTGCCCTTCGAGTTGCGGCGCTTGAATAACGAGAACACTTTGCCCGATGACGACTGCGGCGAGTCTGGGGTGCGAGGCGACTTTGCATCATTACAAAAATAACAGGGATTATCTAAAATTAAATACAACAAAAGAACACAATAAAAAAGTTTAAATCATTTGAAAAGATTATAATAAGTAATGGAAGGGTATGGACTATGATTTGATTATGTTCAAATAAGTAATAAAAAAAAAATAACAAGATATTTCTAAAACAAATCATTCTGTAAAAGATGGATTTTTGAAAAGATTACAATTAATAGTGAAAGGGATTATTTTAAAAAATAAACTGTAAGTCCCGACTAAAATATAAAAGACGATGAATACAACCATATATACATATATTTATTATGATAAATAAATCAACTTGTAAAAAGATTATAAACAGTAATGAAACATTCACGATGATGTGATGTATGTTAAAAACCAATTATTGGTTCAGGATTAATGTAAATTAAATTGGAGATGGGTTTTATGGGGTTTTTTTTTATTACATAAGCATATACAACTTTAACCTGAGATAAAAATTTAATGTAATAACTAATATTAATATATTGAAAATTGTATGTTTCAAATATAGACACAAATTAATTGTTGGATTAAACAAAGCAGACATGAAAAATACATTAAAACTGCTATAAGGGAAATAATATATTATTATATATGTATAAATTATATATTCTAATTCTAATTCTTTGTTAAGGATTAGAGTAAATATATTTGGAGAAAACCTTTTAATATTTTAAAATGTTAACAAGCTTTAATCTAAGATAAATATTAAAATAATAACTACTTTTTATGTGGACTCCAAATTCATGTGAACATTTCAAATGTGAACATTTTTATTTCAGAATTTGTAATGTTAAAAATAAATCCATTTCTTTCAGATATTTTGAATAATTTCCAGAATTAATCTTCGCTCATTTTGGCATGTTTATCCTTATTTTTACCTGAGAAAAAGGCGTTTGTATTATCCATGGTTAGAAACATCTTGAGATCGTCTTCGATAAAATTGCGTTTCAAGTTCAGTTTTGGTTCGATAGCTTTGCCAATCTGTGCACGATTGTTTCTCAATTCACAATTGCAATTTATGATGCATTTTCACTTCTTCCACAAGAGAAAGAGATAGCGAGAGAGAGAGAGAGAGGGCAACACTTTCACTAGCGACGCATGCGCACGCGCCAAAAAAACGTTTTTCAAACTCCGTACGGTGCCAAAAATGGCTAAAAAAAACAATAAATTTAAAGTCAACTGTGCAAAAAAATGAGCTTTTGATTTCACTGCTTGAATAATGTGCAATGTCAGTTTGATTGATTTAATATAGAAAGCGCGCCAAACACATTCAAATTTGTAACGGTGGCTTCAAGTTGTTGTTGTCGTGGTCGCTGTTTTGATTTACTCAACGCGCCGCGCGTGCGTCTGCATTGAAATCCCAAAACGGAATAAATTCTACAACTTCAACGAGAACAAAACACTTGAAATAGCGTCTGCGTCGTCGTCGACGTCGACGTCGTCGTCGGCGTCGCTGCTTCTGCACGCTGAGAGAATCCCTTTGCCGCTTTGGTTTTTTCATATGTGCTGCTTCTTCTTTTGCTACTTCGTTTACTTCTTCTGCTCTGCTTTGACTAACTGCAGCATTCACTCTCTCCCTCGCACTCGCACGCATGCACACACACACGCAATGCATGCGGGATCAGTGTTCAAATGTGTTTGCCATATTGCACCCACTCATTGCCGCTCTGTCGCTGTCGCTGCTTTTGTCGCTGCCTCTGCCTCTGCTTGGCTAGTCGAGTTTGTTAGGGAAAAACTTAAACTTTGTTGTTGCTGCTGTAGTTGTTGTTGCTGGTGTTGTTGTTGTACCTGCGCATGTTTTTCTTTTCCGTGCGTTTTTCGCATGATCAAAATGCTGTCGTCTGTTCTTCGATTCCCAACAACTCCTTTCATTCTCCTCTCATACCATTCCATTCCAAGCTGGCAATGCCGCGCATATTTGATGAGTTCCGATAGGTAAAAAGCCACAACATCAAATACATACAGAGAATCTCGTTACCTTTGTATCCTCTATTTGTATGTATTAGTGTTGTTTTTGTTACTGTATTGGAGTTTTTTTTTTTAATATTAATCGTGTCTTATCAGTGGCAAATTTTTATTTATTTTTTGATAGATTTTCCCATTCATGTTGTTTGTTTCGGGGAATAAAATTTTTGGACAAAATCAGCTTAGAGCATATGAGTAAAAATTGAATAAAATTCTATTCTATAATATACCAAAGTAATAATAAGCAAATATGTATGTAATATACCTAGCCAGCAAAAGAATATCCTTTTCATATATTTTCATATAATTTTAATAACAGTTTTAAAAACGTTGCCTTATATACTTTATAACACAGGATTATAATTTTAATGTTTAGCTTTATTTTCCTTTAGAAAATTCCCCTCTTTGCTTAGGCGAAAGACATGCCAAATGTTAATCAATGAAATGTTGTGGCTAAAATAGACTACCACAATAATAAAAGCCATGCAGAAATGACAAATGAAAGCAGCAGATAGTTCAGTAAAAATACCTATGGTACAAGCAACAGAGCGAGAGAGAAAGAGAGAGAGAGAGGGATCCAGAGAAAGAGAAGGCGAGCGATCATCAAAGGCCAACATCTGAGGTATGCACATTAAAAATGTTATTAGACGGGCGCATTGAAAATGTCCATGCAAGAAGGAAACATACTGACTACACTTAGAAAAAAACGTCCCTCAATTTGAGTAAATCGTTTTATTCAATGGTTGGTCACCTTATTATTCTAAAAACAAGAGTTTGAATTTATTCTTATATTATTATTAAACATTTATATTTTAAGATTTCATATGCACAAACATTTTACATAGTTTTTAAATTAATATAATATATTTTTGAAATAAGGATACACTTTCTGAATTTCTGAATTTTATAGGTGATTCTCTCTAGAGAGTAGGGCCTGCATTTGTACTTTTGAGAAATTAATTTCTTAATCATAGAAATCTGAATATTCTGGCGATTTTCGATTTGGGCTAAGCCTTTCTAACGTTTGTAAATTTATTTTTACTTTAAATTTTAGTGTGATTAGGACAATTTTTTTGCTGAGTGTACATAGGGAACTTTATAATTTTGTAAGGAACACACAAAGACAAAGATAGCTAAAAGTTGGTAGAGAGTGCAGGAGTGCAGAGCGATTCCATGTGGCAGACTGCGGAATTTCTGAAGTGGACTGACAAATGGGACTGGGACTGGGCCAACGAATAAAATGAGTGGCAGATGCAACGCACATTGGAACCGATGGAAAACTCGTAAAAACTCACAAGGGGCACATAGCGTAGAAATTGCACATTTCGTAGTTCATAAAATGTAGAAAACGGATCCCGGGCCTAAAAAGAGTGCATACTCAAGGAGTGTGTGCAAGTGAGTGTGTGTGAGTGTGGGTGAGCGAGTGAGTGCATGTGTGGATGCAAATGATCTTGAAATGCACATCGACTTGCAGCACTCGTTGCACTTACACAATTGCATTTGCCTGCACATAAATGTCAAGTTGTTGTCTTCGCCTGCACGCACTTTGACTCTGACTCTGATTCCGATTCTGACTCTTACTCTGTTCTGATTCTGCGAGCTCTTAAGTACGGCATAGCAATTGGTACACTCAGCAAAAAAAAAAATCACTAAAAACTAAAAATGTCAAGAAATGTTCATACGAAAAAAACGAAGAAATGTTTTCTTTTGGTAACAAATTAATTTAAGAAAACAATAAATTATCTAAATTTCAGTTCGACATTTCTCTGAGTGTATCGCATGGTATTCTATGAGCCACGACTCGACTTGCCTTCTAGTCGTAAATCTGTAGACGCTCAACTGTTACCTAAACTAGAGCAAAAACAACAACGAGGCAGACAGCGAGCAACCCTTTCGCCTCTGAGGAGCTATTCTGTGCAACATTTTGGGGGCACTCGCTGATTGTTCTATGGCGTTGACAGGTTAATCACTTCTGATGGTGTCTTTGTTATTGCATTTCTCTTGGGTCAGTTTTGGTTGCTCTGCGGCAGTGATTCACCTTTGTTGCCACATCAAGCATTGAGTCGGAAATAGAATCATTTTTAAGGCTAAAATCTCAAAAGCAATGAAAGCGCTGCAAAAGGCTTTGAAATTACATCAGAAATATAATCAATAGAATAATTATTAATATTTAAAAGAGCTATGTATAAATAAAGGGAATCAATAGAAGAGTTATTCGTATTTTTAAAAGATATAAAAGGAAACTTTGAATAAGTATCTTAAAGAAGGAGAGAAGCTGAGTCGAAATCATTACTTGATTAAATATAAATATCAAAAATATTTACTAATAAGAGCTATATACACTTTTATAAAAATAAAAGGAAATTTTACTAAGCTAAGTAAATGATAGAAATTGAATTCAAACCAAACCTTGGTCAAAAATAAATCACTTTTGAAAAGCAACGCCATTTGGAACACAGTTTGACCGCTTCAACTTTCTCAGCCCTAGATAAATCTAATGAGTGTCCAAGTACATAAATATTAAAGTAATTGCAACAAGCAATTATTTAGCAATCAACGCTCCAATGATTTACAAATATGGCATGCAAATGCGTAATGATCAGAATTTATAATTTAAAAAAAAGGAAGAGAAATATTCAACTGCAAGCGAAAAAGCAGAAAAATGCACAACTGGAAATTTATAGTCTTTCCCATTGCTTTTGTTGTAGCTGTTGTAATTGCTTAGCCCATCGAACCTCAAAGACTGTTTCTTGGCCGTTTATTTGTTAGCTACAAGCTGAATGCAAAAGAAATGCTCCTCGTGGTCGTACTTGCGATACACGCGAAACTGCACGCAATGCTTATTATGCCCTGAACGCGTTACTAATGGGTATAAGGGGTATAATGGTTTTGTGGAAAAATAGGTAACAGGCAGAAGGAAACAACTCTGAATCCACAGATTATATTTATTATTGAGCAGTGGAGCCGATCTAGCCATGTATGCAAGAGACAGAGAATGCAGGCACTGCTCTCTCAAGACCAAATCCTTTTTGATTCTTATCATAACTATACTGATACTAATTTTTCTATTACCTCTCGTCACCTAACTATATGATACATATATACAAGGCATATATATAATATATTTTGACATATAACTAATCAACTTTTATCAAGGTCGAATAAGAAACATCCAAGGTACTCTTATTGAGATCTATATCTAAGAAGAAAATCGAGCACTTTCAGCCAGCTTCGATTTGAGTGTACAAAAGGGAAATTTACCAATAACATTGAAATTTATTCTATAGTGGGATGCAGGAACAGGGTATGTATAGTTGAGCTCACTCGATCGCAGCCAGCCTCGTTGTTTATTTCTTTGTTGAATTATTTCACTTGCATGCACATTTGGCCAGGCGGACAACAACCACAGCAGACGCTACTCACATTTACTCGGCTATTTTCATTAGAATTCCGCATAGCCAGGCAACTGATAGGGAAAGGGAAAGCGAGAGAGAGAGAGAGAGAGAGATAGTGAGAGGAAGAGTGAAAGAGTGAGCAGCAGCCCCCTGCAGCTCTCCCCACTTAAATATGCCAACCTCAACCCCAACCCCAACCCCAACCCCAACCCGAAGTCTACGTTTAGTATTTTGAGTCAGTTTATGCGCAATACGAGTTTTCCTTCACGTTCAATTGAAAATTTTTGTTTATTATTTTCGACTTTTTTTATGATTTAACCCCAGGCAGCAAAAGGGAAAAACGAACCAAACAAAATATAATAAAACAAACGTCAGCATGTCCGGAAGTTTGGCGACGGCCCAGGCAGCTGTGGTGTGAGAGGGGAAGCCGCATTATGATTATTATTGTTATGATTATTACTATTATTATTATTATGCTTATTTTGATGTGTTGCCACACAAAAGTTACACAAAATGATGCCTCAAGCCTCCAGTTATTGCAGGTGGCTTCCCGGCAAATGAAAACCGAAAAAAAACACCATCGAATGCATTTGCATGCATTTAATATATACTTCTACACTCAGAAAAAAAAACAGCACCAAATTTTTAAAAAAATAGCTTACATTTCGATATTTAAGAAATGCATTGCTTAATAATGGAAAATATTTTTAAAAAATAGAAAAAAACACCATATTTTTGGGACTGTCGATTTAGGGCAAGTCTTTCAAAATTTTAAAAATTGTTATTCTAATATTTCTAAATTATTTCTTAATACTTTTAATTTTTAGAGCAATTTTCATTTTAGGTAACATTTTTTCTGAGTGTTGAAAGGGGAAAGGTGGAGAAGTGGGCTGTTGCAGCGACCACATAATAAAATAATTCTGGCATTAATTTTGAGTTATTTTTACGGAGCTCATAAAACGCACGTCGAACGTACGACGAATGCTTTAAAAATCATTTAAAAAAAATATGAACATTTTCGAAAGTGTTATTTTAGTTGGCCAAACGAAAACAGAACAACAGCCATTAAAACAATAATTTTTAGAGTTCCGCCTACGCTCGGAGCGAGCGGATGCGAAGCAACAACAATTGCAATAAAAAAGGAGAACAACATCAAGCGGCAAATAGCTGAACTATGCCACTTGCAACACTTTTGGCAGCTGCGGATGTGAAGTGGCATGAAAACTGAAACTGAGACGAGACTCAAGGCTCAAGGCTCGCCTGGCAATGAAAACAAGTTGCCAAATGCCGTCCAGGCTGTGTCCGAGGATAAGTGATTAAAAATGCGGAAAAGCGAGACAACCTGAACACTTGCACGTGACCCCAATGCTAACGAACACACGAGAGGGAAATAACCGGAACGGAAATGCCAAAAAACAGAAGACATAACCAAAACACAAGCAACAGATTAGTAGGATGTGATCAGGAAGTGTAAGCAGACATGAAAATAATCATTGTGGGAGGAGACAAATCCCAGTCTTGCTCCCTCTCGCAATTGTGAAGTGAGAAAGTGAATTTTACTACCTGGTCTTGAGTGGGTTCTGCACTCAGAAAAAATATCATAACTGAATATCGCCAAGAGCAGCTCAACTCAACTCAACTCAATCAAACGATTCCATTGATCAGAATCGTGTTTATTATAGAGAAAATGTCCATTAATCCCTAGCCTACAAGGATATTTAATCCGCAGCTTGCCTAAGATAACTGTTCTTTATTGTTCTTTTCCTAATTCCAGAGTAAATTTTCCTACAATTTACAAAATATCTTATATTTAGGGTCCTTTTTTTATATGTCCTTGTTTCACATTTACAAATATTTTAGATTGTTCATAGACTTAACTTGGTGAAGAAAATAAAAATTAATTCATAATTTTGATTTCTACTTTTTGGAAATTTATTTTATTTTTGAAAAATTAAAAAAAAAAGCGTTTCAAATTTTAAGAATTTTTCGTATATTTAGAAATGATTTCTAAAATCAGAATAATTATTTTCTAAATTTCAGGTTTTTTTTTTCTGTGTGTAGGTGAGTTATTGCGTCCTCTCTCTCTCTCTCTGTCTCTGTGAAGTGTGAAAGTAAGTTTTACTACCTGATCTTGAGTTCACATTGCGTGGGTCTGTTCTGAGGTGTCAGAAATGCAATCAAAAAATCTAATAAACACTTTTATGATCTTGATCCTAATGGGCGTTTTGGCTGTGTGCGCTGTGGTTGACACAATCCAATGAAAACTGGCCTGGCCAGTGCCAAGCCATTGATGAGGCACATTTGTTGCTATTTTTAGGATCGGTGGTCGGCAGAAGGTGTTTGGAAATGCATTAAAATGCATATATGAAATCCATTCGAATGCGGACTTGGCATAGCCAAAGCCAAAGTCGACACGAGAGCAACAGCAGCAGCCGCAAGACATCTGCTCAACAGATTTCACTGGGCCACAACAACAAATGTTAATTATTTTCTTAATGGAAACTGAGCACATGACAAAAACAAAAAAATAGACAACCAGCAAACGTTGTCTTCCGTGTACGAACCTAAAAAAAATAACAGCGAGCAGTCGAAGGTTGAGGCTGGCTGCGCAAAACTCCATTACGATGCAGGGCATGGAGATCCCCTGATTTCGTTATTTCCTGATCCCCGAGCAACGACTCGAGCAGCAGCGTCCCCTGTGGAGCGCGTGTCTTTTTGGGCATATTTCTCGTTTTTTTAAATGCTGGCTGCATCTCCGGCTGCATCTTGGCGCAGGGGCAGTTGCAAGGGCACATTACTTTCTGCGCAGTTGTTGTGAAAATTCTTATAAATTATACAAGTAGAGTGTAGCGATTACACTCACAGAATTTTATAAATTCGCCAAGGTTAACTCAACTTATTATTCAAGAAAGTATGTTTCCAAAAAACACGATTTTTCTTTTCTTAATTTGGAGCTACATTTTTATACAATTTTGATATAATTTGTCGATTTTGTTTTATCTATTTATTTCTTTTATGTGCATTTTATTTTGTTTTCAGAATTTTAGAACAATTTTTTTTGGAATTTCTGAGATCGACGATTTTGATCAAGCTGTATTTACAAATTATTTCTGAGGGAAGAGAACCTTTCTTGTTTTCAGGGCGATTTTCTAAAATTCAATGCTTAGTTTTTCAGAGTGTAGAGAGCAGCGAGCATGGCCGTGTCCATGTCTCCAGCATGGCTGTGGCACAAACCACAGGTTGATGTTAAATGTCAATTGGCATACCCCAGAGGATCCGTGGCGCATTAATTACAACCAAACTCCCCAAGTTCCCTGTTGATGCCTCTAATGATGTTGTTGATCTTGTTACGCTTTGCACTTAGCGTCCAATTCCCTGTTTTTTCTCATTTCTTATTTTCTTTTGGTTTTTTCTCTTCTTGCTCCAAGATCACACATCAAAATTTGATTTATTTAGCTTTGACTGCACTTGTAATATGAGATCATGCGTAAAGAACACACTTGCCGCGGCTGTCTAAGACTGCCCATCATATAGAGTAGACAATGGATCGTACATAGCATGAGCATACATTTTGGAAATGACTGAAATAGATATGCGAGCTGGCTAGATTACATCCCTTAGACAAACACATATCTGAGGGTGCAAGGAAAGGTCTTCAAGGTATTCATCTTAGAGTGTCTCATTCTTATTTAAAATATTTCTCAAGCATCTTTTTTGAGATTTAAGTGCAAATAAATATGCATAAATATATGATTTGAAAGTATTTGTCGAGTTCTAGTATTTATATAATATCAAATATACATACATATTTCTATGTATGATTTTAGATTAAAGTTATTGTTTTGCTTAAAGTTTTTAAGGTTTTTATAAGTTGAACTAATTTAAAAATGGAGAAAAGGGATATAATTTGATATATTTATAATACTATATATTTTTCATATATATATTTATTTATGCATTTCTGGATCAGCATCAACAGTCGAGTCGACATAACCATATTCGTCTCTATGTCTGAACAAAGGCGCCGATCTTTGAGATCATAAGAAATATTGACGTCAAAGAAAGATCAATTTTATTTCGAGAATATCGATTGAAATCGATTCATATTTTTGATCTTTTAGTCAAGTTTCCTCGAACAGAGCTTTCCAACTTGCTGTCTACCATTTAAGATTAAAGTTTGAGTTTTATTAAAAGTGTAAATTATTTCAAATAAATTTCCCTTATTCTTCATGAACTTTTGCGTTAATATTTTCACGTAGACACAATATGCAACATTTCCTCATGCCTGTCGCACATAGACCGGAGAATATATATACATATATATATATGTATATTTATATTATATATGCACATAATTTGCCGTTCATCTGGGCACAGCCCACACAGTCCACGGAGTTTGGGGACATTCTCGACATGCGTCGTTGAATTTCATTTCAGAAATTTGATCAAGTTTCTCAGCTAGGATAGAGACATCTTCCTCCACAGCTCCTACTCCAAGTCGTACTCCCACTTCAAATGCTACAGATCCAACACTCACATCCAAATGATTATGAGGTGTGTAATTAAAATGTTTGCGCTCTTGTCCCCATCGCCATCTCATGGTCATGTAATTCAATTATGAAGAATCATTTGTAGCAGATGAGAGCGTCTAATGTCTCTGTCGTATATTATTTTTAGATGGAATAAATGAACTCATCCCCCTCTCTCTCTCTCTCTCCTCTCTCTCTTGATTTATGTTGGGCCATATATCTAGCTAAAAATGCACTGGTTAAGTGCCTCGACGACTAATTGCAGATTTTTCGGAGAAACAATATTGAGACATCAGAATTACACAAATAATTGCATTTAACGACTTTTATTTCAGTTTACAATTTAAGAACTTGTTGGCTTTCAGCACCCAACTCAGCTATTCCGACAATTAAGCATACACTGAGAAAAAAAGATTAAAGATTTTCGAAATTCGCCAAGCTTCTGACATTGCCGTGGGTAGCTAAAATTATTATTAAGAAAACATATTTCCAAAAACCAAAGTTGTTCTTTCCCTAATTCCGGATTAGATCCTTCATAATTTTGGTATAAATATGTATATCTAATTTTAAGAGTAACTGTTATTTGCTATAAAATGGCAGACAAGACAGTTGAGATTTTATTACCTATTTCTGCTTTTCACATTTTTGATTTTTACAAGTTTATTTTGTAACCAGATCGATTTCTTCAATTTCAGATCGATCTTTTGTCTGAGTGTATTTAAATTGGCATAGGCACGGCACAGTGAAATGGTAAGTGTTTTTTCCATTTTTATTATTATTGTTATTGTTATTTGCTGTGACGTCGTCATTGGCAATGGCCGATGGATGCTGTCTGCCCATTCAATTGGGGCCATTGGTCCACATATCACTGATGGATTTTTTTATCGCTGCCAATTTGTGAATTGTTTTGCATCGTTTCTTGATTATTGGTTATTGATTCTCTTGTGGCGCTCTTTGTCGGCATCTTTTTGGGGGCAAGAACAAAAGGCACTTGCCATTTGCAGCAGCTGCATTGCGAATATTTAATGTGTCTAAATATTTACGAAACATTAAATTCAAAATTGAAAATGAAGGTGCGCCTACTTTACGCACAACTCAAGTACCGATCGCATCGATCGAAATATTCGACTGAGTCATATTATAGCCATATTCCTCGAAATTAGCCATGTATGGATACTTATGGCCCTGGATTGTTTATAGGTAAGTTTTGGCGAACTGCAGACTCATCAATTGTACAAATAATAATGGTGAATAACATCATTATTTTTATCATTCTTAATTGTTGCATTTTTATTAAGTTAGAATAAAGAAATCTAAAAATGTGCAAATTTATTTTAGAGATAATTGAAGATAAAGAAAACTTTTATTGAAAGCTATAGTCATCAAATATATGCTAATCTTGTAAAACTAATATTTACTATCATTCAAAAAAATATACAAAAATGCTGACGAATGCTGACATTTTTCTAAAACTTATAAACGAGTTGTCTAGTTTCCTAGGGCTTTTTTATTACAACAAGTAAGAAAGTTTTATTACTTATTTCTCAATTTTAGCATATTATAAAATAAATATATAAAAGTTGCAGGCTATAAGTTGGTTTTATATAAAACAAATAATAAATAAGTAAAATCCTCCAATTAAACAAAAATAGTTCTGAGGCAAAGTCGAGCTTTAAAACTGAATAAGTTGGGGGCACTCCCGGCGCTGAATAGTAATGAATTGTAAGGAAAGTTTCAGGCTTTACAATAAATCATAAAATTCGCTAAAATATTTATGAATCAAAGTCGACGAACTGTCAACTATTGTGAATGAGTTGATGGGGGGGGGGGGGGGTACTCCAAACTGTGAATAGTAATGATAAATAAATAGACACTAAACACAAGCGAGCAGCACTCAATGAGTGCAATTAAAGAGCGCGAATGAATGAAATGAAATTCAATGCAGATTTAATGAATGATTTTACAAAGCGACAACAACTAAAACAACAACAGCAACAGCAACAACAACAGCAACAACAACAACAACAATGACGACAAACTATTTATAAAAATTCCACGATGCGGGCCAAAGAGACTGACAGACTGACAGACAGACAATGAGGGGTGGACGAGTGCCTTCATAGCAAATAGAAGATATAGTCTATATATATATATATAAATATGTATATATATACCAATTTTACATATATATGTATGTATGTGTATGTATGTGTATCTGTGTCTGACTGACTGCATGCGATGCGAGAGAGTTTTGTGTTTTAATTGCGCCATTTCCCATATCAGCGCTGTGATTATTTGTTCTAGTCAACATAAATAAAAAATAAAAAATAAAAAAAACATGGAAAAAGGCTGGACATGGTTGGTATTGTGGTCTAGTCAATAGTGTGGGGCATGCAACGCTGGCAATTGTGCTACATGCCACAAATCTGACTAATTAGATGGCTAGCTCGACATTTGATTTGTTATTTATTATCATAAGCTGCTGTCCTTTGAATATTACGTATTATTGTTATTGTTGTTGTTATTGTTGTTGTTATTGTTGTTATTATTGTTGTTATTATTGTTGTGGGCTGCATTGCTTCGAGTCGTTCACAAATTGATGGATGACCTCGTCAGTGAGTCAGAATTGAAAGCTGCTGCGTCTGGCTCTGCGTCTGCAGCTAGCTATCTATTGGATAAGTGATGCAGTGCCTACACTCGGCAAAAAATATCGCTCTTCAATTTTGAAAATTGCCCTACATTGAAAATGTCGCCGAAAGCTAGAAAGCATTTCTGAGCTTAATAAATATTTTTCTAATATAGGAAAATTTTCAATTTATTTTTTTATTTCTCAAATATTTTTTGATGATATGATTTTTTCTAAGTGTAGTTTCTTTAGTATCTCTGGCAGCTTTTTTCCCAGGCAGTCCCAAAACAACTGGCGTCTCACTTGATTACGCATCATTTACAGCGCTGGGAAACTGCCGCACTTTCCAGTAGCAAGTTGCAGTTGCAGTTGCAGTGGCAGTGGCACTTTTTTTTCTAGGTGACGTTGGGGCGTCTCCGAAAGGAGGGCGTGCCTAGTACGCAATCTTGGCATCTCCTACTTTCTCCTACATTCTGTGCAATGCTTTGTTTGTTTGTTTTCAATTTTGAATTCGAACCAGATTTCAGTGGGCGGCTCGGACTAATCGATGGCGTGGCTACTCACCAGGAGAAGGGCAAGGAGTATGGGTAAAGGGAAGCGGATGGCTAAGGAGGCGGGTAAACGAAAGGCTATGGGTACGGTTACGGGTAACTGTAAGTACACTCATAAAAAATGTACCTACATACCATAACGATAAGGTTTTTCGTGTCTTTTGAAATAATTTCTAAAACTTTGATAAGTATTTTATATTTTTGATAAGTATTTACTATTCTTAAGAATTAAATATTAAATATTAAATCCTAAAAATTAAATATTAATATATCTACTTGTAATATACAGAAGCAAGTAATGAATTTATTATTTATCTATTGTTTATTAATAATATAAGCAATAAAAATATCATTTGACACATTTAAGAAACACTCTGAAAATTTTGGCATATTTTTTCAACATTTTGGAAATCCTAAAATTAAGAAAAGAAAAATCCCGACTAAGAAATATTCTTTCTGAATAATAAGATGAGCTGCCCTTGGCGAATATCAGAAATTCAGGGTCATTGATTTGTCTGAGTGTAGAAGTCCAAGATAAATGCGTTGGCGTTCTGGGAAATTGCTAATGTGCATTCATGTGGCATGTTGCATGCTGCATATTGTCGTGCACTTTTCCACTAGCTGTTGTCCATGGGTTAAACACTCATTAGCGCTGCGTGTCGTAGAGAAAGACTCGATTCGGTGTCAAATTCAAGTCGAGGCGTGAACGGGGATTGTGTCATGTTTATGCCATGTTTGGGGCATGCCTCAGTGCCACAACATTTAGGTAAGCATATTCTGTAAACTGTAAGTGACGCTGTTTGCAATAATACTGCTGCAGCAAATTAAGCCATTTATCATTTTTTTATTTTATTATTTTATTTAGTTATTCCAATTACGTGAGAATATCTGACTAGACCACAGCAAGCAGAGGGAAGCAAGTGCGAATCTATATTCTTGATCAGTATCAACAGTAGAGTCGATCTATTATCTATCTATAAATACAAATCGATAAAAAACACAGCTATAAAGATATTACCTGTTAATTGATCAAGAACTTAAACCGGATATATTATTGATTCTATGTCAAATTTAAAAGTGCATTTTTCGAGCGAGTGAGTTGAACTGGTCTTAAAGTTTCACAAGGTGTTTTCTCGAAATTAAATTAATTATGTCCATAAGGGGGACTTAATGTTAAGATCTCCAGGTAACCTTCATGTCTGCAACTTCTTTACTTACATAAAACTTTGTCTTAATTCAATTTGCCTTAACTCGATATAAATGTCAATACCAAATAATGATTCTTGAAGTGCCTATAATTCACCAAGAGTAGCTTTGCCGATTGTCACTCAGAAATATGTATGAACATATGGATCTAGCATATGTACCTTACCAATACCATTACAAATACCAATAAAGAAGCTAGTTAATTATGTTGAGTGTACGATTATGTTGTGGCTGTTAAATTATGGTTGGTTAATTGTTCAATACTTACCCAATGACATGATGATAATTGCCTTGAAACTCTTGCACAATATATTTGGATTGTTCAGTTTTCAGCTACTGTTGTTGTCATTTGAGCGTAGGGGCGCACAGGGGGCCAGGGGGCAAGTGCAGAGAGCTGAACTGAGTTTACTTCAAGGGGCTTTGCACTTGTTCTGGCCTGTTAAGGTGCTTCCGGCGGAAATGGCCAGTCAAACTTTTTTCTTGTTTGGACACACAAACCTGCGCAACATAGAAAATAGGAAAGCAAAGTAATTATTAAAAATAATATATATATGTATATAGAAAATGTTAATTAATTATGCGCATGGTAAGGCAATGGTAAACCATAAATAAAAGTGGGTGGAGAAAAATTAAAACTAAAGTGGCAGCCATGGCAAAGCGGCAGGTGAGTCTAACGGTAACCGTTGCATACAAAATGAAAAACAAACAAAACTCGACAAAATTTCCAACGGAAGCAAAACATAAAGTTTTTCTCCCCCAACCAATTTTCACGGATATTGTGGCCGGAAGCGTTGCAGCAAGGGAAAATGAATACGTTGCCCAAAATGATTTTTAATAAGCACATGTGGCTTCAAGTTTGTTTAGTCAACATCATTTAAGCAACTTCAACTGCAACAACAACAACAACAACAAGCCACAACAAACCACAGGCCCAGTTTAAACGATGTCCACACTTGCCGCCGTAACCGCAATTAGTACACACAATTTAATAAGTACAAAAAGACATAAAAAAAAACTATTTTTATTGCCTTGGGCATTTATATTTTCCAAAGTTGGCGCCACAGCTTTGAATACTTTTTTTATTGGCATATTTCTTTTATATATGTATACATATGTACATAATTTTTTATGAGTCAATTAATATGCACGGCGCAGCAGAACAAACCGCAATTCCGATTCGGATTCGGAGTTGAATTCGAATTCTTATTTGTTCGCAGGCCGATTTCGCAATCGTTTGGCATTCGTACATCAACACTTGTCAATTCTCCTGAAATCGTTATATCGGTGGCTTTGAAGAACTGTATATATATATATAACTATATATATATATATGTATAAATAAACTTGCATTTCTGCTGCTGAAATAGTAGATTTGATTTGATGTGATGGAATTTGTTGTGGTATTTTTATGGCCAGAAAGTGTGTTAGGCATTAAAGGAGATATTTTTGTGGTCGTAAAATATATATAAATATATATATATATATATATGTATATTACGAATCGGCATATATCCATCTCTCTACCCAACTATCTGCACCTTCCTAGTATTAAATATTAATATATTATTATAGCTACCTTTCGAAAACTGGTAATTTATTCATTTTGAGATCGAAATCGAACTGATCGGAATAATACATTATATATCTGGTATATGTTGACAGAAGAGTTCTTCTATCGAAAAAGTTTTATGTGTTCCAAAATATTTTAATCAGACTACCTTCATAGTTCCTAGTTCCTATAATTATATTCCCAGAGAAAAAATTTATTGTTTTTTAAATTAATATTTAAATTTAAGCATGAGCAGATTTTGTAGGGTATATAAACTTCGGTGTGCCTTAAGTAAGCATTCTTTATTAGCATTCTTTTTCGATTTTTTTATTTAGCTGCTTGCTTACTGACACATTTTGTAAATTTAATTGAACAATGATTGATTTATTTGCGTCAAGTAAATAAATTGAGTTTTTGCGCAACAACGTTTTCAGATATTTTTTTGATTACTTTACAGTTTAAAAACTGATCAAATAGAGAAAGAATTCTTACACAATTTATGCTGCATTTTTGGGAAAAATTAAACAAAGCTTTTATTGTTTACACACAGCAGTGTGGTGTGTAACCCAATTTCGACAAAAAGAAAAGTGTTTATAAAATTACAAAAAGAGTTCTTTAAGTTGCGGCCACATTTTGAACTTAATGTTTACATTAAGATATCTAAATTTGGAACAGAGCAGAATTTCCAAATTGTTTTATTTCGACGCTGAACGCTCAGCGAATGACATTGCAAGTGTTTGAGATATGTTTTTGTGATATGCAATTAAAAATTATTAAGTAAATAAGTCATTAAAAGGCGCTCAAAAAAATATACATATAAGCACTTAAATGTTTCGACCCTCACTCATCTCTCTCTCTCTCTCGCTCCCTGTCTCGCTATTTCTCCCTTTCTCTTAGTGTAGTTGGAGAAAAGCAATTAAGTCGAGCGATTTAGCGAGGCAGCCGGCACGGAGCTCGTTTAAGACGATTATTTCATTTAAGACGTTGACATTCATTTGCATATCAATGCGACCGGTCAGGGTACGTACCTATAGGGTATATGCGAGTCTGTGCCTTGAATTGTGTGCACTGTCCGAAGGGTTTTCTGAATAATATACCTCATTTGTGTACACTCTCGAAAACAGCGCTTTAAGCCTTCCGTAATAATCTACAATGTTATGCAGACTTATATCTCCATTTATAACTATATCTTATATATTTCTTTATTATTTTATTAATGTTAATTTCGCATTAAATAAACAGTTTCTAAATTGTTGCTTTCTCAAAAATCTTCAATTCAAGCGGCCTAGAATTCAAAGCCCATATTTGATCAATCATTTTGTGTTAATATTCAAAGGTATATCATTAAATCTTCCTTCCGCTCAGATTTAAGCAATGGAATATACTTTATTTAGAAACTAATATTAAGCCTCTGGCACACTTAGTTTGAGACCCACAGAAATCCAATAAATAAGTAAACTAATAAATAAAAATAAGAGTGTTCAGATCATACAAATATAGATATAGATAGATATAGGTATAGATAGATTAATCTTGAAAGAAACAGAAGAAGATCCTTAAACTCCATCAAATCTTTACTAAAGCTCACTTGAAACTTGAAGTTTATTTTGTGGCTCAAGCTGATCCTGTTTTAAGCCAAGTCTCGTTACCATTTTAGCCCTTTATTTTTGGCTTATGAAAGCTTTAAGTTTTAACCAATTTATGGCTTGACAAGTGTCCGATTTCTATACTGATTTTATTTTATTTGCATTTGTTTTTATTTATTTAAATTTTTTATATATTTTTATATTTAAAATTTTTCTCTTTTGAGTGTTTATTTTTTTGTGAATTTCGCTCAGTGAGCTTTCGTGTTGCTGTGTATGTGTTTATTTTTTTCGGTTTGATTGCTACGATTTTCATTACGGTTTACCGGAAATTCCAATTTAGGTAAATGCGCCGTTGGCTGCAACAACAGCAACAACAACATCTGCAACAGGCACAGCAGCCGGCACGAAATGGGATTAATGTATGTAAATATATTTTAATACATATATGTATATATATATGCATATATATACCCCTGGTGACAGCGACAAGATCAAGTGGAGCATGCAGGCCTTGCATACAATTGGCATGTGTCGGGGGAATGGGGGGAAGACTTCACTTTTATGGTGGGCTGACTAATTTTAAACTGTGCTGCGAATATATAAGAAATGCTTAGAACACACCTGAGTGCCATCAGATAAATGTCTGACTAAGCATTTTTTTATCGCTGTTGTCCATAAATTTAATCTTAGTAGTAAATTAATAATTACAAACAAAAACAAGTGAGATATCTCTAGGCGAAAGAGGGAGACAGCTCGACTATGTGATACCCTATGAAAGAGAACTCAGCTGTCATAGAAATGTACATTTATTTATTTGTTTAGATATTTATTTGTATCGATTGAATTGAAAAAAAGACAACTTTTACTTGAAACTTGACACAGGACGAACAGAAATAAGGATCTATTGACAAGATCCGACTTGTCAATTGATTCTGATGAAATAAATATATAAGAGATAAGAATATATATAAAATATATATGCCTCCTTTAGTAGGTCGTTGATAAATCCAGACAGATTAAATTAGAAATTCGCACACATTTGACCTGGCAAAAATATGACATACTTGTTAAGCAAAATCTATTTATTTATTTTTAGGCATGTTCAAGTTGGTTTTCTTTTCCACATATTTTCTTAGTTTGCATTCCGCTGCAAAGTTTTCACGAAGTGTCGAAAGCAATGAGAAATGGATTTGCAGACACTTTAAGTATATATCTAAGAACAGCGGGAAAATAGTTTTATATTAAGTAATTTTATTAAAGGATAGTTGAGTGAGAGACGAAGTGAATAAATACTCTTAGCACTAAAATAATTTCATTTATACATCATTTTATTGTATATAATATAAATATATTTGTGCATATTCAAAATTTTGCAGGTTTTTTTTTATGTACACTTTTTATATATTATAATTTTTAGAGCTATTAATGAGTATTTATCCATTAATATTTATTATTGTATGTGCCGAAATTGGTTCATTTTATAGCGCACATAATGAGAAATAATACAAAAAAATTATCGATTGATCCGTGTGGTCTCGACCCATATATGTATGACCATATCTATATATATACAAATATGTCTTATTTATTGCGATATGGCAAACATTTTCTGCAATCGGCACGTAAAAATCGCATACAATTTGCGCTTGCAAACGTCCAAAATGCAATCGAAGCGTTTCACGTAAAAATTTATTTTAAATTTACTAATGCGATTGATAAGATCGTTTGGCTGCACAAGAACAACAACAACAACAAGAACAACAACACACAAACTTACACACAACACAATTTGTTTGGCAATTGAGCGCGAAAAAAAATCAAATAAATCAATTGAAGCGTTTTATTTTTCAGCTTTTTCCTTTCAAATTTGTCTAACGGCCAACGAAAATGATATTGAAAAACTGACGCACGCTTTGCGAATTGCCAATAAAATTGATAACAGTAAATTTGTTCAATCAAAAAAACACAGTTGAGGTTGAAACAACGGAGGAGAAGCAACTAAAATGAGCCGTAAAGCAAAAGATTCGTTGAATGTAAACAATTAAAAGAAATTTGCCCAAAGCACAAAAGAGAGAAACAAATAGTGAGAGAGAGAGAGGGAGAGAGAGAGAGACAGAGAAGGGAAAAGAGCGAGAGAGACAGTAAAGAGCGTGCCAAAGAGAGGAAACATTCGCCAGCTAATTTATTTATAAATAAAAATAAAAAAGCATAAATTGTCTTAAATGAATTTGTTGTGTGAGAATGAGAATGCGAATTTTTTTATTTAGGAAAATTGAAGCAACAACAAAAAGAGAAAAATGTAGCACAGCAAACAGCTGAGCGGCAGAGTGGGACAGAGGGAGAAAGGGAGAGAGAGAGAGAGAGAAATACATGAGACAAGTCAGAACAGCTGGCAAGTAAACAACATCTCAACACTCATACGCAATGCTGGTCTAGAATATCGCCCACTCACACACACACACACACACGTCCACACACGCACACACTAACACAAACTCGTCTCGTCTTTTCTTGTTCGGCTTTTCCATTGCATTTAAAATGTAATTAATCATGCCGCCAGCTCGTGAGAATTTTCTGTTTGTTGTCTGCCTGATTCTGATGGATATCAGTATGACATTTTTATACCCTGTATCGTCTTATACCCTGTATATATATGGAATAAGATATAAAGTTCAGAAAGAAGCAGTAATTCCTGAACTGTAGAAAGAATTTATTTCTTATACGAGAGTTTTCTTTTCCTTTCTTATCATTTGTGATAAAATGTGGCTGCTTACAATCATCGTCTTATTATGCTCTTCACATTCAATTTAAAAATCATTGAAATCATCGAAATCATTGACATTTTTACTTTCTTGTTCTTTTTGTTGTTCTTTATTGTTTTTGTGTGATATTTTTGATTTTGGTATTCGCTATTCGATGAGAGATTGGCATTTGTGTGTCAGTCTTTGCGACTTTCACATATTTTTTTCCTTTTTTTTGTTTTGTTTTTTATTCCGCTTATCGCGATCGATGAGTGACCGCAATTTAATGTTGGTATTTGTGCCAAAAAATGTTTTATGTGGGTGCAACAAGAAAACAACGCAATACAACACAGAGCACCACACCGCACCACAGTGACACACAGTGGCACACAGTAGCCAGGCACGTTTTACATTGCGCCCACCGATCTTCTAGATACACTCTGAAAAAATCTTCTATGGAAATTAAACATATTTTTCTAAATTTGAAGAAAATTCACTTTCAAATTAAGAAATGCAAACCCAAACTATAAATTTCTATAAATTTACAATCTGAATCACAAAATTACTAACACTTGCAATTGAAGGCGATTGATTTTCTGAGTGTACAAATACACATACATACATACATATACATACATAATTACATACATGCATAAATAATGTCTGACAAGCGCATAAAAACATCAATGAGATCGTCAAGTTGTTGAATTTGTAGGTCTTTTCACAGCAACAGCAACAACAACAACAACAACAAAAATAACAATAACAACAACAACAGCAAAGACAACGACAACATTGGAAAAGTGTTTTTCTATGCAAATGGCCAGCAATTAAAATGTTGTTCAATTGTTGTCATTGTCACAATTTTGTCAACGTCTCCTCATTCGCAACCTGCTCAATTTGCCATTTGCATTTGGCTGTCTAAGTGGCTTTCTTGTCTATCTATCCACACAAACTGATATATACTGATATAATTACACTCAGAAAAAAATAACTTCATATTTAGAATATTGAATTTTAGAAAGTTTATTTTTTTAAAAATAGATTTCATTAGAGAATTATTTATTTTGCAAGTGTCTTTCTCGTCTATTTATATATCCATCTATTTATCTGTATATCTATTAATCCATCGAAACTGATAGACCGTTTATATTATACATACATACTCATACTTCATGTATACATTTTAGTATATTGTTTCTAAGTTTTCAGCTCTAAATGGGCTTCTTTCTTCTTTCTATCTATCTATCCACGTATCTGTCTGTCTATCTATACAAACTGAGACATATTTAAATTCCCTTTTTATAATTTTTTAAAGTATTCTTTAGAAGGTATTATAAAAATAAAGTTTTTAATAATTTATTAACATTTCTAAAAAATAGAAGAGAAGTCTCTCTTATTCTGAGTTGTTTTTCTGAGTGTAGTTGTCGTATTTCCGCATGCCTTAAAAATGGCGTGCATTGGTTTTCGAGTTCTTAGAAATTCATTTCTTGTTAATAAATAATCTCTAATTATAACAAATTGCTTTTCCCATATTTCAAAATGTATTACCAGAAATTGTTTCTAGTTTTTTAGCGTAATTTTCACTTCTGCGCAATTTTGTTGAATTTAGTTTGATTTTATCTAAGTGTATAGCTAGTGTATATCTTGTGGTATTTCTGTAGGCTTTGAAGATATCAAGCTATTTGTTTTTATAGCATTGGCGTCCAAAGTATTTTCGGGGCTTTTCTTTTTTCTTTTCGTACACCTTTATCTTGACGGTTTTTGCAGGCTTTGCGTAATTCTCGTTATCGAACACTTGAGTAAACTTTTTAGTATTTATTCTGATACTTTGTTTGAGAAAGTCAAAAAGTTTTACTTTGGCGTCAATTGTAAGTTGAATAACATTAAAGGGATTACGGAAAAAGTTACAAATTATTAAAAGTTTTAAATGGAACAAGAATTATGCAGCCAAAATGTGCATTTGAAACAAGCGTATATTTTTTATATTAAGTTGTATTTTTTTATATATGCGACTGATTTTTAAATTTTATTGAGCTCAATTGAGAAATCATATTAATAAGGTCGAACTTCTTGTCTCTCAGTGTACAAAGTTCAACTCGAGCTTCTATTATGGAGGCTAACTAACACCTGAATAAAGTTTGTTTAGTTTTGTCAAATGCCAAATTCGAATTGCGGTAGCTTAAGACAAACGATTTGCTGCCTATTGAAGTCAGTTGCTAATTGTAGAGCCTCAAAATGAGATGTGCCAAAATTCTGATCTTGTTGGTCGCCATTTTCTATTCCCAACTGGGAGCTGTTGCGGCCGTTACTTGTGATTTGGCTCCATTGGAACCGAACTGCATAAACTGCCTTCTCACTCCCACCCACGTCGAGTGCATTACAACATCAACAACAACAACAACAACAACAACAACAACAACAACACCAGAAACAACAACAACAGCAACCATTTCTGCACCTGAAACCACAACTCAAAAAATGCGCAGACGTCGTCGAGCTCAAAAATTAATTACCAACGTTTTAGATAGTATTAAAAAACGTCTGCAAGAAATTATAAGCAAATTGAATGTGTTCTAAGTGGCGCAAAAGAAATAAACTCAAGCATCAAATCTAATTATATGTATTTTTTTAATTGAATTTAATTTTTGCAAATTGAATTTTAGCAATTTTTAATCATATTTTTTAATAATTAAGTATTTTGTTGTATTTAAATTTAATACATTTCTTTTTAATTGAGTACATATCTAATCAATTTTCACAACACTAACAAAGTGCAACTCTATAAATAGAGTGAGTGCGAAAGAGAGAGAGAGAGAGAGATGCATGGCTCAATTCCAATTATCAGTTTCAGTGCCAAAGCTAAAATTTTACCTATTAGCTGCTGCAAGGGAAAAATGTGTTAAGCAAGCGCCAAATTCCAGCAGCCCAAAAGCAACAGAGAGAAATACAAAAATACAAAACAAATAACAACATTGTTCACAGTGTGATGGCGAATGTGTGCGTTTGAAAGAGAGAGGAGAAAAGAGAGAGAGGGGGAGAAATCGCGATTGGAATATTAATTAAAGTTTGCGCTTAGTTTGATTTCCAAGACAACAAGTGTTTTTGCGTTGTAAAAACAAGCGAACGACGCTCAAAAAACAAATAATAAAAAAATACAAAAATTCCAAATACGAAATTAAACGCATTCCAGCCGAGAAGAGCACACTGGAACTCACTGGAAGGCATGCAAAACGCGTAGCGAAAAGCGAGAAAAGATCAGCAACTAGATTAAAAGCGCCGAAGGAGTAAATATGCAAGCGTGTGCTTGTGTGTGTGTGTGTGAGGGAGCAGTAAATACAGTTGCGGTCAAAATAATAGTAGCGCAGCTTCAAGCTATGTAAATACTCAATATATTCATAGATCATTTCATAATATATATATTATTTCTATTATGAAAAAATACATTTCTAACGTCGAAATGCAAACACAAAATATATCAGAATCCCTTCGATTTCTTGGACAATTTATATTTTCCATATATCCCATACTTTTTATTTGACTTATTTTAACAAAGTTTAGGCGGAATATTTTCATAATATTATCAAAGATATCTTAAAATCATTCTTTAATTATAATATTCTAAACAAAAAAAAAACGTTAAATCGAGTTTGTAAACTATTGATTAGAGAAACAACCCAAAATATTAAAGACGTAATTATATATCCAACAATATATTCTATACTAACAAATTATTTTTTGAATGGCTCATTATTATTAATTTTAAAGATTTTAATTAATTTAACAATTTAATAATTAGAAATCTTTACTACTATTATTTTTTAAGGACTCCCATCATTTATTGTTTCCATATCTTCAGTATTGACTGCTTTTATTCAATCAATATTTTCATAATTTTTAATCTCTATTTTAATTATTTTTTAATCCAAAACACAACTATTATTTTGACCGCAACTGTATGTGTGTGTGTGTGTGTGTGTGTGAGAGGGAAGCATTACATAAATGACTGCACACAACACACAGAAGAGCGCCCTCTTTTGCATTTCAGACACGCTTCTTGCATTTTTCGCCTTGATCGCTGATCGACAGTTTGACATTTTATGTCGTCGCCAACTGTCAAAGGATGGCGGTTATTTTTTTCTTTTCTTATGTTTGTTTTTATTTTTATACATATTATTGTTGTTGTTATTGTGCATATTTGTTTACATAATTTTAGTACTTACTGTTGAAACACTAGTTGCCAATGTCAACGATAGATGGCGCAGCAGCTGTTAACGAACATATGTATGTGTCGTGTATGTGTGTGTTGCAAAGACGTGAAAAAAAAAATTGGTAGCACGAAGTGTTTTTATTCGACATTTTTCAAAAAAGAAAACAAACAAAAAAATATTGAGAAACGCGCTCGTCGCTTGCGGGACCGCCAAACGGTTCCACGGCAAAACGAAAATTAAATAGTCGCTCGATTGACGATGCCCCAAAGCCCCCAACACAAAACACAAACACAAAAAGCAAAAACGAAATAATAAAAAAATAAAAGCAGAGCAAAGGCAACAAAAAAAGTTTGGCGCGCTTTGTATTTTCGTTGTTTGTTTCTCTTCTTCTTCGCTCGAAGAGCGAAAGAGAAGCACGCGGCGCACAAGAGAATCGTGCGTTTTGTTTTGCTGTTATTGTGTTTGTTGTGCAGTTGAAATTGGAAGCATTGCGAAACGCATTTAAAACGTTGGAATAGTTGGAAAATCATGATTTGCTGCAAATAGTTAAAAAAATACAGATTTGTTACAAACAAAATTATTATGATTATTAAATGCAATAAAATAATAAATTACACTATTGTTTTCTTTTGGCTACAATTAGTTGTTTCTATTATCTTCTGAAATATGCTACGGCTGGAAATAAATATAAAACCGTTCCACGACTTCCATGTCAATGGAAAGAGATCGGACTGGAATCGTATGAAGGAGAAAAGACTTATTGAAAGGACTTCTTCAAATATATGTATGGATTCAAAATTTGTTTAACATAAATAATGCCAAATTTTATTAAAGAGTAATTATTATTTTAATCACAATTTTTCAGAAAAAGTGCTTTTTGGCTAGTCATAATATAAAAATATTATATTAATAATAATAATAATACTGATAATTATGACTAATATAATATATAATATGAAATAATTTAACTATTTAAATATTTACAAAAATTTAACTGGCAAGTTTGACGTTTGCATTGCATTAATCAACACTGTACTTGCTAATCACACGTTTGCAGTATTGAAAAATATTGTGCTTGTCACAGTTACTTTACTATTAATATCCATTCACAAATATCGTGATATGGTGCACGGTAACGATAAAATACTATAAATAAATATTCAATTTATCGTATTCTTATTATTAGATGTAATTCAAGTTAAGAGATAACTAAATTTTATATAAATCTAAAATTAAATTAAATTTCAACTTGCCTAATAAAAAGTGAGTTTATTTTATAGTAAATGTATTCCGGTGACAAATTTGTCGCTCGCTGTTATTTAACAGTCAAGAGAAATGTTGAGCGCTTGTGTAGTGTGTGTGTGAGTTAACATATCGCACGCGTACACACACCCATAGACGCCCAGAAGGCGCAGCAACAGCTGACAAGAAACAGAAAAGGAAAAAAAAGCGAAAAAAGCGAATGATTTTTGTTACGGAATTTCTTTGACAACGTATGGAAAACAATTTGCTGCATTAAAAAAAAACCGAAAAAACGGCCGGCTTGCGTTTAAAATAATGACAACTGTGTAAAGTTGAAAGTAGCAAGAAGGTAATTATTTAATGGCCGGTGCGAGTGCTGTGTGCTGTTATATTAAAAACAAATTAAATTATAAATCAAATAAGTGAGAATTTTTGGGCGTGATGTAATCGTGAGTGCCACGCCAGCGCCATCTATTGCCTAAACAAGTCACCCATTGTATATAAATTTCTGTTTGCAAAATAAAGCTTTAACAGCCGGCTTGCGATTTGTTTATTATTTTGAACTTGAGGTTATGTGCAACAACAGTCTGGAATATAAATAAAACAGAGACTTATTGTTTTAGGGTAAAAATATTTCGGTCATTTTAACATTTGACAAGTGCGAACGGTGTGCGCACGGCACGTGCGCGAGAGCGAGATGGATAGTGTGTGTGCTCGCTGGAAGGGTGCGCAGCGTTGCCAGATCAATTTAAACAACAAAGTAGTTGTAAAATAAAATTAATTAAAAGTGATTTGTTTGATGGAAGGAACAGTCAAATGTGTGTTTAATAATTTTTGGTGATTAAATTTTGAATTTACACGCTGAGGAATAGTTTTTTGAGTACGAAATGTAAATATTTGTTGTTGTTGATTATTGTGCCGGCTATCTGGCAACGCTTCGGTCTCATCTCTCTCTCAAACTCTTCCTCTCCCGCTGACAATTTTAAGCACATGTGCCTTGCAAGCCAATTGTTGCACTGCGTTAATTATTCGTATTATTATTATTATTATTATTAGTATTGCAAATAATTGCAATAACAACACTTCCAGGACAGTGTTGAGTTATGAACAATCCGGACTATGGCGGCATCCAGTGGATACAGCAGGAAAGCAGCCCCGTCGTCGACGACAGCGAAACAGAGATGACAGCAGCCTATTTGGTCAACGCTGCCGCCAATGGAAGCATTTCCAACGATGACGAGCTCGATCATATAGCAGCCGAGAATCTCATCTTTATGGCACGCGACCGCCAACTGAGCGAAATCATCGCCGCAAATGAGGCAAATGGCGGCAGCACTACAGTGCTAATCACGGAGAGAGACGGAAATAACGGAGTGGAATACGCCGAGTCTTTTGACGATGATGCCCAAGTCGTCACCGAGGAGATCATCACGGATGATTGGGTCCAGCATCAGGGCGCAGAGCGGTGAGTGCTTAACTGGGAGTGAAATTAAAAAAGAAAGAAATTTAAACTTAAATTTAATCAGTCGAGTAGTGACTGATAAAAAAACAGATAAGACTTAAATTGGAAATATATATATATATTTAATTTGAACATTCGAGTACACTCAGAAAGAAATCATTTTAAAAAATATAAAGTTTATTTTTTTTATTATTAAGAATATATTTTTAAAGAGTATCCAAAAATCCTTTCTAAAATTAAAAAAAGTTATGAAATTTACTGGCCTAAAACTAAAATAAAAAGAAAAAAAATTACATTTAAAATACATTTAAATTGCATGTTTTATTTTGCAGTGTGGAAATTGCAGCAGAGCAAATTGCTGGCAACGGCAGTTCCCAGGAGCTGTTGGACATGCAACAGAACGAATATATGGCGATGCGTCCATATCCCTGTGACTTTTGCAGTCGACGCTTTCGCAAGAAGGCCAGCCTCAATAATCATATGCTGGCGCATCAGAATGATCGTCCCCATCTCTGCAAACTGTGCGGGGCGCGATTCTCGCGACGTGCGGAGCTCATCAGTCACTTCCAGGCTCATGCGGAGGCCCAGGTGGCCGCCGATGAAGAGGCAGCTGCGGCAGCCATTAAATTTGAGCCACAACAGCAGCTGCAAACGCTGCAACAGCAGCAACAGCAGCAGCGACAAATTGATGATCATTTCTATGAGCAGGAATGGCCGCTGTATCAGGAACAGGAACAGGAGCAGCTGGAGCAGATCGAGGAGCAGCAGCAACAGCAGCTGGAGCAGCATCAGCAGCTGTTGCAACAATCGGTTGCACCACCAACCGCTGCTCGTGGACGTATCAGTCGATTGAAACTCAAGGAGGAGAGCTCCCAATATATTGTGATTGCCTCCGATAAACCGGAGACGGAGTTGCCGCCTCAATACATGCATTGCGATGCGAATTGCGATCAATCACTTGCCACCAACAGCAGCCAAGTCCAATCAACATCATCCAATGATGTTGCAACTGCTGCTGATGGGGCAGAGGGGCAGGCACCGCTCCGCTTTCCCGTGCTCGACGAGAGCAAACCGTTCGTCTGTCAGCAGTGCGGATTGGCCTTTGCCCGCGAGAAGGCGCTCCTCTCCCACATCAAGGTAGGCGATTGTAGGAATCCCAACTGTCCAAAAAAAAAACTTCAAATGAGGTCTTTTTTGAAATAGTTGACAGTTGCTAAATTTGAGAAAAGATTTTTTTTAAAGGGGGGGGGGGGGAGGGGATTTGCATTTCTACTTTTAATAACAAATAATTAATTATTTGCTCTCTAGAATTGCATATTAGAAATTAGCTGTTGACTGATTTAGAGGTCAAGTTACTCAGTGCTTATCATTTCGAAAAAGTCTATATACATTTGTAAACTATATAAAAGAAAATTTTTTATTTTGTTTAGTTCTTAATTTATGGCTAAGCTTAACTTTAATATTATTTAAATCGTTCGTAGAATCATCGCGTGGATTCGCCTTTTGAATGCAATCAGTGCCAGGAGATGTTCTGGGACAATTACAGTCTGCAGGAGCACCAGAAGACGCATCAGTTCGAGGAGAGCAATTCGGAATATGATCCCGCATCGGCGGGCGAGGAGGATACGGCGAGTGAATCGGAAGCGGAACAGCTTTACGGTGTTTTCTACTGCGGCGAATGCGGCATCTCCTTTCACCGCCAGGATTTGTTGCGGCGCCACAGCAAACAGCAGCACAGCAAGCAGCTGGCTGCAACAACAGCTGGTGGCAACAACAACAACAGTGTAGCAACTGCAACAGCAACGGATGCAATGGGTGCTGCAGATGCAACTGCAACTGATGCCGATGCTGATGATTCCAAAGATGCGACACATTGTTGCCACACGTGCGGCAAATCGTTTCCCAGCGTACTCAAACTGCTCGCCCATGCCGAAATCCACAAACGCTTCCCGCCATTCAAGTGAGTGTCTGTCTATCGTCTATCGAACAGTCATCAGCATTCAAGTGGGTGTCTGTCAATCGATGTAGACCATAAAAAGAGACACTTGGAAGATTTGATTAATTAGTCATTAGCATTTCGTACTGAAGTTTGTTTACGTTCATTTTGTTGCCATTATTATAGTTATTTATTTTTGGGTATTTTATTTGCTTATGTAATGAGAGAATACCTTATTTTTCTGAGTGTAAGCGTCAGCGTTGGCTGCCCTACTCGGTATTCATTTAGCTCTAAAATATTATTTTAATTTTTTATTTTCAACTGCTGACTAAATGTTGCCACTTACAGATGTGTGCTGTGCGGAGTCAGCTTCTACGAGGAGCAGGCGATAAAGCGGCACCTTAACACGCGGCATCCGAACGAGCTGAAGCCCAATTCGTGTGTGTTGTGTGGCAAGGAGTGTCGCGATCGGAAGGCGCTGATCAAACATGCGTGGGATCATTCGCGGGAGAAGTGCCACTCGTGCTCCAAGTGTGGCAAGAATTTCCACAACAAGGCGCGCCTGAAGCGACACATGGCATCGCATCGCGACAAGTCCGTCGTGTGCGAAGTGTGCCACGAGGAGTTCCCCGATGGACGCACTTTGTCCAATCATCGGCATTCCCACAGCACAACGTCGCCGGGCAAACTGTTTCCCTGCCACGAGTGTGGCAAGACTTTTGGGTCACGCAGCTCGCAACAGATTCATGTGCGCATCCACACGGGTGAAAGGCCCTACGGTTGTCGCTACTGCTGGAAGGCCTTCGCCGACGGCGGCACTCTCCGCAAACACGAACGCATCCATACGGGCGAGAAGCCCTATGCGTGCTCCGTCTGCCCGCGTGCTTTCAATCAGCGAGTCGTCCTGCGGGAACACATCCGGTCGCATCATTCCGGTCTGGATGCAGCACGTGGCACGTATCATTGCACGGTGTGCTCGGCGGATTTGAGCTCATCGAATGACCTCATCCAGCATCTCATCCAGCACAGTGATACGAACACAGCCAAACAGCGACAGCCAATTGTGAGTCGATCTTTATTTATTTTATTTATATTTATTTATTTTATTTATATGTATTTATTTTATTTATTTAATGTAAAATAGAAAATAAATTCATCAGCGAAATGAATTTTTCAGTTCCACTTCGGAGTACACCGAATTTTGTAGCTCTTTCTCTTCAACTTCAACTTGTAGTTCGAGCTATGCTGTCCATTAATTTATGTCGGATCATTTGTTCAAATTATAGTGCACTTTTCTATATCTACTTCTATATCTTTTATTTATTGTTAAATGTTTTGTCATTTGTCCATCAATTCGCGATCTTTGCAAAAGGCTTTGTTGACAGTGTTGGCAATATGACTGACAAATTTGAATTTAGTTTGATCGATATGAAGTGCCGTAATTGGGTGACACAAATCTAAATCGTAATTAATGTACGCCTCCTTTTTTGTTACAGACTGGCCCACGTAAATACAAACGTCGCCGGAAACTGCAGCCGCATGAGATTGCGCACATGCGCGCCGAGCACAAGGCTGGCGGCGGCGATGGCGAGGCTGGCGAGGAGGAGGAGGATTACGCCAGCGACTTGGACTACTGCCATCTGGATGTGGAGAATGTGGATGAACTGCTGCAGGAGGCAACGGCAGAGACAACATCACCGACCAAAAAAGCAAAACGCAAACGCAAAGCGCCAATTAAATCCGGTGATGAGCAAAGATTGTGGGATGAGAAATTCGTACAGCAGGCGAGCAATGGGAATAGCGATGAGGCCTACAAGAGTTTCTTCCAGATGGACTCAATGGTCGTGGTCAATGATCAAACTTTGCAGCCCGTTGATGCTGGTGTTGCCTCGACCAAGTTGCAGCAGGCGGAGATTAAGGAGCAAACACTGAAGACAGGCAATCGCAGTAGCAAAAGAAGGGCAGGTAAAGCTGGGGGAGGAGGAGCAGGAGCTGCTGCTACGCCTGCTACTGCTGCTCCACGTCCCCGGATGATACACACTGCCAAGTCGCAGCCGACAACGGCAAGGAAATCCCGCACAAGGAGTTATCTCACACGCACCAGCACCACTGAGCAGCAGCAGGGGGGAGGAGCAAGTGGAGGAAGCCTCATCAAATCCCGGATTGTGGATGACTACGAGATCATCTCCCCGGCCACACAGCCACCCAATCAGATCAGCTCCAGTCCGCTGCACATCAAACAGGAGCAGGAACATCAACAGCATCATCATCATCACCATCATCATCAGCAGCAGCAGCAGCAGCAGAGAGTACAACTGCTCTTCGATGACAGCCATCTGCTCATCGATGCGGGCCTGTTGCGTGAGAAGACCTACGAGAAATATAATCCCAGCATTGTCCAAGATCTCGAAGAGATTTTGCGTAGTCCCCCGAAGCATGAGCGGAACGATCGACGGCTGCGCTTCACCAGCGAATCGTCGACGACGCCACAATTTTTGCCCGGCGAGGAGGAGGAACAGCATCTCATCAAGATCGAGCCCACGTCGCCGGATCTCCGCGAAATGGTCGAGAGCCAGCAGCCAGCGGCACTGCCCACATCCTCCTCCGCCTGCTCAACGGCAGCACGTACTTCCCGCCACCTGCGACATCTGACTGCCAATGGTTCCAGTTCCATTTCCACTCCCACATCCAGTTCCAGTGGCGCTCCCAGTACGCGAGCTTCTTCCAGACGCAATGCCAGCAAACAGCTTTCTAAGAAATCCACTTCCAACAGCAACAAAGGCAACGCATCATCGTCTTATCTCAGCTATGGCGTCGACTCCTATAATGTGGGCGTGGCAGCCAGTGCCAATAGCTCCTCGGATGTCAGTTCCGGTTTCTTTTCCATTTCCGAGGTCGTCTCGGCGGCGGATGCAGCCGATGCAGCTGCGAAGGCGGCGGCGGCAGCAGCCAGCAAAACGCAGCGAAGAACGCGCTGCTTTGAGTGCGAAATGTGCTCGTCCTATTTCACAGATCGCGCCCAGCTGCTGGAACACATGCACATACACATCTAGATGAGCACACAGGAAAGTGGAAAGCGTGGATTTATTTACCAAGAAGTGAACTGGAAAGTGAAAAGGGAGATGTTATTGGAACTGCTTTCAAATCTGTGCGAGAAACGTGTGCTTCCAATTTTACAGATTACGCAAATGCATATACACATCTAGAGACGCCTGGGCAAATGGAAATTGGAAAGGGATTTGTTATTGGAATGTGCTCTTCCAATTTTCCAGATCGCACATGTAGGAGAGCAGTGGAAGCTTCTGGAACTGGAAAGGGTTATTTGTTATTGGAAGTGCTTTTGCATGTACAGAAGAAAAGTGTGGATTAGTTATTTGAAATATAGCGAGATGAACTTCCAGCTGCTGGTACATATACATATAGATTTCTAGTAGAGCAGTGGAAAGCGGAAAGTGGGGATTTCTTATTGGAAGTGCTTTTGCTATAAGTGTGAGCTGTGTGCTTCCAATTTTCCAGGTATACATCAAGCAGAGCAGTGGAAAGTGGGAATTTATTATTGGAACTGTTCACAAAGCAGTTCCCATAACAAATACCTTTCCTACTAAAAAACTATGCTATAAAGATGATTGATAAAAAATCAACAAAAAAACAGTTATAAAAACTAATTGTATAAGTTTTGGCTTAAGTTGGTCGCTTGGGGTAAACGTATTTTTTGAAATATTTACCTGAAACGAATTTCAATTACAAATTGAAGTAAGTGTTGCGGGACATGTAAAATATATATATATATATATAAATATATATATAGTTTATACACCTAATACATATACTAATATAGGAATAACATCGAAAGATCGTTGATTAATGCGTTATTTAAATTGAATATATATATAGAGAGAGAGACAGAGGAAGAGAGAGAGGGGGAGAGCTTAGCTGTAAGGCTTTTTAAATTTGTACCTCAATTATGTTTTTCTTTTTGAAGAATTTGATATGCTGAACTAAATAAATTGATAATGATTTTCTTTTTCATTAAAATGCGAAGATTTGGAACTTGAACTTGTTTGGCGTTCTTTGGACCGCTGCTGGAAGAGCAGTGGGAGGGGATTTTTTATTGGAAGTGCTTTGTGACTCCATACTAAAAATAAATGATAAAAAATACAAATGAATTTGATATGCGCTGACCTAAATGAACTGAAAATATACATTTCTTACTTCATGAAATGCGAAGAGCTGGAAATTTACATTCTTTGTCAAGTTAAATGTGCGCTTCCAAAATTTCCAGCTGCTGGAATACAGCAGAGCAGTGGAATGTGCAAAGTGTGTACTAATAACGATTCTAAAAATCAATAATAAAAAATAAAATGATATAAGTTTGAAATTGAATTTCTTTGGCAAATGTGCTCTGCTGGAACACTTAGCAGAACTGGGGAAAGTGGAAAGGACTTTGTTATTGGAAGTACTTTTTACTCCATTCTAAAATTATATTACAAATAAATAATAAAAAGTGTTTTGTTATTGCAACTCATTTTGACTCCATACTAAAAATTAGCGATAGAAAAAATAATTTCATATGCGAAACTATAAATAACTATTATCAGACAAGAAACGATCTTGAAATTATGTACGGCAAATAATTGCATTCGCCATCGTTATCGTTACTTGTTGCTTCGCCATCATCTGACAGTTGTAACTGTTTATTTTCAATTATATCAGCAACAGCATGCTTATGAGTCATTTATAAATGCTTGCATATGGCAAATGCATATAGATATATGTAAATATATAGCGATATGCATGCTCTCAGTGAGAACAAAGCTAAAAATATAATTGTGTTCAGTTTCTTTGTCTTTGTCGCACACAATGCGATCACAATGGGAAGCCAGACGATATTTCAAGCTTCGAGTTCCAGTTGCTCAGTCAACGCCGAGTGCCCCAAGCAAAGCGTTATTAAAATTGGTATTTTACGTCTCGCTCGCACTGCGCTAGTGAAATCAGTTTTGTTTGTTTGTTTTTTGTTAATTTGAGGTGAATTTGATTAGAATTTTATTATGGCGGAACAGAGCGAAGTTCTTTGCGGCGGCATTTCGCAGCTGACCGGCGACGCTTTCCAGCAGGCATTGGAACTGTTGGAAACAACACTGGCAACTTTGGCCACTGGTGATGGACCCAGTTTTCGGTGAGTTTTGAATGTGATATTTAATTAGTAATTAAAAAATAAACCAAGTATTCAGTTTTCATTTAGTTTCGCGCATTTGTTTTAGTTTAATATTCAAAATAGTGTTTATATAGTGTTACTAGTGTTTCAGTGTTTATGTGTATTTATTTTAATTTAATATAATAATATAGTAATAAAAATAGATCCAGTTCTTCCATTAGATTTAAGCCCACTTTCTTGCGATAAATTGAGTTAAATTTGATATTTAATTAATTAATATTATTTTTTTTTGTCCACAGGGTTGTTAAAGTCCAATCGGCTACTGCGCAGGTGGTGGCTGGCCAACTCTATCGCTACAAGGTGCAATTGTCGCAGGGACAAGCAGTAAAGGATAGTTCTGTGAAGATCTGGTCCCGACCCTGGCTGAAGGAGAATGGCATTAGCATAACCATCCAATGCGAGGGCGATAATAATGTGATTGAAAGAACATTCTAAAAAAACAACAAAATAATCCACTCTCTGCGTGCTGAGAGCTCATTTGCATTTCATAACTTTATTTGTATAACTTTCTCAATGTTGGTTAATTAATATTAAAGCGTTTAACTACACTCAAGACAAATCGACCTGCGTTTTTGAAATTAATTTAAATATGTAATTCGGATTTTATTTGATAATTGGCTTAAATAAATTTATTTTTGTAATTTGCACACTGTTGCTTAATTAATATTAACGCAAATAAAATTAAATTTTTAAAATTATATTTTTTCTTTTAGAAATGCATTTCTTAATAATAAAACACCACATTTTTGGAATCCTTATTCTCAGAAATTTGTACAATTGTATTTAGAAATTATTTCTAAGAACAACAAAATCTTTTCAGCTTTCAGGTAGATTTTTTTCCCAATGTACTCTCGTATATAAATAGTCACATCTGTTGGCCAGTCAAATCAGTTTAAGCAGAATAATGCACTGTGTTCGGTTATTGTATCTTTTGGCTGTGATTGCACCAAGTTGTGCACCAGATAGTTACCCCATAATGAAATTAGAGGAGCTGACTTTGCGGGAAGGAGGCAACAGCTCTCGAATTTTTGTCTGCAACACTTGCTAAATTGACCGACTATTCAGTTTTTGCTACCCACTATAAGTAAAGATTATTAGCTTACCTTTTGCATGTTTTTTTAATTGATAGTTTGGTCAACTTTTGAGTCGTTAACATCTCAATGGTAATGGCCCAAATGGTGTCCAGATGGAATTGACCGAAATCAATGTCAGCAATGCTAGTGCAATGCGAGAATTTGGCATCAGGCTTGGCTCAGTTCCGGTGGCATCGATATTCTTTTGCGAGAATGAAGATACTAAAATCGAGACTAGTTTTTAAATTATAAATATTTATATATAAAATATGTGTAGAAAGGAAAAAATGGCAGAAAGAAAATTATGAAATATATAGAAACAATATGAATGATAGGACAGAGAGAATGTAAGATCTAAATAATTAGACAGACATATAAACTATATATATATATAATATTATTTGGGCCCATCAATATATAATAAATGCCTTTTATTCGATCCTAACATTTTATAACCTTTGGTCCGTTTGGGCTTTTCTGGGCCTTCCCAATACTTTTAATAAATTGAATACTCCCAAAAATTACTAATAAATAATTGTATATAATAAAAGAATGCTTTTACTTGAAAAAGTAATATAATTACACATTTTTAATTTATATCATTTAATTTGTAATTTTAATATTTAAAAAAACTTAACTTAAAAGTTGTAATCTAATAATGAATATCATTTATATAAAGTTTGCATTTTTCAATTCATATTTAACTTAAATTATTTATTTTCAATTTGATTTCATCCAATTTGTCACAGCAATTTTAATTTAAAATATTGTTATTATACGAAAAAACTTTTAAATTAAATAAACAAATATGATTTGAGCCCATGCATGTTCAAAGTACATTAAAGATTATTATATATATCTATATCTTTATGTACATATATCTCTCATGGCATTGTTTTTTTCTTTTGTTTTATTTAAACTAGCAGCGACCAACAAATTAATTGGCTAATTTTACAAGTTTGGCATTATTTTTGTTACTGCTGCTGGGCTGCATTGCAGATATAGCTGGAAATACAAATCTGCCCCTGGAAGACGACGAAGAGTTGAGCGGGGAAAGACGACTGGAAGCGATACGATTTTTTGATGAATGCGTTGCTGCTATCTCGACGTAAGCTGCTCTCTCTGGGCTAATATTATTAATATTATTAATAATATTATATTATGTGCAGTTTTATTTGACTTACCTCGGGTGTTCTATTTGTTTACAATGGAAAATTACCTGATGGAATTGTAATTCGACAATGCGTTATCAGAATTTGGGAAAGTTTGTACGCAAACATTCAAATCAGTTGGCAAGACGACGGCGACGACGATTCTGCCCAAATCAGCAGCCCTTTTTGAACATAACACAATGCTAACAAATACAAATACACACACAAATACACATGCATACATATAAACAGTTGCGAGCAAAATAATAGCACCACTTCGACATTTTTTCTTACGTATGAAAAACATTTTTATTTTTATTATATTGCTTAATAATAATTAATAACAATTAAAGTTTGTCCAGCTTCTGTAATTCTTTTTTTATATAATATAATTTTCAAAATTATAATTAAGTTTAATTTTAAATAAATTTTAACATGCTGGAAACGGTGAAAATAATTATGTTTTTTTTCTACCTTACTTTTTTAAAGTCTTCTTTCACTTCCAAAAAAAATCGAAAAACAGCTTTGAAAACATTTCTCTTTCTGAGAGTGGTGCAATGATTTTGAACGCAACTGTATAAATCGGTTGACACTGCCAACAACACTTTTGAAATCAAACAAAATATTAACAAATGCAGCTCAAATAAATGTATATACGTATATATATATATATATATATATATATTATATATATATATATATATATATGTATGTATGTATATACTATATTATCAGCTTCGTTCTTCGAGCAGCTGGCAGAGCTATAAAAAAGCTCGCACATCGCAAGAGAATTCAGTTGTTTGTCAGCGTTTGACTAAACGAGAATTCTACACAAAATGAATAAATTCTTCTATTTGACACTGTTCGTATTGGTTTGCTTGGCGGCAGCTGGAAATGATCATATTGTTGGCGGTCATCGGGAGCTGAGCGGCGAGGAACTGGAGCAGGCCATTGCGAGCCTTGACACAACGCTGGCCAAATTGGCAACCGGTGATGGACCCAGCTATAAGTAAGTCTTCATAAATTGTAATTTCTAATTTGTGTAATTAGTAAGCATAATCATCTTTCTGCAGAGCCAACAAAGTGACGAAGGTGACAAGGCAAGTTGTGGCTGGCACACTTGATACCTACACCGTTGAGCTCTCGAATGATGATGTCGTCAACCAGTGCAAGGTGTCCATCTGGTCGCAGCCATGGCTCGAGAAGAACGGCACCAATGTGAAGATTACCTGCGAGGGCGATGATACCAAGGTGGACTCCACCTGGTAATCACCATTACCATTAGTGAACAATTTCTCAAACTATCGTTGAAATGAAGATTACCCGTTTTGCAATAAAATAACTAAGCTCTCTAAGTGGGAATACAAGTTTTGTTATTGCATCGTTTCAGCAAACATATGAATATTAATTCTATTGCTCTCTCAATGGTTGTTGTTGACTCAACTTAACCTAATTTGTTGACGTCAGCTTGCTGAGCAGAGCTGCTAAGCTCATTTTCAATTTAACTGCTAGATAAATAATTGATTTTACCTCAAAACCAGTTATAAGAATAGGAATTGAATAGGATTAGAATCAAACTCAAAATCAGAACGAAGCATAACTTTATTGTTTGTTTCTAAGCCCAAGTACATCGAATTGAACTCAAAACATCATAATTTAAAATTATAAATGTCGATATTATTACTTAGTTGCCTTTGTTCAATTTGTTGTTGTACTGATAACTTGTTGTTTATAAATATGCATGCATAAAATGACAAGAAAAAACTAGACCAGAAATGATTATTGTAATAATGATGGTAATTGTAGTGTTAATAAAAGCAAGCAAAAAAAATAAAAAAATTAAAATTAAAGCAAAAAATAAATAAATAAAAATACAAATTAATGCAATAAAACAAAAATAATAAATAAATATAAAAAAAATATAAAAAAGGTAATAAAGAAAGTTTGGAAAATGCAGGAATCTTTATACTTTATGTAGGAGAATCGAAAGCTATTTGAAATAAATTTTGGAAAGTTCCATTCGAGAGAGGTTATAATTTTGTCAAAGTTCGAGCCCGCTGAACGTCCCTGGATGTTGAATGCGTAAATAATTTTTTTATCCGTGATTTATTATATTATTATTTAGAGACTTCAAATTTGGAAAACAGGTTCTAAAACACACCTAAATAACGGATCGATCGATGATTTGGGTGCGATATGGTCTATCAGAGGGTAAACATGAATTTGCCTTCTGATTCGGATCTCAATTCTGATTTGTAGTCGCAGATCAAGCGGTTCCGATTCCACTTCCGGTTTGATAATCTGATTTAAATATAAATAAATATCAAGAAATCACAAAAAGATATTAAAAGTTCATATCAAGCGAGTTGATAACAGATAAGTTTGACATAATTCATCACTTCTCGAAAATATCATTATATATTTATGTATATATCCAACAATATTGCAAGAACTTCCAAGGCGCTCATTAAACACCCCCAATCATTAACAATCTTAATTAAAGCTTTTTTTATTCCCTAAACAGTCTTGTTTTTGTTTATTATTGTATTTTTCTTAATAGCAACAAAATGCTTAAGTTTTTTTTTTGCTTGGTAAGTAGCTATAATTTGCATATTTTAATACCCTGCATTTTTTAAAAACGGGTAAAAGGGGTATAACGATTTAATGTCAAAGTATGGAAAAGGCTGATGGCCGAAATCTTGACAAGGATCAGCAAACATTTCATTTCGTTCTGTATGGGAAAGCGGATCTCAGAGACCTATAAGAGCCAGCGCCTTTAAATTTGGAATAATAATTCTCGAATACCCAGCACAAATCGTGGTTGCTCATTTTATAGATAACCGTTTGAGTTTTACGCATATCGATTCGTGATAGCAATAAAAGCGATAAAAAAAGACAGAGCCTTCCAATTGAAATTAAATATATCTTGATATATTACAGATAGACAACAAAAATTTCATCCATATCGGATAAAACTATACAAGTCGTAGTTGAAAACCTTTTCCCATGTTGATCTCATTACTATCAGCACCATTCTTACATTTATAGAACATATATGGAATATATTTCACAAGCTGAATACAGGGTATATCGAGGTCAAGCTCACTCGTCTACAGAAGGCATACTTGTGTATTTCAATACTCTGACCACTAAGGTATTATGGTATATTGTCTGTCCGTCTGTATGATACCCTTAGAGACAGGGACTGGGATGGTATTTTTTGGCTACGGCCACCCTGTTCTTTGCTATCTGTTATCAGCTGGTACAAATTGTGGTATCAAAGTATATCGCAGTCGGTTATGCCCGTCTGCAACGTTTACTCCCCTGTTTACTCTTATTTTGAACAACGTTTTAAGCAACTCAAAGCTAAACCGGTTCTTATCACCAAATGTTTCGTATTTCTTGAATTGATTTTCGGGATAAGAAAAGCTTAAAAAAAATAATTTGCATTTGTGGCGATGATTTATATGATGCAAATTATGTATACATATTAAAATAATTGGATGTACTTAAAATCGATTAATTGTTCTTTTGTTTAAATTAATTAATTTTTAGTTATTTATTCTGGCTGCAATTAAAATACGATTCCAAGTTCCAAGATGTTTCTTTCTTTTAATTGAAATATATATTTGGCCTTTACTAGTCTATATGGTGTATGTATATAGTGATATATATATATATATATATATATATATATATATATATATATTTAAACGGATGTACATTAATTAGTTTTTTGTTTTAAATATTTATATTGATAGAAATAGAAAATAATTATTTATTTTGCCTGCACTTACCTACAATCACCAATAAACTCCTTTACTCGTCTATAGATATCAAAATGTATATACCCACTGCAAGGGTATGTACATACGTGTATGTTTATGTATTTGAATCCACTTGATGTCAAAGTATTAGTAACAAAGGCCTCTCATCGAGCCCAGCTCGGAAAAACGCTGTCCGAGAAACACTTTTGGATTGCGACAAACATAAAAGGGCAATTACAGCGCCAGATTGCTCAGTTGATGGATAAGTTTTGAGCAAAAAAGATGGGAAATAAATTCTATTATTTGACAGTGTTCACTCTCGTTTGCGCTGTGGTGTTGGTGGCCAGTGAAGAAGAGCCTGTGAAGATCACACCTGGTGGCCATAGAGAGTTGAAAGGCGTTGAATTAGAGCAGGCTATTGATAATTTACACACAACTCTCTATGAAATGGCAATCAGCGATGGGCCCAATTTCAGGTTAGATTTAAACCAAATTTCACTTGACTAAATATAAATTGATTATACATTATATAGGGCATCCAAAGTGACAAAGGTGACAACTCAGGTGGTTGCCGGCAACCTTGTCACCTACGTTGCTGAACTGACCAAGGAGAACACGGAGACCATCAATCAACAGTGCGTCATTAAAATCTGGTCCCAGCCGTGGCTCAAAGAGAACGCCACCAACATCCAAATTACCTGCGAGGGAGATGATGCCCAGTTGGATCGCACCTGGTGAAGTAGTATATAGTATATCGATCCATGAATCGCAAATAGTATAATAACTGTAGTGAAATATGACATATTGAATAAATTCAACAATTAATCGAGTTACATCTCCGATTAAGATTTGTTTGATTTATTTATTTATTATAAAAAATATATAAAGAGAAAAAATTATTTAAATATATATCAAAATAAAATATTATATTTAAATTTTAAAAAACTAATAAATGTTTACAATTGCCTAATAACAAATGCTCATTCAAAAGTAGACGATGAACTTTTCATTCTTTCCAAAAAGGGTTTATTCATTGTGCTACAAATGCAAATTGCAATTGTTTTCTATTTGCAGCACGATCTCTTTGTGGCATAGAAAGCAGACAAAAAAGTACATTTGCCCCACACACACGCACACACACACACACACACACACACACACATAGACTGCAATCGCTATTGTGGGCACTATAAATTTAACTGCTCCACAATCACTGCTGGAGACGACCTGCCATTGTTAGGCAGTTAAGCCTTTTAATTGGCTCTCAGTGATTTATTTGTTCAGACGAGTCAGTTTTGAGGGTAACTGAATAGATGCTAGTATATACACCCCCTACTTATGAACTTTATTCGACAATCCCAAGTATATACATAAATATATTTGTATAAATGTCATTATATCAATTTCTTGCACATTTCAAATTGATAAGAAATATACAAATAATCAATTATAATAAACATGCATTCGAAAATGATTTCGGTTCGGTCAAGGAAAAAACAGCGAATAAAAAAGAAAGCGATAATTAATGTTTGTGCATATATTTTGTTGTAAGTTCAAGGTAATTCCAAATTCAGCATTCAATACTTTACAAGATAGTCCCAATACTTGGGGTGCAAATGAGGAGTCGGTTTATTATGTAAGCCCAAAGTACGTCAAATTTTAACCTCATTTTTATTTATAATTTTTTTGTTTGCTTACTGGGTCGGACACCAAGATTGGATCACCTCCAGGCCAGCGACCTCTCGCTTATTGTGTTTTATTTGTTGAATCCAACAATATATTTATGTCATTTATGCCGCACTCGGAGTAAATGTTTGCAATATATACAATATATACAAGTTAGAACGTTGACAACGAATTACGCTGATACAAAAATAATAATAGCTGATAACAGGTGTCAGAGAACAGGGTGGGCGTACCGAAGAAATTGTTTACCAATCATTGGAGGAGGTTTCTAGTAATCCACCTTACAAGTCTGGTAGCTTTTTCGGGGGGCGAGATTGGGCAAGTTCCGTTTAGTTGCAATTATTGATTTGTACTGTCGATCTTTCCATCCAGCAATCTACACTCCAAGTTTGGTGACTCTATCTTTAAAATTATAGAGAAGATGCGGTTTTCTCAATTTACACTTTCAGATAAATCGATTATGCGTTAATCGATCTTATCGATTTCCTAGCACCCTAGTCGACATACTTTCAAGTTTCTAGCTTTAAGAATTTCACTTATACGGACGGACAGACAGCATGACGGACAGTGCACAAAACCTATACACTCGGTATACCTTCGCTAACAGAGTATTAAGATCACAATTTAAGTTGCCTTTTATCCTAAACAGGCATCAAATACACTGTACTTATTTTTTGAGCCCAACATGTAATTAATATCATTTAAAAATCGCAATAATAATAATTATAATTTATATCTACAAATTTATAATTATATGCACACAGTTCGCTTACTCATTGCGAAATACACACGTTTCATATCAAATTAGCAACTAATGACACACATACACTCGGAAAAATCTCACTAACATTTCAACTTATTTTGCTTAAAATAAGTATAAGTTTAGGTTGCTTTTTTATATAATTATACAACACGGAATTGTTTCACTAACTAAGTTTGTTATTTAATTTATTTTTAAAAATTAGAAAAATCCCTTTCTAATATTAACACTTTGTTTTTTCGTACGTTTCGTAGAGATTTGTTAATTTTTAATGTTTCTAATTATTTTTCATTTTTTCATTTCAATTTCAGAGCCATTTCATTTTTCTGCGTGTGTGTAAAAGTAGAAAACAATTTGTTTTCTGTTTGCAAGCTGTGATAATACTCTGAAAACTTCTGGTTTATCACCATTGCTCGTACTTTGGTTTCGTTTAGTATGCTAATTCACAGTGTTGACTGCATATTCCGCTTGACGATGTACGGCATCTACGGCTATAAAAGTCGCTAAATCTGGCTATTTAATATTCAGTTTGATTTCGAGTTTTGCATCGTAGGGAAACAGTTTCGCAGCATGTTCGCACTGAAGCTTCTTTTTGTTCTGGGCCTGGCTTTGACAGCTGTTGATTCTCTCCGCGTTAGTAGCGACTTGAAATTGATCAGGCTACAAGTAGAAATTTTGCATTCAATTGTTTTCTTCACCTGCTCAGATTCGAGGGAGGCCAAAAGAACTCAGTGGCGATGAGCTGCAGAAGGCCGAGGACACTTTAAACATATCTCTAGCTAAATTGGCTGAGGGCGATGGCCCAAACTATCAGTGAGTTCTGATCGGTATTATTGAAACTCAAAGTGTTTATTTGTGTATTTCTTGTAGATTGATTCAAATAATCTCGGCCAGCCATCAGCTTGTTGCGGGCAGTAAATATGTTTATGTGGCAGAGCTCGCGGATGAGAGCAACTCGAAGGTGTGCAATGTGGAGATTTTGTCACGGCCCTGGCTTGAAAACGGCACCCGAGCCACCTTTGATTGTCCCGACGGTAAAATTGAGAAACTGCACAGTTCCTAAGTAAACTCATTTTGTCGTACAACCAGAATTTGTCTGAACTGAAGTTTCTTAACAATATCAGCATTAAATAAAAGCTGACATGTGAAAAAACGCTCTCAAAAAAGAACACTTTTTAGAAATTAAATAAAAAGTGTGCTCAGAAATTAGGAAATGAATAAACCTGCTGTTTTTAAATATACTTTCTGAGTATGAAGGGGAGTTACCCTTGGTGGCAAATGCATGGCAAAACGACAGAAAAACTTTCAAACTACGAATTAAGAAAGTTATTGTCAAATAACTCACCCCAAAAGTTTGGAAATTGACTTGCGTGTGCCTTATTCGATCTATATACAAATTTTATTTCTTATATATTTTATTTAACGTAACAGTTAATGAAAAAATAAATAGTAACGTGGATGGAAGAAAATGAAGGGCAACAATAAAAACCCGATTAATTATGAAAATTATTATTATTATTTTTTCGCTACTTTTTAACACTTTACCTTCAAATGAAAAAATCTATATGTTGAAAAGGAATTCCAGGAGCAAAACTAACTGTAATTTATAATGGGAATACTAAATAATCTATTAAAAATCAACACTCGAAAAAGTTGCAAAAACTAATCGTTTGATTTGTTGATTCCTAAGAACAAATGTCGCAATGGTGCAATTAGCATTTTTTCCTCAAACGTTTCTTTTATTTCTTATATATATAGAGAAAAAACACAAACGAGGTCAAAGAATCGATCGTTATTGTATTTTCGGAAAGTCGACAAAATATAGCCGATTTAAAAAAAGTGTTATTCAACCAAAAATGTTCTTCACAGGTCGTCCTTCTCATCAGTATGATTCTCTGGCGTCTGGCATGCCTCTGGCAATGGTTGAGGCGGTATCTTAATTCTTGAATGCGACGCCGAAGACGGTTTCTTGCTTCAGCTTCAGCACCACCTCCACTGCCGCCCGGGGCAGCGGTTACAGGGGCAGCGGTTACAGGGGCAGCGGTTACAGGAGCATCGGTTACCGGGGCATCGGTTACCGGGGCATCGGTTACCGGGGCATCGGTTACCGGCGGGTCTGCGCAACTTGGATCGCTGCTATTTAGAACGCACTCAGCGGCAGTACAAGCTCCTGGAATTTCGCATTGCGCATGGCTGCTTCTAATACAGCAGATCGCCAATATGGCAAAGCCGAAGCCGTTTGAGACTTCATTGTTAATCCACTTTTTGGTTTCGAATGCTTAACTATAGCTCAACGCTGTCAATTTATAGCGATTTAAAAAACCATTTTTATTTATTTCTTATTTTATTTATTTCTTACTATTCTGGATTTCAACATACGTCTTACAGTTCAAGAATTGAGTACACACGAGTGTTCTTCAAAATGTTTGATATGTAATCAGTTGTGCCAGCAATTGCTTACATCGGCTTCATTTCAGTGTCAGCAATATCAAAATATTTGTCCAAAAAAATATGTTGAACTTCAATTACCGGAATATTAATTTAAATATGTAAAAAAAATTAAGAAAAGGAAAAGCCTGGTTTTAAAATATGCCTTAGAAGGACACCAACCCTTTTCACCAATAGTGGCGACTTACTGAAATTTAGTACGACTTTTTTTCTTAGTTTATTTAATGGAGTATATATGATTATAATTTAAGGTCATATAATTTAACCGAAACGCGCATTGCCATTTCTGCGATTCCCGTTCCTGCCGATCCTCCCATTTCTGCCGTTCCTGAGATTTATGACACTTACGCCATTTCTCAAGTTTCTGACATTTCTGCCGCTCCTGATATTCATAGCATTCCTGTTTTTCCTGTTGTTTCTGATGTTCCTGTTCGTCCTTCTGTTCCTGCTGTTCCTTGTACTTGTACCCGTACCGGTATCCGTTCCGGTAGCCGTACCGGTAGCCGTAGGGGTCCCCGAAGTGACTCCTGAACCGCCATTACTATTCACACGAATGCGGCGCGTAGCGGAAAACCTAAGATTACGTATGCGTACAATGGTTCGAACTGTGGCACGTTCCGTTGTCGTTGTGGTTGTGGTTGTCGTTGTGCTTGAGGCTGTAGTTGAGGTTGTGGTGGTACAGTCCTCATGCGCAGCATTGGCCGCATCCGCACAGTTGGTGCAGTCGGTCAGGATGGTTGTGGAACAGGCCACAGCATCGGTTAACCTTACATGGAGCAAAGTGGCCAAGAAGACGACACCGCAACTCACAATTATTGCTCTCATTATTATTATTTTCTTGTCTTTTATTTTGTTTCTACAATTTTTATTATTTTATTTTTTGGTTGATTTCACAGGAAATTTCTTGAGGTTTCTGACATCGTTTGGACAAATAATTTAGCTTTTTATAGTGAAAAATAGTAAAAATCATTTATTTGCATTTTCTTTGTACCCTAAAATGGCTAATTGCCATATTTGTACAGCTGTTCTGAAGAACTGTTTGACATAGGCAATTTCGCATTGATTGCCCTTCAACTAGACGCGAAGTTTAATGTTCAGTCAACAAGGCGAAATGTCAACTTTTCGAAATAGACATAAAATAAACTTGATCTACTTTGGGTATTTATTAATTTAATATCAAATAAAGTCAGTCTACGCAAAGAAAAATGTAAAAAATAGATTACATTGAATTAAAAATATAATTTAATAATTATATTTAAATTTAGATAATTGAAGTCAGACCGAAAAAAATAGATAGTAGTAAAATGCCCAGCCACAAATATATGCAAAAATTGTATTCATTCGCGATGCTATATTCTCGAGCTATATCGACTCGACATGCGATACTGATCAATAATATATATTTTATGGAGTCGACCTTTTGCCCAAAACAATATTTTAAATGGGTTCTGGGTATGAAGAAAGAGTTTTGTTTTATATTTAATTATGTATTATAATTAAACTTGGAGCATATTTAAATTTTTTGAAACTATCATTGTTTCCCAGCAGTTTTGAATTTCTTAAAAGTCGACTAATTTGGTAAACTGGATATCAATTGACAAATAAATAAGAATATTCCATTAAAAACATAGTTAGATCACCTTCAATGAGTTAATCACTCAAACAATTAAGAATAAACAAAAATGCATTGAGTTTGGCAGTTTTCAATGCTTTGAAGCACAGTCCACATTTAGGTATATACAAAAAGGGATCTTCAGAGCTTATCCATCATTCAAAGGCAAAATAATTCCATACATATTTGAAATGAGCACTTCTCAAACATTAGAGTTTGACATTCTTCGAAAGAAGACTTACCTAGAAATTTCCACTTCATAATTGGTTGATTTGGGGCACTGAAATTATTCAAAATCTCCAAAGCAAAAAGAAGCGATCGATCTCAATAGTCCATTATCAGATCCAATTGATTTTTTTAAATAAATTTATAGATGAAAAAACAGCTTTCAGCTTTCAAATTCACTCAAAATTGCAACAAAAAGTGTAAAAAATTAAATTTCCAGCCAATTAACTTTGAAATTTAGCGTGAGAGTTTTTAGTCAATGAGCTTTTGTATCTCCATATTTTAATTATGATGACGTCAACTGTATTTCAAGAGAGAGTCGCAAGAAAACCACAATGAATAAAATTCATGTGATTCAGTTGGAGTTGGAGCCGATCTCTGAGCGGTTTAGCCATGGATTATACGCGAATAATTTGCTTTTTACAGATTTACATGCTATTTGGGCCGCCAGCGGTGAGTAAATGAAATTAATATATATAATATATATATAAAGTTGTGAAACAAATAATAGCACCACACTCAGAAACAGTGTTTTCAAAAGAAATCTTTTTGAAATTTGTATGAAAATTAGAATTTAATAAACGAGTTTTATAAACAATATTTTAAAAATCAACATTTAAAAAATTGGCAAAAATAATGGTTTGTTTCGTAAGTGGTTCTATATTTCTTCTCGCAGCTGTATATATATATATATTATATATATATATATATATGTATATGCACTTAAATACTATATATAATATCAATCATTTAATTGTGCAGTTATCGATTTGCATTCCGCCCAACCATTGCATTGAGGACGTAAGTAGGGATAGTTCAGCAGTAGGGTAATTCCGTACACTCATAAAAAATTGACTTAAATTTTTGTAATTCGCCCTAAAATATGGAAAGTGTTTCCCTTTATGTGATATATTCAAATACGAATATCTAATAATAATATAGGTTTAAGAAATTTAGTTTTCAAAATTATGGTGATTTACTAAAATTTATGGTGAGTTTTTTGCTGAGTGTAGTGGTTGTCAAGTTGAACTTTTTCCCAGATGGAATATAGCGATGTGAAGGAACGTTACGCCTATGTACTGTCCAAATACGCTGAGCTGGAAATGAAAATTAACGGTGAACCCCTTGGGTAAGTATAAAAATTGGAGTGATAAAATCGATAATTTGCATATCGACAAAGCTACATATCGACCACAATTTGATGCCTACAGTCACCAAATTTAATTGCCATTGTTGGCGATGTCCTTCAAAGATCGGCATTTCCCCCGCTCACCTATGAAACGACTATATCTTCCGCACTTTTTGAGTTAGAGCCTTTAAATGTGGTGGGCATATTACTGGTAGCCGCCTTTAAGTATCAAAAAAATTGAAAAATTGTTTGGCCACGTCCACTGCTGCGCCCATAATCGGCAAGGCTGATATTTCGGAAAGTGTAAATCGATAAAACGGCAATTAAGGATAGCCACGAAATTTGAAATGTAGCTTGCTGGCAATCTCCTTTAAAAATCGGCGTATAAATTTCATTAGAAATCTTAAATGCGCATATCTTGAACCATTTTTAAGCTAGTCAGAAAATTGAAAAATATAAATTACTGATAACTCCTCTGAAAAATATATGAAAAATTGGGATACTCAGATACACCTCTTCGATAAATCTATACGCGGAAAATTCAGAAAAACTTATATCTACCACAATTTTAAAAACCTGTGTTCTTTGCCACCTTCTATCAGCTGATATTACTTATTGGTTTCCAGAGTATTACGCAGTCGGTTACGCTCGACTGCAGCTTGTTCTCATTTGTTTTTCTCTTTTCGATTTTTTTTTTGTTTTGCTGGAGTGCAGATTGCGGGGCAAACTTGTCACGCATGGCAATACCGAGGAGCAGCACATTGTCTTCCAGTTGTTGGACAATACGCCGCACGATGTCATCCAGAGCTGCGTGTTTATTGTGACCACCGCCACAAGTGCTGCCAATGGCTGCGAGTCTATTGTGACCGTGTGCAATACTTTTTTAGGTCGAACGCCGCGTCCGCTGCTGGAGCGTAAACCATTGACTGTCTGCGAGGATGGCGTGGTGCGTGAGGCGGAAGTGGAAGAGGAAGAAGTCGTCCCCGGACCGGATGCAAACGAGGACACTGAGCAAGTGGCCAACGAAGAGTTGGCAACCTCTTCGCCGGATATCATTTCGACCAGCCACAGTGAGCTCATCTAGTCGAATGAGTAAAGCTTTAAGCAAATCTCAGTTGTTATTCATTACTGAAAGCTTGCAAAAGAGCAAGCCCAAAATTATGCTACAACATTTTAGAAGTTCAATAATATTTTCCATGGGACTTAAATTATATGATATTAAATATTGGTTTGTTATTATTATTATTATTAATTTTAAGCAGAACTTTTAACAATTTAAAACGCATTTGCTGAAGCCGCTCTTAATTTGTCTTAAGCTGCTCTTAAGTAAGAGAAAACATTTAAGCGTCATGAAGCTCAACAAACGGTGAGCCACAAAAAAAATTTATAGCGCCTGCGCTGCTCACACATGCAAGAGAGAGAGAGAGAGAGAGAGAGAGAGAGAGAGAGAGAGAGAGACAGCAGCGCACACTGGACTGAAAGATATTGACAAGGCGTACCAATACAAAATGAGAGATTGGAGTGGAAACTCAAATCCACACAAGTAAAGATCACTTAATTAATAATTAATTAGAGCTTCCTCATTTATTTTGTATACATATATTTGCCAGTTTAATCTTTAGCTTAATATTTAGAAGCTAAAATTTACTTAAAGTTCAAATATGAAAAATAATTAAATGCAGTCATCTAACAAATACTTTGTATTTTTAAATTTTCAAAAAGAAATCAAACAAAATTAGTCAAATTATATAAACAAACTTGTAATTTTCTTAATTGTATGTCTGCTGAAAACAATAATCTATTTTAAAAAGGCTATTATATATTTTAATTATCGGCAAACCTTATAAAAATAAATTTTTAAAAACGAACATTATTTTTTTAATTGTATTTCTGCAGAAAATATTAATATATTTTGAAAGATTCTATTGTATTAAATAAATGAAATTTATAAAATTAGATAGGTAATCTCGAATTTTTCTGAATTGTATTTTTGCGGAAAATATTAATTGCTTCAGCAACACTGTTGCCACCGTTATTTTCACCTGGAACGCCTGCCAGTAAGAGAGAGAGAGAGAGAGAGAGAGAGACGCAGCTGGAGGAACAAAACTGGAGCAGCAGCACCGTGTGCCAAATAATAGTAAACAAAGCTCATGTTATGCCGACGCCAGCGTCAAAGCTGCTAGTGCTGCTTCTGCTGCTAGCTACGCAGTTGCCATATCAGTTGATGTCTGGCGCCAGAGCGAACTGGAGCAACGCAGCAGCAGCAGCGATGAAGAGAGCAGCAGAGTACAAGCTGCACAGCCGGCAGCGAGTGGGAGCGAGAGCGAGCTAGCGAGAGAGAGAATGCTTGCATATCACACGCAGTAGCAGTGCAAGGGAGTGAGAGTGATTATATTTTGGGTACGTTTTGTAATTTAGCTAAAAGACCCGCACAGAATTTATTTTACTTCTGCTCTCTCTGTGTTGGCAGTGCTCAGTGCTCAACTTGCCGTCGTGCTGTGCGGAACGCGTCTATCGGAAACTCGGACACAGCTCAGTGCCCACCGCCCCCTTTGCCCCCTCTCGGGACAGCAAAAGCTGCGAAATTTGCCGCCGCCGGTTGTAAACCGAACAGCAAACAATTTTTTGCATAATATGTATGGCAAATATATATACAAAAATAAATCTAATCAACAGTTTTTAGTGTTGTCATAAAATATTAAAAATAAAAATAAAAACAACAACAAAAACTATAAACAAATGCAGTGCCGCATTTTTTATTATCTGATTCTAATTTACAGTTGAACGCAATCGTTGCCAGACTGTTATCACAACAACAACGACAACAATAACAGAAGCGCGAATAATAACAACAAAAGAGACACACAAAAATATTGCATTTCTCTATGTGTGTGTGTGTGTTTTGTTATTATAGGTGAGTAGCTTTTGAGTGCACACGTGTGCGTGCATATGTGTTTTTGTGTTTGTTCTCCAGCTAAGCTCAGCTCAGCTGTAGCTAAAGCAAAATAAACACAATTACAAACACAAACAGATGTCGAAAGAACAGTTATCTCGAAATTTATATACCCTTTGCAGAGACCCCTATAGATTCTCACATCGAATTTATGCCCGTGGGAATTATAGAGTTAATGTAAATGTATTTTGTTATTTTATAATCACAGTTTATCACATTTTCCGTCTGCCTTCACGTTCTTCACTGTCCTTCAGGTTGGGCTTATGTTAACTACAGTTGTTATCGATTGCTCAGAATTCGCTTTTATGTTAAGCTTATGTTAATTACAGCTGTCGATCTCTGTTATCGATCTCTCTGGAGCGCAAAATGAAAAATTTTATGTTATACAGGCATTGTGTTAATTCATATTAATAATTTCTAGAAAAAACATTTAACTCGTTAATAAGAGATCCGGTTCGGCCGATTCTGACTGGTAACTTGTCAATAATAATATAATTTTGCTGCACTCAAGCTTATCGTAAATTATTATTTAACAAAGGATAAGTTTGTTCCTTTAAATACCTAAATAAGTTATAAATTTATCGCACTAATCTGCTTTCCCGGTTGGAAATCAGTTCATGAAAGAAGACTCTTATTAAAAGAAAAAATAGTTCTTCGGCACATTTGACAATTTCTGATCGAATTGTTCATAAATATGAATTAATTATTTTATATACTTCATACTTACTTAATACTTAAATCAAGAAATAAATTTGGCAAAGAGAAAAATCGGAAAAATCTATATCTGCCAAAACTTTTAGATCTAAATTTGGGAAACTTGGTCAATAGATTACTAGGAACGATTCCGAGTTCCATCTTAAACTTCAAAATTAAAAGACTAGTTTGCAGAGACCCATAAACAGACTGATATGTTATGACACTGTGAGGTAGTTGCTGATAATTCATACCAACAATTTTTTTTGTCTCATTGGATATTTTAGTAAATAAATAGATAAATAAGTAAAAGACAAATTAGTATAACATAGCAAATATTTATAATAGTAAAACAGTATGCCCAGTATGGGCAAATAAATAATTAAATAAATCAATATAATACATCAGCATCAAAATAAATAATAAACCCACTACTTCAGGGTATAAACACAAATTCATACACTCACAAATTAATAGAGCATAGCAAAAAAAAAAAACACCCGCACAACCAAATTGACAATATTTTTGCCCTTGAATGCAAATGTTGTGTGTTAACGATTGTGTGGAGGGTCTACAGGTCGCAGCGGGGGGGATTTTGCCTAAAAGCACTTTACTTTTGAGCAGTTTTTTGTTGCCGCAAATTTCATAAAAATAAATAAAAGCAAATGACTTTTTTTTTTTGTTGTTTCATCTCACGTGTAACGCAAAATACTTTAAAAATTGCTTTTCATGCAGTGTTTTCTTTTTGCGTATTTTTCTCGCTCACGCGCGCAATTTTCTTGTTGCCCTTTTGGAGACACGCCAAACAACAGTTTTTTGCCATTCGCAACTCACCCCTCAATTTTCCCGTCCGTCCGTCACGTTAGTCAAATCCATTAAGTTTTTTTTTGTTTTTTTTTTCTGTACGCGTCCCTGTCAACGATTTGCTTGAAACTCATCTGTCTGTGTTTAATACCAGATTACTATATATCTTGGCTTATTCTCAGTGAGTTTTAACTTTATTTGCGCAGCTTTTTTCAATAAAGTCGACGAAATCGTTTATCCTTTAATGTTTTATCTGCATTTATCAGCTTATTTTGTTTTATTTTGTAGCACTTTGAAAGTTATTAAGCGAATGTGCTTGGATTTTTCATTTCGTCCTGTAGAGAGCAGAAAAACATAGCTCAATAATTATTCAGCTTGCAGACATGTTTAAATTCAAATTAATATTTTATATTCAAAAACACAATTAAGGAAATTAATAATAATAACAAGAATATATTTGAGAATATATTCTTGAATCAAGAAGAAAACTACAAATTCCTTACCTAGATATATATTGTAGAAGCAATGTATGAGAAATATTCTTCATATTAGAAATAACAGTTATTTCTTATTGGTATTGAATTAAAAGTGTTTTCAAACATTTATAGTCAATTTGTCCGCTCTTTGCACATTTTTCTTTTATCGCTATTTTTTCGCATACTGTGCGATTTGACTTCAGTGACTCAAATGCAATAAATTAGTTTTTAAAACTCAACCAAACCCATATATCTTTGCGATTTCGAACTATCCCTGTTTGGGTTCAAGCTTCTACACGTCGCTAAGTGTATTAGCACTTAAAAGTGATTTCAGCTATTGAGGTGTACCCTTCGTACACTGAGAAAAAAATTGACACGAATTTTAGAAAATTCCAGTATAGATTTTCCTAAGATTTTGACAAAAATTATCTAATTTCCAGAATTTGTTTTTTATTTGCGTTATACATAACTCTCACATTAAGTGTTGTGTTACTTAAACTAAACAATAATAATTAAATATTTCATATTTATTCGAGAGAGGTCTCTTAGTTTTGTTGGAAAACTTTCATTTCAGATTTTTATTTATTTATTTTATTTTTATTTTATTTAGTTTGTACTTTTCATATGCAGATTTAAATTTTTTTCTTATTTATTAATTTTTATTTCTTTGTGTAATTTTAGTGTAACTAAATGGAGTTTTTGCTACTTTTCAATTTGTGTTCGGGTCGCGCCTTTGTGCAGGGCTTAAATAGTCCTCGTCGATTTCTTTCTTCCTTTTTTACGCATTTATGCTAGTCTCTTTTGTTACTACAATTCATGATGCCTCCCCATCAACCTTATAAATGTTTCTATTCCATGATTGAGAGAGCAACGAATACGGGGGAAAAAACGGACGTTCATTGGCTTTTGTGGGGTCCACAGTCGGATATTTGCTTTTTTGTTGTTGTTCCTTCATTCACAGCCTTGACTTGCGTCTTTGTCTCCGCCTCTGCTTCTGTCCTTGCCCCTGTCTTTGTCCTTGCCAAAGCCCTCCCCCCACTCGTTCTGCTGCTCGGCAAGTGTTTCATCATAGGCCATAAAATGGTGTCTCTGCGCACATTTCGCTGGTCGCGTGCACATCTGTGACAGTCATTTGCCTAGTTATACCCTCAACTTGGACGCAGACGGAAGCAACTCCGACCCTAAAAATAAATAATATATATATAAATTCGAGATCAGCAGGAGTCGATCTAGTTTGACACAAATTTTTAATCCAACTTCCTGAAAATCGAATCTTGTTCCTTATGAACATTTCACAATTTGAGGTCAGATTGTGTTTTTTCATGTTTAATTAATCAATTAATATAGCAAATATAGTTGGACTCATTTTCCTTTTTATTCTACCCAAATTTATTGGGGAATGTATTATTTTAATTATTTAAATTTTTAAATTTAAATTTAAATATTCACTTATGCTTAAATGTAATTTACAATTTTTGATTTTGTAATATTTGTGTACTGTTTTTATTACTCATTTAAATTGTAACTTTATTTTGTATTTGAAACTCAATTTTAAATTTGCGATTTGCTTATTAGGGCACTGTTTAATATTTTAAATTGGTTAACTGTTTTTAAATAAATAAATAAATTAAAGAAATATTTTTAGCTAAAGATCTGACTACTGGGTATCTGCTAGTTCTCTCTCTATCCCCCTACAAGGCACTTTGCGTTGCCTGATTTTATGGCACACACTAAGTCCCTGTGCTGGTTTAACACACACACGCACACACACACGCTAAATCAAATTTCTCGCTATTTTTTATATTGTTTCACAATTTTTTGGTTGGCTGGTTTGGTTTGGTTTCTTTTTACCACATTTAGCCTACTTTTTCACTTTTTCTTTGACCAACTTCAACTTAATCAGAATTTCATTTATTAGAACGTCTCTATGTTTCTTTGGGTGCTGTGCTGTGCCTATTTGGATTGACCTTGGAGTGCTTTTCTTTTTGGGGCTTTATTGATTCAATTGACGCTAATTCGGTGTCGTGTGACCAAATTATTGCTCATCATAAATCTAAAGCAATTTAATTGCATTTCTCGTTGATGTTGGACATTAATTGAATGAATTTTTTAAAATCGCTGACATATGCTCTATACAGATTTTTACGGCCTAAAAAAACAAAAATAATAAAAGCAACTGTGAGATTGCCTTTCATTTTTCACTCTATAATTTTGTAATGAATTTAATAAATTGCGTATACGCCTAGCGTATCGCAATAAATGCGGCGGTTGTCATAAGTATTGCTAACAAGAAATTGCATTCGAACCTTTCACGAAATGACTTAATATTAAGGCAAGATTTGAGTGAAAAGTTTGCCAGTTTGTAATTGTTATGAAAGACACAGGCTGTTGCCATTTCGAATACCGGCTAAAGTTGGACTCTGCGGCAGCCGCCGTTGTCTGGCTTTTGGCTGCCACATTTTTATGTTCTTTTCATTTTTTGCCTCATTTTTTCTTGTTCGTCTAGTTTTTAGCATCGTGTTATTCCATTTGGCTTAGACGCCATTTGGAAAACTTTATCCGCAGCCCTTTTTATGCGGCGCTTATCCATCTTACCCTCATTTTTAGCGGTGTTTTTCTCGCCAAACTCCCTTCTCGATTTATTTTTGCAAAAGGAGCTGCTGCTTGTGCTTTTTAACCCTTTGTGCATTTTGTGCTCTGACTGGATTTGTTGTTGTTGTTGTTGATGTTGGTCGTGCTGTGCGGTGCGGGCATAACAAAGGTGAAGCCCTTCCATATATAATACACACAAAAAAAAAAAGCGGACCATATAAGTCTTCACTTGATTGGTTTGATGCAAAATCTATATATTTGAGATGTATAAAGAACGAAGTATTTGGCTTAAAGCAGATTTCAACAATATCTTTAAAACATCTGGAGAATAATTACTTGAGCATGAAACTTAAATAAGTTCCGAAGCATAGACCATACTCGGAATAATTATTAAACAAATAAATGTTTAAAAAAATTCCATTTACTTTAGTATAAATATTTTTCATATTTGAGTTATAGAGTCAAGAATGAAGCTTAATTCAGAGAAGTGTAAATAAGTTGAGTTACAAATTTGATTTATTTGCTTTGAGAGAGCAACTTATAAAACTTCAATTTGTTGTACCACAAAAGAGTAGAAAAGAATCGTTGCTCTCAATTAATTCTTAGAGCAAAACTTATTCACAGCGCATTGCATACATAATGTTTTTCAGCAAAGTTGCGATTTTTGTTTTCCATTTTCTTCTGTTCTGTTTTTCTTTTTTGTATTTGCAGACACATCCTGACCACTTTTCGTTATGCTGTAGTTGTTTTGGTCGTCGGTTTTGCTGATTATATTTGGGTGCTATTTTTAGTGGCCAACATTTATTTTGGTCGCTATTGGTTTTTGTCTCGTTTCGATTGTTGTTGTTATTGTTGGGTAATTTGGCCCATAAAGTTGACCCTTGGACTTGGCGAACTGTTTACATCGAATGGCTTCGAGTTGAAAGCATTCGCTTCGTATTGTTTTCTATTGTTTTGCATGAGCAACGCAAAAGGACGAAGACAAGAAGACAAGTATCCTGTTTTCATATCGATTATATAATCATTGACGCTGCCACGTGGACATGCCATATAATTATATATATGTACATATTTTCCCCTTGCACAGTAACGAGCGAATAACATCACGTATGCGCTGAGTGGCCCAGAAAACTGGTCTACTTAAAGCTACCCTTTACATATTTACATTTACACCATACACTGAGAAATAATAATAATCCTTAATTTTAATAATTTGCACCGGCCAAATGACTTGGTCACCATATTATTCAGATTGCAAATTTTTAATGTTTTATTACTTATATTATTAATGAATATCTGTATTATATAATACACATTTGCAAACACTTAACATAGATTATAAATGTATATAAATTAAATGATGGATACTTTTTCCTAAGTGTAGAGAAGCACCCTAGAGTTGGCCAACTTGGCCAACATAATTCAATTATTTCGTGAGAATTGTGGCCCCCAAACTCATTGAGTTAATTTGAGACAATTTGTGCCTGCGTTGAAGCAGCGACGTCTGCGCTTTTGTGTTGACTCTGGTGCCCCCTATATTTAAGGGAAAGGACTGCTATTTCTGCTGCTGTTGCCTCACCCCCGTCGAGTTTCGAAAAATAAATAACACTTACCTGGCGACACCCTGCCCTCGTCGCCGCCTTGTGGTTTCCGCTCTGTTAGTTAAATCGTGCGGCAATAAAGAGTCAAGCCAACAAAAATTTCAGCTTGGCTCAGCTTCGCTTTTTGCTGCCTTTAATTAACATAATTTGATTTGTGCACTCAAAAATTTGCTAAAATCATTTCGCGGTGGTATTTTTATTTTGTTAATTTCAAAGTTTTGTAACTTAGTTGAATCTAATTCAGGCTGACAAGTTGTTAAAAGTTTGACCCAATTTCTAACACGATTTCGTTGGTCTCTAATTAAGTCAGTGAATGTTAGACCACTTGAGAACTTATAGCAATGGCATTTAAGCATTTCATTTCATTTCATCGTTTATAAACTTTTTCTATTTATGCTCTGAAAAGCACTTAAAAATTAAGCCTATTTTAATGCTTCGGCTTTGTTTAACGCTCCAAAATGCTTATTGAGAAAATTCTTAAGCTTTTTAATATTTTCATTTGATTTTGAAAACTAACACAAGTTCGCTTTTGATTCACGGCTAAACTGATCAAAATTAAACTGCTCAAAAGTTAAAAGTGTTTAATAAAAACGGTTAATTTACTAAATGCATTTACTCAAATATTAAATTTATTTTATTTTTGAAATATTGCCTGTTATCATTTGCTGCAAGTTGACAAAAATAAGATTCTTCTTTGCAATACACAGGCGGGTGGACAAACTGCTGATCATCGTCAAACCCTGCAAACTTTGTAACCCCGGGAAAAAATATTTTTGAGTGCGGCCAACAAAATCCGGGTTTTGTTGAAAGCGTTGTGAAATGTAAGCAAATTTTTGCCACGCTCTGCTGCTGACGTTCAGAAGGAGCAAGGGAAAAGCTGTGCAAACTCAGAGAATGTAAATTTCCGGGTTGAATGCTTAGAAATGTATATATGTATGTACATATCTGTGCATCTCCTAAAGGAGCAACAGTGCGCGACAAAAGTACTCACTTTGCAAATAAATGCTCATGATTGTATGAATATTTTATGCAGCAAATGTAACTGTAAATACACACATTCATAGCCTCCTTTGAGAGCCTTTCATTTTCGCTGGCCCAATCACACTAATTGCATGACAGAAGCATAACTTCTGACACCATTACAAATAGAACTGCGTGAATATGAAATTGGCTTTGAAGATTAGAATAATGTTCTGGCCTTTAGAAATAATTTGCATATATACAAATAAATGATTTCTGCTATTATCAAAACATTAATCCTTAATAATAATCTAAGTAACATAACTTCAGAAAAATATCGGAAAAATTCCAGACGGCTTATAATATTTTTTCTGAGGAAAGCATATATGACTGAGTCCAGCTGGGAAAAATCCAGGCAAAGTAAGAAACTAAAAAGAAATATATGAAAAGTAATATTATTATTAGATTCTGAGAAAAACACATGTGGCTGGGTCCAGCTGGGCTAAATCTGTGCACACACACACACACACACACACACACACAGTTAGAAATCTGCCAAAAGGACATATGTAAATTGTCAGTGTTGGTGCGTGTTCTTGTTTGTGTTTGCGGTTTTGCAATTCAAGATGTGACTTCTCAGTTCCAGGGGCTCACTCGGCCCGCACTCTGTCTCGCTCTCCTCCCCATCCCTCTCTCTCTGTCGCTCTCGCGCTTTCCCCATATCTGCTCCCATTTCTGCAGTTGTCCTTAACCGCGACTGTTGCTCTGTTGGGCTGTTTAAGTGCCCGCGCTCAACTGAGAATGTGCTGAATATCTTAATGCGTATCTGTGTGTGTGCGTGTGTGTGTATCTACATATGTGTGATTTTTTGTATCTATGCAAGCAAGTCATCAACGATTTGTGCTCCTTATGCCATATAAAAATCTACCTAACATTAGTTCGTTAGCGTTAAGCACTATAGTTGCCGTTGTCATTTCATACACTCTGCGAATACTTTTGGCACCAAGTAATTAAGAAATGATTTCTAAGAGTACGAAACACTTTATTTACTAAGACTTGGGATGTTTTTTTCTGAGTGTATATGCTATTCTATTTATGCATAGTTCTAAAATATGTCTGTAGGAGTGAGTATTTTGTAGGTTTTAAGGGTGATGCGCTTTTGTTCGTTCCGTGTTTGTTCGTCGGGCATTGTGTGCCGTCAAAGTGGCAGTGCTTGAGTTGAGGTTGCCTGGCAAGAAGCAGCAGCAGCACCAGCAGCAGCAGATAGACGAAGTGACTGACAGGTTGGCAGCAGCCAGTTAGACAGACTGCCAGACAAACATGACGTTGTTCATGCGCTGGCCTAACCGTGACAAGCACACAGACAGCAACAGACAACAAGAGCACAAAATGTGGGTAAAAAGAGCTATAAACATTTTGCCAACAACAACAACTTGAACAACGTTCGTGTAATTATGCCACAGCTGCTGTCAACTCGGCGTTTGCCATCGTTTGCCAGGACTCTTGACTCCTGGCCCCCTTTGTTAAGCCACTGAATCCTTCCGGCTCAACAGGCTCATCTGCGGCTGCAATGGCTCCTCAGCTGCCAGGCAAAGTTTGCCGCTGGCAAATAGTTAAAAGGTGTTTTGCTGTGCAATAATGCCATGAAAATGCACTAACAAGCGCTAAAGCTAATTAATAACCACAGCCAGCAGCCATCATCTAATTAGATTTAGTTTATTCCGTAACAAGCCAAACTTGCCTATTATAAAATACTGCTTTTGAATGCAAGTACGAGTATCTAAGTATCTAAGCGACTTAAACATAGTATTATTCTAGAGACAGAATCATGAAGTTACTGTTGGAAATCGGATCGGTTATGTTTGACAATATTAAACAAAATATTACAATAAAATAATAATAATAATATAAAATGTATTTAATTGCTTGAAATTTGAATGCAAATTCAATGCAAAATACTTTATTTTCTTATGCCACAAAATGGTCTCAGGAGAAAATTTTCGATTATAAAATATTGCTGTGGAATTTATCTACGAGTTTACTACCACTGGTTAAGTATTAAGCAAGAGTTTTACATGATAAATATGATGAGAAATGAGAAATGCTTCCCCTGAGTGTGTCACAACGGTGTCGATTATAAAATATTATATATTATATGAAGAGCATACAATTTCACATGAATAGCATATTTGACAGTGCTGGAAGAAAGGGTAAGGCAAGGGGAAAGGAAAACTTGGAAAATCAATGATATGAAGTGCGAGTTCAATTAAAAGAACTTCGAATGGGTTTGCCACTCGGCAATAGTTGCCGTAACTATGAACTAAGGGCATACGCTGCGTATGAGCAATGCGAGCTGACAATTAAACGGGAAAGCGGACAACGTCACGTATACGCCATGTGACTCTAGTTTTCGAGTGTAATTACAGTTTTTCGATATGGCCTCAATTTGGACACGACAAACGATACGCGGCAAAATTTAAATGCGAATCGCAAGAAAAAGTAGGAACAAAAAGAAGAAAAGAAGAGTAAGAGTAGGAGAAGAAATGTGAACAAAGAGCGAAACGGAAATGTTGCCAGAGGCGAAGGCTCCACTTGGAATATGCAATAAAAACAAAATTAATTACCTCTGCGTCGCAGCGCTAGTAAACCATGCCAGCCAAACCAGAAATTGTACACCTAACCACGCACACAGAGGCACACATCCACACACACACACCCACATACACACACACATAAATAAATTGGCGCCCAACGTGTGCTACAAGTTTTCGTTTCTTTTTTTTTTTGAGCACAAATCGAAAAGTTCAAGAAAATAGTCAAAGACTTTTGTGGTGGAATAAACACCAAAAGCAAATAAGCAATGAAATTTATTTATTTTTATCCTGCAGGAGTTGTGCACGCAAACACACACAAACGCTGTGTAATAAACGTGTGTATAAATTTGATGGGCGGGCCACGAAATGTTCAAATGGCGTCAGCCCACATTTGAATGGCACGCATGTGCGTGTGGCAAGCCAAATAGTTGTATATGTGCATGTTGTATATTCTTGCTAACGTGCCACACGTTCCGTTCCGCGTTGCCCCATCGCCATTCAATTCGTTTCAACTGTTTGGTTCTTTCATTTACCATTTCACTTTGTGCCTGTTATCGCCACTTCTGGATTCAATCAATCTTTCTTGCAGGCCGACAACATGGTTTGCACGGCAACAGAGACGAGTGCCATTTATTTTGCTTTGATCTTGCCCCACTTTAAACATTTATATATATATATTATGTTTGATTCTCAGCTTGAATTACCAAAACCAATACCAATTTACCTTGTGTTTCGTTTTTGACAAACTAAATAGGGCATTAATCTATTAGCTGCTAATAGGTTCTTGATATGTAAATTTGCCAATGGCCCGAAGGCCACTAAGCGAGGCAACAAAATGGATGGTTAACAGCAAATATTTGACCACAATGTGCGAATGTGGCAGCCACTTAGATGAGTTGTGGCAGGTGCCAGGTGTTACTTGCCCTTCTATGCTATTTTATTGGTTAACCTTAAATCGGTATTCCTATATAAATGAATCCAGGCAATTTAGATATTTGCTCTAATTGAAATTGAAAATTCCAATGCTTCATTGATTCCAAATACTTAATTGATTACCTTTACGTATGTATATGTAATATTCCCATGATTTCCAATTATTTTAATATTTATTCAGACAGCTATTTGAGCTATCTGTAAACGTGAAATTCCAATGAGGTATTTATTTGATTATTCGACAATCGAAAATTGTAATATTCAATAATTATTGAGACAGAAGAATTTAAAATTCTGCTCAAATTGATTGTTATTTAATTGACAACACTGAAAGCTGCCAATGTATACAAACATTTCTTGGGAAATTTTTGTAGTCATTTACACAATGCAAATTGTGATATGTTGTCGGTTTTAATCAATGCAAGTTGCAAATTGTAATTAAATGTTATCAATATTTAAGTATTCACATAGTCTTACAATATTAGCTCAATTTGCTTGCAATTTAATTGACTATCTTTTAATCTGTATGTAAATGTGATATTCCAATGAGATATTTATTTGTTTATTTGGCAAATAATTTTTTTTTTCAATATTTAATGAAATATAAGGGTTTAAAATATTCCATATAAATATCTTCATATGTGGCATTTTGTAAATTGTTTACGCATGAGTTATTTAATCAGATTCAAACACTTTTTATATTGAAGAGGCTGAAGGCGGCTTTGTTTGTGGCACATGAAATTCAAATGAACAAAAAGCCAACCCAAACCAATTCCTCTATTTCCATATGAGCATCGTATTCAATATTCCATTCATGTCCTTTACATCCTTTGCTCTTAAATCCATTCGCTTGCCTCTCGGAAAGCAATTTCAATTGTAGTTGATAACGTCATCGATACGCATCTGTTCGTTTGACCTTAAATACATATATATATATTCATTTATATATACATATACATATATATGAATGGTAGCCATGTTTATGGGCAGGTTTTCTTAGTACAGCCACAAACGGCAGACGCATGAAAGTTTTCATTTCGATGTTTGGGGCATTCGTAATTTTTGTGGGCACATGCAAGCAAATTGATTGGTTCAGTCCAAAATTTATTGGTGCCTGCAATAAGAGTTCTTCTTCATGTTTTTACTTGTATTCACAGCCGGGTCATAAATATCAAAGAAATTTTAATTGCTGTCCAAAATGAAAACATGTAAGCACGTCGTAGTCGACTGAGGTTGACTACGAGTTACCCTGCAGCCAGCTCCTTAATTTACTATTGCTCTTTGCTATTGCCAAATTTCACTAATGTAAAGTTTTGTGCACCCAAATGTAAGCAAGCGTGGAATCAGAGAAGTGCATAGTTATAATATCAATAAAAGAATAAGAATAAGAATCGATATATTATATCTGCTATTCAAATTTGAAAGACTAGTCGCAAATGCAAAGACTATGTATATTGTGGCATATAACCCCTGTACCCTTCTCGCATATTCCTCTTGGGTTTGTGGAATACAAATTTATGAAATGCAGGATAAATGGAATTTTCGATGTGCGCATAAGAACAGCGGGAGAGCACAGGTCAACTTAAAACCATGGTGAAGAAGTTTAAGCCGAGTGTAAAAAGTGCTTAAGTAGTTTTCTCATTTGGAAATGACAGCTAATTAATTAATCCATTGAGAACGAATCCCTTGAAAAGAACAAATAATTGATTTTTAGCCATAATTGAAGCTTATTTAATCGAGCTGATGATGGTAATATTGAAATAAAATAATAATAAACATTTTTCACTGTTTGCTTACAGTCTGTGCATATAGATTATTTGTCAATAAACTGCGATTTATTTATGGCTTAGATAAATCGTTACTTGTCAGATCACCGTCATATTTATCTGTAGCAATTGCAAAATGCTTTTCAAATAACATTTGAGAAATGAAAATCAACGAGAGCTGGAACACGAAGCGATATAAAAATGTATGCCACAATCAATTCAAAAAGATAGTCAACTGATTTGCGACACGTAACGCATTTTAATTGAATTTCAGTTGTCGGAGGACGCGCATAGAATTTCAATATGAATGATGGACTGCCGGATGGACAGAAGGACGGATGAACGATGGGCCAGCGGGCAGGCGGGCAAGGTGCGAGGGGATGTGGTTTCATTTTTTTAAAGTGAACTAGTCAACTAGAACTGTGACGCGCATAGAACACACAATAAATATGCAAAATGCAAGCATTTGATATTTTCCAAATGCATACGATTCGCATGTATACAATACGTATCTGTGTGTGTGTGTCTTTGTGCATGCAAGCGTTGCGCCGCTCGACTTGCCACAAAATTCTCACACGCCCCACAATGTGACAGCGGACTGACAGCGTCCTGGCATGTGATTGATATGCAGAGTGCGACGCTTTGCTCTGCTTGTCTCTGTGGCTTGTAACATGGCGCAACAAACAAGTAGGCATCCTTTAATCGAGAGTGCTCGACTAAGAGATACCCTGTACCCTCTCTAATATATGCCAGTTTTATTCACAACAAAAGTAAGAATAATTTTCAGATTTTCAGCGTGATTTCAAGGGGAATTTCGAAATTTCGTGGCTTTTTTTCTGATTGTATGCAAATTACTTTAGCCAACGAAAAGTACTGAGTGCAATATGTGAATAGGCTTTGGACTGTAACTTGGGAGTTTCGCATCTGAGGTATGTGAAAACTTATATTCAAAATATATATTCTACATGTTCTGTAGCTCTTATAGTCTCTGAAAACCTTTTATTCACTCAGACCGACATGGCTATCTCGACGCGCCCGTTTAGTCTGATCAATAATATATATATACTTCGGGTTCGGAGTTGTTTCCTTCTGCCAGTTACAAGGTCGTGCACAAACCCATTATACTCTTACTACACATTTTTATGGGTGCAGGGTATAAAAATTTATAAGTAACGAATTAATTCTAAAACATCAATGTGAAAGATAAAATCAGCATTTAAAGCGCTCTTGAAGTAACTACTTCATTTAACTACTTCAGCAACACTTCAGTTTGGCAGCAGCAGCAGCAGCAGCGGCAGCTGCTTCAAATCACTTTCTCTGTCTTTTGCGTATCAATGATGTTTTAATTTATGCAAAATTATGTAAGCCAACAACTGCTCAGTGCCACGGCCTACGAACGTCATCAATTAGACACACACACACTCGCATTCACACTCGCACACTCGCACACACTTATTCGACTTCAAACTGTTGATTCCATTAAATCAGATTCACACCAGCCACTCCAGATGTTTTGATGTGCTAATTACCGCATTCGAATTTGTAGTCGAATGCGAAGAGCAAATATGTTCTAGTAAATAGTGCCATATTGATTTGCAACACGCGCAGCGCAGCACTCAGTTGTTAACTTGTTATGGTCACATGAATGCGTCAACCGAAAATCGAACATCGAAAACTAATAAACGAGAGTGCTCAAATCGATAGAGATGCATAGAGAGAGATGGAGAGAGAGATATATTTCGATTACGAAATGCCCTGTGCTTAAATATATATGACAACGCTCAGATCAGATGAGGAGAGAGCTCAGAAAAAAAATTACTTTGAATTTTTGAAAATTTGCCCTGAAAACTGGAAGGTTTTTGCTAGTTTCTAGAAATATTTATCTTAAATTTAGAAGGGATCCAAATCGAACATTTTTATTTTCGTTTAGAAATATTCATATTTTTTTATTAATGAAATTTATTGGCTCAGTTTTTATTTTAGTTTTTATTTTTATATAAAAAGTTTTTGAATTCAAAAGCTATCTAAAATTTATTTAATTATAAACTCTTAAAAACCCGATTTTTATTATTAATATAGGCAACAAAAAAGCTATTGTTAGTACAAAAAAACCTCTTGAAATTAGACATATTTTTTATTTTTATTGTTCAAATTGTCAGCAGTATACACAGCGTATGGCAAACTTTAGTGGCCACGTGTCGTATACGTGATGTCGCTTTTCTCAGCTGTCAGCTATCGGTTTTTTATTCTCTACCCACATAACGAAATTTTCATGTAAGTTTCCCTAAGTGAAATGTACCTTTGCTACCTGATATATACCTGTATATATTTATATATAGCGATGTATTTGAAAAATTGGAATTTAAATATTACACAAAATTGAGGAATATGCATATGCGAAAGCTTAATTTGCCGCCCTAGCTACTTGTTAGCCAGCTTTTTATCTGCCACAGTTGTAGCAGTTGCACCAAATCTGCTGAACAGCAAATATGCATATATACACTCGAAAAAAAATGTTGTGTATGTGTGTGAAGCCAAGCTTAGTAATAGAAATTCATGAAAAAAAGATTTTATATTTTAAGAAATTTGCTTTCATGTTTTTCGTAATTAGCTAGGCTGAAAGTTAGGTCAAATTTGTAGAGCAATTTTTATCTGATATCTGTATAAATGTTCCACAATTTTTCTGAGTGTTGATCTAAATCGTTTGCCTTTAAAATTTTTATTTCATTTGTGTGACATTTTGGCAATTTATTTTATCCGTTTGGACTGGCAGGCAAGCACAAATTGCTTTGATGTTTGACAATGACTCAAACAAATTGTGTGTGTGAGTGTGTGTGTGTGTATGTATGTGTTTTTTTTTTTTTTTGATTTTTGCACGAACGGTTGCAGTTATTCGGTGGCTGTTAACTTTACGAGTGTTGGGCTTGGGCTGCACTCGCAGTGGGGGCTATTAACACATCAGTGTTTAAATTTGACGAGCGACTTTGCCCCGGGACAGATTACCGGAGCACGCACATGTTTGGCAAGACAGCAGGATCGATGCTGCTGACGGCCTTACAAAATTATATGCCTCGCAACGTATGGGAGTCAATTTTTTATTTTTGCCTTGCGTTCAATTATAATGAAAGTAATGATGCATTGCGCAAGTCTCGTCGCCCTTTTGCCCCGTGCTGCTGCTGCTGCTGCTGCCATTTGATTTTCAGCTTAATTTAGCCCTTAAGTGCTGCATTTTGGCATTTTATTGCTCGCTCATACATTACACAGATACTTAGTCGTATACTTCCTTTTTTATTTTAGTTTATTTTTATGTTTTTTATTTTTTTTTTTTATAAATTACATCATCAGAGTATCTTGAGTGGTACATTAAAATATTTTAAGGGTTTCAGCAGCTGCAGCTGTTTTGCTGGATTTGCTTTACACTAAATCAGACTCACATATGTCCTTTTATATGTGTGTGTGTGTGTGTGTGTGTGTGTATGTGTGTGTTTGTGTTTGTGTATTCACAGGACATGTGAAAGGAGACTGCACATTTTGCAATTGTGCTGCATGTTGACTTTTATTGACGACCTGCTGGAAAATAGCACAAGCAAAACGCGTGTGTGTTGTTGACATTGCTTGCAACACGGTTGCAAATGTAACTGAAACACTCCCCACACGCCACTCGCCACTCGCGTTCTGCATTGAACATTTTCTTTAAGCTATTCATAAATTTTCCATTTAACTGTGAAGTGCTGCATATTTTCGACTTTAACAATTGGTTTTTTCAATATTTTACTTTCATTTTTCATATTGTTATCTGTGCTTCAACTAGAAAAATATTAATTGGTATTAGAGTTTTAGCATTGACATTAAATTAATTTATCTATTGATTATTTACTTGTATTTTGTGTGTAAATAAATAAAATAAGCTAGGCAGCTGAAAATATGCTTAAGCAGCATTTCGCAGTTTGGATAGGTAGTGTGAGGGAATGAACATCATTTGATGAGGTTTACCCTCTGAAACCACACATCATAAAATGGCCTTGGACCATATTTCAAGCTGAGCCATGTGCGATAGGGTGGAGTGCTGACTTTAATGTAGAACGCAACTATCGAAATGTGGATATCCTATTCCATCCATTCCAATAATCAAACATTATTAAGTGCACTTGGAAGCACGAAAATAATGTCTAAAGTGGTTCAAAGCAAGAGCAATAATTATAATAATAGATCACAAATAGTAATAATAATAATAATAACAATAAACTTGCCGTAAGTTGGATTCCGGGTCATAGTAATATAAGGAGGCGAAAATGCGGCAAAGACAGAATGTAATAACTGAAGACGAAAGACGACCAGTCAAATATCTTTTGGGCAGCTATAATCAAAATCAATTAATAGCAATTGGCAGGAACAGATAAAATCGCAAACTTAATAATAATAAAGCATAAGTACAATTGAAAGGGTGATCCCATATATATGGCTACATCTTAAACTATCTTAAAACTTTCTACAATTATTTGTACCAGATGTAAATGCTCCCAGACTCATTGGAAATAACCAATAATTTTCTTGGAAAACAACTTGTTTAACTTGTGCAGTGGCTTAAAAGTTCACTTATGTTAGTTGGCAACCAATTTTGATTCACTAACTTGATATACGTATAAATGCAATAATAAATATTATGTTGAGATTGAGTTTGTAAACAAGTTGCTAAATTAAATGAAAAGCCTCGAAGCTTGTTGACTGCTTTCTCCATTTGCAAAAGACATACTCGTAAATATGAAAATGAAAATGAATTTTCATTTGTCCCTGCAATCTTTTAAAAGATAAAATGTCCAATTGCTAGTCAAATAAATAAAAGTATATACTTGGCTGTGCAACTTGTTATCCCTAACAACCGAGAAACAAAAGAGGACCTCCACAAGGACGATGAACAAGTGAAGCAGTCGTGTGCAAATGTTCAGGTGAAATGTGCTCGCCGTTTGATTAAATTTGTTATGCCGCTTAATGCAAACGGAGTCGGGTGGCTCAGGTCATCCATCCACAAGAACAGCAGAAAGCATATACATGTATCCAGGACTCCCCGAACTCCCGGGACCTCCGCGAACTCCTCGACTTACTTGTCGATGGAAATGCTCGGTGAATTTAAGATTCCCTCAACGGCAATACTTTGTTGTGTGGCTGTGTGTGTGTGTGAGTGTGTGGCAAACACACACATTGGCAGCTTAATAACAGTGCACCAGAGTGACATATACATTCATAGATACAATTCATCCAGCCAGTCCCAATGTGGTAGTTTAAGTTGCTCAAAGCTGCTCGGATCTCTTGCAATATTTTACATTTCACTTTTGTTTCGCTCTTTTTTCTACTTTCAAAATGTTATTCGAGTCAGCCACTTATCATATAAAAAGCATTTTAAGTGCAAATAACAAATTTGAATGTTTATGTAATTTTTTGTATCTTAGTTTGGCCTAGGATTTAGCAGCTACGTTGAAACTTTATATTGTGGTTCAGAATAAAAATATTTGTTCAATTTTCACAAAAAACCAAGTTACCCAATCTTGGCGAGATAAGCTTAGAAAATATTCATTAAAAATTCTGCCGAAAACATAAATTTTGGGTAAGTTTTCTAGTAGCCAGATTTTGTTGAATTTGAATTTTGCCCAAATGAAATACTCAAAAATTAAGTTGCTAGATTTATGTTAAGGTAAAATTTTATATTTCTGTCTATAATAAAAATGTTTTTTTAAATCTTCTCTCAAAATGTCATTGATAAGCCAATTAAAATGTTTTTGCTACATGAATGTCACATTTTGCAGATGTAATTGAGCAATGTTCAAATATTCGCTTATACTCATCGCTTATCAATATGTACATTAAAATTTATTGAGCGAAAGCAGAAATAAATCCTTGTTATTTAGCTGTCAATGTCAACTCAACTTCCGCTCAAAAGGATCCGGAAACGGCATATGAATAAAAAGCAACGAAGAAGAAATTTTGCAAATTGTGGACAATTAAGAGGAGACTCTTCTGCTGTGACTCAATTAGCTCGCATCGAATGTTGCCATGAACACAAAAATGTTCTTTCTCAAAAAAAGGAATCACGTAAAGATGCCGATGTCGAGTGAGCTCGACTAGGATATACCCTACAGCCAGCTATTAAACTTTGTATGCTACATTTATTGCCAAATCACTTTAAATATAAATAAAATAACCATCAATAAATAAAAATAGTAAATATATTTATTTACATTAAATTATATATAATATATATATATATATATATGAGATATGTAAAGCGAACTTAGCACGGAACCATTATACCCTCTTAACACACTTTAATTGATTCAGGGTATAACAAAAAATTTATTATGGCCAATGCGTGCCAGAGCCATAAATTCAAATGGAATTATAATCAGTACGCCCTACATGTGTGCATGTGTGTGTTTAGCCTTCAGGTCTTAAGTTTGACTCTTGTTTACTTCGCAATTCAAATACATGTATTTGATTTTTTCAACTTTGCCAGACAGAAAGTTTCCTCCGCAAACGCCGCGGGCAACTTTGAACATGTAGTTTTAAATGGCTGTATTTATTTGGTTATTCGAGCGTTAAACTAACATTTTTCTACCATTTCTTTACAGATCATGCTTTGACCTTGGGTAAGTCACAATATGTCGTTTATTCTTATGATATAATATTATTTATTTAATTGGTAAAATCAAGACTGTCAATAATCGATATCAATTAACATATGTTTCGAGTTGAGCTTTATTAGGCGCAATTAATGTTATTTTAACTTAGCAACTGTCACGTCCATCTTGTGGTGGTTGTCAATGAATGGTAGCAAGTTATCAAGACTGGCCAAGAGCAGCTAACGTGGCCAAGACGTGTACAAAAAATTACAATGACGGCTGAAGTCTCTGGGGGGAGAAAAATAGCTGCCAACTTTTTGGTCAAGTTATTTTCATTGTTATTGCCGCTGACCCACATAGATTTCGGTCCCTTGATAAGAACTTTCCCCGGATACACTTCAAATCGAGGGTTGACTCTATATTTAGGGGCTATAAATGAGAACATTGACACACTTGAACACTTGATGCAAATTCACTTGACTTGATTGAAATCGTAAAAAGTCAACAAGGGTTTCATTGTTGGTTGCCCCAAAAACTGGCAACATAAAAGTAAAATGCCAATGTCAAATTTTTTGCGCGCTGCCACACATCAATCATGTGCGTCAGACACACAGAACACTCAACACACACACATGCATGCGTGAATAGTTGTCCAAACACTGCTCACACGCACTGTTGTCGCACATTGTCGAACATTGTTGCCTGCTTTTTAGGGCGTGTTGTGTGCAAATGATTTTCATAAATGAAATTTATGTACGCAAAAATTGTTTCGCTGCCTTTTGGGGGCCACCAGACGAGCGCATTAAGCTGCCACAGCTAATGCGCCAAGGGAGCTGTGGGCCGCGCTACGCCCACCGTTCCGTTCCATTTAGCTATCGTGCAATGATAAACGCGCTTTTGTCGCATGATAAATATAGCCAAGGCACACACAAACACACAAACAAACAAATGCGGGAAGCAACAAAAAAATATAACACAAATTTCAGCATACCGAACATTGTATACTCTTACAGACTGTAGAGACAAAACTGAAATAATAATTAAAGTATTCGAAAATAAATATTCTTACACAAAGGATTCTTTAAATGTTTGGAAATGTTTTCTATTATTAGGATGTGAATTTCTAAGAGGTATATTTAGATACCAAATCTCACTGAAAATTAGAAAATGGTCATCAAATTAATAAAAAAAAATGTTCTGGTTTTAGAAATAGTTTCTACTTATACATATCAAGAAATTCTCAAAGCTACTTCTAATTATAAATGTTTCCTGTTATTATATTTGAATTTTGAAGAGGTACACTTAAAATGAAATTTAGAAAATCGACCAATTTCCATAAATTCAAATAATTAATTTAAAAAACATAAGATTTAACTCAAATATAACAAGCCACAGAGTAAATTTTATTAGATCTTTCTAAATTTTAGACAGTTTTTCCAATAATAGAAAACATTTCTATAAAATATAAAAAAATATAAAAAAAAGCCTTCGTACCTTCTGCTCAGTGAGATTTCTTACTGAGACACTTCCCTAAAACCCACCTTAAATTAAACGTCTGTAAACTAGAAAGTTTTTCTATTTCTAAAATTCAATTCGATTTTTTCTGAGTGTATTCGGGCGTTACACAAACAAGGGCAAATTTACAATACACTTTGCAAGCGCACAACACGCGTAGCTCAATTCAATGTCGCCTGGGCTAAGGTCCATAGGGACACGGCCAAATGACGAACAGACCGCTGTGCCAGGACTATGACTATGACCAGGACTACAGCCGGAACTATGACTCTGATGTTTGTGGCCACAAGCCCATTTAGATGGCGTGTGCGGACATTTGGGAGTCCAGTTAATATAAATTTCTGTGTTTCTGTGTTGCTGCCCAAGACATCAATTTCAAATGTCAATTGGTCAAATATGCAATTACACAATTGTTTACGGGCACGTTAGTCAATCTATTCACTCATATATACGTATATAATATATATATAGAATATGTGTTCTCGGCTGATTTATGTTAATTAGACCTAGCGACAAACGCACACACAATTAATTATATGACCAAATTTGAATGTCAGTCTAAATTGCATTGAGTGGCTCAGCAGGAGGCATTTGGCTGCTAACAAGAAATAAAATTAACGCAGAGCGAAACACGGCAGGATAATTTGCGTCAATTCAGTCAAGGGAACAGAGAGAGGGTCAGTGAGAGGTAAAGGTATAGGTAGAGGGAGAGGGAGAGGCAGAGGAGCAGGGAATCGACAGCTAACTGCCATCATAATCTTTAGCATTTACTCAGCTATTAATCTCAATGAAAATGAATGCTTAATGTTTAATGAAACTGCCGTCGTCTCAGTTGGATTTTTCGCGTGTAGCTCTGCTCCTTCGTCTCTTCTTTTTCTGCTCTCTTTTCGTTTCCTTTTGACCTTATTGGATTTTTGCTTCGAACTTAATGTAGATGCCAACATTTTGCGGTCTTTTGCTTAATCTGTTGCGCTTTGTTTTTATTGGCTGTGCTCTAATTTAACATTGTCAACTTAGTCCACAAAAGGCAGTCGACTTTGGCATACCAAATATAATTAATGTTAAATTCTTTGCCCCGTTTTGTCCTTTTTTTAACTTTTCAAATACAAATACATAAACATAAGTTAAGCAATTTTACAGTTAATTAAAACTAATTTATGTGTGAAACACAAGGCATTTTCCAAACGAATGCGAAAATAAGAAAACATTCTCGTTAAAACAAACATATTTGAAATCACAATTTCACGCTTAAATATACATTCTGTGTTTGAGGCACTTCTACAAATATTTGCACACTGTGCCTCTTTTTTTTTGTGCACATGCTTAAAATGCAAAATGTAAATTTTATTGAAAAACTCGAGCGCATAATAAAATGTACTAGAATAACCAATATATCAAGCTGGAATGGTCGAAGTCGAGAGTGCTCGACTGCCAGATACCCCTAACTACGCTGAACTATATATGAATTATTTTAGTCACATAAGTTTGTTCAATATGAACAAAGTTTTAGTGTCTACAACTTAATTTGCATTTTGCATTTAAATGCCGCAATATATCTAATAAATCTTATAAATATTTCTTACTTTCTTAATCTAACTTAAATATTAAATTTCATTTAATCCATAATTCTAATTTTGCTTTTCCATACGGAAGGACAGAGAAATAATTCGACTTGTCAATCGTTATCAACTCGTAGTTCTGCTTCTTACATACTTTTGCACAACTTTATGCCGCTTTTATCCATTTTCAATGAGTTTAGGGCATATAAATAACGCAAAATGTAATAACCACCATTTACTTAAAGACTGTCTCAACTGCTATGCAATATATAAGTATTTTCGGTTTTTTTTTTTTTCATTTTTTTAAACTTCTTGTCTAGACTTTGATTTCATGCACATTGCAGACAATTTTGAGAGCCGTTGCCACTTGGCGAACAAAAGCAAAATATTCGGGCATTCATGCAAATTTTAAACTTAAACGCACAAAGACACACACACACACACACTACATGTGTAGCTAGGACATATACAGGCTTTAAGCAAATGTTGACCCTTAGTTGAAGCATTGGCTCTGCACAGGTCTCGAGATGTTATCATGCCATCTTCTTTGCCTTTACATGCAGCAAATGGGACACCTACAAGTGCTAAAAGCTAAAAATAAATGAACATATAAAATATATCAGCTAAATAAACTTCTGCATGCACTCAAAAAAAAAAGTGCAACAGATTTTAAGAAAATTAGCAGACTTTTGGCAAGGTCAACTCCAGCTGAACTTTTGATTTAAAAACCAGATTTACAAAATAATAAATATAATCATTTATTTATTATTTCTATATTTATATTTATAATGTTTTTTATGTCTAGAAATTATTTCTAACAACCCGAAAAACTTTCAAGCTTTCAGGGTTATTTTCTAAAATGAAGGGCAATTATTTTTTCTCTGAGTGTATACATACACGCATAAATCACAGCTGTCAATAGAGATTTTGATTTATTTTTTGCCGCCTGCTCGCTTTTAATACTATTCCCAGCACACACACACACACACACACACAGAGAGAGATGGTTGTCACACTAATGAGATTTAGATGCGGCAGCTGCGACACTCGAACATGCGAATTAAGTAACATTTAATTCATTAATTTGCTTGTTATCTGTTGTACGTGAAACAACATGAAAAGGTGCTTCTGCAGAAAACCCATCTACTTCCCATTACCTGTAAATGGGGAGGTGGGGCTTTGATCCCACTGCGCCACATAGTTAACCAACACACATACACATATGCTTGTGTGTGTGTTTGGGATTTTAAGCTGCGACACATGCGTCGTTTTTTGCATAGACCATAACTCTCACAATCACATAAATAGCAAAACCAACAGCAACAGCAGCAGCCTCCCTTGATATAGTCGTAAAAAAAGACTTTAAAATTTCTGTTTTTTGTGAATTGAATTCGAATACTGATTTTGTACCGGTTGCAACTGGCAGCTGCTAGTTTTATAAATTCTATTTATATTTATAAATTTAGTAAAATAAATAATTAATAAAAACTGTGCTATTCTTCCAGAGTGTTTTGACGACATTCGACGATTACGTCGGGGTTGATGGATTTTTAAGAAACATAATTGTATTCACTACAGGTTTCAATAATTAGTAAAATCTTATATATATGTATATAAATAATTTCAAAGCCAATCATTAACTTACATGAGCAAGCTGTACGCATTACTATATGTATATATTTATATGCATCTGTATAATCGGCTTTGACTCGTTAGTAATTTGCGAATGGTAAGGGCTTTAAAATATCCATTACATTTGAATGAGGGCAATTTGAAATCTCGGCTGAACATCAGGAAGTAATAAAAAAGTTCCATTAAAACGTGAGTCGACACAGTTTGTGCCAAGCGGCTTATCTGACAACACACATAAGTATATAATTTCATATAAGTATCTTCTGGCTGGCTCAAAGCCCCGCCCCTTCCTCCCCACCGCCATTTTTGTTTGTTTGTACAAAGTTGACAGTGTAAACAGTTTAATACTCTTATGGTTGCCGGTCTGAGCGAGCCTAAGTCGATGTAACCGTAATTTACATTAACTGCCAACACTTGACAAACATTTCAGAGACAATTCACAGTCATTAGGGCCATAAGTATGCGTATATATATAGACTCGAGGAGTGACTAATCGATAACTAGGCCATCACCTTCGACAGAGGAGCAGAGGTGCGGATCAATTGAGTATCATCAACAATTCATGGCGCACTTGACTTGGGGAATCCCAAGCACCAAAAGCACCCAAAGTTCTCTCTGCAAATGCACTTCAAATGGCGCCGCCAACTAATCAGCCATACACTCAGAAAATAAATTACTTTTAAATTAGAAGTTCGACCTCAACGCTAGAACAAATACACATGTTAGATATAATTTTCCTTAAAACTAGAAAGAATTTATGGCAAATCGACCCTCAAATGTCTAGTTAAATTTCTCGTAAATGTAGAAACTATATACATGGTCTGTACACAGTAAATCTTAAGATACTAATCTAAAAAATACTTAATGTAAACATCAAAAACTCTCTTGAGAAAACAATGCCCTGGACACTAGACATATTTGGTTTACATTTTAGAAAAATCAACTTCGTAATTACGAAATTAAATGAAACCTTTAAACTTAGAAAATCACTTTCTGAATAATAAAACGAGTTACCCTTGGCGCCAATATTATGGCGAAATGCTAAAATTCAGGGCAATTTTGTTTCTCTCGCTGTATGTAGAGACCACAAATGTTGCCAAGACCAAACTCAATCCCAAATGTGAACGTGCAACTGTTCTATTAAGGAAAAACTGCAGCTGCTCTTTAAACGGGCAACGAAACTCCTCAGCTCAACGGCGAAAGTAGTTGCTTAACTTGTTGTTGTTGCTATTGTTTATTTGGCATTAAGAGGCAGTTTTTGTGAGTGCAAAGTTCGCATAAGTAGCTCAGGTGTAAAAAGCTTTTAAAACTTTCCAACTTGACCTTTTGTCAGACAGAGCTACTTTTTTACATTTGTGGAGCGTGCAACACAAAGTGGCAAACAATGTACGCAACAATGTGCCAAACATATTGTTATCATATAGATATATATTTTCATTGCGCGAAAACAACAAACAATGTGGCAAAATATTGGTTGTGCTATATTTTTTGAGTTGCACGTGGCAATGCCCCAAGCAACTGTCCTTGATACAGTCAAAATGTCACATTCTGTTTCAATTGTTTAATGTTTAATGTTTAATGTTTAATTTAATGTCATATATTATAAACGGATTACGTCAAGCTAAGCCACTTAAGGTCGGCTACCTGGACTCCATATTTTAGACTTTCCCAGATTTACAGTGCTCGTAATTTTGAGGTTAATTTAATTTCATATTTTTTTAAAAATGATTATGGACTTGGGAGCATCTTTCAGTTGAGCACTTTTGGCTAATATACACTTGGAAGTATTTTAATATTGTCGTAAAGCTTGTAATAAATTAAAACAGACTTCTCCGAACCAATAAATAATATATATTATTGATCACAAATATATCGCCGCATAATTTTTGTAAACAAAAGTTTTTTATTTGCCTAATAAGCGTTATACTTTTTACATTGGATTCAAAAATCATCAAGATCTGAATAATATAACATATGGGTAGAAAGATGAAAGACGAATCATTAGATTTCAATTCACGAGCTCTTCCAATTTGTAGTGAAATTTAGACATCGGTAAATCGACTTCGTTCAGCAGTGGTATATTATTTTAATCGTGTCTAAAAGCCTGATGCCACAATGCACAACATTTCATCAATGCACATTAAAATAATTTCTGCTGATTGGCTTAGATTTGTTTGTTTCTGTGGAATTCATAGCAAAACAATCAATTCAAATATAAAACAGGCTAGCCACAACCCAATCAATAAGAGATCAATTTAGAATTGAAAACCGATTTCATTTATAATTTGCTTCCAAAATTAAATTATAATAAATCAAGAAAGCTAAATTAATATATAATTGTATTTGAAATAAGCGCTTTCTCATTGTAGTATTACATTTTATGAATTATAAATACGAAATTAGATTAAAAGGCATGCTTTGTGCAGCAAGCATATCTTCTCTGTCTACAAACTTGCAACAATTAAAATGGGATTGTGGCGAGTCAGCACTTTAAATATATTTCAACACTGCGGTCAACGGCAAAGGTTTTCCTTGTTTTGCAACCGCAAAGCCGGCAGGCAGGGACCATTTACTGCGTTTTTACTGTACTTTCGCGTTGTGGGGTGTCATGGGTTTAATTTTGTTGCGGTTAACCAAACGCAGCGTGTACTAATGCTAATGGCTTTTCAATGTCCATTCCATGGATGAATGACCTGCACTGATTTAAATAAGAGTTGAGATAATACAGCGGAGCGTATGCAGCATGCAATGTGCCACATGCACTTGACATCAACTGTAATCTAGCCGAAGGCCCCTCTCAGTTTGCTAATTGCTCTGCCAAAAGAGCTTAGATTTCACTGGTTAAACAACAATGAGCAAAGATTAAAATGCAGTCAACTATGAAAATGTATTAAGCCCTCAGATTGGCCAATTGAGCTTAAATATTACACTTTGTTTGCACATTTACACTCAGAAAAAAAACCTGATGTTTATTAAGTTGCCTTTAAAATGAAAATCGTTGTAATGACTAGAAAAATTTTCTGGATTTCTTCAGTTATAAATTCTAAATATAATTTGTATATAATTTTTTAAAAAATTTTCAAAATATTTTCTAAAATAAATTCTAAATATAATTTGTATCTAATTTTTTAAAAAAATTTTCAAAATATTTTCTAAAATTATTTCCTTTATAAGGAAATTCATTTCAAAGAAATATAAACTATTATTTAAGAATAAATCCTTTATAAATTCTTGCTATGTCGACTACTATTGTAGAGCAAATACAGTAATTATCTTTATTTGTTGGTTGGGGTTTATTGGAAATAAATAAAATAAATTCTGGAGAATAAATAGATAAATAAGTAGAATAAATTCTAAAAAAAAGTGAATTATTTGTTGTTTTGAGTTTTCCGGCTTAGAGACCGCTAAGAGTCAAAATTCTAATTAATTTTAATAAAATATCTAAAATGGTTGTACATTGGAAATCTTATTTAATAATGTTTAATAATAATACAAGTAAAAGCTAATGTATAAATGTTACCGAAGGTATCGACCAACAAAGTTGTTTGTTACCTGTTTTTAGCTGGCATTACGTATGGTATCAAGCTGATTCTAAATTTAAGAAATCTATCCCGGCATGAAAAAGAAAAACTTAACTCTGGTTTTCTGAATAATAAGTCGAGCTCACATTGTTGTCAAAAACTTATGTATTTTCTAAATTTAATGTCGATTTTTTTTCCAAGTGAAATGGCAAAAATGAGAAATGAGAAATGCAGCTGCAAGTCATTCATTGAATTGTTTAACCGTCAATAAATCTTTTATGTTTGCCTTGAATTACTTCAACTCTCTGTCTCTGCAGTATCATCATCAATGGCTCTGTGTCGTTTTTGTGGTTGGGATTGTAAACCAAAGCTGATGTCGTTTGTATCTAAAATACATGACAGCAACATTTTGGAATTGAAGTCAGTCAGTGCTTAAGCAAAAGGGCTGCTCATATTCATATTTTGCTGACGCAGTTCAGACATGGCTTAAAGGATTCAAAAAAAGCTTGAACGACAGAATTCTCTGCAATTGCTGAAAAAAGAGTATTAAAAATATGTGCAAAACGATAAGAAATCTGATTTATGCACAGACATACATATGAATATATTTATATATATATATATATATATGTATTTATACTTATACAGTTATTACTCAAGTGCTTTATTTATGATGCGCTTTGGGTGCAAGGTATAAATATAAAACAAGGCTGCAAATAAAATGCGCGTATTTAAGCATAAAACTCGAACGAAATTCGCTTTATGTGAAAAATGACAAGCGACGCTGTGATTTGCTGTGACGCTGGCAGACATCTATATACAAAAAATAATGTATATACGTTGTATATGTACAGATATATATGTGGACTGCATAGTAATGAGTTATAGTTAGTGCCTCAGCTGCGCGTGGCATGCCGCACATAAACTCAAGCACATTACACACGCACTGATATCAAGTTCTTTTTTCTCCTTTTTCCAGCAAGTCAGGCAATTAATGTCCTTTATGCTTGTCATACATAAATGGGGGCTTAAGCTAAGCATTGAACTCTCTCCAACTCCCACAACTCCCACAACTCCTAACTTTGTGCGCAATGCCTTGACCTTTGCCCTTTGCAGTAACGTTGATATATCGCATCAGCTTTTATAATGCTAGCGTTCATTGACATTGCTATTCCGAATTGATTCTCTTTTCTTTCTTTTTTTAGGAAATCTATCTGTTAAAATCGTTAACTGAAAGCTTTTAGCAACTGCCAAAGAGGCAGACAACAAACTCAATTAGCCAGTTTTCCCTAAGCCTTAAAAACTCAGAGCACGCTCCAAAGCGAAAAACTGAAAACTGCAAACTTTTAATTCAAGCGAAAAACAATTTATTATTCAATATTAGTTTAGTTATATACTTCAAAGTTTTAATTAGAAAGTTGCCAGCGAAGTAACTCATGTTTTATGGCTTATCATCAAGTAGAAATGTTTTACAAAATATTCCGCTGCTTCAAATTGAAAATGTTCATGCCAAAACTTAAGAGGGCCACATTTTTCTACATTTTATTCAGAAAGTACATTTTTAAAATTAAAATTTATGGCTTTCTAAGAAGCTCGAATTTCTGAATTTCGAGGAGGGTTTTTTTAAATTAATGAAAAATATTTTTTTTGGCTTAAATAGAATATAAAATTCATATAGCTTAAATGAATCATGTAAATATTTCCTATACTGTTAATTTGATTAATTCATTTAATTTAATCTGTGTCGACTAAAATTAGTTGACATTAAAAAGATAAATAAATTGTCTAAAAGAAACTTATGTTTTTACGAGGATTCACACAACGGGTTCCTCTGAAATGATTTCTTGTAAAAACAAGGGTTTGCATTTTTTAAGACAATTTTCTAAATTTCAGTTCGATTTTTTTCCGGGTGTATGTATAACATATAGACGCACAATAGGCATGTTAGTGTGAAGAACAAGTGCGGCTAATCAATCAATGCAATCAAGCATAAATTGTCTTAAAACAAAGACCGGGCTAAATATTGAGATGCCATTAACAACAACTGTCAATAGGGCGAGCCGTCGCAACAATGGCGGGCGGAAGCGGAAAAGTCATGTGGCATGTGGCATGTGGCATGCTCTATTTGATGTAGTTACTGTGGGTCACACACACAATACACAGACAGACAGACGGACAGACAGACAATGCCAATGCCACTCAGGCGTGTGCAAACAGACAGGCGACAATCTCGACGCCATCAACGTGCCCCAAACGAGGCATCTTTATCGACGACAAAGACTTCGACTTTGACATACACTTGCCTCGCCCCCTCTCTCTTCCTCAGTGCTCGCACTTACACTTATGAAATTATGCAGAAATATTATTATTGTGCCAGTGTTTCCTCAAATATTTCATACGCGTAAATTGAATAAGAAATGTCCTTACATTTTCTCGCACACAGCTAAAATTGCTATTAAATTGACTCTTCAGGCTGTGACTACGAAAGCCGCTGCCTCAAGCAAAAAACACACACCACACACAACACACCACAAATACCATGTGCGGAAATCACATTTATGCATTTCCCTGTGTATGCAAATGACAAATTGGCTAATGCCAAAGCAAAAGTATCAGGACTGTTCTGATGGAAATGCCAATGATAACGGCTGAAATAGTGCAGCAGGCATTTTTAACATAGATTGGAAAGTGTATAAAAAAAACTAATTAAATACTTCTCTTTATTATTAGTATATATATATATATAAATATAACAATGAATTCATTAACCTACATAAATCTGCAAATGTGCGTCTAATCTGTTTGTCTTTCCGACATAAATGTGAAATCATAATAAAAATAATTAAATTTAGTTTTAATCTAGCGGTGAATCGATTTTTGCATGGCTTCAATTGAACGATGTTCTTCGGTCGTTTTTTTTTTATAAATATAATAATGTTCTAAATCTGCAATCGTATTAAAAATAATTTAATTTAGCATTAACCTAGGGGTGCCATGGCTTAGCATGGCTTAGGGTCTGCCTCGAAACATATTTCAATAAAAAATTTAAATTTAGTATTCATCCTGAGGTGAATCCAAGGTGAATGATGTGTAGCTGCTGTTGGTTCTTTTTATATATGATTCAAATCATTTTTGCCAAATGCTCATATCTCGGTGAAGGAAGGGTGTACGTTCCTCTTCGTTGTTAGAACCAATTTAAGCTAAACAGATTAAAAAAGTTTACAATGAATTTTGAAGAGACAGTTAATAAAAATGACATGCAAAAATTAATGAAACTTTTCTATTTGACTATGCTTACACTCTGATGTCGAAGGTACAAGAGTATATTGGTTTTGTGCAATGTCTGTCCGATCAAAAAAATTAGATAAGATAATTTAAGAGATTTCAAACCACATTGTCGCTTAATATAATAGCATAATAAATATATTATATTATAATTAATATAATATAATTAAATAATCGAGCAGCGCATTCACATTTCTTTGATTAAGTGCTACTTTCAGCCGGTGTCATTGGTGGTCTCATAAATATGCCATTTCAACCTCAAATTGCATGCTAGAGGCATGCCACAGCTCTCTTCCACTCTGTCTCTCTCTCTCTCTCCCACTCTCTATCTTACCCTGAATCTGTCTCGCAGCATTTGGCTGTGCCGCATTCCGAGTGCAGCCTGTCGCATTTACTTGGCCAAGTGAGTGTCCCTCAGCCCCTTGCAACATTGTGATATGGCAGCGAGTCAACTTTGTTGACATTTATGCGCCATCTGGCTGTTGCAAGCAGCCGGGGGTCAGCAGTTATCCATCAGCAGCTTCTGCATTCTTTTGGGCTTTGGCGCTGTCATGCGGGATTTAGCCAACGTCTCTGATTTAAGCTCCAAATGCGCTCACTTAGCACAAAGATGGAGTCTCGAGTACAAAATTGGTTTGCTATGCCTGAGGGAGGGGTGAGTTTGAGAGGGGGAGGAGTTCTAGCTGCGGGGTGCACTGCTCCTTATAATTATCCTTGTTGAATTTTCTAATTAATGCACGTAACGCCTGCAGCGTCTTCCAGTCAAGCCTTTTGCCATTTTGATATTTCACTGGCCACACTTAAAAAAATGGTATTGCAATTATGAAAATCGACCTAGAAAGTTTTCCATGTTTTTTTAATAATTTATAAATATAAAAAACAAACACAATCCCAACAAAAATAGTGATTATTTCTCAAAAGTAGAAATGCAAACCCTGATTCTTAGAAAAAATCATATCCAATATTCAGACGGGTATCAAATCAACGCAAATATAAAAAAATAGGAATAATTTATAAAATTTATTTAAGCCATACGAATTTTATAAACTATTTAAGCTAGAAAAAAGCACCCTGAACGTTAGACATATTTTTCTAAGATTTAGAAAATTGTAATTATGAAATTTTCGAAATCTACTTTCTGAATGCGAATTTATAAAATTTGGTGCGATTTATTTTACTGAGTGTGCCTATTGCGCCTAAAGTTTCATTGACAAACTTTCTGGCAAACTTTTCGAAGTGAACCGCATCGCTTTTCATTAGTCTGCACATAGTGCAAATTCTGAGCAAAAGACAAATATTAATGGCATTTAAATTGAGCAATTATTGAATCGGCCTAATTGAGTTTCATAGTTGAGCTGCAGCAAACATTCGGATTATTAAATTATTTATGAAAGCACTTTGAGCACTTTTGTCCATGCTCACCAAGAACGAAAATATAAATATTTCGTTCATTATTGCGTTATTATCTGCTGATGTTAATTAAAATTGCCTTTAAATATTTGTATATATATATATATATATATATATATATATTGAAAGCAGCAATCGGCATGTATTTAAAAGATTTTAAATTTGGTTATTTACTCAAGTTTCGATTTTCAACAGAAAGTACAAGCAATTATCTTGAAATGTATTGTATGCCAATCAATTTCAGCTTTTAATTTACTAAATAATAATTCATGGCAAGGAGAAAACGAAAATATAAAATTCGAATTTAAATGGCAAACTGTGCAAAATTAAACACAAATGCAAGATGAAAATGCTGGATAACAATTGTTAATATGTTTGATTGAAAAATATTTAAAGTATTAATTATTTTTTAAGTATTAAGAGCTGAAATGACGAAATTTATAATTGTTGAACATACAAGAGGACAACATGGATGAATCCACTGACGATATGAAACTACTTATGATCGTCTTCATTATTATTATGCCTGTCTTAGCACTCTTTTATTCAGGTATTACAAAGCAGCAAAATTTTAACTTTTTTTCTATTGAAAGAGCTGCGCACAAAAGTGTGCTACGTTTTTTTCATAATGCGAGATGAAAGCTGGTTCGACAAATGGAACGCGCTTATTTTTGTCAGCATTAGCTATAATATATTATGTTGTATTATAACAAAATCTGTCCAAAAATTAAAGTGCTCTTCTCTTCTTCTCAAATTTAAAGTGGAACATTTTTAGGAATTATTCGAGCTCTTGTGGCACTATTCATTGGAGCGAGTCTTAGCTCTCTCATGCAAGTTTAACATGGCATGAAATTGTCATATTTCTATTGAAAAAGTTGATCACAAAAGTGTAGTAAATTTTTCAACAGGATTTCATTTTGTCAGCACCAGAAACAATAAATTACTTTGTTAATACAGACAATTTTCGGGAAATTCCTTAAAATTATAAATGAAATAAATAAATGATGCTACCTACATATATATCAAGAGCCATTATTATTGGAATTATTTTCGCACTAGAGAATTTTGTATGCAACAAGTATTGTCTAAGGAAAATGCCGAGCAGGCTAAGCCGTGCATATATGCATGTGCTTGGGGGTCGGGAAATCGCTGTGTGGCAGAATGCAAAATTAGAATTACCGCAACAGTGGAAAACCGCAAACAAACATGCTCCTAGACATGCAGGAAAGGGGGTGGTCATGGGAGAGGCTGGGACGACAGGGGATTGCTGCCTGCCACGATGAGCAATGAGTGGTGCATGTCAACACCATTGTTGTACATGCCGCATACAGCGTCTGTCGTTCCCTCTCCCCATAAGCGCATTTGCGACATACAGTTGCGATCAAAATAATAGCATCACTTCGACATTTTTACTTACGTATGAAAAAATTGACCATTAACTTAGCAATTTTTTCCAATGTTGATTTTTAATATGTATTAATATATATAAATTAAAGTTAGTACTGCTCCACGAAAAGATAAAGAGCCTATAAACATTAAAAAAAATAATAGCACCCGAAATCATTTATTTATTTATAATTTTCTTAATTGCAAGTGCACCTTTGAAAACTGCCGCTATTAATTGTTGCGTTAATTTTCTTCCTCTGTCATAGAACTTAATTTTTTAGCTTAAATTTTTTAAAGTTCAGAAACGGTGAATAAAATTATAGTATTTTGTTTCTTTCTCAGTTTTTGCTTTTATTTAACAATCATATTCCACTTTTAAAAACGGATTCATAAATTTCTTAAACTTAAACTTAAAACTAAAAACAAAGGCACCTTTGAAAACATTTCTTGTGGGAGTGGTGCGATTATCTTGGCCGCATATTTTGCAGATACTGCCAAAAAAGACAAGTGCATCATTCTGTGTTTGGTGTGTGTGTATGTGTGGGTGTTGGTGTGGGGTCTGTGTTGTTGCTACGTGACTGTGTTGCCAATGCGTCTGGCTTACCAAATTCAAAACAGTTGCGGCTAAGCGCCGCTGATGGCCAAGACCAAAAATGTTGCAATGTTGCAATTTGCTAAATTGAAAACACGAAAATGTTAGCGCTGCTCAAACAGAAGCCAAAAACGCTTCAAAGTAGCCGCAAAGTTAATTTGCACCGTGCAGCAGAATTGCTTAGTTGCCCAGTTGCAGAGTGGTGGAGTTGCCAACGCACGCTCGTCACTTACTCATAATGGGACACTTGCTTTGCAAAATGGCGTCCGCACTTTGCGCCACTAATTCACTAATTTCGAGCTACACATGCACAACTACAAAACGCGCACTATTTACGGCTATTTATGGTTGCACACTGTTTTTGGGGCACGTTTCCATCAGCATCCCCCTCCCCCATCAGCATTTGCATGCATTCATGCATGCCGTTGTTGCAGTTGCAACTAATGACGTCTATCGTGTTTGCTGCGCATTCTCAATTAAAAATAACGCCCAACTGTTATGAAGAAGAAAGAAAAACAGGTACAGCCATCTGTAGGCGGGATAGCTCGACTGGGAGATACCCTGCATTTAAGTATATTAACTCTTGATGATTATTATAATTTCTTTATTTATTATTGTTATTATTATTATTATTTATTAATATTATTATAATTATTAATAAATATTATTATAGGGGTCTTCTGTCTGGACTACATATCAAATGAACGATCGATTTCTCCGATTATTATATGTGTATTTAGATTATTTATGTTCTTAATAATAATAGTATTTATATCTATTATGAGTCTTGTGATGTTGCTACTATTTAGCAGAGCAAATAATATGCTCCTTTACCTTTCGATGTCAGAGTATTGAGAACACGTTTTTTAATTAACGGACTTTTCCTGTTGTTTTTCGTCGTTTTGCAATTTTCTTGTGTTAAAGAGCTTAATTTGCCTATGCGAATATTTAACAGAGAGTACGAGTGTGTGTGCGTGGGTGTGTTAACCACAATTATGGCTAATACCTAGAAAACCAATTTGTTTGGCTTTGTTTCTGTTTGCCTGCCTGGCCGCATTGAAATGCATCGATGCGTGCCAATTGCGTAGTTGCCCATTTCCGGTTTTGCACCGCAAAATTTGAGCAGCTTTTTATTGCTAATTATATTGTGCAGCAGTCTTCGCATAATTTACCCATATTTGTGGCAGCCACATAGCCAGCTGTCCCAAGTTATGCAAATTTGCAGCGACGTTGTTTACTGACAGTCAGACAAAATAGAGTAAAGGACTCGTGACTCAGGATACAGGACACAGGATATGTTTACTGCCAGTGTCTGAGTGAACATTGTATGCCATGCAAATTGCTTTAATTAAGCCCATTTGCAAATTTTGCAGCTTGAATTTAACTTCATTCAATTATTTAGCTTCATTCAATTAGAGTTTTCCTGTAGGTAAATCACACTTCGATTTATTTCAGTTATTCTATATTCAGATAGATCGATTTTCTGACAAAGTACTTCATTACTTACAAACAGAGAATCATAGGCTATAAAAAGCAAGAGCTGTGTACTGCAATTTCGAAAGCAACCATTTTAAGTGGTTAGTGCAACAATATTATTTTTGCAATTTCGCGGTCATTCAGCAATCCACACCCATCGCCGCACAACTGTATATGTTGGCTATAGACCAAAATTTGTTAGTCAAAAAGCGCATTAAAATCTTAATCTTCAGTGTGGACATTAAATCTACAAGCACAATGGCCGAAGGGAGCACAAGTGCCACACCCCACAGAGTAGCCCATAAAACTTCAGCGAGAACAAAGCAATTTCACACGCTCATGAATGGTAAAGTAACACACGCACACACACCCACACACACAAGAGATTAAAGAGAGGAGAGAGATAGAGACATAGAGAGAGGATACAGCCATACAGAGTTCAAGAATTTATTACCCAATTTGAAATTGCAAACGAGAGCGTGATAAACCTCGAGGTAGTTTTTGTTGTCATATATACCCTTTGCACGAAGCAATGCGAGTGCATATACACTCAGCACAAAATTCGACCTACAAATTAGAAAGTTTTTCTTATTTTTAGAAATTATTTTTAAATATAATAAAATAATTTTAGATAATTTAAAAATGCTTGCCCAAAATCAACAATCCCAAAAATATGCTATTTTTTTTTCTATTCTTTTGAAATTTTTTCTATGAATATGAAATGCATTTCTAAAAAGTGGAAACGCAAAAAAAAAATCACATCGGAGTTTATTTACATCATTTATTAATTTATATAATGTAAAAAGAAAATAAATTAAGTAGAAAATAAAATTGAATATTTAAATTTTAATTAAAAGTATGAGAAATATTTACAAAATATATATTTAGCTATATACATTATATTTCAACTAGAAAACAAATACCATAGAAAGTTTTTATAAATGCAAAAACCTGTTTTTTAGAAAGCTACAAACTTAAATTTAAGAAATGTACTTTCTTAATAATAGGTTGAGGTATTCTTGTCACAAAAATATGGCAATTTTGTAGGGCTTAGTTCAGGAGCTTAGACAATAACAGAATCTTGTGCAGGGTATTCATTAGTCGAGCAAGGGCCATAACATTGAAACTCTAACTTGTGCTTGATGCAAAACAACATTGTTTATGGCAAGCGGAAAGAAAGGCAGTAGGAGGTGAATCAAATCAAATCATGCAAATGCAAGTCAAACAATGCACACAGAAACTGCTGAAATTTGTGAAAATAGTGAAAATCAATGAAAGTGATTTCGGGGCAAAGACAAAGGGAAAATAGGGGGCGATAAAGCATGAAGATCGACTGTCTGAGACTTTCTCTCCCGACCGATAGTCAAAGTTCAAGTCAAGGTGAGTGCAGCAAATGCGCCAAAGCCTTTCTATGGAAATGCCACAGGCATTTTAATGCAAATCTGCAAAAGTGGCAACTGTAACCTCAACCCTCATACCCCGCACACACACACGCCCTTTTTCCATTCCGTTTCGTTGAAGCGCAAGCCAATTTCATTTCAATATTTTGTCCGCTTAAAGTTGTTATTCGCCGCGCTGCCTCTCTCTCTCCTTCTCTCTGGAACACTCTCTACACTCTGAAAAAAATCGATCATTTTTCTTTTTGCTCAATAGATGAATTTAAATATATTGGCCAGATTCTCGAAATACGTACGGGCTGTAGCCAACAAATTTATTTCCAACTGCACATTTCGATACGAATTTTTTTAATTTATTTGGTGAAGTACGGAGAAGTTCAACCAAAAAGCCACTGAATATGGGAGTAAGCCACTTGAATGTGGTTAGACTTGGCAATAATAGAAGAACATTTTAATATTAAACATAACAAAAACGCATATCTGAGGCACATCAAAAATGAAATACCATTGTAGACCGTACTTAATCTGTTGACTTCTAAATTGTTTGTTTTCAGATCGAAATATTATGTTTTTGTAAGTGTTAAACATACTTTTATTTATATTGGATTTGAAAAAAACAATTCAATCGAAACCACTGCTGGAATTTACTACTCCGCTATTGCTACGCACTTTAACAGAGCAACAGAATAGCAGACTACTGAATTAAAGGCTTTTTCACTCTGCTATATAGCAGTAGCAAGAACAAAAAATCTCCATGCGGCTCTCGCTGTAGCTGTAGCAAAATCATAAGGAACGGGAGCAGAGATAGAGCATAGCAGTCTGTGCTACTACTATAGTGATCGCATTTTTACTTTGCTCTTTCGCTTTACGTAGGTGCTATCAGAGCCATGTTCGTCCATTCGGCTAGTGATGCTGATGAATATATATAAGATAACATATTTACCTTATGCTTTACAAACTAGAATACAAAATTGAATACCTTCTTCAATTGAAATGATTTAAGCGCATAACATTGCTATTATAGATATTCATAGCTATCCATTAATTTCTATATTTATATGCTACATGCTACATAAATCATACTAATGTAATTGTAGCTTTTGCAATGATTATGCAAAACCAATTCACTTCGCTAATTCCGAATCAAGTGTAGATAGATTCACTGTATATATATTTTTGTTGCATTCAAGTAGCTATTTAAGCGGTCAAGAAATACAAACGTTTTTTCTCTCTTTTACGTTACAGACTTTGAGCAAGCTGAAATTATTTTAGGATAACAGGACGTAGCGACAAATCAAACAGAAGCGTTTGCTGTTAAGCGACTGTCAAGGATTAGGGCAAGTGGTTGTTTAAAGCCGCCCTTACAACAGAAGCGAACGTGCCTCAACTCAAATCAAGGCGCGAATGCAACGAGCCTAAAGCAACAGGTGATACACCGTAAATCCTGCATGGGGATGGGGTCAGTCTCATCAATTACCCCTGCTAGTAGTCGACTAAAAGCTTAGTCGGAGTAGTAGAAGGCGTAAGGCGACAGACGACAGACGATAGAAGAGCGCAACTGGTAGCCAGAAGTTTTGCGAGCAAAAACCACATAAGTGGCCAACTACGTGACTTAATCAGCACCAACGTAATCAGCATCAGCAGCTGGAGCAGGAACAGGAGCAGAAGTAGTAAGTGGAGCAGAAAGAGGAGCAAAAGCAGCAGTAGTAGCTAGAGCAGTAACAGTAGCAAGAGCTAGAGTAGTAGTAAGAGCAGCAGCAGTGGCAGCTGTAAAATCAGGATCAGTAACACTAGCAAGAGGAGGAGGAGCAGGTAGCTGTAACTGTAGCTGTAGCAGGTGCAGTAGGAGTAACAGGAGCTGTAAAAGCAGAAGCAAACGCAATGTATCAGGAGCAAAAGCAGTAGCCGCAATAGGAGTAGCATCCAGATTAACAGCAATAGGTCTGGTAAAAGATATAATTAGCGGTCGTAGCAGTATTTCCAGGGGCAATAGCAGTAGAAGGAACAGTAGCAAAGTAGCAACATTATCAGTAAAAAAAAAGTAGCAACAACGAGCTTGCTAGACATATGCGATGTGTACAAAGCTCTCACAAAACATAGCTAAAGCATATATCCAAGTGCACTGAGCGAAAAAAAGCATGACCGATGTGTCAGCTACTGCAGACGGCGCCGGCGGAACACTAAATACTGAGGAGCCACTTGAGCCGGCGTCCATGACAACAACAACAGCAACAGCAACGACGACTGAAGCAGCAGCAACAGCAGTCTCTGCAATGTCTTCAACAAAACCACTAACCAATGGTGCCAACAAGATGCCACAAACAGCAACAGTGGCTGCAACATCAACAGCTGCAACTGTATCTACAGTAACAGCAGCAACCACAAGCAATCAAGTCAAAATGGAGCGTCACTTGCCGAGTAACAACAATCAACACGCAGCCGCAGAATTGTTGCCACAGGTCTCCTCCACGGAGACGACGCCACCTTCGGCAACCTGCGCTTCAAATCCCGTGGCAAGTTCCATTGCCAGTTGCAGCAAATCCGATGTAGATGAGGTCGCTCGCCTGTTTGAGGATAAGCCAGAAGCCTTTGAGAAATGGCTCACGGAACGTGCACCGCCCGAGGCGTTGAGTCGCCTCCACGACTACATTGAGAGCCGCAAAACGTTGCACAAGCGTCCTTCTGTCACATCGGATTTGTTTCAACAGTGGATGGCCACACCCACACTGCAACAGGTGAGTCTCTATCAAATACTGTACCTACTACATTCAGGGATAAACTTAGAAATTCTAACTTCTGGAAATAACATGTAAAAATACGAAAAATGGTTATAATGAGAAAGGCATTTTCCTGTTTTTCACAACTGTTTTCCTGTTGTTTAGTAACTTAATTTTATACCATTAACCCATTAAAAATTGGTAAAAAGGGTATAATGGTTTTGTGCAAATGTATATAACATGCAGAAGGAAGCATCTCCGACCCCATAAAGTATAAATATTCTTGATCAGGATCAACAGATCAGAGACTATAAGAGCTAGAGACTTCAAATTTGGAATAATACCCGGCGCAGATCAAGTTTGATTATTTTATCGATAACTGCCTCCGTTTCTGGAATATCGATTCATTTCGATTTCAAAATCGGATAAGAAACACTGAAGTTATAGTCGAAAGTAGATTCGCATATTGAACTCCTTTCTATCAGCAGCCGCAAGCATTTTCTGTATGCATTAATAAACGAGCGCATGTGTGAGAAAGAGATGGCATGATAATCGCCGCGAGCGTCAATATGTTTTTGTGTGCATTCTGCAGAGCCCTGTTACCTACAATTGCGTGTACATGCATAAGTGTATATATGTATGTACGTATGTATATACGTAAGTATGTGCACGTGTTTGTAGCCAGTAAGCTCGGGTCAGTTCGAGCTTGTGAATAAAAATATGCGATGGCTAGTTTAGTTTCACTCTGCAGTCGCTCTGAGTCGATGTCACTCGACATACAGCATTTTTACTTGATATAAGTGAAATATGTTTTCCCTCGCTTTCCAGGAGAAGTGTTTTTTTTTGTTTTCATTTTGTATTATCAATTGATAAAAGCTAAAAAGTACAATTCTTATTTTATGCTTTTATTCTTTCTGAATAATAGAGAAGAAGAGTTACCCAAGGCGCCAAAAGCATGTCGATTCTTAATTTAAGGGCTATGAGACGAGCTCACTCCACAACAACACAAATCAAAATTCCGTGCAGGGATTGATTACCATTTGCTGCACTGTTTGTAGTTTTAAACAGTTTACATAGCAAGAACGGAAGAAATTTTAAGATTTAACTAAAAATCTGTTTTTCGTTGCATAATTTTAGAAGTGCAAATTTATCTAAAAACATTGTAGCATATTTGAAGGCTGCTAAGCAAACCAAACAGCATTGAATGGCTCTTAAGATCAAGCATTTAAACACCAACTGATATTGATACTGATACTGGCGAATTGTTCCTCACGCCGGTTGTTATCTTTGCTTCAGCAGGTGGGGTGGCTGCGGTTGTGGCTGCGCCGGGTGATGCGGGGGCTGTTGTTGGTGCTGCTGCGGTAGGTGCTGGTGTTGGTGCTTCTGCGGTAGGCGCTGTTATTGGTACTGCTGCGGTAGGTGCTGGTGTTGGTGCTTCTGCGGTAGGCGCTGTTATTGGTACTGCTGCGGTAGGTGCTGGTGTTGGTGCTTCTGCGGTAGGCGCTGTTATTGGTACTGCTGCGGTAGGTGCTGGTGTTGCGGCTTGGCAATCGCTGCCTCTAAGAAGGCAAATGGACAAAAAGGCCCAGCCAGGGATCACCATTTGAATTCTCATCTCGATGCCAATGGTTTGGATTGAATGTCTTACTGCCTCTGCGGCCGCACCTTTTATATCGATTTTGAGTTGGCCAATATTATTTGACTTTTTTGTTTTAGCATTCAAATTTACACAGCTATGCCAACAAATGTAGCATGAGAACAATTAAATAATTTACTTATTTAATACTTCTGATGGATCAGCAGCACAATGCAAATAATCGAATTCGTGTTTATTAACCGAGGTCATTATCGCTTCATATCGCAAACGGGCAAGTCGACGAGTTGAGTATATCGAGGGTTCTTATAGATGCTACTGTGTTGATCAGTATTATTTCAGAAAAGTTAGCAATTTTCTAAAAAAAAAAAAACAGAAAAGTAAAAAGTAAAAGTAAGTATTATTAAATGAATAGTATTTTATAGTCACTAATCTGCTGAAAAGGTTTAATTCAAATTGTTCGTCTAATCCTTTCGGGGATATTACATTTTGGCAAGAGCATCGAATAAGCGGCACAGCGCTGCACGCAATTTCTCTCATTTCTTATTATTATTATTATTATTAGACCAGTTGTGCATACAAATTTCACTGAAATAAACAGCATACACTTAAATCTGGGGGTGTCTGCCAATTTCTTGCATTTATTTACTTATGTTCCCCAATCTATATACAGTGAGCGACAGCTCAAGTCGAGCAGTGTCAAGTAAATAATGTAATTGCCTGCCATAAACTAATTATTCATTATTTTTCAAAAATTCCAAATACCGATGGTAGGTACATGTATTAACCACCAATATGAATGGATGACCCTCATAAACTGAGGTTTCCCCACCTGCTAGGTAGGATTATGTAAAAATGTAGCCTATTTTTAGGTTATTTGGACCAGGTACTTTATGGACACCTGGGAGCCATAGAACCCGGATTTTTTACCTAAAGTTGAGTATTTTCGGAATAAATAGATCAATACTTCGTAGTCAGTTTAGTTAAATCCTGCATCTCGGGTGCAATAAGCCAACAAGGACTATGGACAAACGGACTACCATTGAACAACGGAAACTCATCCTGAAACACCACAAAAACGGATATTCACATCGCCCAATAGCTGAAATCGTCAATCTGAGCAACTCAACCTTGTATAACATCATTCGGCGCTTCGTCGACGCAAATCGGATGGAGGGCAAGGGCAGAATGGCACCAAACCCGATTTTCACCGAAGAGGAGGAGCGGAGGATCATCAGGAAAATAAGGGCACATCCCAAGCTATAGACTCCAAAAATGACTTAACAGGTGCAGGATGAAATGGGGAAAAAGTGCTGTGTGAAACTGTGCGCATGGTCCTGTGCAAACATGACTTCAATGCCCGAGTACCACGGAAAAAGTCCTTTATAAGCGCATCAAATAAAGGGACTAGGATGACGGTCACCAAAACCCACTTGGACAAGGATTTGGAGTTCTGGAACAGTCATACTTGCATATGAGTCCAAATTCATAATTTTTGGCTGGGACGGACGGAATTATGTGGGGCTACAATCCAATACTGAGCTGAATCCGAAACACATATGGCAGGCAATTACTTTTTCCTTTGACACTGGTTTCTTTGAGCTGTGAGCCACTGTATATGGTATCGGGTATAGTATCGGGACAAGGGCAACAACCAAAATATGCATTTATTTTTTTTTTATTAATTTGTGATAAATTAGGCATTTTAATTGTGTTCCTATTTAACATGAATTTGACTATTGCAATTTATGTCTTTTGCGACGGAACAAATCGGTTTGATATTCATCAATAGAGAAATGCATTTGCGGCTCAATTGTCAATGTTATTCCACACCTCTGATTTCTATCCCTGAACCAATTGAAGTCACCAAATCTATAACAGTCGGTATAAGCATACCAATCTTAAGAGGTAGAAAATAACAGACACATTTTCTGTAGATTGCTTGAGAATTATGCAACTGGTTAAGCACAGCGTATTGTCATATGGACCAATGCACTATGTCCGTTTGACCGACCGCTTCTAAAATAATGATTGAGTTGTTTAGGATCGCAAGTAAAAATGGTAGGCAAAGGCTGGCTGCTTTAAAACTGGCACACGCTCTTGCAAAGGCTGACTGACATAAAACTGATTTAGGTTTTGTTTTAGTGTTCAGAGTAAAATTTTTAAAAGCATGAATCTAGGCGTACAGATTTATTTTAAGCTAAGTCCGGTAGGTACGTACGCTGGCAATCCTGCCATATATTTTATTTATTTAATGCCGAGCAATTTTTGGTGGCAACGTTGTAGCAAGAGACCAAACTGGCAAATAAGAGAGCTAAAGAGAGCGCAAATAAGAAAGACAAAGTAAGAAAGAACCGAAACAGAAAAATGAAGTGTTACAATTGCGGTAAAATTGGTCACATTGCTGCCGAATGTAGGTCCAAAGCGAAAGAAGAGAATGTAAAAGAAAGAGACGCAAAATCATATTTCATGTTGCTGAGTGCAAAAAACAGTGATTGGCTGCTTAACAAGTCAGCGTGGTGCTTAGATAGTGGCGCCACAGCTCATATGTGTGCAAATCAAAATATGTTTAATTCGTTTGAACAATGCACTGATAAAGTCACACCTGCTGGTGAGAAGTCACTAGCAGTAGTCGGACGAGGAGACGTCATGATTAAAATGAAATCTTCAACAGTAAAACTTACAAACGTTCTTTATGTACCACAATTACAATGCAACTTTATTTCGGTGAACAGATCAGTAAAAGGAGGCTGCACTGTAACCTTCAAGAGCAGTCGTGCGTGTGTATGTGACGAAAACGGTAAAATGCTGATTATTGCAAATCAGATAAGCAATTTATTTCTGTGTGAAATAACCAAATCAAAGCAGTGAGGACATTATAAAATGGCATAAGAGATATGGACATCTGAACATGCTAAGCCTCAAAGAGTTAAATAATATGAAATTGGTGCGTGGAGTGAACTTCTACAGCACAACCGAATTTGACTGTAAAATATGCCTACAGAGTAAGTGTTGCGCGAAGCCATTTAGTATGTCGGTCAGCAAAAGTGAGGATGTTTTAAACCTCATACATAGTGATGTTTGCGGCCCTATAAACATATGTTCAAACGGAGGCTCACGTTACTTTGTTACCATGATTGATGATAAGTCACGTTATGTTCACGTATATTTTATCAAAAATAAATCAGAAGTTCTAAATGTGTTTAAAAACTATAAGAACATGGTGGAATGCCAAACGGGAAAACGGATCTAAGTACTTCGCAGTGACAATGGCAGAGAATATGTTAACAACGAGTTTGACGTATTTCTGAGACAAAATGGGATCGTCCGCCAATTGAGTGTGCCACACACACCACAGCAAAATGGAGTTGCAGAAAGGATGAATCGCACCCTCGTGGAGATGGCGCGATGTCTGCAGCTAGACGCCAAACTTAAAGAAAGTTTCTGGGCAGAAGCTGTACGCACGGCAGCTTATCTACGTAATAGATCGCCTACAAAAGCTGTGCACCAGAGTACGCCATATGAGTTATGGACCGGGCGGAAGCCATCAGTTGGCCACCTTCGTACATTTGGGTGCTTGGCGATAGCGTTGGACAAGACACAGAATCGGAAATTTAGACCGAAGGGTATAGAATACATACTGCTTGGATATGCAGATCAAGCTAAAGCATATCGAATTTACAACAGCGCCAGTGGCAAAATTATCGTAAGCCGTGATGTATATTTTGTTGAGTCAACAGCGGAATCTAGTGCAGTTGATTTATCCGTAATAACCGATCCTAATTACAACAAGAAATTTACAGAAGAGCAGTCCAATAGAAGCAGCAGCAGAGGCAGCAGCAGAGGCAGCAGCCGGGGCAGCAGCAGATCCAGCAGCAGAGGCAGCGATGAAGATGACAATAACACCGATACCAATAAATCGGGTGGCAAAAGTAAAGCGAATGGTGATGAGGATCACGAAACCAACAAAAGATATATCATCAAGAAAAGTAACCGGCTTGAAAGAACCAGTGGGCAAGGATGGCGAAGACCAGGCGACAAGCGGCACTAGGTGAATCTTCTGGGCAGTGATGACGTCATAACACCAGCAACTGTGGAAGAAGCATTTGAAAGTCCACAGGCGATCGAATGGCATAAGGCCATGGCAGAGGAATTCGGAGCACTGAAAGTGAATGGAACTTGGGAACCAGCCGAATTACCATCCAATCATAAGGCGATTGCACTAAAACGTGACAAAAATGGCACCATAGAACGATACAAGGCTAGGCTAGTGGCAAAGGGCTGCAGCCAGCAACATGGAGTGAACTATGCCGAAACGTTTTCGCCAGTAGTGCGATATGCGACAATAAGGATGGTGTTGGCCATAGCAGCTGAACTGGAGCTACATGTGCACCAACTTGATGTATCCACGGCATATCTAAATGGAGAATTGCAAGAGGATGTTTACATGAAGCAACACCTCATGTTTGAAGAACAAGGAGTGTCTGTTCTCAAACTTCGAAAGTCCTTATATGGGCTAAAACAGTCTGGACGGATGTGGAACAAGAAGCTGAAGGAGATGATGACGAAAATTGGATTTTCAGCCCGTCCAAGCGAGCTGTGTGTATGTTCATTCTTGGAGGTAGCGCATTCTCATGGGAAAGCAGGAAGCAATCGTCAGTAGCACTAAGTAGTACTGAAGCCGAATATATTATGTAAAGAAATGAACATATACAGAAATTCGAAAAGTATTGTAATTCCTGGCGATAATTTGAGCGCTATGAACTTAGTTAAGAATCCAGTTTACCATGCAAGAAGTAAGCATATAGATATACGTTATCAGTTCGTGCGAGAAGTTTTCAGTAAGCTTGTGATTCAGCTGGAATATTGTCCAACGAGTCAAATGATGGCAGATATCTTAACTAAGAATTTAAACAAGTCAAAACATGAAAATTGTAATAGAAATTCAATAATGTGTATTGAGGGGGAGTGTTGAAAATATCAATATAACATTATTGATTACTTATGTTAATAACAGGGATTATGATACTGCGATCGATACCCCAACTACCACCACTAGATGTAAGCATACAGTGAATAAATCCTCTTCTTTGTCAAACCGCTAAAACAAGCGCATCACTTTTTGCCGCGTAAAAAAACCCAACATAATTAAATCAAATAGTATTGCCAAATTCGTATTTATCAACTGAGGGTGTTAACCTTCCATTCATATTATATATATATATCAAACCCATATAGATGCCAGAGAGTTCATCAGTATTCCTTCATAAAGTTCTCAACTATATAACAAAAAGTTAAAGTATTAAAACAAATTATTTATTTACTCGTTTGGGGAAATTTAATTTTGACAAGTGTATTGAATTGCCAGCACACGACAGACGTCAGTTCCTAATATTGTTTTCCTTAAATATTTAATCAACTGTTCGTTGCAAGCAGAAAATGTCGTATGTATTTCTGTTGTTGCCCTAAGTATTAGTCTTTGTCTATGTCTTAAAACAACCATTGTTAAACAACTTTAGTTTATTTGCAATAGACCAGCTTCGTGACGTGAATGAACCTCGTGAAGAATTAATTTGCACCTTAACGAATACTACGGGCATATTCAACATTACTGCAAGTTTTCAGTTATGCAGGACAAATGACGACTCAAATACGATCAAATCTCCGGCCGAAAGCATATTTCTAAAAATCAGGGTTTTTCTTTTCTTAAATTATTAAAACTGTCTGGTTTCCAGGTTGTTTTTTTAACAAGCAACTCTAACGTTAGCTTTCATGACGCAATATTATTATTAAGCATTAGTATTTCATTTTAGATAGCTTATAAAAATGCAAACGAAACTAATTTAAATAATTAATCTAAACACATCCGCCCACTTCCCTATTCATCACTGAATGATTTAATGCATTTTCTTCGAGCTGATTGCCTACCACCATTGATATCGATCGAAATCGATATCGCATGTTATGTAGGAGTGGCATGTCATGTTGCAGTTGTTATGTTACAAGTGCTACATCATTAACATCCTGCTACAACTCGGCCATAATGTCATTTAACATTTAAGAGTTTACCATAATTTTCATTTAACTTCTACTAACAATTTACTCATTAATTGGTTTCACAATGCTCGTCGATTCAGCATGCTGTTATTGCAATGCCGTTCAATTAGTGGGTATAATTTGGCAACATTCTCCAATTGGCAAATCATCCGTTGCCTGTTGTCGTTGTCCGCTTCTCTGCACATTCGCTGTTGCTGTTATTTTGAACAGTCAGCTGCAAGCGTTGCTGCTCGACTCATTTTTTCACTAAAAGGGTTGCACCCCATCAATTATCGAGACCAAAAATGTCATCACGATTCATTTCCGAAATTTGTGGTGTAATTTAATCAATTAATTAATTTATTAATGATTAAAAAAAACAATCAGTTAGCAACTCTGAGCGACTAGCGACTCCCACACTAGTTGTTCCACTTCACGCACACTAAGAATGTAAGTTAAAACAGACAAGCAAAGATCCTAAAACAGTCATATCCCTGATATAAGTAAATATAATAATTCCTCTAGTACACCCAAGTTAAACATATGATATGAGATTGATCCATTATAAGCTATATATTTATACATATATATTTACGATATTGCCGGCATAAGCTTCTCATTGAAATTGAAATAAAGTTAAAGTGATCACTAATTAATATAATTAATATTTTAAAATATTGGCAAACCAACAAATATCAAAGAATTATTTTAGCGTTTAAATATAAGTTGGCGTGAATAAAAGTAATTTAATGAACCACCAGATAGAAATTTGATTTTGCATTGTATTTACCATATTGATCGAAGCTGGTTTTTAAAGGTATACTGAGTATACCCTGCCAATCATCCACTCGACCATAGTACATAAGGGGAGACTCAATATCAGTCAAAAATATTCTCAATCACAACTCCAAATGAGCATAAAAACACGCATTACTGGTAATTTGGGTTCGGAAAATGTGTTATCATCTTTCGACGGATTGCTTCTATGGCAGCTATATGACAGTGATATGAACTGGTCGGCTCCTATCTACTGCCTGCAGCAAAGGGACGGATATGCACCAAGTCATCATGAAGATAGCTAAACATCTGAGGGACCACTTTGCACTGTAAGCGGCACACGAGCGAAAATTAAAATTAGCGACAACTTTCGAGTTTTAACTAAAACGAATTTTATGTTGCACGATTTTAGGAGTGCAAATTTATGTTAAGACATTCTTGCATATTTATCGGCTGCTAAGCAAACGCAACAGCATTGAATGACTCTTAAAGTTAAACGGTTAAGCCACAACTGATACTGATACTGATACGTATAGCCCGACACAGAATTCTACATATTTTAACATAATCCTCAACATAACAAATCCATCAAGATTTTGGAATCCAATATAGAGTTTTATTCAAATTATTAGAATGGCGTTTCGCATTAACTATGCTTTAACCTCTATTTCTCCTGATCCTGTTCGTGTTGCCGCTTCTGTTCCTTAGTCGCCTCAGCCTTTGTTGCCTCCGCCTTCTATTCGCAGCCCTCTGTCGAGTAGCTCTCTGACGAGCAGCCGTCTTACGAGCAGCCGCCTGACGAGCAGCCCTCCGACGAGTAGCCCTCTGGCGTCTTCTCAAACGACGAATTGTGGCCCTCATGCGTCTCACCTGAGCCGGAGAATTGGAACCAGTACCCGATCCGCCGGTACTCGCCGCCGTTGTTTCATCGGTTCCACCGGCTGCTGCTGTTGTCTCTGCTCCAGCAGGTGGGGTGGCTGCGGTAGTGGTTCCGCCGGGAGGTGCGGGGGCTGGTGTTGGTGCTGCTGCGGTAGGTGCTGGTGTTGGTGCTGCTGCGGTAGGCGCTGGTGTTGGTGCTGCTGCGGTAGGTGCTGGTGTTGGTGCTGCTGCGGTAGGTGCTGGTGTTGGTGCTGCTGCGGTTTGGCAATCGCTGCCTCTAAGAAGGCAAATGCCCAAAAAGGCACAGCCAAAGATCACCGTTTGAATTCTCATCTCGATGCCAATGGTTTGAATTGAATGTCTTACTACCTCTGCGGCAGCACCTTTTATAGCAATTTTGAGATTGCCAATTGCTTGTCTTTTTGTCTTGGCATTCAAATTTACGCAGCTGTGCCAACAAATGGGTTATGTAAACAATTAAATAACTCTGTTTTCGAAACCTTTTCGTTGATCGGGCATCACAATAATATTAATCAAAGTTCTGCGAAGGAGGCTATTAGATCACAAGCGATCGCATAGTAAACATTTTAATAAACATATTTGCAAGTATAGTTTTAATGGATACATTTTTTATAAATATATTTTCTGGAATAATTACGTTAATAGTATTTTGATGCAACGGCAGATCACTGTAATAGTAAATGTAGTAAATCAGATTGTTCGCTAATAATGCTGATGTAGTCTTCTTGAGCAAATTATATTTTGGCAAGGGCATTGAATAACATGCACAGCAAAGATGGCAGTTTCGCGTATTTGTATTCAGTATTTAACAAGCTGTTCCTGAAAATAGTGTCGACCAGCTATTCAAATAAAAAAATTCAACCACATTATAAACACGCACGTGTTGTTATTTGAATACCTTTGAACATATTCGAAGGCTATCAACAGTGTTGAACAAAAGTTGAACTTTTTTCCAAATTAAATTTAATATTGCAAAACTTTCAAGAGAGTAAGTTTGGAATATAAGTACTCGGATACCACAATAAGCTTATCTTATACTTTCGGAAACTCTCCCATTTAGAAAATATCGATACAAATGAGTTTAAATGGCTATAAAAATGTCATCAAAATCGGATGAGAAGCAGTTATATCTATCTAAAAGATAGAAAATATTCTAACTTCTGGAAATAACATGTAAACATACGAAAAATGGTTATAATGAGAAAGGCATTTTCCTGTTTTTCACAACTGTTTTCCTGTTGTTTAGTAACTTAATTTTATACCATTAACCCATTAAAAATGGGTAAAAAGGGTATAATGGTTTTGTGCAAATGTATATAACATGCAGAAGGAAGCATCTCCGACCCCATAAAGTATAAATATTCTTGATCAGGATCAACAGATCAGAGACTATAAGAGCTAGAGACTTCAAATTTGGAATAATACCCGGCGCAGATCAAGTTTGATTATTTTATCGATAACTGCCTCCGTTTCTGGAATATCGATTCATTTCGATTTCAAAATCGGATAAGAAACACTGAAGTTATAGTCGAAAGTAGATTCGCATATTGAACTCCTTTCTATCAGCAGCCGCAAGCATTTTCTGTATGCATTAATAAACGAGCGCATGTGTGAGAAAGAGATGGCATGATAATCGCCGCGAGCGTCAATATGTTTTTGTGTGCATTCTGCAGAGCCCCGTTACCTACAATTGCGTGTACATGCATAAGTGTATATATGTATGTACGTATGTATATACGTACGTATGTGCACGTGTTTGTAGCCAGTAAGCTCGGGTCAATTCGAGCTTGTGAATAAAAATATGCGATGGCTAGTTTAGTTTCACTCTGCAGTCGCTCTGAGTCGATGTCACTCGACATACAGCATTTTTACTTGATATAAGTGAAATATGTTTTCCCTCGCTTTCCAGGAGAAGTGTTTTTTTTTGTTTTCATTTTGTATTATCAATTGATAAAAGCTAAAAAGTACAATTCTTATTTTATGCTTTTATTCTTTCTGAATAATAGAGAAGAAGAGTTACCCAAGGCGCCAAAAGCATGTCGATTCTTAATTTAAGGGCTATGAGACGAGCTCACTCCACAACAACACAAATCAAAATTCCGTGCAGGGATTGATTACCATTTGCTGCACTGTTTGTAGTTTTAAACAGTTTTAAGATTTAACTAAAAATCTGTTTTTCGTTGCATAATTTTAGAAGTGCAAATTTATCTAAAAACATTGTAGCATATTTGAAGGCTGCTAAGCAAACCAAACAGCATTGAATGGCTCTTAAGATCAAGCATTTAAACACCAACTGATATTGATACTGATACTGGCGAATCTCTAATTATAGCCCAACATGTAATTCTACATTTCTCAATAAGTTAAAGAAATAATAAGTCAATAATGTTTTTGGAATGCAATATAAAATTTTATTCAAACTATTTCAATGGTGTTTCGCTTTATCTTTGCTTAACCACTGAGGAGCCTGTTGATCGGGTTCCTGTTAACATTAACATAGTTTCGATTACGAAGTCTCCTGTTGGTGTTTAATCTTCTTCGCAGATTTCTGTTACGAGTGTTTAACCGCCTTTGATTCCTGCGTAGATTTTGCGCGCGTTTCCTTGAACGAGTTAGCCGGCGTCTCAAGCGCCGAATTCGCCTCCTGTTCCTCACGCCGCTACCTGAACCGCCGGTGTTTGCCACCGTTGTTTCATCGGTTCCAGCGGCTGCTGTTGTCGTCTCTGTTCCAGCAGGTGGGGTGGCTGCGGTTGTGGCTGCGCCGGCAGGTGCGGGGGCTGGTGTTGGTGCTGCTGCGGTAGGTGCTGGTGTTGGTGCTGCTGCGGTAGGCGCTGGTGTTGGTGCTGCTGCGGTAGGTGCTGGTGTTGGTGCTGCTGCGGTAGGTGCTGGTGTTGGTGCTGCTGCGGTTTGGCAATCGCTGCCTCTAAGAAGGCAAATGCCCAAAAAGGCACAGCCAAAGATCACCGTTTGAATTCTCATCTCGATGCCAATGGTTTGAATTGAATGTCTTACTACCTCTGCGGCAGCACCTTTTATAGCGATTTTGAGATTGCCAATTTGAGTTGTCCTTTTGTGTTGGCATTCAAATTTACGCAGCTGTGCCAACAAATGGGACATGTAAACAATTGAATAACTCTTTTTTCTGACATCACAATAATAATAATCAAATAGCAGTGCCAAATTTAGAATTTAAGCAGTTTCTCCTATTTTTTATGAAATATTTAATCAGCTGTTCCTGAAAATAATGTGAAAATATGCAAACAAAAAAATTCAATACAAAATTTTTAGAATAAAAACAAGTCTATGTGTTGTTTGTGAACCTTTGCATATATTTTATGGCTATTGACACTGTTGAGCAATGGTTGAACTTGCGATTTTTGGCGATTGAATTTGTGAATACGAAAATGCTTTTCGCATGTATTATGTATAATTTTAAATAGTGTGTGTGTTTTTATTTTGTTACTTTGCCGATTCCAATTTATATTAAGTTAATTTTTGAAAAATATGTGAAATCGTTCCTGTCGGGCTTAACATAATAGTGTAATACCAGCTGATAACAGGTGGGGAAGATCCTTCTTAAATGTAAGCACATGTACATCCGTTCTTTTCTGTTTTACCCTGAATCGTTTACAAATGGGTAAAAGTGATATATATGTATATATATTCTTGATCGGAATTAGCAGCCCAGTCGATCAAGACATGTCTGTCTGCGTATTTATCTGTCTGTCGGTATGAACAAACTGATCTCGGAGATGAAAAATAAGTTCATTACATTGATATGTTGGTGATTAAAATATTTGTAGTATGAACTTATGATTACTGATTCCTTACTTACCAGCAAGAGTATCGGTCTTAAAGGGACCTTCAGTCTTCTATCTTTTCTATATTATATAGCCCTTGTTCTTTTAGCTTTTAGCTTTTAGCTTTACCTCCATTTTGATTCAAATACTATCTTATTAACATACGTACTTCGAAAATCCATATGCCGCAACTAAAATATGGCTGTAGCCCAGCAATCCTTTTTTCCGTCCTTTATATTTACGATTATGCACCTTTCGCCACAATCGATCCCAGTAAAAACTGTCTCTTTTAATTTCGGAGTAAAATACTACTTTTCGATTGTATCTTGTATTTCCTTAACAGAAATATGTCCTGGCTTATGCGCGTTAACTATTATTTTTTAAACCACTTGTACAGGTATACGATGTCTCTAACTTTTGTCCATTCATCAATTCATCATCAACTCCGCATTTCGTATGGCTAAATGCTCATGGATTAGGTCTTTAACAACGTACACAGGATATTCACTTAGAACAATTCCCAATCTCTTATAATTCTTTGGCTACTCTTGCTTCTGCACCCACTGCTTAACAAAAATCATTCGATTGTTCGGCCCCAAAAAATCTGCGTGTGTCGATCGAGGTTCGGTGAATGTTGGCGAGCTAGGCTTCTTGGGCGATGTGAGTGAAGTGCTCGGGCGCAAATCCAGGCCTGCTGCTTCCTTTTCTGCCGGAAGCCTTGCCGCCGCACATCGTCTTAGGAGTGGTCAACGATGGCGTTAGGGTGCTGCTGGGTGTTTTGGAGCCCGTGCCGCAGCTGCTTCTCTAGGTTCTTTGGCCTTCTTCAGAGCCTCTTCCGGAGCGAGTCCTTAATGGAGGTACCATAGGTACCACGTGACATTCAAGCATCCGCCTGATGCATCGAAATTGATTTTGATTGCGATCAGCAAATGTTCGCTGACAAATTGCAAATAAGAAGTGGAACAACTAGTGTGGGAGTCGCTAGTCGCTCAGAATCGCTAATTGGGTCAATTTGTGAATGGCAATCAACGCATCAATCGGCTTTTATTTGCATACCAATCGTTCTCACAAAAATCGTTAACAGCAGTACAGAATTATTTTCATACATGGCGTTATCATTAATTTGCATATATGTACAGGCTCCAAAAATTATAATACACTTTTGAGTTTTAGCTAAAATCCGTTTTTCGTTGCACAATTTTAAGAGTGCAAATTTATCTGAAAATATTGTAGCATATTTAAAGGCTGCTACGCCTAACCCCAACTGATATTGATACTGATACTGGCGAATCTCTAATTATAGGCCGACACATAATTCTACATTTCTCAATAAGTTAAGGAAATAATAAGTCCATAATGTTTTTGGAATGCAATATAAAATTTAATTCAAATTATTTGAATGGTGTTTGGCTTTATCTTTGCTTAACCTCTGCGGAGCCTTTTGTTCCGGTTCCTGTTACCAAGTCCGTAACCAAGTCTCCTCCATTTGATTAATCTTCTTCGCAGTCTTCTGTTACGTCGTCTTAACAGCTTTTGCCTCCTGCGAAGCAATAGCTGGCGTCTCCTTATACGTCTCAGCCGGCGTTTCAGGCGTCTCAACTGAACGTTGGTTGAAGGTGTTGCGGGGGCTGCGGTTGTGGCTGGTGCGGTAGGTGCTGTTCCTGGGGCGGTTGGGGCGGTAGGTGCTGGTGTTGTTGCTGCGCCGGTAGGTGCTGGTGTTGCTGCTGCGGTAGGTGCTGGTGTTGCTGCTGCGGTAGGTGCTGGTGTTGCTGCTGCGGTAGGTGCTGGTGTTGCTGCTGCGGTAGGTGCTGGTGTTGCTGCTGCGGTAGGTGCTGGTGTTGCGGCTTGGCAATCGATGCCTCTAAGAAGGCAAATGCCCAAAAAGGCACAGGCAAAGATCACCGTTTGAATTCTCATCTCGGTGCCAATGGTTTGGATTGAATGTGTTACTGCCTCTGCAGCAGCACCTTTTATAGCGATTTTGTATGAGCTGCGGTATGTATTTTTGTAATATTCAAATTTACACAGCTGTGACAAGAAACAGTAGATACAAGTATCGTTTATTTGTTTGGAAAAATCATATCGATTCTTAAAACATTAAAAAATCAAACGTTTTTATTACTCCTCCTGTTAAGGGTTATAAGGCTTCGAGTAAATATACCACAATACTTTTATACATTTTGTTATAATTTTGATTTCGAGTTTGTAATGCATTGAAGACGACATATACAAGCGCCTAAATTATATTTATTCTTTATCAGCATCACTACCCGAGTCGATATGCCCATATTCGTCTGGCGGTCTGTCCGTGTACAGTCGACAAACAAAGATTTGTTCTCGTATTAAAAACACTCACAATATATTCGTTATATTAGGATTCTCATAGTTTCAAAAATAAATAAATTGATAAATACATCATTATCATTATCAAACCACAAAATGTTACAGCTGCCAATGGAACAATCGCTCGAAAGATGAGTTTTTTATTCTGATACAATGAAACCACCAAAATGTGGAATGTTGAGTAAGCAGCCAAACGTGAAACAGATATCAAAAGAAAAATATTTGTCTTAAGCGAAACTTTTTTTGTTGTTGTTAAATATTTGTTTAAAACGAATGTGTTTTTTCATGGAACGAAAAACTATTATTGGAACTCCAACCAAAAATTTAAATGTAAGCAGATTAGTTCCGGTATGTAATGTTCGGCCTACTTCAGTTCCAGGTCTTAATTTATATATACGTCTTCAAATTGACTCTTATTCGGCGCGCAGTTTCTCGCTTTCAACTGTAAGGCAATGGAATTGTCTTCTTCTTAGCTTCAGCAAATAGGTCTTAGAGAGCAAAATGTATGGAACAATAATATAGCATATTTATTGGCAGCTAGGCAAACACAACAGCTTTGAATGGCTCTTAAACTTAAGGCTGGCTTACACAAGTTTACACACAGTTTTTACACTTTGTTTGCCACGAGCACTGACCAGTATATTTTCCAAGTTTCAAGTATATATGGTACCTTCGATATCAAAGTATTATAACAAGTCTATGTGTTGTTTGTGAACCTTTGCACATACGTTATGGGTATTGACACTGTTGAGCAAATGTTGTACTTGCGATTTTTGGCGATTGAATTTGTGAATATGAATAATTAATTTTATTATTGGGAGCATCATTGCTAAGGATCCACCGAAATTATAGTATATATATTCTTGATTGGAATTAGCAGCCCAGTCGATCAAGACATGTCTGTCTGCGTATTTATCTGTCTGTCGGTATGAACAAACTGATCTCGGAGATGAAAAATAAGTTCATTACATTGATATGTTGGTGATTAAAATATTTGTAGTTTGAACTTATGATTACTGATTCCTTACTTACCAGCAAGAGTATCGGTCTTAAAGGGACCATCAGTCTGCTATCTTTTCTATATTATATCGCCCTTGTTCTTTTAGCTTTTAGCTTTTAGCTTTACCTCCATTTTGATTCAAATACTATCTTATTAACATACGTACTTCGAAAATCCATCTGCCGCAACTAAAATATGGCTGTAGCCCAGCAATCCTTTTTTCCGTCCTTTATATTTACGATTATGCACCTTTCGCCACAATCGATCCCAGTAAAAACTGTCTCTTTTAATTTCGGAGTAAAATACTACTTTTCGATTGTATCTTGTATTTCCTTAACAGAAATATGTCCTGGCTTATGCGCGTTAACTATTATTTTTTAAACCACTTGTACAGGTATACGATGTCTCTAACTTTTGTCCATTCATCAATTCATCATCAACTCCGCATTTCGTATGGCTAAATGCTCATGGATTAGGTCTTTAACAACGTACACAGGATATTCACTTAGAACAATTCCCAATCTCTTATAATTCTTTGGCTACTCTTGCTTCTGCACCCACTGCTTAACAAAAATCGGTCGATTGTTCGGCCCCAAAAAATCTGCGTGTGTCGATCGAGGTTCGGTGAATGTTGGCGAGCTAGGCTTCTTGGGCGATGTGAGTGAAGTGCTCGGGCGCAAATCCAGGCCTTCTGCTTCCTTCTCTGCCGGAAGCCTTGCCGACGCACATCGTCTTGGGAGTGTTCAACGGTGGTGCTGCTGGGTGTTTTGGAGCCCGTGCCGCAGCTGCTTCTCTAGGTTCTTTGGCCTTCTTCAGAGCCTCTTCCGGAGCGAGTCCTTAATGGAGGTACCATAGGTACCACGTGACATTCGAACCGCAGAGTTTCCGGCCCGGAGTAAGATGTGGAGATAGGTCAGCCCCATCCAGCCCATCCCACAAGTTCCTTAGACCATTTTATTTTTTATTTTTATCAATTAGTTTTTATTAGTATTTGATTTTTGTTTTTATTTTTACTTATTATTTATTATTTTATGGTTCAACTAAATAATAATCAAGTGTTGAGTTGATTCAGTTACTGATCCCCATCGACTTTTCGCAGCACTGCTGCAACTATTCGCCCCTGAACATTCCGAACCAATTAATGTGGGTTAATGAGCGCAGCTCACATAAGATACATTAATCACTTAATCGCATTTTTATGCGAATTAGGGAATGCATGTTCTATTGCTTTATTTATTATTATTTTTTTAACACACTACAAGCGAACACCATTTTATTGATTGTTAGTGCTGGGCCGGTATATGCTGGTCTTCTAGGTGTTGATGGGGCTGGGGTTGGTGCTGCTGCGGTAGGTGATGGTGTTGGTGCTACTGCGGTAGGTGCTGGTGTTGCGGCTTGGCAATCGATGCCTTTAAGAAGGCAAATGGCCAAAAAGGCACAGCCAAAGATCACCGTTTGAATTCTCATCTCGATGCCAATGGTTTGAATTGAATGTCTTACTACCTCTGCGGCAGCACCTTTTATAGCGATTTTGAAATTGCCAATTTGAGTTGTCCTTTTGTGTTGGCATTCAAATTTACGCAGCTGTGCCAACAAATGGGACATGTAAACAATTGAATAACTCTTTTTTCTGACATCACAATAATAATAATCAAATAGCAGTGCCAAATTTAGAATTTAAGCAGTTTCTCCTATTTTTTATGAAATATTTAATCAGCTGTTCCTGAAAATAATGTGAAAATATGCAAACAAACAAATTCAATACAAATTTATACATTACCAAGAGAGAACGTTACAGTCGGGCGTAACCGACTCCGAAATACTTTGATACCATACGTAATGACAGTCGATAAAAGGTAGCAAAGAACACGGGGGTGTAGCTAAGAAATATTGTCCACGCTTGCCTTTCAAATTGAGGTATAATCTAGTTACCTTCCTTCGAAGTATGGGAACTGGAGCTCTTAAATTGTGGCAGAAATTGGATTTTGAAAATTTTGGGGGCGGGTGTGGGCTGAAAATGTTATGGACAAGGTTCCTAATAGTCTTCATCCCAAGTTTGGTAACTGTAGCTTCTAAACTGCGGAAGATATAGGATTCTGGCCATTTTGGAGGTGGGAGTGGGCGAGGACAAAAAAATTGTTGGAGTACGATCTTAGTAATGTACCTTCAAACTTTGGTAAATGTAACTGGGTAATGTAGTTCCAAAACCGTAAATGTAGCTCCACATTTTTTTTCCTGGATTTTTGAAGAGTGTTGCTAGCAATATACCTGTCAACCTGAACATGGAGCTGAGTTCACTGGCTGATATTGACGACGCAGCGGAGTTATTCCTGCGTAAAATTAACGCGGCGGCGAAATTTGCGAAATTGCGCATTCCGTTATATCTAAGGGGCTTAGGCGGGCTGCACCCGAGCTGCGAAAGCTGCCAATATTTTGAGGATATGCTCCGCAATGCCGATCCGAATTAGAATCATGGATTCAATTTGTGGAAGGCAACGCGTTATGTCAAGCGGCAGCCACTCAGGCGGATCCCCATTATGCGACCGCATAACGCTTGGTGTCGATCGGATGCAGAGATCGCATCGGCATTGGCGGATGAGCTGCAAGGCTGTGACAAGCCAGATAATATCGACCAATGAGCTTGCTCACTTGCTGTCCACTTTCTCCAAAATATTTGAAAAAATATTTCTTGGCAGATTGTCGGCAACAAGTGGCTTCCAGACTGCCATTCCTGATCATCAGTTTGGACTTAGGCATCACCAAGGTACACCAGAACAAGTTCATCGAATAGGACAGCATGACCTCGAGGCCTTTAAAAATAAGCAGTACAGATCGGCCGTCTTCCTGAATATCCAGAGAGTGTTTGACCGCGTATGGCATGGCATGATGGTCTACTTTTCAAGCTTAAGTCTTACCTGCTGGGCCGTTCTGTTATGGTCGAAGAGGCGAGCAATCTAACATCCGCCGCATTGGAGCGGGTGTACCGCAGTACTAGTGTCTTTGGACCTGCCCTGCACATATTGTACGAACACGCTGCTCCACACCATCGACCTCTGTTGGACGTTGAAGCTAATGTGCAACAAATCTAATATTTAATGTTAAGTATTATCTGTAAAACCAGTTCTTATATTTATGTTATTGAAATTTTCAAATTAATATTGTATAACATTTGAATGTTGGTGATTAAAATATTTTAGGTTTGAACTTATGATTATTGATTCCTTATTTACCAGCAAGAGTATCGGTCTTAAAGGAACCTTCAGTCTGCTATCTTTTCTGTATTATATCGCCCTTGTTCTTTTAGCTTTTAGCACCTTTAGTAAAAACTGTCTCTTTTAATTTCGGAGTAAAATACTACTTTTCGATTGTATCTTGTATTTCCTTAACAGAAATATGTCCTGGCTTATGCGCGTTAACTATTATTTTTTAAACCACTTGTACAGGTATACAATGTCTCTAACGGCTTTTGTCCATTCATCAATTCATCATCAACTCCGCATTTCGTGTGCCTAAATGCTCATGGATTAGGTCTTTAACAACGTACACAGGATATTCACTTAGAACAATTCCCAATCTCTTATAATTCTTTGGCTACTCTTGCTTCTGCACCCACTGCTTAACAGAATTCGGTCGATTGTTCGGCCCCAAAAAATTAGATACACTTCCCTCCACATCTTTCAATGTGAACCAAGACCTGGGACAGGGCTTGTGTGACGAATGAACTTCAAAACGGGTTAGACAATACAACGGCTAATATCACATATACAAACCATGCCAAATTAGCTAACTGATTATGAATTTAAATCTCACTACTTTACAATTTTATTGCTTATTATTATTGTTATCGGCATATCTGCACTGCGACCTACTAGATCGATGGTGCCCTCTCCGCTGTGGCCCGGAACCCATCTTTGGGTAAGGCTATTGTATGTCCCGAGTTGGCAGACTTAGAGCGTACCTCAAGGACTGCTTTTGATGTTATCTGCATTCCCATTTATTTCGCATTTATCACTGCTTGACTACCGGATAGGAGGGCTGTATCCGTTTTCTGATAGATGCGTTTCTCACACAGCTCAACTTGAAATATGCTGGTGTGCGTCCCAAGGGATTCATGGTAGGATATCTGTGTGGGATTTCGTAGGGTGAACCTCATCTAAAGTCGTCCATTCCCGTTTGTTACTCATATGAACTGTGAAATTTCTCTGGTTGCCCCGAACTCCTTCTAGCGACATCCATAGAAGAGTAGCTTTCTGTTGGAGCCTTATGGTATTGTGAGGAACCATGTAGCTGTGAATAATAAATGTACATAAATATACATTTATACTATATGCGCCCCTCACAGTAACTGCAACGACGACAATTGGATCCTGCGTCGCGTCAGCATAAATCGTCGATGACGAACTCGACTGCACAAGCGATCACACCCAGAAGCGTATGCATGCACAACAAGAAGAAACAATCGGACAACATAAACCACCGCTGACCTAATTTCATGGAGTATAGCAACCTCAGCGGTGAGGCAACCGCTGACCTACTTCATCAAGTGCAGCGATCGCAAAAAGGTCGACATAATGCGAAATACGCTATGCGACAGTTTGTGAGGCAACCGCTGACCTATTTCCATAGAGTGCAGCGATAGCAAAAAGGCCGTGGAAAAGACTGCCAAAGATCACGCCACCCCAGCGACCAGGCCTATAAAAAGGGCGTCGCAGCTAACGAGAGGGAGTCAGTCAGCAAGTACGAAAGCAATGAGACGGTGAGAGTGCGGAATCTACGAGGGAAGCAGTCCGAGAAGTCAGATGGGACCAAAGGCCAGGTGAAACTACTGTTCACACCATTTATGCATAAGTGCAACTACATCCAATAAACCATAATTCTAATATATACCAAATAACGTGTCGTCAATTATCGCATCGCAATCAGATATAAATTTGTTGCTCGAACCCATAGCAACCGAACTAAAAAGGTTCGTTACAGTATGGTGGAGTGAACTCCATTAAGGCTTCCAAGGCCATTGTTGGGCAGGTGCCCATTGCTCCATTGTGCAGTCCATTCTCTGCAACTTTTGCAGCTGTCTTTGCACGGAATGGTCCCATATCGAAAGAAGGACTGGAGCACCCTCTCCGCAATCACATTCCTGGATTGCACATCTATCCCGATAACTAGGAGGGCTCCTCCACCCTGTTCTGGTTCCTGTTCTGGTTGCTCGATCCTGTTCTGGTTCCTCAGCAGAACCGACAGAGATTCGGAGCATTCAATAGCCAGAACACCAACCCGGAAATGCAACGAGCCGCGGTGTCCCATCCAAACGCAATAGCTTCGTGTACGATGGCCTCTTCCAAAAGCAGACAATTCTCCGTGACTGAGCGTAACCTGGGGGAATTCCGCAGGTTACACGGCCAACTTTGGCTTCTTTGCCATATCTGCGTGTGTCGCTCGAGGTTCGGTAGATGTTGGCGAGCTAGGCTTCTTGGGCGATGTAAGTGATGTGCTCGGGCGCAAATCCAGGCCTGCTGCTTCCTTTTCTGCCGGAAGCCTTGCCGCCGCACATCGTCTTAGGAGTGGTCAACGATGGCGTTAGGGTGCTGCTGGGTGTTTTGGAGCCCGTGCCGCAGCTGCTTCTCTAGGTTCTTTGGCCTTCTTCAGAGCCTCTTCCGGAGCGAGTCCTTAATGGAGGTACCATAGGTACCACGTGACATTCAAGCATCCGCCTGATGCATCGAAATTGATTTTGATTGCGATCAGCAAATGTTCGCTGACAAATTGCAAATAAGAAGTGGAACAACTAGTGTGGGAGTCGCTAGTCGCTCAGAATCGCTAATTGGGTCAATTTGTGAATGGCAATCAACGCATCAATCGGCTTTTATTTGCATACCAATCGTTCTCACAAAAATCGTTAACAGCAGTACAGAATTATTTTCATACATGGCGTTATCATTAATTTGCATATATGTACAGGCTCCAAAAATTATAATACACTTTTGAGTTTTAGCTAAAATCCGTTTTTCGTTGCACAATTTTAAGAGTGCAAATTTATCTGAAAATATTGTAGCATATTTAAAGGCTGCTACGCCTAACCCCAACTGATATTGATACTGATACTGGCGAATCTCTAATTATAGGCCGACACATAATTCTACATTTCTCAATAAGTTAAGGAAATAATAAGTCCATAATGTTTTTGGAATGCAATATAAAATTTAATTCAAATTATTTGAATGGTGTTTGGCTTTATCTTTGCTTAACCTCTGCGGAGCCTTTTGTTCCGGTTCCTGTTACCAAGTCCGTAACCAAGTCTCCTCCATTTGATTAATCTTCTTCGCAGTCTTCTGTTACGTCGTCTTAACAGCTTTTGCCTCCTGCGAAGCAATAGCTGGCGTCTCCTTATACGTCTCAGCCGGCGTTTCAGGCGTCTCAACTGAACGTTGGTTGAAGGTGTTGCGGGGGCTGCGGTTGTGGCTGGTGCGGTAGGTGCTGTTCCTGGGGCGGTTGGGGCGGTAGGTGCTGGTGTTGTTGCTGCGCCGGTAGGTGCTGGTGTTGCTGCTGCGGTAGGTGCTGGTGTTGCTGCTGCGGTAGGTGCTGGTGTTGCTGCTGCGGTAGGTGCTGGTGTTGCTGCTGCGGTAGGTGCTGGTGTTGCTGCTGCGGTAGGTGCTGGTGTTGCGGCTTGGCAATCGATGCCTCTAAGAAGGCAAATGCCCAAAAAGGCACAGGCAAAGATCACCGTTTGAATTCTCATCTCGGTGCCAATGGTTTGGATTGAATGTGTTACTGCCTCTGCAGCAGCACCTTTTATAGCGATTTTGTATGAGCTGCGGTATGTATTTTTGTAATATTCAAATTTACACAGCTGTGACAAGAAACAGTAGATACAAGTATCGTTTATTTGTTTGGAAAAATCATATCGATTCTTAAAACATTAAAAAATCAAACGTTTTTATTACTCCTCCTGTTAAGGGTTATAAGGCTTCGAGTAAATATACCACAATACTTTTATACATTTTGTTATAATTTTGATTTCGAGTTTGTAATGCATTGAAGACGACATATACAAGCGCCTAAATTATATTTATTCTTTATCAGCATCACTAGCCGAGTCGATATGCCCATATTCGTCTGGCGGTCTGTCCGTGTACAGTCGACATACAAAGATTTGTTCTCGTATTAAAAACACTCACAATATATTCGTTATATTAGGATTCTCATAGTTTCAAAAATAAATAAATTGATAAATACATCATTATCATTATCAAACCACAAAATGTTACAGCTGCCAATGGAACAATCGCTCGAAAGATGAGTTTTTTATTCTGATACAATGAAACCACCAAAATGTGGAATGTTGAGTAAGCAGCCAAACGTGAAACAGATATCAAAAGAAAAATATTTGTCTTAAGCGAAACTTTTTTTGTTGTTGTTAAATATTTGTTTAAAACGAATGTGTTTTTTCATGGAACGAAAAACTATTATTGGAACTCCAACCAAAAATTTAAATGTAAGCAGATTAGTTCCGGTATGTAATGTTCGGCCTACTTCAGTTCCAGGTCTTAATTCATATATACGTCTTCAAATTGACTCTTATTCGGCGCGCAGTTTCTCGCTTTCAACTGTAAGGCAACGGAATTGTCTTCTTCTTAGCTTCAGCAAATAGGTCTTAGAGAGCAAAATGTATGGAACAATAATATAGCATATTTATTGGCAGCTAGGCAAACACAACAGCTTTGAATGGCTCTTAAACTTAAGGCTGGCTTACACAAGTTTACACACAGTTTTTACACTTTGTTTGCCACGAGCACTGACCAGTATATTTTCCAAGTTTCAAATATATATGGTACCTTCGATATCAAAGTATTATAACAAGTCTATGTGTTGTTTGTGAACCTTTGCACATACGTTATGGGTATTGACACTGTTGAGCAAATGTTGTACTTGCGATTTTTGGCGATTGAATTTGTGAATATGAATAATTAATTTTATTATTGGGAGCATCATTGCTAAGGATCCACCGAAATTATAGTAGATATATTCTTGATCGGAATTAGCAGCCCAGTGGATCAAGACATGTCTGTCTGCGTATTTATCTGTCTGTCGGTATGAACAAACTGATCTCGGAGATGAAAAATAAGTTCATTACATTGATATGTTGGTGATTAAAATATTTGTAGTTTGAACTTATGATTACTGATTCCTTACTTACCAGCAAGAGTATCGGTCTTAAAGGGACCATCAGTCTGCTATCTTTTCTATATTATATCGCCCTTGTTCTTTTAGCTTTTAGCTTTTAGCTTTACCTCCATTTTGATTCAAATACTATCTTATTAAGATACGTACTTCGAAAATCCATCTGCCGCAACTAAAATATGGCTGTAGCCCAGCAATCCTTTTTTCCATCCTTTATATTTACGATTATGCACCTTTCGCCACAATCGATCCCAGTAAAAACTGTCTCTTTTAATTTCGGAGTAAAATACTACTTTTCGATTGTATCTTGTATTTCCTTAACAGAAATATGTCCTGGCTTATGCGCGTTAACTATTATTTTTTAAACCACTTGTACAGGTATACAATGTCTCTAACGGCTTTTGTCCATTCATCAATTCATCATCAACTCCGCATTTCGTGTGCCTAAATGCTCATGGATTAGGTCTTTAACAACGTACACAGGATATTCACTTAGAACAATTCCCAATCTCTTATAATTCTTTGGCTACTCTTGCTTCTGCACCCACTGCTTAACAGAATTCGGTCGATTGTTCGGCCCCAAAAAATTAGATACACTTCCCTCCACATCTTTCAATGTGAACCAAGACCTGGGACAGGGCTTGTGTGACGAATGAACTTCAAAACGGGTTAGACAATACAACGGCTAATATCACATATACAAACCATGCCAAATTAGCTAACTGATTATGAATTTAAATCTCACTACTTTACAATTTTACTGCTTATTATTATTGTTATCGGCATATCTGCACTGCGACCTACTAGATCGATGGTGCCCTCTTCTGAGCCTATAGCTGCACGAAAGCAAGAATCTTTTTTGGGTTGAGTGCTTCTCTGTCCTAGGATGCTGCACATTTTCCCCTTCGCTTTCACATAGTTCACTACTATATATACCTAGTTTGGCTAGGTGACTTCTTAGTGTACAATGTGCTGTCAATAGACTGGTGAGTATCCTCAGCCTACTCTCCCTCATGGTTATTACTTGCTTAAATCGATTAAGACGTCTGGTTTTCGGAGTCCTGGTGCCTCTGCCCAGCTCCGTTGCCGCCACTGTCTTTCTTCGTTTCTAAGTTGCAGTCGTATTGTGTGTCTTCCTATAGCCCTGCTACGTGCCTCCCTGCCACCATTTTCACTTGCTCATCAGCCGCTTCGTTCTCCGCTGTGGCCCATCTTTGGGTAAGGCTATTGTATTCCCGAGTTGGCAGACTTAGAGCGTACCTCAAGGAATGCTTTTGATGTAATCTGCATTCCCATTTATTTTGCATTTATCACAGCTTCACTATCCCAAGCGATTCATAGTAGGATATCCGAGGCCCTGATTGGTGAGTGATCCATCGGTGTGAACCTCATGTAAAGTCGTCCATTCCCGTTTGTTACTCATATGAACTGTGAAATTTCTCTGGTTGCCCCGAACTCCTTCTAGCGACATCCTTAGAAGAGTAGCTTTCTGTTGGAGCATTATGGTATGGTGGAGTGAGCTCCATTAAGGCTTCCAAGGCCATTGTTGGGCAGGTGCATTGCTCCATTGTGCAGTCCATTCTCTGCAACTTTTGCAGCTGTCTTTGCACGGAATGGTACAGTATTGAAAGAAGGCCTGGTGCACCCTCTCCGCAATTACATTCCTGGATTGCACATCTATCCCGATAACTAGGAGGGCTCCTCCACTTTCATTCCTCCTAGATATCACCTTCCGCGTGTTGGTGTCGATCCTGTTCTGGTTCCTCAGCAGAACCGACAGAGATTCGGAGCATTCAATAGCCAGAACACCAACCCGGAAATGCAACGAGCCGCGGTGTCCCATCCAAACGCAATAGCTTCGTGTACGATGGCCTCTTCCAAAAGCAGACAATTCTCCGTGACTGAGCGTAACCTGGGGGAATTCCGCAGGTTACACGGCCAACTTTGGCTTCTTTGCCATATCTGCGTGTGTCGCTCGAGGTTCGGTAGATGTTGGCGAGCTAGGCTTCTTGGGCGATGTAAGTGATGTGCTCGGGCGCAAATCCAGGCCTGCTGCTTCCTTTTCTGCCGGAAGCCTTGCCGCCGCACATCGTCTTAGGAGTGGTCAACGATGGCGTTAGGGTGCTGCTGGGTGTTTTGGAGCCCGTGCCGCAGCTGCTTCTCTAGGTTCTTTGGCCTTCTTCAGAGCCTCTTCCGGAGCGAGTCCTTAATGGAGGTACCATAGGTACCACGTGACATTCAAGCATCCGCCTGATGCATCGAAATTGATTTTGATTGCGATCAGCAAATGTTCGCTGACAAATTGCAAATAAGAAGTGGAACAACTAGTGTGGGAGTCGCTAGTCGCTCAGAATCGCTAATTGGGTCAATTTGTGAATGGCAATCAACGCATCAATCGGCTTTTATTTGCATACCAATCGTTCTCACAAAAATCGTTAACAGCAGTACAGAATTATTTTCATACATGGCGTTATCATTAATTTGCATATATGTACAGGCTCCAAAAATTATAATACACTTTTGAGTTTTAGCTAAAATCCGTTTTTCGTTGCACAATTTTAAGAGTGCAAATTTATCTGAAAATATTGTAGCATATTTAAAGGCTGCTACGCCTAACCCCAACTGATATTGATACTGATACTGGCGAATCTCTAATTATAGGCCGACACATAATTCTACATTTCTCAATAAGTTAAGGAAATAATAAGTCCATAATGTTTTTGGAATGCAATATAAAATTTAATTCAAATTATTTGAATGGTGTTTGGCTTTATCTTTGCTTAACCTCTGCGGAGCCTTTTGTTCCGGTTCCTGTTACCAAGTCCGTAACCAAGTCTCCTCCATTTGATTAATCTTCTTCGCAGTCTTCTGTTACGTCGTCTTAACAGCTTTTGCCTCCTGCGAAGCAATAGCTGGCGTCTCCTTATACGTCTCAGCCGGCGTTTCAGGCGTCTCAACTGAACGTTGGTTGAAGGTGTTGCGGGGGCTGCGGTTGTGGCTGGTGCGGTAGGTGCTGTTCCTGGGGCGGTTGGGGCGGTAGGTGCTGGTGTTGTTGCTGCGCCGGTAGGTGCTGGTGTTGCTGCTGCGGTAGGTGCTGGTGTTGCTGCTGCGGTAGGTGCTGGTGTTGCTGCTGCGGTAGGTGCTGGTGTTGCTGCTGCGGTAGGTGCTGGTGTTGCTGCTGCGGTAGGTGCTGGTGTTGCGGCTTGGCAATCGATGCCTCTAAGAAGGCAAATGCCCAAAAAGGCACAGGCAAAGATCACCGTTTGAATTCTCATCTCGGTGCCAATGGTTTGGATTGAATGTGTTACTGCCTCTGCAGCAGCACCTTTTATAGCGATTTTGTATGAGCTGCGGTATGTATTTTTGTAATATTCAAATTTACACAGCTGTTACAAGAAACAGTAGATACAAATATCGTTTATTTGTTTGGAAAAATCATATCGATTCTTAAAACATTAAAAAATCAAACTGTTTTATTACTCCTCCTGTTAAGGGTTATAAGGCTTCGAGTAAATATACCACAATACTTTTATACATTTTGATATCCTTGTAGAGGGTTTTATAATTTTGATTTCGAGTTTGTAATGCATTGAAGACGACATATACAAGCGCCTAAATTATATTTATTCTTTATCAGCATCACTAGCCGAGTCGATATGCCCATATTCGTCTGGCGGTCTGTCCGTGTACAGTCGACATACAAAGATTTGTTCTCGTATTAAAAACACTCACAATATATTCGTTATATTAGGATTCTCATAGTTTCAAAAATAAATAAATTGATAAATACATCATTATCATTATCAAACCACAAAATGTTACAGCTGCCAATGGAACAATCGCTCGAAAGATGAGTTTTTTATTCTGATACAATGAAACCACCAAAATGTGGAATGTTGAGTAAGCAGCCAAACGTGAAACAGATATCAAAAGAAAAATATTTGTCTTAAGCGAAACTTTTTTTGTTGTTGTTAAATATTTGTTTAAAACGAATGTGTTTTTTCATGGAACGAAAAACTATTATTGGAACTCCAACCAAAAATTTAAATGTAAGCAGATTAGTTCCGGTATGTAATGTTCGGCCTACTTCAGTTCCAGGTCTTAATTCATATATACGTCTTCAAATTGACTCTTATTCGGCGCGCAGTTTCTCGCTTTCAACTGTAAGGCAACGGAATTGTCTTCTTCTTAGCTTCAGCAAATAGGTCTTAGAGAGCAAAATGTATGGAACAATAATATAGCATATTTATTGGCAGCTAGGCAAACACAACAGCTTTGAATGGCTCTTAAACTTAAGGCTGGCTTACACAAGTTTACACACAGTTTTTACACTTTGTTTGCCACGAGCACTGACCAGTATATTTTCCAAGTTTCAAATATATATGGTACCTTCGATATCAAAGTATTATAACAAGTCTATGTGTTGTTTGTGAACCTTTGCACATACGTTATGGGTATTGACACTGTTGAGCAAATGTTGTACTTGCGATTTTTGGCGATTGAATTTGTGAATATGAATAATTAATTTTATTATTGGGAGCATCATTGCTAAGGATCCACCGAAATTATAGTAGATATATTCTTGATCGGAATTAGCAGCCCAGTGGATCAAGACATGTCTGTCTGCGTATTTATCTGTCTGTCGGTATGAACAAACTGATCTCGGAGATGAAAAATAAGTTCATTACATTGATATGTTGGTGATTAAAATATTTGTAGTTTGAACTTATGATTACTGATTCCTTACTTACCAGCAAGAGTATCGGTCTTAAAGGGACCATCAGTCTGCTATCTTTTCTATATTATATCGCCCTTGTTCTTTTAGCTTTTAGCTTTTAGCTTTACCTCCATTTTGATTCAAATACTATCTTATTAAGATACGTACTTCGAAAATCCATCTGCCGCAACTAAAATATGGCTGTAGCCCAGCAATCCTTTTTTCCATCCTTTATATTTACGATTATGCACCTTTCGCCACAATCGATCCCAGTAAAAACTGTCTCTTTTAATTTCGGAGTAAAATACTACTTTTCGATTGTATCTTGTATTTCCTTAACAGAAATATGTCCTGGCTTATGCGCGTTAACTATTATTTTTTAAACCACTTGTACAGGTATACAATGTCTCTAACGGCTTTTGTCCATTCATCAATTCATCATCAACTCCGCATTTCGTGTGCCTAAATGCTCATGGATTAGGTCTTTAACAACGTACACAGGATATTCACTTAGAACAATTCCCAATCTCTTATAATTCTTTGGCTACTCTTGCTTCTGCACCCACTGCTTAACAGAATTCGGTCGATTGTTCGGCCCCAAAAAATTAGATACACTTCCCTCCACATCTTTCAATGTGAACCAAGACCTGGGACAGGGCTTGTGTGACGAATGAACTTCAAAACGGGTTAGACAATACAACGGCTAATATCACATATACAAACCATGCCAAATTAGCTAACTGATTATGAATTTAAATCTCACTACTTTACAATTTTACTGCTTATTATTATTGTTATCGGCATATCTGCACTGCGACCTACTAGATCGATGGTGCCCTCTTCTGAGCCTATAGCTGCACGAAAGCAAGAATCTTTTTTGGGTTGAGTGCTTCTCTGTCCTAGGATGCTGCACATTTTCCCCTTCGCTTTCACATAGTTCACTACTATATATACCTAGTTTGGCTAGGTGACTTCTTAGTGTACAATGTGCTGTCAATAGACTGGTGAGTATCCTCAGCCTACTCTCCCTCATGGTTATTACTTGCTTAAATCGATTAAGACGTCTGGTTTTCGGAGTCCTGGTGCGTCTGCCCAACTCCGTTGCCGCCACTGTCTTTCTTCGTTTCTAAGTTGCAGTCGTATTGTGTGTCTTCCTATAGCCCTGCTACGTGCCTCCCTGCCACCATTTTCACTTGCTCATCAGCCGCTTCGTTCTCCGCTGTGGCCCGGAACCCATCTTTGGGTAAGGCTATTGTATTCCCGAGTTGGCAGACTTAGAGCGTACCTCAAGGAATGCTTTTGATGTAATCTGCATTCCCATTTATTTCGCATTTATCACAGCTTCACTATCCCAAGCGATTCATAGTAGGATATCCGAGGCCCTAATTGGTGAGTGATCCATCGGTGTGAACCTCATGTAAAGTCGTCCATTCCCGTTTGTTACTCATATGAACTGTGAAATTTCTCTGGTTGCCCCGAACTCCTTCTAGCGACATCCTTAGAAGAGTAGCTTTCTGTTGGAGCCTTATGGTATGGTGGAGTGAGCTCCATTAAGGCTTCCAAGGCCATTGTGCATTGCTCCATTGTGCAGTCCATTCTCTGCAACTTTTGCAGCTGTCTTTGCACAGAATGGTACAGTATTGAAAGAAGGCCTGGTGCACCCTCTCCGCAATTACATTCCTGGATTGCACATCTATCCCGATAACTAGGAGGGCTCCTCCACTTTCATTCCTCCTAGATATCACCTTCCGCGTGTTGGTGTCGATCCTGTTCTGGTTCCTCAGCAGAACCGACAGAGATTCGGAGCATTCAATAGCCAGAACACCAACCCGGAAATGCAACGAGCCGCGGTGTCCCATCCAAACGCAATAGCTTCGTGTACGATGGCCTCTTCCAAAAGCAGACAATTCTCCGTGACTGAGCGTAACCTGGGGGAATTCCGCAGGTTACACGGCCACCTTTGGCTTCTTCGCCATATCTGCGTGTGTCGATCGAGGTTCGGTGAATGTTGGCGAGCTAGGCTTCTTGGGCGATGTAAGTGATGTGCTCGGGCGCAAATCCAAGCCTTCTGCTTCCTTCTCTGCCGGAAGCCTTGCCGCCGCACATCGTCTTAGGAGTGGTCAACGATGGCGTTAGGGTGCTGCTGGGTCTTTTGGAGTCAGTGCCGCAGCTGCTTCTCTAGGTTCTTTGGCCTTCTTCAGAGCCTCTTCCGGAGCGAGTCCTTAATGGAGGTACCATAGGTACCACGTGACATTCAAGCATCCGCCTGATGCATCGAAATTGATTTTGATTGCGATCAGCAAATGTTCGCTGACAAATTGCAAATAAGAAGTGGAACAACTAGTGTGGGAGTCGCTAGTCGCTCAGAATCGCTAATTGGGTCAATTTGTGAATGGCAATCAACGCATCAATCGGCTTTTATTTGCATACCAATCGTTCTCACAAAAATCGTTAACAGCAGTACAGAATTATTTTCCTACATGGCGTTATCATTAATTTGCACATATGTACAGGCTCCAAAAATTATAATACACTTTTGAGTTTTAGCTAAAATCCGTTTTTCGTTGCACAATTTTAAGAGTGCAAATTTATCTGAAAATATTGTAGCATATTTAAAGGCTGCTACGCCTAACCCCAACTGATATTGATACTGATACTGGCGAATCTCTAATTATAGGCCGACACATAATTCTACATTTCTCAATAAGTTAAGGAAATAATAAGTCCAGAATGTTTTTGGAATGCAATATAAAATTTAATTCAAATTATTTGAATGGTGTTTGGCTTTATCTTTGCTTAACCTCTGCGGAGCCTTTTGTTCCGGTTCCTGTTACCAAGTCCGTAACCAAGTCTCCTCCATTTGATTAATCTTCTTCGCAGTCTTCTGTTACGTCGTCTTAACAGCTTTTGCCTCCTGCGAAGCAATAGCTGGCGTCTCCTTATACGTCTCAGCCGGCGTTTCAGGCGTCTCAACTGAACGTTGGTTGAAGGTGTTGCGGGGGCTGCGGTTGTGGCTGGTGCGGTAGGTGCTGTTCCTGGGGCGGTTGGGGCGGTAGGTGCTGGTGTTGTTGCTGCGCCGGTAGGTGCTGGTGTTGCTGCTGCGGTAGGTGCTGGTGTTGCTGCTGCGGTAGGTGCTGGTGTTGCTGCTGCGGTAGGTGCTGGTGTTGCTGCTGCGGTAGGTGCTGGTGTTGCTGCTGCGGTAGGTGCTGGTGTTGCGGCTTGGCAATCGATGCCTCTAAGAAGGCAAATGCCCAAAAAGGCACAGGCAAAGATCACCGTTTGAATTCTCATCTCGGTGCCAATGGTTTGGATTGAATGTGTTACTGCCTCTGCAGCAGCACCTTTTATAGCGATTTTGTATGAGCTGCGGTATGTATTTTTGTAATATTCAAATTTACACAGCTGTGACAAGAAACAGTAGATACAAATATCGTTTATTTGTTTGGAAAAATCATATCGATTCTTAAAACATTAAAAAATCAAACTGTTTTATTACTCCTCCTGTTAAGGGTTATAAGGCTTCGAGTAAATATACCACAATACTTTTATACATTTTGTTATAATTTTGATTTCGAGTTTGTAATGCATTGAAGACGACATATACAAGCGCCTAAATTATATTTATTCTTTATCAGCATCACTAGCCGAGTCGATATGCCCATATTCGTCTGGCGGTCTGTCCGTGTACAGTCGCCAAACAAAGATTTGTTCTCGTATTAAAAACACTCACAATATATTCGTTATATTAGGATTCTCATAGTTTGAAAAATAAATAAATTGATAAATAGATCATCATTATCAAACCACAAAATGTTACAGCTGCCAATGGAACAATCGCTCGAAAGATGAGTTTTTTATTCTGATACAATGAAACCACCAAAATGTGGAATGTTGAGTAAGCAGCCAAACGTGAAACAGATATCAAAAGAAAAATATTTGTCTTAAGCGAAACTTTTTTTGTTGTTGTTAAATATTTGTTTAAATCGAATGTGTTTTTTCATGGAACGAAAAACTATTATTGGAACTCCAACCAAAAATTTAAATGTAAGCAGATTAGTTCCGGTATGTAATGTTCGGCCAGGTCTTAATTCAAATTGTATACTATTCGGCGCACAGTTTCTCGCTTTCAACTGTAAGGCAACGGAATTGTCTGGCTGGCTTACACACGCTTGCAGTGCTGACATATATTTTATTTTTGTTAATGCGAAGCGAGAAATCGCTTATTTGCTTTCTAGTGGCACCATAGACCTATCTGGCTACACGTATTTTCAATATCTGGAAACTCAAATTTTGTTAAAATATTTTGCTCAAAATGAACTAACAAATTAAGAAAATAAGGATAATTAATCGTAATAATTCTTCACATTCAAATACGATTCTGATCTTGACTGAGGAAACCAAAAATAGAGCATTGTTCGATGTAGATAGCTTTAGAGTCGAGAACTCTAAGGAATAATATGTTTTCAGCAAATACATTAATATACATATGTAGCATTCAAAACTATATTATCTTTCTAAACACGTCTGCCCACTGCACTTTATTCGCAACGACTCCATTTTGTTAGTGATCACACAATTGATATCGATCGACATCGATATTAATGGTAAGTACTTAGTTGCATGTTAGATTACAGATGTTATGTTACAGTCTTCGAGCTACATCACTAGTAGCCTGGTACACATATGTATATAATTATATAATTATATATTAAGTGAGAAAAACTATCATATATTATTTATTTATTTATTTATTTTATTTATTTATTTATTTATTGCAACTAAAATCTGTCGACACAAAAATACAAAAAGTAAGAAATTTAATTTAATTTAATTTAAAATGAATTTAAAATTATAAGTAAACTTAAAAATAAGAAATATTTATAAAATTTCTGGGGGTATTTAAATGCAAAATGAACCAACATTTGTTGCATGAAATGGGTAAAACCCAGAAAAAACCCAATCAGACCAAAAATGATTAGTAAGAATTAGTTAAGCCCCACCACCTGTTCCATGCAAAAAACGTTACTCACAAGAAGGACTGTCAACATATAAATAGTTTAGAAAGTTTAGTCTGAAGACCTCTAAAATTATGATATGCTAGAGAAAGAGAGGATTTTAGTTTTTTGGAGCAACACTCGAAGAAGAAGCACCAGAAGGATTTAGAGGAAATGTAATAGGAGGCCGAATACGTTTTTTATTTGTATACTCATTAATTACTAAGCCCTTCGGCCAGAAATTAGCACTGCAAATTGTGCCAAACACTTCAGCCGAAACACTTATTTTAAAATAGGAAATATCTCTTTCATAATTCAATTTGAATTTTTTAACCAATAGATGTCACTTTAGCCTGTATGTAGGCATTAATGTCATCCACTGATATATCACGGGCAAGACGTGAAATAAAAATTTGCTTTCTAGGTGCAACCGCTATAAGAGGCTTGGGAGCACAGCTGGAAAGAGGTGGCGGAGTCGAATCGGACACTATGAACTGTGACACAATTGAGCCACTAGTGTTGATTGCAGGTGGTGCAGAAGAAATAAACTCCATCAACTGCTGATCATTATCAACAGTTTGTGTTATCTGTGTAGGGGGCAATGACAAAACCGGGGCCAATAAACTTGGTTCCCGAGGCAAAGCAGGCTCGGCCGATCGATTCTGCTTAAGAGACTCATTCCACAGTTTTACACTATTGAATTGACCCTCCATTGCATAAAAATCAGCACTGAGCCTATAAAAAGCTAGACAGAGATCGCGGAAACCTCGTCTAGTTTGCCTCATAAGATCCAACAACACTTTAAACCCGACTTATTACCGATTATATCCTTTATCCGTTGCGTGAAACTAGCACATTTGACGTGTACCACGTTATCGTGTACCACGTGACGTTACCAAGAACAGACGAAATCGGCCTTTGGGTCAGCCTGGCATTTGCAGGCTTTTAGGTAGCACGCAGAAATGTTTAATTTAGAAATTGATATGCTCGAACAGGAGGAGAAACTATACAAAGATTCAGCAGAGCACAGAGAAAATAACAAAACAAACAGCGCACAAGAGATGAAATTGAAACAACAACACCAAGCTTGGCGCTGTAAGAATATCTACGAAAATACACAAAACTTTGAACCACTGAAACAACAATACGTACAAACACAGTTCTGAGAGCACACGAAAGCTGAGAGAGCGAGAGTAATAAATCGTTGTGACAGCTCACGAAAGTAGAGTGAGCGAGAGTAAAAAAGCGCACACAAAAACAACAACGCGAAGCGATCTAGCATGCAATGTGAGTAAGTATGTAGCTTTGTCTATAACAACTATCCCCGAAACAAGGAGAGCGAGAGTACAAAGCGCGCACAAAAATAAAAAAAAACAAAAACAAAACAGAGCTGTTAACCGCACACCGAACAGAAAACCCATATTACTAAAGCAATCACTGAAAAATTAAAGAGAAAAAAAGCACAGATATATTTTTGACATTAATCAAATTAAATGCACGAGATAAAATTTAATAACAATCACAAACTGGACACAGCAGAGCAAAAACACATCCGGTTACAGCAAAGGCCAAGACAGTCACCGCATTTATTCCACATATATATCCCACACAATTCGAAAGACACAGGCACCAAATATAAGGGGTATATATTTGTTATATATTTAATTTTATTTTACTTGGACTGAATACATTTTATACAATTTTAAAAAAATGTTTTAATAAATCAAATGATAATATTAAAATTAAAATTTCCCATTAAATTATATTCAATTGTTGAATAGTGAAAGTGAAAATTTAAATTTAAATGTAATACAAAAAATAAATAAAATATCACATAATAATAACAAATCTGGGGGTATTAAAATGTTATGGTCCAACATTCAATGCAAGGAAAAACCCATTTGGTCTTCAAAAATGGAAAGAAGTTCCTTCTAATGATAATGAGTGAGCGACTAAATAGGGTGGGGGGAACACAAAAATTATATATTTAATTGAAAAGGTAACATTATTAATTTTTAATAATGTTATGCCACCTGTTATCAACTGGTAGCAAAGTTTTTCTTTGTTGGCTATAGTCGACTGCAACGCTGTCACTTGATAGTATTACATTAATCTAATATTATTTAAATATTAAATTTAGCTTGGTTATTGATAAAATGCTATGTAGTCCAGTGTAAAATAGCGTCAATCAGCGAAAGCTGATTTTTTGGTTTAAAAAGTGTTATCAATAGTTCTAACCACCTATTCATTAATTTATAAAATATCGTATCAGCTTTAAATTATTCTAATGGACGGCAAACGTGCTTGATTTATTAACTTTGGATATATGCGAGAAAATATCCAATAAATTCGAAATTAAGGATGTGTGATGATGAATTGTTTTTCTGCTTGAATAAATAGCTTATTGTTAGTCTTAGATATCCACACTGTGTTAAGTGTAGTTAGCAGCTCTCTCATGGACTGCGCTCTCTTTGTGCAGCGCTCTCTCTCCCTCTCTCTCCCTCTCTCGCTGATATGCCGGCTGCTGCAGCTAATCAGTTGTTTTGCATAACTCTCGCTGCTCGATCGTGTTTATTAGTTACTTTTATTGTTGAGAAGGATCGTTAGTTACTCTTCCTGTGCATAGAAGGCTAAGCGTTGGCTTCTAACCTCAATATATATTGGAAATAAACTTCATAACGTAGTGGAAACAACATTTTGTTATTATTGTGTTATATTGGAAAATAAAACTGAAAGCGCAAACAATGTGCTTTATTATTTAAATTTAATCGTAGTACTCCCGATCATTCTTAATCTATTATAATCTAGCCAGTTTTAATTTATTGTTTATACAAAGCAAACAAAAAAAATTTATCAACTCGGCTGTTAATTCTGATCCAGAAGAGGTATCTTCTTACATACAGTTTCTCGTCTTCATGGTAGCCCTAGTATCAGGTTTATTCAAGTCTTATTGAGAAGTCTCTTTTACTCAACACCAATTTCAAATTGAACTATTTGCCAACTAACTAAACTTACTTTCTAATTCTAATAAAAGCCTCTGCTTTAAGTTCTATCTATTGACAATCTCGGGAGGGAATATTTGGTTTTTTTTCTGACTCGGAAATATGCAATTTTGTATGTTAAATTTTTTAAGCAATTGTTTAATTGTTTAATAATAACATTCATTTGAACGAATGTTTGACGTAGTTTCAAATTTCAAATGACGTCAATCCTCAGTTTTCTCACAGCTGCATAAATATGATTCTTAGTAGACAATAGCAAAAGTGGTAGCAGTTTATTTAAAAATTCGCTATAAAAGGTGCTGCCACAAAGACGGTAAGACATTCAATCTAAACCATTGGCAACGAGATGAGAATTCAAACGGTGATCCTTGGTTGTGCCTTTTTGGCCATTTGCCTTCTTAGAGGCAGCCATTGCGCAGAACCTGCAGACCCCGCAGAACCTGCAGACCCCGCAGAACCTGCTGACCCAGCAGAACCTGCAGACCCCGCAGAACCTGCAGACCCCGCAGAACCTGCAGACCCCGCAGAACCTGCAGACCCCGCAGACCCCGCAGAACCTGCAGACCCCGCAGAACCTGAAGACCCCGCAGAACCTGAAGACCCCGCAGAACCTGCAGACCCCGCAGAACCTGCAGACCCCGCAGAACCTTCTGATCCCGGAGCACCTTCTGATCCCGCATCACCTCCAGCCAATTCGGGTAATGGATCCGGTTCCAAAGCTCAATTGAGGCGCTTGAGACGGCGCCTGAATCGTATAAAGAAACGCCAGCGATTGCTTCGCAGCAATCGCAGACAGTTAAAACAAAGTAACTTAAAACTGCGACAAAAATTAAACAAAAGGAGGAGACTTGGTAACAGACTTGTTAACAGGAACCAGAACAACAGGCTCCTCAGAGGATAAGCAAAGATAAAGCGAAACACCATTCAAATAATTTGAATAAAATTTTATATTGCATTCCAAAAACATTGTGAATTTATTATTTACCAATCTAATCTGTTTTGAGGTTCACACAGGAGGCCTGTCGAATACGATGGACTTTTTTGTATAGTAACAGACAAGCAAAGATCCTAAAACAGTCATATCTCTGATATAAATATAATAATTCCTCTAGTTAACCCAAGTTAAACATATGATATGTTCGAAACCGATTTTTACAGGTATACTGAGTATACCCTGCCAATCATCCACTCGACCATAGTACATAAGGGGAGACTTAGTATCAGTCAAAAATATTCTCAATCACAACTCCAAATGAGCATAAAAACACGCATTACTGGTAATTTGGGTTCGGAAAATGTGTTATCATCTTTCGACGGATTGCTTCTATGGCAGCTATATGACAGTGATATGAACTGGTCGGCTCCTATCTACTGCCTGCAGCAAAGGGACGGATATGCACCAAGTCATCATGAAGATAGCTAAACATCTGAGGGACCACTTTGCACTGTAAGCGGCACACGAGCGAAAATTAAAATTAGCGACAACTTTCGAGTTTTAACTAAAACGAATTTTATGTTGCACGATTTTAGGAGTGCAAATTTATGTTAAAACATTCTTGCATATTTATCGGCTGCTAAGCAAACGCAACAGCATTGAATGACTCTTAAAGTTAAACGGTTAAGCCACAACTGATACTGATACTGATACGTATAGCCCGACACAGAATTCTACATATTTTAACATAATCCTCAACATAACAAATCCATCAAGATTTTGGAATCCAATATAGAGTTTTATTCAAATTATTAGAATGGCGTTTCGCATTAACTATGCTTTAACCTCTATTTCTCCTGATCCTGTTCGTGTTGCTGTTCCTGTTTCTGTTCCTTAGTTGCCGCTGCCTTTGTTGCCTCTGCCTTCTTTTCGCAGCCCTCTGTCGAGCAGCTCTCTGACGACCAGCAGCCTGACGAGCAGCCTTTTGGCGTCTTTTCAAACGACGAATTGTGCGCTTCATGCGTTTCACCTGAGCCTGAGCATTGGAACCAGTACCCGATCCGCCGGTGCTCGCCGATGTTGTTGCCCCTCCGCCTGCTGCAGGTGGTAGGCTGGTTGTTGGTCCGCCTGCTGGAGGTGTTGCGGGAGTTGTAGGTGCTCCGACGGCTGGAGGTGCTGCGGGGTCAGTAGGTTCTGCGGGGTCTGTAGGTTCTGCGGGGTCTGCAGGTTCTGCGGGGTCTGCAGGTTCTGCGGGGTCTGCAGGTTCTGCGGGGTCTGCAGGTTCTGCGGGGTCTGCAGGTGCTGCGGGGTCTGCAGGTTCTGCGGGGTCTGCAGGTTCTGCGCAATCGCTGCCTCTAAGAAGGCAAATGGCCAAAAAGACACACCCAAGGATCACCGTTTGAATTCTCATCTCGTTGCCAATGGTTTGGATTGAATGTCTTACTGTCTCTGTGGCAGCACCTTTTATAGCGAATTTTTGAATAAACTGCTACCACTTTTGCTATTGTCTACTAATTATGTATTAAGAATCATATTTATGCAGCTGTGAGAAAACTAAGGCTTGACGTCATTTGAGATTTGAAACTAAACGTTCGTTCAAAGAAATGTTTCAATTTCACAATAAAATAATTGCTTAAAAAATTTAACATAAAAAATTGCATATTGCTGAGTCAGATAAAAAACCAAATATTCCCTCCCGAGATTGTCAATAGATAGAACTTAAAGCAGAGGCTTTTATTAGAATTAGAAAGTAAGTTTAGTTAGTTGGCAAATAGTTCAATTTGAAATTGGTGTTGAGTAAAAGAGACTTCCCAATAAGACTTGAGTTAACCTTGATGCTTAGATTCTGAGAGTATACCAGGGCTACCATGAAGACGAGAAACTGTTTGTAAGAAGATACCTCCTCTGATCAGCATCAACAGGTGAGTTGATAAATCTTTTCAATTATAACTTAAATGTTCACATTTTTATTGTGTATCATTTAATTTATAACTTTTATTTTAATTTAAAAATTGTATTTGTTGAAACATTTTTTAAAAGTTGTATAAAATGTGCTTATATTAAATAAAATTAAATTAATATTAAAATATGCTGACATCTGTTAATTGTTTGCTTTTCAACAAATGAGGTCTTAAATTCGCTGCTTAGATAGTAAATTTGCTTTTTAGCTAACACAATAGATTTAAAGCCACGTTCATATTCAGTTAACAAAGTCAATATTTGACATTTAATGGAAGCAAGAAGGGGACAGAGTTCTTTCACCTGGTTTTCATGACTCTCACGCAATTCCCTTGACTCAAACATTTCAATTGCAAGTGCACACTTTAAAAATGGGTGAAAGGGTATAATGGTTGTGTGCATAAGTATGCAACAGGCAGAAAGAAGCATCTAAAGTATATGAATTATTGATCAGTAGCACTAACCGAGTCGATATAGCTGATTGGCACGATCGATAAGTGAGCAAATATAATTACAACTAAAATTACGTTTTTTTTAAATGATTAATTGGTTTTATATATATATATTAAATATGTAAATACTTGAATCAAATTAAAATTTCGTTGCTGGTGCTGCTGCTAACAAAGATTTTTCTCGAATTAAAAAAATAATAATATTTGTCAAGATATCCTCACCAAACTTCCAAAAAACACTCGCCTTATTAAGTTTCTGATATGTATATAAAGAAATAAAGCAGCATCATCGGAACACAGTAGTATACAGCTGCCAATGGAATGAGGAATATTCTGTAAACCAAACGTGAAACAGATATCGCAAGAAAAATATTTGTTTTAAATTTTAAATTTTCTGTGGGATTTCCAAGCGGACAAGTCAAAGCTAGGCATTGTTGCCATTGCCCCGATACTATCGAGTTAATCGGGTATCGATACCTGAAAAGGATCGAAAGTTAGTCGGTTGAAGACAGACGCATGTGGCGCAATCAAGCATAAGTTAAACTCAAATATCTTTAAACACAAACATATCAAAACACTCGGCGAGTGCCGAGTCTGTCTCCCATCACGTTATAGCGCAAAGTTGCAGAGTGACCGTTTTGTCTGAAAACGTTGGGAAGCAGTGCAAAGCAGATCAGTGACTCAGTATGGCAGCAAGCAGTGCGCTACAACAGCGATCGAGTTGGCAGCCCGTGAAGAAGTACTAAAGTTTCAAAAATAACAACGGTAAAGTTGACATCGACGTAAAATTTAAATTGGAAACGTTGATCAAGTTTAACCTGCCCAATTTACTTGAATTACTAACAAAGAAGTGAGGCGTACTTAAAATTTGTAACTGGTTGAGATTTCAACAAGGTCAGATCCAGATTTACATACAGCTGTTAGAAAATGCGGACTGCAAACAGACTTATTGCCCACTTTGGTATTCTGAATGATGAGGATCACTCGGATGAGGTTGAGGTACATTGGCTACCGTTTTAAATTGTCCCAGGGATGCAACACCCCAAAGTAGGCCTTGGTTCGTATTGAAAAAAGTCGAGGGCGGTGTGTCTAATTTTTCGGAAAGGAACAATCCTGATATAGTGTAGTGGCTGCAAGAGCTAGAAGAGTGCGCACTTGCAGCACAGTGGAACAAGTTAAAACTGAATAAAATGATGGAATGAAATATACTGGATTTCATCTGCGGAAGTGCATCGCACATTGACTTAATCGGTTCACAAAAAAGGAGAAACTTAATACGAATATTTGTACGCTTTGATGGATATAGACTAAAATAAAATTGTACCAGGCCAGAAGTGTAAAGGAGTTAAAAGCTGAGATGGACCACGTGATGAAGAAAAGTATAAATATTTTAACTGTGGTCATTCTTCGCTTGTAAAAAGAAATTGTACCAAAATAAAATCTCAACTGCTACAGAAGTGCCCAGTTTCATGTCACAATGCTAGTTTGATGTAGAAATCAAGGTGTAGAAAGACACCCATATTGAGTAGACTGAGAACGCAGTGGTAAATCCGAAAAGGAAAAAGATTTCATATAGGCGTACCTTTGATAATAGTTCTTTCCGGATTAGTATTCATGATACTATAATTATACCGTCTTGAAATTGGTATTTGATGCACAACTTGTCGTGTTAGCTTCAAAATATATCTCGCTGCGCGAAAGCAAGCAAAATGTATGTTCAAATTTTGTAGCATATTTAACGGCTTCCAAGCAAAACCATCATCATCATTGAATGGCTCTTTTAACTTTTAAGCCACAAGGCCCGGCATATAATTCTAAATTTCTTAGTGAGCTAAGGAAAACATCATAAATTCATAATGGTTTTGGAATGCACTACACAATTTTATTCAAGTTATTTGAATGGGGTTGCTCTTTCGCTCCGCCTAACCACTTCTTCTACTGTTGCTGTTCCTGCTCCTATTCGTATTAGTATTCCTGTTAGCAGCACGAGAGGTTCTGCTTTTATTCGTATTAGTATTCCTGTTATAAGCACGAGAGGTTCCGCTCCTATTCGTCTTAGTATTCCTGTTAGCAGCACGAGGTGCTCCGCTCCTATTCGTACTAGTATTCCTGTTAGCAGCACGAGGTGCTCCGCTCCTATTCGTACTAGTATTCCTGTTAGCAGCACGAGGTGCTCCGCTCCTATTCCCGTTCGTGTTCGTGTTCGTGCTTCTTTGCCTGTTGTTCAACATAGCGGCGCGTCTTCTTGCAGCAGCAGCACGTCTGGCAGCGCGTCTCCTCCTGCGAGCAGCCCTCCTCTGCCGTCTTCTCATACGTCTCAGCCTCCGCCTCAAGCGAACCAAAGCAGCTTGAGCGGCACTTGTCGTTGAATCAACATTGCTGCTCGGCGTCGTTGTTGTATCGCTTCCAGCGGGGGTGTTTAGGATTCCTTCTGAATTGCTCGGCGTCGTTGTTGTATCGCTTCCAGCGGGGGTGTTTGGCATTCCTTCTGAATTTCTCGGCGTCGTTGTTGTATCGCTTCCAGCGGGGGTGTTTGGCATTCCATCTGAATTGCGGGGGTGGTTGGGGTTACTTCTGGGTTGCTTGTAGTTTCTTCTGGGGGAGCCTCAGTGTTATAAATTTCGCAACTTTCATCTTTCTCATTAGCCGGATCATCGCACTCCACTTCAGTACACTGGTCTGGATCGGCGCATACTGCATTGCAGCTTTTAAGAAGGCAAATGGCCAAAAAGGCACAGCCAAGGATCACCGTTTGGATTCTCATCTCGATGCCAATGGTTTGGATTGAATGTCTTACTGTCTCTGTGGCAGCATCTTTTATAGCGAAATCTTGAATAGGCTGCTGCTAGTTTTGCTGTTTTCAACTTTTTTTGATTATATTATATAATTAATCAAGTCTGTACAGCTGTGCAAACAAACAATAAGCATTGGGCGATTTGACTTGAATAATAGTCAAATTCGCATACTTCAAGAAAAACAGTTTTTATGAAACACTACATTAAGTTCAGTCCATATATTTGTTGGTCTACATCGAGCAATGTTCATGGTTCGGTTTGATCATTTAAGTGGTCATTGGTCTGTGGGTTTCTGCCAATCACCATGACCAATAATTGAAAATGGTATTTTTACAAAATCATGGTATTATTTATAATTTATTTATAATATATATATTATATATTTGAAATATTATTAATCGACTTAGACTCTTTTCTGTCACAGCAAGAGCATTAAAAATATGCGTTCGCTACTTTTTCGATTTAAAACATCTGTTCTGAAATATATGCAACAATGACAGTCAAGTCTTTATTTCATATTTAAACAATTGTTTCACAAAATTTAACATAAGAAGATTGATATCCCCGAGTCGAAAACAAAACCACATATTCTCTCTAAAGATTGTCAATAGATGAAACCCAAAACAGATGCTTTACTAGTACATGTTTTAACATTTAGTTGCAATCTTATTGGCTCCATGTGTGGTATTTGAATTTGAAAAAAAATTATTGCACATTCTGTTTGCTTTTTTAAATACGTTGCTTTTTGAACAATAGATTTAAAGACATTTGCGTATTGAGTTAACTAACATATTTTCATGGTTAATATCACGCAATTACCTCGACTCAAGCAATGTTAAATGTTATCATCAGATCGGAAAAGAAACACCCAAGTTAAAGTCCAAAACATATTCTTATATTGAACTCATTAGGATCAGCAGCCGCAATGCACTTCCAAGCATGCTTTTATTTGATAGTGCAAGACTTTTTATGGGGTATATTTGGCAATAAAACTAGAGTATATTTAACAGCTAGCTGCAGGGTATATCAAAGTCGAACTCACGCGACTACAGTTGATAAATAAAGTTTACTTAAATACTTAAGGAAACGAGATTTGCGTATTTGGTTTGCCTGGGAACTACTCGAAACCGGATCTGATCTAGTCTGCTCGAACGTGTCCCACATACACTAGAGTCCTTCAGCCATAACCAATACGTACAGTGCTCAAGGATTCAGCAGATACTGTTTAAAATAATCTATTGCATACCCCAGACTTACCTGTGCTGCCTTTCCAATTTATTTAAGTGCATGTTGCATTATGCAAGCGACTGTTGACAATCGACAGCTGTCGTTGTTGATGCCGATGTTGACGTTGTCTTATTGACTGGCTTAAATGGAGCTTTCGGCCACCGTTTCATCAGAGTTGCAACGTGTGAATGCCTTTTCATTTATAGTCGAGCAAAATCCCATTAAAAGTCGATTTACTTTATGTTTCGTGATGCTTTTCATACTTTGATACAGAAGGTGTCATAGAATATTAGTTTTGTGCAATATCCGCCATGCTGTCCGTCCGTCTGTACGAACGCAACTTTTTTATGACACACTTAGAGATAGAGACTTGAAAATTGGAACAGATACTGATCTGTGGCCGCGCCAGACAAAGTGTAAGAACTGGAGTGCTACATCCACTACGTGGCTAGGTAATCGTCAAGTTTAGTTGATATACTACTTACTAAGTCGATAAATCTGCATATCTACCACAATTTTAAACATAGAGTTACTAAACCAAGAAGATAATTTGGTGGTCAACTTCTACAAGGATCGGCATATACACATTCCAGTCCCGCCTCCAAAATTCCTAGAAGCGTATATTTCCCGCCATTTAAAAACTACAGTTACAAAACTTGGAATGAAGATTATTAGGAACCTTCTCCATAATTTTTGTCAGCCACGCCCACTTCCCCCCCCCCACAAATTTTCAAAATCCAATACCTTCAATAATTAAAGAGCTACAGTTACCAAACTTCGAAGGAAGGTAACTAGATTATATCTACCTCAATTTGAAAGGCAAACTTGGACAATATTTCTTGGCTACACCCACCTACCTGTTGTCGGCTGTCATTACGTATGGTATCAAAGTATTTCGCAGTCGGTTACGCCCGACTGCAACGTTCGCTCTTGTTTTCAATTGCTTTTATCTACAGCAAAAGCTTTTAAAGGTTTTTTGAGTATTTCGAATTTAGGTATTGTTTTTTTTTTACTACTCGTTTCGTGTTGATTATTTGAAAGTGTAGTTTAAAATTGAAAAGGTAGAGATACAAACTTTAGTTCCTCATTTCCACACTTCTCTCTGTCTCTCTCTCCCTCTCTTTTTTTTGGTTCTGGCTACCTTGCATTTTTATTAACTTCTGAAACAATGGATTATTCATTCTACAACATTGTTGCAGCTTTTTAAGAGATTTTACTTTTTTACCTCCAGAGGCATTAGTGGCAAATCTTTAAATTACTTCGAAATCCTCGTTGACAAACAATTGAGTTAAAGTCTTCTATTTGAAATATTTAGTGTTTCTCTTCTTGCCGTTTCGTATTTTACTTCCATTATTGTTCAGCGTGGTGTTTTAAATAAAATTACTTTCTTAATCTTATAATGCTGCTTAATAATGCTTGAGAAAATGAAATCGCTATACAAAAATTATAAGCAGAACCTTCAAATCAGAAAATTGGGCATATGTTTTGAGATCAAGCAAAGACGCCTGCTTGGAATTGAAATGATTTAGGTGATGAATTGAATTTCAATATGAAAACAAAGAAAAGACTTAAGCATGCAAAATATATGTATTTTTCAAAATAATTATCAATATTTTTGCACGACGCAAAACTTTGTGTACGTTAGAAAAAACAGACAATTACAATGCCAAAGGACAATAACAATCACAACTACAACAGCTAAAAACAATAATAAATTGCCCTTATTTGGCGGAATTGTGCCACAACATGGTTACTGTAGACGGGGCCAGAAGAGACTGAGGTAGGGAGAGCGAGTGAGAGAGAGAGATAGAGATAGGCAGCGGCAGTGATAAAGACCAAAACGAAGCTCAAGTCCTGCTCATGAATATTTGCGCAGCACGCCATCTATAGATACATACATATATACATATACATATATACATATATCCGGGTCGTGGCTGCCTCGTTATAATTCGACCCACGCACGCAGCCTGGCGGCATTTTCTATACAATTATCACACTCAGAAAAAAACGTCTTGAAATTTAGAAAATCTCACTAAAAATTAACATTTTCTTCTTGTTTTTAGAAAACGTACTAAACATACGAAAACATTTCTCTTAAAACTTGAAAGGCTTTCCCTAAATCGATAAAAACAATTTCCACCTTGATTCATAAGAAAAATCCATTCTGAAATGAAGCAAATAGTAATCATATTTGCTCTGTCGACTGGGGTTTAGCTTTAGTGGGGCCGACTTTCCGTAAATTGTGTTTTTTTGAGTGCATTTTGGCGGAGTCAGCCGCTTAAGGCAGACTGCTAATGGTCACCTTTGAACGGGGCGGACTCAGTTTTATTTGGAATTGGAGCGCAGGCCACATGACAAGTCGCATGGGTTAAATTGTGATGGTCAGTGGAATCGGGGAAAACACGTATGTGTATGCCACAATATATAGATTAATACAGTTATTAATAATGTATGTATGCATGTGAGTGTATTTTTTACTTTTTGTATTTATTTGGAGACACCTCTAATACCGGCAGCTTATCATTCTATTAATATCAATGCCGGATGGCAGAGCAATTACAGCAGTTAATGAAATGCGGCCATCGGGCGCAGAATTCAATTATTTCCTAAGGGTTCGCACCGGCTTCGTCCTGTACACAATTTAAGCCGTTTTCTGTATGCTTTGCATTTCATTTATGTGCTATTGGTATTTTGCAGAAGTCACCGCGCCGACTGTCCAATTCAGTGGTGCAGGCACTGCCCGAGGGTCGACGGCATTTAATGGATTTGGATGAGGGGGATCTGTTCATGGAGCTGATACGCGACGTGGCCAATGAGCTGGACATCGATGTGCTCTGCCACAAGATATTGGTCAACGTTGGCCTGCTAACCCATGCGGATCGCGGTTCCCTCTTCCTTGCCAAGGGCACGCCCAACAACAAATATCTGGTGGCCAAACTCTTTGACGTCACACAAAAGACAGGTGAGCAATTAAAAAGCGCATTCCTCTTTTTCCGTTTTGAATTCCGATTGACATTTATTGTTCAAATGTTGCCAGGCAAAGAGGGCAAAAATTACAGAACTGACTGCGGTGGCACTCTAGTTTAATTAACACAAAAAAAAGAAGGAAAACAAATCCAATCAACTAACAATTGAATTCTGAATGTTAAAATGAATAAATTCATCCCTTTTAAGCTATCTTTTCATTTATCTGCGGCTAGCAATATTTGCTCTTAGTTCAAAATGTATTTCAAAATGCTGAATTTCAGGATTTTTCTATGGCGATTCTTTCGAAATCGTTTAGTAAACAATAAATTCAGAGAATAGACAGTGTCTAGAGTTGCATTGCTACATTTTCGATAGTGTTGTTGAATTGAATTGAAACTGAGACAATATTGAAATATTGAGTTGAATTTATTTTAGAAAATTACATTAAACCATGCACAATTACTATCTTTTCACTGTGTTGGGTATAGATATAGTTGATCTTACTCGTGTCTTAGACAATAATGTCATTTAAAATACCGAATACTATCTACCTATCTTTCGAAATTAATTACTGAGTAATTAATTCACAGAAAAGACTATTCCAACAAATATATAAATTAATTTTTTAAAAACTCACCTATTTTCCATGATCTCAAAACGATATTAAGCTAATTATGTGAATGTATATACAAAAAATGTATTTTATCGTTTAGCTATATTTAGATATTGCACACTTATTTTATTAAGGGATTAAAAAGTTTGTAAAATATATTTGAATAAATGATAAATGAGGTTCACAATTATTTAAATTTATTTTTTAATTTTTGCGATTTTATAGACTGTATTTAATTGCAAGTATGCGTTAGTGGCAAGTGCCAATTAAATTCTCGACTCGTTAACCCACACAAATTGGCGCTCATTAGCGGCTCGGGCAACCACTTGGTACACTTTGGCCGACAGAGCGGGGAACGCATTAGCAAATTAATCCGAAACGGAAGCGGGCATTAAAAGTTTTTTGGCCATAAAACTCAAAAGGTTGCAATCGAATGAAAAATAGATCCTGGCTAAAACGTGTTCAGGCAGGCATATATATATAAATACATATAATATATATATATATATTATATATATAATGAATCACTGTGTGTGTGTTTCGTGCGTTAAATCCGCCTCTTCCGCTAAATAATTCAGTTGGCAAAATGTTCTTATTGTTGTTGTTGGTGGGTAAAGCCAAAACAAAAAGTAAAGATTAGAGCATAAGCAAGGTTTACTTGCTACACATACACGCGCACACACCATTTGCCGCCCATTTACGCACACACTCACACACACACACACACACACACATGTACACACACATATACACATGAATTGGCCATGCAAATTCCTCGACTCAAAGCCAGCAGCAACCACATTTGACTTTTAGCCTCGATTTTCAACTGGCATTTTTTGTTGGCTTTCTGGGTATCTTATGCGTGGCAGACTGAATATTTTGTCAATAAATTAAATATTTATTTAATGATTTATGCGGCCTCTTTGCAGCACTCAAGGATGCGGTGACTCGTGCACGCGCCGAGGAGATAATCATACCGTTTGGCATTGGCATCGCTGGCATGGTTGCCCAAACAAAGGAGATGATTAACATCAAGGAGGCGTACCAGGATGTGCGCTTCAATTGTGAAATCGATCAGAAGACGGGCTACAAAACGAACGCCATACTCTGCATGCCCATTTGCAACTACGAGGGCGACATCATTGGCGTGGCACAAATCATCAATAAGACCAATGGTAAATCGGCAACAATAAGCCAATAATTCGGAATTAACCCACTTGTGTTATTTGGTTTGGTTATTTAGGTTGCATGGAGTTCGATGAGCACGATGAGGAAATCTTTCGCAGATATTTGACATTCTGTGGCATTGGCATACAGAATGCCCAGCTTTTTGAAATGTCCGTCCAGGAATATAGACGCAATCAAATCCTTTTGAATCTGGCGCGAAGCATTTTCGAGGAACAAAACAATCTCGAGTGTCTCGTCACCAAAATCATGACAGAGGCACGCGAGCTACTAAAATGTGAACGCTGCTCGGTGTTCCTCGTGGATCTGGACTGCTGTGAGGAGGTGAGTTCAAATTTTCAAATTTTCAAATTTTAATGTGCCTACACTCAGAAAAAAGTATCGAACGGAACTTTGGAAATTCTTCATACTTTTTATGTCAAGCGTGGCTAATTTTATTCGGAAAGTAAATTTCTAAAATTTAAGATTATCGCTTTCTAAAAACCAGGGTTGCCATTTCTTAATTTGGGGGATGGATTTTACTAAAATTGAGAAGAACAAAAAGTCCAATAAAATGTTTTTTGTTTGCTATGTGTGTACATTAGAATTCTCAAATAAGTACTTATATAAACAGCAGTATTTTAATATTTTACATTGCTCACAAAATACATAAACACTAATTTGAGTTCCCACTGAGTTTCTAGACCTCTAAAAGCTAGACTCTAATTTGAAACCCACCCAGTAAACTTTATTATCTGTTTCTGAAGTTTAGAATCGGTTTTCCCTAACAAGAGAAGATTTTTTAATAATAGAAAATATATATATATATAAAATCCATAGTTTTGGGGTTGTCGAATGAGCGCAAGCGTAAGAACAAAGTTTCTTTCTAACTTTGAGGGCGATTTTCTAAATTAGAGTGTTTTATTTGTTTTGTTTTTTTCTGAGTGTAATGGTGGCCATAACAACTTCGGCTCAGCTCCTGCGATGATATTTAGCAACGAGTGTTGTTGTTGTCTTCACATTGTTCAGTTATTTCCCAAAATGAATGTCTTTTTGTATTTTGACTTGCTTGTCCGCCCCATGCTTAGGGGCGTGTTCGTTTTCTTGTCAGTTTCATTAAAATTAAAGTGGTTTTAAATGCAAACGCGGCCATTTTGTCTGTTTGACAACTTGAATGTGAACGCACCCCAAGGAAATTAAAATGGACCAATTTACATAATTTTTTTGTTTTTGTTTTGCGTTTTTCCGTTCATTTTGTTGTTATTTTATTACCCCAATTTAGCTACTAAGCAACGTGCTCCATTGCCCTGTTTTTTGTTTCATTCTTCCCTATATGGAATGCCCAAAGAACGGGTAATCGTCAAACACATTTCTCTGGCCTCCTGTTCACTCATTCGATGTGAGTCTAGTGTGTGTTTGTGGCTGCCAAATAAGCCAACTGCTCAGCTCATGTGTCAATAAAAAACAATTGTGCAAACAAACACCGAATACACGGGAGCATTTAAATTGTAAATAGTTTGGATTTATTTGCACTCACAACTCTTTTGGCGACATTTTTCGATGTAGGTAGTATTTATAAGATTCACAAGTTAAACCCTTAAATATTTCAATTCAAAGTTTGTATGGCATTCATCTTCATGCTCAACAATAGTACAATAATAGAACTTTTCTCAAAAAATATTAATTAATTGAAAAATATAATTAAATTTTCAACTAAATATATAATAAAGTATAAAAAAGATCAAAAAATGTGTAATTAAAAAAATTGAGTTTTCTACTCTATATCCATTTAATACAATACAAAAACAGAATTCGTCGAAAATGTGAACAACAGCAAAAATGAGCAATAAAAAAAACAGTTGAGTTTATTTACTTTATTTCTATATAACACCGTGCATTAACAGAATTCATTAAAAAAAATCAACAATTGAAATAAGTTTAGTTATTTTTTACTCATATATTAAAATATACTACAATAGTAGAATTGTAAAGTTAACATGCCATTCATACCAACAAACTTGCTCCATTGGCCTACTGTTTATTTGATTCTTCTTATGAGATAATGCCTAAAGAATGAGTAATCATCAAGCACATTGCTCTGGCCTCTGTTCACTTATTTAATGTGTGTTTAGCGTGTATTTGTGGCTGTCTAATAAACCACTTGCTCGACTCATGTGTCAATAAAAAACAATTGTGCAAATGAAAACCCTTAAAAAACACGCGACTAAGCACTTAAAATGTAAGCAGCTTATATTTGCAGGCATTTCTAATGGAAAAGTATTCATAAAACCCACAGACGCTAACTGTTAAGAACCATTGAAATCCAGTTAAACAAATAAATGCTTCAATTCAAAAATTGTATGGCATTAGTTTTACTTGGATCTGGTATCTTTTTCTAGGTCAACAATTGCGTGTTTTGCTAATAAAAAACAATACTAGAAAAAGCGTGCATAGAAAAACAAAATAAGCAAAAATAAAATTTATCAATGGGCAAAAATGGAGTTGTTTAAAAAAAGTAAATATAAAACCATAATGTACATAAAATTCAAATTAACCTTATGTCTATATAAAATAATACAATAATTGAGTTCAACAAAAAAAGCTGTACATTAAACATACTTTTTAGCATGAACAACTTAATTCCCAAATGAAACATTTTATCAAGTTAATACGAGCCATTAATCACATTGCATTTTTAATTAAATGAAATGTCATTTCAGTGCCGGCACTCAAATTTATAATTCATTGAAGTGAATATTTTGTTGCATGCACTTATAATTTTCCTATAATTATAAATAATATGCATTTAACAATGGATGTGCTCACATGAAATACTTAACTATTATTATTATTTATTATTTTTATTAACTGTTATACAGCATACATAAACACATTTATTTCATTTCAATATACATATATATATGTATATATATATATATATATATATATATATATGTTTTTGTGGTTCAGCTAAATTAAATGCTGATTGTTGTTGATAATTTATTCATTGCTTTTCGATTGCCGTTCAAATTGCCAATTAGCAATAATGGAAATATGTGCTCTTTTATATATATATATATGTATATATATATATATATGTATATATATATATATATATATATATGCCCACTTCAGGCAAACAAAACTGTTGAAAAATATGCCAAGTCATGTGCAGCATTTATCCATTTAATTATGTGCAGGAAAAGCAACAAAAAAATATGATAAGTGACTCCAACGGCATCCACGGCAATTTATCAGTGGCGCCTCGTTGCAGCTGCTCTGGGAGCTGTTGATGCCCCATTTGTGGCAGCCACTTAATGTCCGTGTACTTTGCTTTTTTGCCGTTTTCCAGAGCCATTTGGAGAAGATAATCGAGAAGCCCCATCAGCAGGAGCAGCGCACCATGCGCGCCATTAAAGGCGGCGATAGTTTCGAGGAGCAGGTAAGCTCAACAATTTTTTTACCACACTTTCATGAAATAAATCGATTTTAATCGCTCAGCAAAAGATGCGAAATCGCTTCACCGTCCTCTTCGAGCTGGGCGGCGAATATCAGGCGGCGAATGTCTCCCGGCCCTCGATCAACGACCTTAGCCACTCGACACTGGCGCAGATCGCCCAATTTGTATCCACCACCGGGCAGACGGTGAACATATGCGATGTCCACGAGTGGGTGAGGGATCACAATCAGATACGGGATAGCGAAATCGATAGCACCAATGCCATACTCTGTATGCCGATTGTGAATGCCCAGAAGACGGTGATTGGCGTAGCTCAGCTGATCAACAAGGTGCGTAAAAAAAAACAAGTAAGAGAATAAGTTTCAGTCGGGTGTAATCGACTGCAAAATACCCTGATGCCAATAAATAATAACACGTGATAACAGGAGCAGTGAAGATTTATTTTTTACCCGATCTTTGAGGGACGGTTTGAGATATAAACTTCAAATAATTTTTGTGCATATGTCGGTGTAGTCGAAAGAAGAGCGACAAATTGTAGCTCTATAATTTCAGAAGATATAGGCTTCTTCTGAACCGTGGTCCAAAAGTTGTTTATCTGCCTTTTGAAGGGAGTTTGATCCAACTCCAACTTTCAAATTGCTTATGATTTACAGTTGCAAGAAATATATAATAGCAATACTGCGAAATTTCCTCTTGCGAATCAAAAAACAAATATTTATTTTTGCAATATTTCAAATATTGACTTATGACCCATAAGTTAAATGTAGTACCGCTTTAGGAATTCTTATCGAAACATATATTTTTTTTATCATTCATTGCAAACAACTTACCAACCAAATTTGGTGACTGTAGCCTTAAAATTTTACCTTTTGTGCAGGCGAACGGATTACCCTTCTCCGAATCGGATGTGTCGATATTCGAGGCATTTGCCATATTCTGTGGCCTGGGCATCCACAACACGCAGATGTACGAGAACGCCTGCAAGCTGATGGCCAAGCAGAAGGTGGCGCTGGAGTGTCTCAGCTATCATGCGACGGCCAGTCAGGATCAAACAGAGAAACTTACCCAGGATCCCATTGCCGAGGCCGAGTCCTACAACTTGTACAGCTTCACCTTTACGGGTAAGTCAAGGAAATCAAACAAAACCCTTCATAAATATATAACTCTGTCCACAATCCACCCTAGATTTTGATCTGGTAGATGATGACACTTGTCGTGCTGTGCTGCGCATGTTTATGCAATGCAATCTGGTCTCACAATTTCATATACCCTACGATGTAAGTTGAATAAATCAGCAAAACAAAAACAGAGTTCTCATCAAATCCTACTCAATTCTAATCCAGGTGCTCTGTCGCTGGGTGTTGAGTGTACGCAAAAATTATCGACCCGTCAAATATCACAATTGGCGGCATGCTTTGAATGTGGCTCAAACCATGTTTGCCATGTTGAAGACGGGAAAAATGGAACGGTTTATGACAGATCTGGAGATATTGGGTCTATTGGTGGCCTGTTTGTGCCACGATCTGGATCATCGCGGCACCAACAATGCCTTCCAGACCAAAACTGAATCACCCTTAGCTATTTTATACACAACCAGCACCATGGAGCACCATCATTTCGATCAGTGTGTCATGATTCTGAACTCCGAGGGCAACAATATATTCCAGGTGAGCGAGTTCCCTAAATAGTAGGAATTGCATAAATCATGCTCAAAGGTAATTAGGGATAAACAAAACCAACAAGAGAGATACATTTTCTTGGAACATTATAATAATATCCAATAACAAATATATATCTTAGCCTTCTATACTATTTCCCTAGACTTTCACAATATTTTGTTATGTAAAATTGTTATCAAATATATGCCATGCCAATTTATTTGATAATTAATGGAGTTTGTCATTGCTTGCCTGTGTCTAGGATAAAGTATGGGAATACCTACATAGTTTATCTACCTCGCTGGCTACGTATCTATTTTATACAGCAGTATTTTATATTGACCAGGTTAAATGCTGTATCAAATGCATAGTTTTTGGCCTCATTCCACTATTAGCTTTGAAAGCAATATAGAAATACATCGATCTTAAATTGATTATGATATAGGGAGTGATACTAAACTGTTTCAATAAGAGGTTTTTTCATTACGTATACTTATGATGGAGTTGCTGAATCTTAAGTATGTGAATGTGAGATACATATGTATGTACAATAAGTTACAAGTTATAGTTAATACAGGCAAATATACTTCTACGCTATTATTTCTTTCGACTTTTCCATTATTTCGATATGTAAGAATTTATATATATATATATATATATATAAATTGTAAATTTTTGCTTAGCTCGAGGATTATCGATTCGTTATAAAAATGGTTTTTCATATTAATAAAACAAATTTATCTAATAATATGCAAAATATATTTACAATTTTTGCTAGGCACTTTCGACGGATGATTATCGATCTGTAATGAAGACTGTTGAGAGCGCTATACTTTCCACCGATTTGGCAATGTATTTTAAGAAGCGCAACGCTTTTCTCGAGCTTGTCGAAAACGGCGAATTCGATTGGCAGGGTGAGGAGAAAAAGGATTGTAAGTGCTGAAGGCAAACTCTGCGTTTTGCGTAATATTTTAAAATCTATCACTCTCTCTATAAAGTGCTTTGTGGCATGATGATGACAGCGTGCGATGTGAGTGCCATAGCAAAGCCGTGGGAGGTGCAACATCGTGTTGCCAAACTGGTTGCCGATGAGTTCTTCGATCAGGGCGATCTGGAGAAGCTGCAGCTGAACACACAGCCAGTGGCCATGATGGATAGGTAAGTCGGTATCAGCTTAAAAAAACAAGTGAGAACGCTCCTATCGTAACTGACTGTGAAATACTCTAGATACCAACAAGTAATACCATCTGATAAGAGGGTGCGTGTACCCAAGAAAGACCGATCTTTGAGGAAGGTTCCTACTAATATAAATATAATAAATAGATTGATAGATAAAATGTTGGAGGAGTTTCCTAGTAATCTGCCTTCCAAGTTTGGTAACTGTAGCTCTTAATTTGGGAATTAACCGTTTTTGGGGACGGGAATGGGCTTGGTCCAAATATCCCCCTCCCCCTTTTGAAGGCTGTTGGCTTACAAATTGTGGAATATATGCGCATTTCAGTTTTGCTGAGGGTGGGGTGTGAGCGTGGTCTGAAAATGTATATGTCGATCTTTGTAGGAGGTTACCAGCAAGCTACCTTCCAAATTTTTATCAATTTACTCTTTCAGAAATATTGCTTTTGGCGAAACGTCACCAATTACCTACCAATCAAATTTGGTGACTGTAGCCTTAAAATTGTGGGAGATACATATGTGGCTTTACCGATTTTGACAAACTTTGTCTGACGCAGGCACAAACTAGTATATGTTCCAAGTTTCAAGGCTCTAGCTTTTGGGACGAACGGACAGACAGCTTGAGGGACATTGAACAAAACCGATACACTCTTTTACCTTCGGTAACAGAGTATAAAAATGAATAATCAACTAAAAAAAAATAAATAATAATAACACAGGGAACGCAAGGATGAGCTGCCCAAAATGCAGGTGGGATTCATCGATGTAATCTGTTTGCCGCTCTATCGAGTGCTGTGCGACACTTTCCCGTGGATAACTCCGCTGTACGAGGGCACGCTGGAGAACCGACGCAATTGGCAGGATTTAGCGGAGAAAGTGGAGATGGGTCTGACATGGATCGATCACGATACGATTGACAAGCCGGTGGAGGAGTTCGCCGGCTGTGCCGATGAGGAGATCAAAGACATTGAGTTCACGGTGACAACGCTCAATTGCAATCAGCAATCGCAGTCGCAGTCGCAATCGCAGTCGCAGTCTCAGCATGGTGGCGACGATAGCCATACGCCGGAACATCAGCGGAGCAGTGGCTCCCGGCTGAGCATCAAGAAGACCGGTGCATTGGGCAAAGTGGTTCGTTCCAAGCTATCGAAGACGCTGTACAACAGCATGGACGGCTCCAAGCCGAAGACATCGCTCAAACTGCTCGAATCGCACGTCAGCGAGGATATGGACGACAAGAGTCCAACGAGTCCATCTCAGCCGCATTCGGGCAGTGTGGGTCGCATGTCTGCCTCCTCGTCGACCTCCTCGGCGGGCACCGTTGACAAAACCAAGAAGCGTTCCAAGCTGTGCGCTCTCTTATGACGAAAGCCATCCAATTAGAGTTTGGTGACCCCCTCCACATCTGCTGCGGCTGGCAGTGAGACTGACAAAAGCCCAGCAGGAGGGGGGCTGACCGATTTCTAATTTTAAACCCCACAAACCTTAAGCGAAACCGAATCCGAATCCGAAACCGATACCGAAACCAAAACCGAGCTGGACAGTGTGCTTAGCATAGGAATGCCAGCCAAACAATCCCAAAAGTAACAAAAGAAAAGAAATTGAACTATAACTAATACAGTAACTAGTCTACACTCGCCAAAAAAAATCGAACTGAATTTTAGAAGTCTCCTTTCTTTTCGCGACAAAGATAACAAACTTTATTATTCAAATTTTAGATATCTAAAATTAGGATTTTTCGTTTCATAAATTCGGTGTACACTTTTCCAGAATTTTGCAAACTTTTGTCAAGTTTCAGTCTGATTTTTTAACTCTAAGATTGGCTCATTTCTTACCTAAATTATTAATTCAAATTAGTTTTTCAAATATCACACATATACAAACATTTTGGATAGTTTATAAATTCATATAATTTTATTTTACGCCAATTAAAAAAGTCAGTAAACTTTATTAGTATTTTTTAAATTTCAGAAAGGATTGTTTCCAAAATTTTCATTTCTACATTATTTAGAAATGCATTTCTTGATAACAAAAAATATTTCTATTCACATTTTTAGGATTGTTGAAATAGCAAGCCTTGCTAATTTTAAGACAAATGTTTTCTAATTCTAAAATTAAGAAAAACTTTCTAGTTTTCGAGGAGATTTTCTAAAATTTGGTTCGATTTCTTTAACTGAGCGCAACTAATACAGAAACTAGTTTATGTGTACTAACTAGTTGAAAGCCTTTGAATGAAATCATTTTTGGTTGCCTGCTCTACGTGTATATGTCTGTAAGTAGAGAGAAAACACACACGCACATACCCACACACACACACACTCACATACACACACACATCCATACAGCAAAGATAATTGCAATATTATGCCTAAGTGAATGTCAAATCATGTGATCTATTTAAGGTCCTAAAGGTCAAAGCGCATGCGCATTAAACCTTTTGGTATATTCCCTATCTCTCCCCCTCTCCCTCCCTATCTTTTTCTCTCTCTCTCTCTCTCTCTCTCTCTCTCTTGCTCTATTTGAATGTGAACTTAAGCTCCTAGGTGTTTGTACTCAATTGCAGCAAATGCAAAGTAATAAAATATTGAAAAAAACTAATATCTAATTAGATTATCAATGCATTTTTGTGTTAAGTAGCTTTTCCTTTCGTAAACCAAATCGTGCTAGTCAAACGTATAAAATACCAACTATATACCAAACAAACAACTGCATATAAATATATACAGCTTTGTATATTTTTAAGCAACAAACGATAAAACAAAACTAACAAATATTGTGAGGCTATAATTGCTTTCGAGGTTGATGTACCCAAAAATAATATAACTAGTCCGCATGTGATAACTCCATATACACGTGTTGTACTTGTGGTTAAAGCTCTTATTAACTAGTTGACATAATTAAATACTAAACATTCTCCAAATACTAAATAAATATGTGTAACTTTTTAGTAGGCCTCACTTGATTGTAGCTATTTAATTAAACCAGAATTTGTGAAGAAAATAAACTATAGCAATATTATATGATATTTTATAGAATAGCTAAAATACTTAATACATATATAAACATCAAAAAAGACACTCAAAGAAAAACTGTTGTATTTTGTGTCATTTGTGAGCACCGCACAAGATTGATATACATATGTATTGTCAAATGAATAAATTATTTATTAAACGCACAAAATGGCAATGGAAAATTAATTAAACTGCAAATTAAAAATATTCTAAACTATGCGAAAAAAAAACAAAATCTAATGTTTTTAAAAATGAATGTATTTTTGTCAATTTTTGAATTCAACTCAAATCTAAATGGCAAATAAGCAAATATCTAGCAAATACCATATTAGCACCTACTTACAAATTGATTAGCTCTAGTTACAATAACTAAATTCTCATTATCTCTAAATGTTGAGCAAAAAAAAAACGATAAAAATAAATTTACCTTATGTGTGTATAAAGCGGTTAAGTATCTAGCATATTATATAAACATACATATATATATATATATATATATGTCCGTAACTAATTGCTAAAGCTTCGATGTAAATTATAGGCACCTCATTTCTGAAATTGCAATCAAAAAGATATTAACTATTTTTCTAGCTTTTCTGTCGCGCCATTGAGAATCAAAATCCAGACAACTTTACAAACGAACTTAAGAACTTATTTATGAATGTTTTGCTTGACATTGAGTTGCAAAGATCTTTTGCAGAAACCTCTCAATACACTGGGCAAATTTATGTACCTCATCTCAACGTTGTAAATCAAATACCCAATTTGAATTAATTTCGAAACAATATTTATATTGTTCTTTATCTGTAACACAGTTGTTATTTACCATATATCGATATTATAACTTGGCTGCAATTAATTAATAAACAATTTTTAATAATTTGTGTAACTATATAAGAAAATGCAATTGAATCAAAAATAAATCACACCATTGAAAATTCTAGACTGTGCCATCGTTGTGTTTAAATAATGGAATTCCACAAAATTTTCTATAATATAAATTCTAGCAACAATTTGAGCTCAAAAAACGAAGCAAATGGAAAATATTTCGTTACAGACTTTCAAAGAAAAATCTGCTTTGGGGAAAATCACATATATCTGAGGATGTTGCCATTATTTACAACAAATTATGAAAAGTTATGCGCCTTAAAGATGGAAGTCTATTGTAGGCAAGTTTAGCAAAATAATGGGGAAGTTTTTTAAAGAACCATGAATAAAAAGAGTAAATGCTTAACTATCACCTGTAACCAGGGAATTAAATCAAACACGCTAAGATAATGACCAGTAATTAAACAATTACATAAGTTTCACACAAATCAAATAAGAAATATAAATTTTTGATTTCCTTAATTTGCTTTAGGCTTTTGTCTTTGCTGTAGGGCATAGCCAGTTCACGCACCATTATTTTGTTGGTGAATTGGCTAAATTTCCCTTAGCCGAAAAAGTTTAGCGGCATACTTTTAGGCGGTCGCATTTTTAGCCGGTCGCATTGAGATGAAATCGTAAGGATAACCTCTTTCTTAGTGCAGTCAAGGATAATAGGGTTATCTCGTAAGCAAATACCAAGTGGGTGAAGCAGACTTTGAGACACATAAAATATAATATAGCTGCAGCTACTCATGCTGTGATGAAACAGCAATTTTACAGACATATTTGGTAAGCTGTATAGACAATATTTTCAGTAGAACTGAAATCCTCACCCAAAGTTGTTGAAAAAATATTATACCCTTGAAATCGTTCTTAAACTCTAGATATAGGCTGAGTATCATAAGAGAATAATCTTAAACCAAAAAGTTTCGATTAACCATTCCGGGACGGAAAGTTCTGCAGAAGGTGTTACTTATGTTACGGCTTAACTTAGATTAGTTAATTAGTTAATAGACGGCTTAACATAAGCCATTTTTAAGAATACTCAAGCTGTTAAGAGAGTCATGATTGCCATATTTTGGTATTATGAAATTAATGCAAGCCTTCCCAATTTTAATTAAAATGTTTTCCTATATTTAGAACAAAAAAACTTTATAATTTTAAGGGCGATTTTCTAAAATTCGGTGTAATTTTTTTCTAAGTGTAGCGAGTGTAACGACGAATAATTGAAAGTGTAATGCTATTTTTTTGTTTTATTTCCATATAGAATTTGCCACATAAGGTTTAGATGTATGTAAGTCAATTCTAGCTCACGACAACACGACGGTTGTTCTTGCGAATATTGTTGAGTGTTGTTCGCTTGTTGCGTGTTGATCGCTTGTTGCCTGCTGCTGATGTCTTGATTCTACGGATATTCTTGTATTTCAAATTGGAGATGTGGATAACGCGGCGCCTTGGCCTCCTGCCGCCTCCTGTTTGGGTTGTTGCTTCTGTTGTTGCTGTTGTCGGTGTTGTTGCTGTTACTGGTGCGTCTGTTGCCACTACTGGTGTAGTTGCCTCTTCTGCGCAGTCAACATGAGCAACATTTGCCGGATCGTCGCAATCCGTGCAACCCGCGGGATCACCTGGAGCGGTACAGGCAACTGCCTCGCTTTCTCTAATCATGCAAATGGCCAAAATGGCACAGCCCAAGAATAATGCAAAGATTCTCATTGTCTTAATATGGTTAGCTCTTCTGTAGAAATTGTGCCAACGCTGCTGCTTTTATACTTTTAGAATTGCCAGGCGATTCCTTTTTTTGGTTTTTTTTCTTTTTTTTTTTGCAAATTTGCACAGTTGTTTCCAAAGAAGCCGTCAATAAATAATGTTCGTCATTCCTATTGTATTTGCTTTTTTATGCAAAAATGTCTATTGTTTTTTTTTTTTGAATACCCGCTTAAATCAACATTATCTGACTTCACAAAATCAACAGAAGCAATATATTCAAGTGTCAAACCTAAGTAAAAATTTACCCTAATGAGCACAAGCAGAACATTTTCAATATTTTCTTATTTTACTTAAAAGTACAAAAGTAAATCGTCAGTCCCAAAAAATCTGCTGTTTCGATTTTTTAGAAATATTTTCTATCATTATTTATATATTAGAGTTTACCTGATATATACTTCTCGGATGTGAATTCTCCAAAAATCGTAAGGTTTTTCGAATTAAATTTTCTGAAATTTAGAAACAATCCAAAAAAATATACAAACTATTTGTGAAATCTTAAAATACTAATGCTTAACTGCAATATAAAATAGTTAATGGAAGAAATGTACTGATACAAAAGAACAGTCTACAAATTGTCAAAAACGGTTTCTTTAAAGTTTATGTAAAATAAAAACAGAACTGTTTTGATTTAGTGCTTTATTAGGACTGATTTTGTACAATAAGATTTATTATAATGAAACATGGGTTTGCTGCATTCTGCTGGCGTCTTGGAGGTGTCGGGTGACCCATTTGGGTCTCAGGCTGGCCCTCTGGTGAAATGCGCTGACGGAGGCTAGTGGCGGTGTCAGTTGTCCATTTGGGTCCCAAGATGGACTTCTTGTAGAATACGCTGACGAAGGCACGTGTCGTTGTGATCGCTAGTTACAGCTGAGTTCGTCGTTGATGAAATATGCTGGCGCGGCGCAAGATCCGAATGTCATTTATTGCAGTGAGTTAGGGTATTTGTATTGAGTTTGGGTATATTGGTGATTAGGAATAATTGTTCTTAACTTATATATTTTCTTATACCCATGGATAAAATGGGTTAGAGGAGTATAATGGTTTGCCTCATTTGATCGGAAACTGCCTCCGTCTTTCAGCTATCGATGTATATCGAAATGCGCCACAAAATTAAAGCCTAATTAATTTACCATATATATTGATATATTATTTCGTCATTAACAGTTGAATTCAGGGTGTAATTTTGTCCAGATCACTGGTTCATATAAGTTTTAAATTTATTTTGGCAAATTAAACAACCAACTTAACATTGATCAACATTTTTCAAATCATTTGCGTATTTGAGGCGCCACCAAACTTTGATTCAGTTAACGTCAAGGCCAAATGTCGTTTCCAAATTATTGTTGTGCAAATATTTGAGTTATGAGTTATGAAAGCCTACAATAAAAATATCTTTGTTTGCATAATCTGTCTGTTGAATGAAGGAATTTCCGTAGGATACATTAAATCGAATGTATTTATTTTTATTGGCGCTTAGTCTAAAATTAATCAGTCGAGGTCGCACAGAAAGGATATATATATCTTTATATACACGCATACATATGCCGTCAAACCCAACCCAGAATGCTCAACGTAATCAAATAGAGCAAATCGACTGACTCTGTCTGTTTGTCTGTCTTGATGATGATGATGCTGTTGCTGTTGGTTTTCGTGGTACGCACATAAAATGGTGCATAATCAAATATTGGCTGCACTCCGAAAAAAAAATCCCTACATTTTAGAAAATCGACATAGGTAAATCACCTCTTTATGGAGGAAGTAAATTTCTAAAATTGAGTAGATTGTAGATTTCCAAAAAAAAACAGTATTTGCATTTCTTAATTTGAGGTCGAATTAATTTCTAATTTTGAGAGTGATCTATTATATGATTGTATATTGAAGAATTCTTAATTAACTCTAAAATAGCAGTTGAGGAAGCAAATTTCATTACTATCTTATGAATTTCTTTTTGTATTTGTTTGTTCTTTTGAAATGAATTTTTTAATAATAAAAACAATTTGTAAAAAAGCAGAAAAGAACACCATATTTGTGGGGTTGCGATTTAGGGCAAGTTTTTCTAATTTTAAGAAAAATGTTTACTCATATTTAGCGAGTGCTTCGAAAAACAACAAAATTGTACTAATTTTCAGTTCAATTTTTTTCCTAGTGTATGAACGCCAGTCACCTTTTTTTATTTGCCTGCGCTTGACATATTTGTGCTGATACCGACACGGATGCGCCGTGGAACGCGTGATGCGGTTTCCAGCTGTGATTTACCTAACGATTCCGCTGCCTCCAGCCGTATATAAAACAAGGATGCGTTGCACACATTTGCTCATTCTCAAGTTTACAGCGGATTAGTCCAGTTTTCAATCCCTTACGGCTCTGTCTCTCTATCTCTCTCTCGCTCTCTTCCTCTCTGTGTGGCAAATGATGGCTAATTACGCTCAGGCTTTATCGCTGCTGCTGGTGATGGCCAGTTGCTCGTTGGTTCTCGGCGCACCCGAAGGCGAGCGCTATGTGGCCAAGGATTACAATCGGGATCTGTATGATTGGCTTACTGCAACTCGCTATGCTGCGGCCGGACAACCCTGCAAATATCCATACTATTTGGCCAACGAGGTGGTCAGCAATATGCGTTTGCCAAAAAGGAACTCGGAGCTAATCAACTCACTGCTCAGTCTGCCCAAGAACATGAACGAGGCGGGCAAATGACGAGCTGTGTGGATATTGGATTCCAACTGGGGTGCGATTAATACAGATTAATTATGACTTAGATAAGAAAGACACTATTTAGAAGTGAAAAAAGTACATACATATATCGCTGTAGAAATACCATCTATTAAAAATTATATATTAAATGAATTGTGTATGACAAAAACACGACACTTTATTCTTAACTGTTTTGTGTTTTTTTAACTTCAACGTTTCTCGATTGCTCTTAGAAATGAGTGAATGAGTGTGACTCTTAAATAGGTAAATTTAACCAAAAAAAAAAGGAATATGAGGACGCTTGTCGAAGGGTAAAATAGTCCAATCGAAGCGATTATGAAGTACTACTATTATTTTGACCTCAAGTGTATACATTCTTTTCTTTCGTTGAGCTTGTTTGCCCTGCTATTGTCAACTGAGTAAATCGCATATCATTTGAAATGGCAGCTGTAAAAAGAAAGCAACGCGAAACTAAATGTTGTAGATTTTTTTTTATTAAAAATGAACAGTTCTTCGCTTGATTATATATATGTTGTATATATATATATGTTGTTTATATATATATATATGTGTGTGTATATATATGTATGTAAGTTCATTTGGCGCTATTTGAAATCGTTGAAGACTTGTTGTGTATATATGTATATATATTTAACTTTATGCACATATATGTACTTTAACTATTCAAATGGTTTTTGCTATTTGTTGTTATTGTTGTTTTGTTTCGTTTTTTATGTACTACAATAATTATACACTTTGTATTTGCACCGAAGCAGAATGATTTTAGACAAGTTTTTAAATTAAGATACTCTATAAACAAATTATTAGATTAGTAAAAACAAAATAACATTTGCAAATGTGTGTGTGTTGGTGTGTGTGTATAAGTAAATGTATGTAACTATGTTTAATTTTAGCTCAAATGCAGTTTCAGTAGCTTTTCACTTAACGCATAAATACTTGTTACCATAAAACTCTTGTCTTGGCCAACAACTACAACAACTGCATTAAACTTATCGACTAACTCACGTGCCTAACAAAGTTCTTGATTATTTTTTAAATCTTGCACTTTCTTCTTGATACGTTGTTAAAGCTTAAGCTGCATAATTTATGGAGGGTGTTTTTCTTGGGAAAAATGGCTTTGACTTTTTGTTGTTGGTAACAGCAGAATTTTGTTGTTGTTGTTGTCGTTCGTCGACCGTCCGTCCGTCCATTCGTCCGTCGTCGTCTCACATGAAAAACTCATTGGCAGAATGGGAAAGCGGAAGTCACGTTCGCCCAGGACGATCGAATATGGTAATTTCTATGACGCGAAGACCACGAAATGTTGGATCGATCAATTGCAGACCCTTTGGATTGTAAATGCGCTCATTCTGTGAAGCAACAAATTTGGATATCTTGCGCAGCGTCTGCGAGATACAAATATTTAATTAAATTAGCAATAATTATTGAGGTTGTATTTGATTTTTTACCTTTTCGTAATGTGTCTCGGAGCACATGTAGATCAAGTACGCCGTAATGCAGCCAATGCAGCCCTCGCAGTAGGTGCCGCAGGAGCCCTCCTCTGCCTCGGCATAAAATTCGTTGAGCCGATTAATCGTTGCTTCGAAGACATGACGTTCAATCTGCAAAAGGATAATTTACATAATGATTTAGGAAGCATTCACAACGACTATAGAAATTATGCTGAATTATTAGGAACATCAATCAAAACTGATGATTGATGACCGATGACTGATGATTGATGATTGCATGATTCGCATGCATGATGTTGAGCTGTGCGAAGCTAGCAAATAAATTGTGCATCTACACAATATGAAAGTAATTAATTTTTATTAAAATTGTAATTTCCACTTGCATTTGGTTTGGCTTTGTTTACATTTTCGCAGTGAATGACAATACAACAGCAACAAAATAATTTACAACGAGTGCAGTAATTTCTAAATTACCGATGACTGCTACTGGATGTATGTTATTGTTATAATTATTTTATGCGGAATTCACTCACCATGCCATCCAGCTCGGCTGGTAGCCGTGTGTGGAATTTGACGGAGGTGCCGTCGCTGTAATCGCGCTGAATGAAGACCTTGCCACCGTGTTGCAAGATGTTGGTTGGATTGCCACCCGATGCCGCCGATGGAGTGCCACCGCCTTGGGACATTGTTCGTCGTCTACTGTAAAAATTCCAAATGTCATTAAAGAGCTCAGCTCGCAGCAAACGATACATTTGATTAAGTGCAATCATTTTGCAAAAACAAAACTTAAATATAAATAAACAAAAAACAAAACAATTTTTCTACTCAGATAAATTTTGACGTTCGTCAGCACGGAAAAAAATAGGCCAAGGCGATTAGTGCTTAAAGGGCGTGGCCAGCTAGTTTACTAACTGATAACTGATAATTATTATCAAATTTCCAATTTCTGAAAATTTATTAAATTAATATAACTTTTTCCACTCCACGCAAAACAAAACAAAGTGAGAACAAAAACAACACTGAACCATTTAAGCGATTTGTTTTCTGTTTAATATGCGGCGCTTTGCAGCCAAGTTCAACATTACAAGGCTTATCATCAATATGCAATTGAAATAGTTTTAATATTCGCATATTTGTTAAAATTAGTGAGCAATTTGCACTTACAATTCGCAACGCACGTGTACACAATGGCGTCTGACCATTCACACAATTCGCGCACAACTGAGCAGCTGTTTAGCATAGCTAGCCAGTGTGACCAGTGAGTGGCTGCCATAACAACGCAATACTGCTGCCAGACTATTGCATTTTGATGTATGACCGTAGAATTTTAAAAGTTTGCTTTTTAAAAAACTTTTATATGCTTTCGTTATTTTATTAAATATGTTGCTATTGTTATGTGTATATATATATACGTATATATATATAGACGTAGGTAACAGACGTAAGAGGGTGGAGCGTACGTAAATGCTTTATCCCTGCCAGATTGCCAGATTGCATTTTGTTGTGTGACCATTTAATTTTGAACTGTTTGCACTTTGGATAAGTGCAGCTTTAAATAAAACAGATTTCAGTTTTTATTAAATCTTCTTAATTAACGATTTAATATATCTTGTTGGATTTGCTTTTGTAATACATAGCTAAGAGATGGACGTAATGTGAGGAGTGCGACTTAAATTCCTTATTGCACATTGCTGTGTGACCATACAAATTTAAACTGCTTGCAATTTGAAAATGGTGCAGCACTAAAACGAATTGTTTTTGTGGTTTAACAAAATGTGTTCCCATTAACATAAGCAGACAATGTTTTACTATGTTTTTTTTTTTTGTTATGCTTAGCTTTAAGCCTCTTGAAAAGTTTGTTTATGCCCACCCAGTAGAGATTTCAAAACATGCACTTTTTTTACATATTTGCACAGCTTGTGTTTTGTTTGCGCTCAAGTGGGTTTGTGTATTTTATATTTATTAGCTGTTTCTCTACTCAGCAGTTTAGTATATTGTTAATCTGCCACCATGAAGGCTGCTTTCTGTTACCATCAAATATACATACTACTATTTGTGGTAATCACAATAATCCTTGTTTATCCAGAATCTCAGGCAGTTCCCATTGTTGGCGGTCGTTTCGTTTTCACCGAGGGCAGTAATTCAATTAAATAAAAATATAAGAAATTTATAAATAATCTTGTCATCAATGCAGATGGGCACACAAAATATCCATTTATGGTATCATTGCAGGATTACGTGTGTGAACATGGAAATAACAACTCAAAAAAATATTATTTTCAACACTTTTGCGGCGGATCTTTGATTAGTATTCGCTGGATTCTGACTGCTGCCCATTGTGTATGGCGAAAGTGGGTATATGTGGTCTTAAATTTTATTCATATAAACAGCTGTGAACAAAATAATAGCACCACTTGCAAAGGTGTCTTTTTGAATTTTATAAGTTTATGGAGGAATAGGATTTTAGCAGTCAAAAAAAAAAAATTATGAAGAAATTAATATACATTAAAAATGAACATGTGAGAAAATTTCAAAACTACTGCTTTGTTTTTTATATTATTTTGACCGCAACTGTATAATCTCTCTAACTACAACATAATTTTTATCAACAGAAAGATGGAAAACATTGTGGCCTTCATCGGATATGAAAACATTGAGAATGTGGAAAGCCTCGAGCGATATCATGTTGAAAGTGCCAAGTTTATTTACTTTCATCCGTAAGTCAAATTCTGTATGCATATATCAAAACAGATGCCAACGTTTGGTAATTAGTGTTTATATTGTATAACACAGATCCAACTATCGCAACGATATTGCACTGCTCTATTTAAGTCGTCCCTTCAAGAGCCAACTGGCCAAGGATCTGCAATTTGCTCAACTGCCGCCGCCAGGCATGAAACCCAACATTAATGGTTTGTCCAATCCTATAGATAAAGCATATGTTCTCAATTATTATTTATTTTGTATTTTTATTTTTTTATTTATTGTTTATCTTTTTTTACTTATTCTTTTGATTTATTTCTATTATTTATTTATTTGTATTATTTATTATTTAAATATTTATCATATTTATTTATAAATAATTATTTTATTTATTATTCATTAATTATTATTATTATTTTATATGCTTAGCAACATGTCGGATTATTGGATATGGGGCCACCAGACACGCCGGACCTTCCCAAAAGCGACTATCGGAAGCCGAGTTAAGTGTAATTGACAATAAACAATGTCGTGATATTATTGGACATATTTGGGCGCCCAAGAACGGGGATAATACCGTCTGTGCCCTAGGCAATAACCGCCAGGACTCGTGTCAGGGTGATTCCGGTGGTCCATTGATGTGTCCCTATGGCTCGGAAGATCAGCTACGCATCTGCGGAATAGTATCTCATGGGTTGACCTGTGGCATCAAAGGTATGCCCAGCATCTATACAGTAACTAAACCCTACGACGACTGGATCCAGCTACATCTGCAAAAGTCCTAATGTGTTTTCTATATATAGAAATATATATATTTATATGTATATGTATACATAATTTATTTGTTATACTATACATATATATATATATATATATATATGTATTTGTGAAAAACAGAAAACATTTATACGAATATACAAATATGCATGCTAAAACTAACAAATAGGCCTAGTTTACTACAAGTAGTTTTACAATCGCAACCCTATACAGCATACACTCGAAAAAAATATTGCACTGAATTTTAGAAATTCGCTCATGGTTGCTCACCTTATTATGAAGGAAGTGAATTTCTAAACAGGAAAACAGTGGTTTTCTTTTGTGTCACATTTTCAGAGTGAGAATTCCTACACTTTTGTCACTTATATAGTTATTAAACATTAGGTAATTTAAGATTTCACATATACAAAACCGTCTTACATAGTTCACATATACATACAACTTGATTTGAAAAATCTGGCAATTTTATGGAAATTTGAACATAAGAAATAGATAGCAGCTGAACTCTGTTATAGCAGTCAATGTATGAATATTATTTTCTGAATTTCAGAAAGGATTTGGTTCTAAGAACCATAATTTATTTTCTACTTTTTAGAAATGCATTTCTTAATAATAGAAATTATTTCTACCAAATAGAAAAAATCTATATTTTTGATATTCTGGATTTAGGTAAAGCGTTTCTAATTTAAAAAAAAAAAAACATTTTTCTAATAATTAGAAATTATCTCGAAAAACAATCTAAATTTCAGCGGCGATTTTCTAAAGTGAAGGGCAATTTTATCTCCAAGTGTAGCATGCGTAAATTAATACTAAACTTAAAGACTATATTTTGGGTACAATTCAACTACTTCCCCGACTTGCAAGTCGACGTATCCTCGTCATCATCGTTGGCCTGGGCATCGTCCAGCTTGTCGGAGAGGTTGGCCTTGCCCGTTTCGGGCAGGGTGAGGGTTAAGATACCTGCTACTAGAACGCAGCAGCCACAAAGTGTTGTTGGAATGTACCAGCCAAGAGCGCCCAGCACATCGACTACATATGGCGCCGATATCGAGCCGACATGCGCCCACGTCGAACAGGTGCCGAGCGCCGAGTTGCGTATCTCTGTCGGATAAAGTTCCGCGGTATAGAGGGTGACCACTGAGTAGGTGGCACTGATGCCAAAGCGTCCCAGCATTGCGAATGAAACGATCCACGTGGTGCTGTCGGCGGGCACGGAAAGCACCAGCAACAGCGACACTCCCGTCCATATGAATAGCAACATTGTCGTTATCCGACGACCCGTAAATCGCAGCATTATCACCGGAACCACATACGACGGAATATCCACAAGGCCAGTTGCTATAATATACAGATAGCGACTAACTGACAAATTGGCGGCATTTAGAGCTGAAATTAAAATATATTATAATTAATATTGATAGGAATGAATTAATTTATTTATTTATTTATTGTTTGGAAATCTATGGATAATTAATATAAATATTAAATAAATTAATAGTCAATGAAATGAAACAAACTAAGATGTCAAAGAACTTTGATTTGAGGTAGCACCTTTTTCGTGTGTAATATAAATGGTTCTTAAGTATATGGGGGGTATCCTGGACTTTTGTAGGGTTGCAAATCTCTACATTATATACACATTAAATAAATAAATAAATCGCTAAACCAATGTTTATAAATTGTCAACAAAGTTAATGTTAGTTGTAAATGTAAATTGAAAAAAGATGATTGTTAGATCCTGTAATAATTACTTTACTACACCCTTGAGTACCTTTAATATATAGAGTCCAATATAGAGTTATTTAAGGTTTTACAGACTAATATAATTTCAGAGTCTAGTATCTATTTCTTATTTAAAAATGTTGTAAATCTCTAGATGTTAACAATCTTAGACGCAGATTACCTAGTTTATCAGAATACCATTACTAGTTAATTAATTTGGAAAGAAAAAATGTTTTTAGATTTATCTTCGAATCTACACTTAAATGAGATATGAAGAGAGATTTCTTTGACACCGCCGAATGGCTTTTAATTTGTTTAGAGTTCCACAGACTATTTTCATTTCTAGGAACTATAATCGAGTCTATTTCAGACTGATTTTCACATCTTACCCGTGACATAGTAACTCAGCGAGGTGACACAGAACATAAAGTACGAGGTGAAGATCAGTTTGCGCACATTGCGGTTCGCGAAGAGCTCAATTATGGACTTCAACGGACCGTTCTTCAACTTCTGACTGAGCGAAACATTTGCGATTGGCTCCAACTGCAAAACGATTTAAGTGACATTTTTCTTGGCGCTTGACAACTATACATGTATATATACATATATATAAAAGTACTCTACATGTATACAGATAGAGTGTAGATCTTTGGACTGACCGTTTGCTTATCGCTGACAATTTCGGTGGATGGGGCGGCAATTGTTGTCTGGACATCATAGTGGCTGGGCTGCTTGAAGAGTATGCGATAAACGCGATCGTAGCGCTTCTGAGTTATAAGCCATCTCGGTGATTCATGCATTAGACTAGAATAAATTTGAGTATTATTCGAGGTGCAGATAAATATAATTTAGATGAACCTACTAGCAGTTGAGTATGAGCAGCAGTGAGGGTATTGTGAGTGCGAGTTGCAAATGACGCCAGGGCTGTATCAGATATCCCGTAATTGCTAGCAGGATCATGCCCACAGGATATGAGGCTGAGAAGGCAATGGACATCCAGGAGCGATGCTTTAAGCAAATGTTCTCAACAACTGAAAAGCGTTAAATTTACCAAAGAGAGTTTTGTGATTGATAAAAAACCAATAGTAATAGGCATAATACAAATTTCGACCTACTCATTGTAAATGCCGCATAGAAGAGACCCGAGGAGGCTGCTCCCAAAGCGAAGCGACCAACTAGGAATAAACTGTACCACGGCGAGAAGCTGCAAAAGATGCTGCCCACTATGAAAAAAGCAGCGCCCAACGTAAACGAAGTTTTGCGACCAAATCTGGGGAAAAAAAACGTTTGAAATTAAATTAATTCCGATTTTTATATATTTTCTATTGTTAAGAAGCACATTGCTAAAATGCATAAATGCAAACACTAATTCTTTGATAAAATCCTTTCTAAAATTCTGAAGCAACTAATTAAATTTACTGACCCGGCATTTGTTTTAAAATCGTAAATTTATTCAAATTCAAATTAAATTATATAATTTAATAAGCTATCTAAAATGTTTTCATATGTGAAATCTTAAAATGTGGCGAGTTTTTGTATTTTGTAAAAATATTTTCTTTTATTAAGATATTTACTTCTAAAACGTAGAAACGCTCATTTTTAGAAAATCGTCCTTTCGCCGCAATGAAATTTACTGCCTTGGCTTTTATATTATATTATATTTAGCTCGCCACTTCCAATAGAAAGTTTTTCAAATTACAATATATATGTGAGACATTGAAATTCGAAGATTTGTTAATAAGCCCCAAAAAATATAATGTTAGAGTTTCTTTTCTGTAACACATATGACAAAAACAGTGAAAATTAGACATATTGCTCTGCATTTTAGAAAAAAGTTTCCTGAAATTAGGAAAAGAAAAATTTGAATTCCATTTCCGATTAGAGTTAAAACTTACTTGTCGGCCAGGATGCCGAATGTAAAAGAGCCACAGAACTTGCCCAGGGAAATGGAGACCTGTGCTGAGGTCCGTTGAATGCTCCGCTCACAGGTCAGCTCCCATTCGGCGACAAAGGTGCTGTCCGGCTGGGCATATTCGTAGTTGCCCCTCGCCTTGCAGGACACCACGGCAGGCTGATTGATCTGCGCCATGTGAGTTGTGTAGTTGAGGGCAGCCTCATAGGTCATGCCACTCAGTTTTTGGTAGTCCCAATCCCAGATAGTGCACCCGCCTGAGTTCAGCTCCCGCTCACTGATGCTACGCTGCTGTGACAGTGTCCAGTTGGTCAGCTGCAGTTCCTCGATGCCACACCACTGATCGTCGGGCAAATGTCCCAGCAACGTGTACGAGGACACATGGAAGCCATTCAATATGTTGGGCGTGACGCACAGAAAGAACAAGGCCCTAAAAATGGAAATGTGGATAAGAATTAAACCAATAATTACATTTTTATTTAATAATATAATTTGATAAAATTATCACTTTAAATGTTTAAATAATCAGTAAATAATAAAAAGCAAAGATATTAATTATAATTTTGCAGCATTTCTTTAATAAGTAGGCTATAGTTACTTATTCAGAAAATAAACTTAAATTTAATTAAGTATTTGGATTAAATTATCACATTTTCAAAAAATATGTAAATCGGCCCTATAAATGGAAATTTAAATGATCATTAAATAAGGAAAAGTACAGAGAGAAATGCATTTTTTTACTTAAATTTGAATGGAGAATTTGAATTTGGAATTGAATTTGGGATAAGCTTATATTCAAATAGCTTAGCTAAATAAGCAAAAAGTTTCACTTGTCGCATTTAGTTTGACTGAACTGTTAACTATAATTAAGTTTAAATGTCACTTGTTTTCGACACGTAAAGTTAATCTTTCTCACGTTAGCACCATTTGGAAATTGAAAATTACGCTTGTTATTTGTTTTTATATTAATTATTTTTTATCTGAACTCATTAAAAATGGAAAAATCGTGTTCTGAAGCAAGCAATAAAAATCATGTCGAAACCCAAACTTATTTTACTCGATAGGCTCAGCGAATTGCCTTTATTTTATGTACTTATTTTAAGTTCTTTATTATATTTCTCACTCTTGATCTCTCTCTCTCTCTCTCTCTCTCCTACTCTCTTAAGGTTTTTGCGTTACTTTTTATAACTATATTCTCAGAGCTAAGAAAATCATCCAAGATGTATTTTCATATTAAACCAATTACAATCAGTTCGAGCTGTCTGAGCTAAAACATTCGAACTTGTTTTTTCAGTTTTTAAATGCGAATAATAAGATCAACAGCTATAAAAACATGAACGCAAACCGATAATTGCGAAAATACAAATGTTGTGAAGGTTAGTGACACATTCCAAAAACAACGACAACATGGAGAATTGCAATTCCCCCGAGTAGGAGAAGGGGTTTACTTTTGGATATTGAAAATTTCAGCACGTGATGTGAGATCATAGGCTGACAAAATGCTCCAAAATATATGTTTTGAAATTGCGCTCAATGTAAATGACAGTCGACGATCGTTAATCAAACCGGCCACCCGGAACAGAATGCGCAATATTTACATATCGGAAGACGAAAACAAAAATATATTTGAAGAACGGATCGTCAAAATTCAAAGCACTCGATTTTTTTGTTTTGTTCAACCTTTGCACGTGCTGCGCATAACGAAGAAATATGTCTAATTTCCAGCGTATTGCTTGGGTGTACTTTGAACGTTCTATTTTAGAGCGAATTACTAAATTTTAGGCTGATATTTTTTCCAAGTGTTCTCAAAGCAAAGCTAAAAATAAATGTTTAAAAACACACAAATTTAAAATACGATTATGTAGATTTGAGACACGATTCACTTGGAGCGCTGTTATCAGTATTCGAATTTCCGGCGTTATCGTCACGTGATTTTTACTGAAAGTGCTAAAAATAAGTAATGCTATCTACACTAAATTTGAGTAAACGTTTTCCTTGTTCGACAATAATTTCTAAATATTAAATAGGTTTGCGAAAATCCTAAAAAGTTTTTGGTTTTTCAGATTTTGTTAAGAAAAATATTTCTAAAATGTAGAAATGCTAAGAAAATCCTTTCAAAAAATCCGAAACAAGTAATGTACTTCAATGGCTCGCCGTTTCGAAATACTCGTCAAATCATAAGATTTTTTGAAATATAGAAATGTGAACCGTGGTTTTTAGAAAGCAACAACCTGAAGTACTAGAAATTTACTTTCTGTCGTCGAAATTATGTTGGTTCAGTCAAATTTTGTATGAGTGTATCCTCTAATAAACACATTCCAATATACACACTATTATATTTGTTTCTATATCTATGTATGTATATATATGTATATAAATCGCTTCATTCAAAACAGCATCCGGAAACACTGCAATATTTATTATATCGGTTAATCTCGGTACGTGTACATGTTTTATATAATAATGTGATTAAGTTCGTTTCGATTTTAATTATTAACTGGACTGATTCAAAGCCCAGTTTCACTTAAGTAACCCAGATTAAATTGCACTTGTTCTAGTTTTGTGTGAATTGCAATTTAGATTGTCATCGAACTTGAACTATTCTGATTTATAACATTTACTTGCTGTGCGCATAGGTCATGTTTATTACAACTGATCAACTGATTTTTTTACCCTTGTAGAGGGTATATATATTTTGTTTTAAAATATTAATAATTAATAATAATATTTCAAATTCAACTACATATAAAAATAGTTTAAACATACAAAATAATAACTCCGAAAAAAGATTTCGACTTCTGCACCTTAACTCCGGCCTGCAAGGGTATTTAATCTTCGGCGTGCCTAAGATAAGCGTACTTTCTTTGTTACTCATTTATCCTCTTATTTCCTCTTGCAATTAGTTTTTAAGAAGCAAGTACTGTTATAGTGGGTACTTTTACACACATAAATTTGTTGTTGTTCGATTTTGTGGATCCAATAAGTAACTTTGCACACTTCAGGACAAATTTTTAGCACCTTCATGTTTTATGTAGTTTTATGAAAATGCTAGGGTGTCAAACCAAATCAAGTTTATTCGATTTCAATTATATTTAAAATAATCGGACTTTGATGGTATATACTGAACCGCTTAATAATGATAGTTAATTATGAAAATTTGATATTGACAAAAATACGCCTTCTCTAGAGGAACTTACCAAACAAAGGCGCCGCCACTGCCAACAATTTCCAGCTGCTTAGTGAGCAAATCCTTCATGCCCTGATCCGTGATTAACTCCCGCGATTTCTCCACATTATCCTTTGACTTGGTCATATCACAGTTTATAAATATATGTTTCACAACGGGATTATAATAAAATATCAAATAGCTCGGGCTATTTTAAATAACACTTAAACTTCACAATCTTAAATATTTATATATATATTTAAATATATTTATGTTTTTATGTGTAGTTCAGTAGGTCGGTCATTCGATTTGTGTCTAATTATGTGTGTATTGAAATATAATATAGATTTATAATCTAAGGCAATCCAGAAACGCTGATAATACGGAATGTAAGGTCCACAAAAAAATACACAAAAATACAGATCAAAAAATTCAGTAGAGCAATTGAGATTGTGAAAGCAACTGTAAATGTGTCTTTTCTATTTATTTATATTTATAAATTTTTTTGATTTCGCTTCACAATTTATTTTGTTTTATCTATTTGTCCTATTTTTTTAAATTTGCTTTACGCTTTATGTTTATCGTTGACACGTTTTTTTTTCTTCGGTTTTCCTCTCTGCTTGTAAAATTTTTTTTCGTTTGTGTTAGAATAAACATGAAAAAAATTGTATTGAATTTGAGTTTTTGCTGTTGTTTCTAATTTTGAATGAAATGTCGAGCGATGCACCACGATGCAGTTGTCGGTGTTGCTTGTTAACGTCCGCTAACAACTACTTGCCGCTTCGAAGGCGTCCCACAAACTAAGCCCACGGGAGGTCGATCGCAACATTTTGTATGCGAGCACATACATTAACAGACATACTTACGCACTCTCATTACAAAATACGAATCGTTGGCATCGCGTCGTGTTTGTCGTGCTCGGTTTTGGGCTGCGTTCGGCTTCGGCTCTTCCCGTTCTATTTACTTATGCTTGGTATTTGAGTTTGTCGCTATGTGTGTGTATGGTGGAATGCAGTCTGTATGTGTGTGTCTGCAGTGTCTGCAGTCCATTTCCATTTAAGAGAGTTGCAGTGACAAATGCAGCACTTTGCGTAAAACCAAGTAAAAAAGGATATTCTTATTTAAATCAAGTAACATCGTCTGTTAATATATCTAACTCTCAAAAAATATCTGTAAAAATATGTATATCAAGATCATGGCTCAAAACTCTGCTCAAAACATACATATTCTCATCCCTTAAGAGACCTGGCCCAAATATCTATTTAGAAGAACCCTTATCCGCAATAAATCTATGAACACATGCTTTCTCTCTCTCACTCTCTCTCTAGCTAGCACATACAATACATATGTGTATATGTGTGTGTGTGGACACTTGAACATTCATTTACATTGGCGCTGCGTATAATTTACATTTTTGTCTCTGTTACAATTACAATTAACATTCGTATGGGCCATAATTGAGCGCTGGGCTCTGTTTACACTTTACATTTGAATTGCGTTATCCGTTATGCGGATAACGTACATGATTAAGAGTCATGCTCTCACTTGGCGTCTTTCTAAAAATGTGAAAAATGTGAATGAATACTGTGTTTCTATGGAATGTTAATGTTAATGTTATTGGAATGTTGAACCATGAGAGCGGAAGAAATTAGAATTTGTATTGCCTTTTAAATCTCTTTGTTCTGTAAACAATGTTGCATTTGAATACTTGTATGTACACTCATACAAAAATGTATCTAAGGTTTATTAAATCGCCCAAAACAAATAGAAAGAAAGAAATAGAAAATAGAAAATATAGAAAATATAGAAAATTAGTTTTGAGAAATAATTTAAATATTAGAAAATAATGTCTAAAAATTCGAAAGGCTTGCCCTAAATCACAAATCCCAAATGTATCGATTTTCCTGTACTTGAGAAATATATATATCCTTGAGAATTATAATCCTATCCTTTCGAATCCCTGTAATATCGTAATTTTGTTCAAATTAACTATCTGAAGTGTTTTTATATATGTGAAATCTTAAAATACAAATGTATTTACATAAATAATATAAGTAACAAATAAGGTAATGTAAGAAGTCTTCTATAAAAAACAACACCCTGTAAATAATACATATTTTTGAAATTCAGAGATACAACCCTGTTTTTAAGAAAAACACAACTATAAATTTTAGAAATTTACTTTGAAAAAAATGTACCAAAATGTAAATTGATTTTTTCTTAGTGTAGACATGTTTATTTGTGGGAAATGGTTTACGCTTGAGCGATTCTTGTCGTTATTCGTTATCTACAATGAGGGGGCTCTTAAGCCTAAATCTTCAATTGGTTTGTTGAGATTGACAACCTTCGCCTATATATAAGATATCTCAAACTTGAACCCGATTTCTATAAATTGACCCCATTGAAGGATACCAATTGAGTACTGAGGTTGGCGGTATTAAAAGGTATATATTTATATATATAGCTATTATTTAAAAAGCTCTCAATTGATCGATTTCAACTACGTCAAGCGAATGGAATACGTAAGCAAGAACCATGGGATTTTTTTTATTCTGAGCAGGTGAAGGGTATCCAATGTTCGACATCGTATTTAGGCAACATTTATATACCCTGCACCCACTTCAAGTGGGCAGAAAGGGTGTAATGAAGTTGTGCAGGAAACCGAAAAGGTAGAAAAAAGTATTGAAGAGCCCATAAATTATATATATTATTGATCAGAGTCGATAAGGGATTAATATAGAGTATATATATTTATATATCTAAAACTGTCTGCCTTAGAGAATTTATATAAAATTATTGAATATAATTTCTCTTGGCAAATCAAGTTTATTTCATTTCATTAGAAGCTTGCCCAATATCGATAAACTTCGATTAAAAATAGCAGTAATAGCCACAATTTCAAATACATACCTCTCTAATCAGGATCGTATTTACCTTTAATTGATAAGCTATCCAAATTTCATTTAGACTGATAAAGTAACAATAAAAAACTTTTATACTTTCATTTACTACAATATTACTATACTCGATTAGGTACAAAGTAGCAAGAAGCTTTAATTACAGTTTATATAATGGCAACTAAAGTCAGTCAACTAAAAAGAAAAAACCGAAAAAGTGAGAAATATATTAAATAAAGTTTAACATTAAAATTTAAATTTTAAAAAATAAAAATAAACCTCATCTTATTTATTTCTTAATATAATATTTAAATTCTGGGGAGCAATATATTTGTAGAATGCAGTAATATGAATGTTTTTTAATATCTAAAGATTTACGTTTGGAGATGTGAGTTCAGGTAGATTTGAGTGCAGAGTATTTTATAATCTATCTGTATATCTCGCTGTCGCTCTCTCTCTCTCTCTCTCTCTCTCTCGTACTCTTCCTTGCTAATTTTGTCGTTTTAATGCATCGCTTTAATTATTGTACAGTTGTTTTCATGTTCGTATTCTATTTAACTGCGAATAGATTACAAAGCGGAAGCGCGTCTAACGGCGCTTCTACAATCGACGATCCTCAGCAGCTTTCATTGGTAGTTCGTTTTTTATTTCTTTTGTTTTCTTTTCTATTTATAATTTTGCACATGCATATGGGCGTGTGTGTGTGGGTGGGTGGGTTGGTCTTTAGCATTAGTTATTTCTGTTGTTGTTGTCGTCGTCGCACGTGCAGCTCACTCACACTCGCACACACTTACCCAAACAGTTAAAACGTTCATTTATCCAATGCACGTACGAAGCCATAGCGCCCAACCGCCACGCCCATCACTTTCACTCTCAGTGCTGCAGATTGTAGAGTGCCCATTCATCCGATAAGCAGTGTGCCCATTCATCATACTTACTTGGCGCTAATCTAATAAATTTGAGCTGATTCAATATAAACGAAAATTTCCGAAAAATAATTCTTTTTATTTTTTATTATTGAATATGCAAATGACGTTCAAATAAAATTAGGCTTTACGTTAAATAAAACCAAATTAGCGTGATATATGAACTATATATTTATATACGACAATTGCTTTGATTGTAGAAATCAGGTTTTGATGTCGAAGCTGAAAATTATGCTAAACTATCATTAGAGATGACAGTTGTAAATTGGACATGTATATGTATAGTACTTATTAAATAGATAGTAGTCATTAATTTTATATAATATTATAATAGTCGATTAGGTTAAAAACAAATTTAAAAAGCTGTAATTAAAGTTACAAATTTAAATCGGTATAAGGTCCAAAAGATAAAAAAAAGCCAAGCTTTAAATTATACTCTGTCGTTGCATTTTCAAAACATTTCCAGAAACAAAAATAACTTTCATGCGACATTTGTATTTAATAACTTTCACTTCTAATTTGAGATCGGTGAAGAGGTAAATATATATTTAAGGGGCGCTTTCCTCATCGCTATATAAATAACGAGAGGTACTCGGTAAATAATTGAGATTTATAAAACCCAAATTGGTGGGGGCAGATGTGGGTGGCTTTGCCACTAGTGACTTTGTTGAGGAATCGTGTGTCGACTTGCCTGCCTGCTTAAGTGAATGATTGCCCACAAAACGGGAGCTTAGAATGTATATGCATATATGTAAATATTTATATATATGTACATACATTAGTATAATATGCAAATTAATTTGTCCACAACGACCCAGATGTGGACTAAACTGAGTCAATTAAATGAGAGCGTAACAGTAACTAGCTAAAACACTTGAGAGGCTGTGCCGAGTAACTATACTTATCTTAAAATAAATTCATAAAGAGTAGATATGCACAATGGGAATTTAGTGAACTCAATTTTGTAATAAGAATTTAAGTAAGAAAAAACAAATGTAAGAAATATGTGTTACACAAGTGGAAATCAGCCTAAAATTTCGACATATTTTTGTACATTTTTCTTAAATAAAATTTTCTGTATATAACAGATTATCTAACAAGTTTGTATAAGTGAAAACTCAAAATACTAAAAGTAGCCAAAAGGAAAGTAAACCTGATTTTTATTTATTAATAGTTGAGTTACACTTACTGCCGGAACAATGGCAATTCATCAAATAGCAGCATGATTTTTTCCCAGTGTATGATTAGACAAAGTGTTATTTTTGAATACCCCTGGCAAGTACCATATTAAAGAAGCATTTAAACACTAGACTGATTTAATGGCATTTTCCACACTTGGCACCCTGCTTAGCCATAGGCAAAATTGAGCAAACAGATGAGACCCAAGACAAAGATGCCGTAGAAGCTGATGTTGTACAGATTGAGGCGACTGAGCAGACTGGCAAAATAGCTCGGACTAATGCCGGCATACCGATTCTTCTGCTGGACATCGAGCAGATCTCGCCAACCCACAGCCTGAGGCCTGATGACAAACAGAGCATTTATTGCCGCCCTGATTCCACTCTCCACGGCGCCACCCATAAGATTGCGATTGTTGGTGGCAACTGCCGCCGAACTGGACCAGACGATACGATGCCAGGGCCTAGTTTGGGGTCTATTCAATGCCGTGTTAAGTTCACATATCTCCTCGGTGTACTCCAACGGATTGAGCATCTCCTCACCAAATTGCTGGGCAAGCAGGTCGAGAATTGTGTCTCGAACAGTCGCCGTCTCCATATCGATATCGTGGAGCATATAGCCGCCATATTCATTTGTATTTTGCTCATAGCCCACGACCAACGGTTGCATATTCATAAAATTACCTGAAAAACCCTTCGATAACCAATAGGATTTATCGTAATCGATTCTAAATTGAGTGATGACAAATTTGGATTGCCGGCTGATTCCCGGGGAATCCCGAAACTGCTTCGGCAACTGTGGGTTGAATCTCAATTGATTCACCTTGTTCCAGGGTATGGCCAGGATTACGGCTTCTGCTATATGACGACCCCCATTGGAATCCGTCACCTTCACATAGTTCTTAAAGTGTTCTAGTTCGACAACTTTTACTTCACTCAGGATTTCTGTGTGCTTTAATTTCCTGAACAGCGTTTCGAGCAGATCCTTGCAGGACACGTCCATCACAGTCGATGGCAGGCGCATAAATCTGCAATGAGGAAATAGAGAGGAGAGAGAGGCACGAATATTATTTCCCTAGTTTACCTACAGATCGACCAGGATACGCAATCCACCCGAGCTGCTGCACAGGCACATGAACTCATCGTAGTTGATTTCGCTCGCCGGCAAACCAGAAGTCAGCAGCACCAAATTGAACATAAATTGACGCGATTTGTTGAAGAACAGGTTCCTGCAAATATGTCGTTCCATGGTTGGCACTCGCTTGCGAAACCTATCGATAAACGAATGAAATCAACTCTGCGCTCAACAAAAAAAAATAAAGTTTTACTTTTTAGTAAATATAACCAAAATAAAAATCGCCCTAAATCCATGTTCCCAAAATCATGGTGATTTTTTATAATTTGTAGAAATATTATCTATTATTAAATTTCCAAAATTTGTATTATTAAAATATATTTTTTGTAAGGATTAAGGCTATTTCTGAGTGTATAATCTTAACTCGCAATTCTAATTTGTAAATTTTCTAAAATTTTGACCGATTTTTTCTGGTTTTATAACCTCAGCTCGAAATCTCAATTTGTCACTCACTGAATATGCAGCCCATTAAATTTTTGCATGCGCAGGTCGAGCATATCGATATAGCGCCATAGCTCAAAGTTGGCCGGCGTTGAGGTTAAGCCCCGATCTAGTTCCCAGCAGCGATTCAGCTGATCATTGTTCAGATTGCGCTGTCTCACGGCCACATTCAACTGGCTGAGGAAGGCAATGAGTTCGGTTTGCTCCTTATTCACAATGCGCGAACCATTGCTGCCCAGTTGTCCGCCGGGCTTGCGGTTCTCGTCTATAATACGCATATTGAGCGAACTGTCTTTGGATAGGATTTTTACTGCCGATGTTAAGCCGGATAGGCCGGCTCCCACAATGAGTATATCGAGCTCAGGTAATTCGTTGCCAAAAGGTAAATCCATATATATTGTTTTGACATATCAAATTTAAAAAACAAAATAAAACAAATCTGAAAGCAAATGCAAATAGAGTTTTTTAATAAAAATGTTCACAAAAAGATAAAAACCATTTAATTTACTTTAACACAGCAGGCAATCGGTTTTTTCCACGCAGCACCCCAACAAACAATTTCCAGACAGTTGTTGCGTGCATCTGCTATGCCAGCCTATACAATAACCAGCAAAGCATGCAACCCCCTAAGAGTATGCTGCATCAGGTTCCAATTCATTTTCGTTTCACAGGTGTGTGCAAATCATGTAGAGTGTCTATATTCATTGTTTGCCCCTCAAAGTATGCTTCAGTGTGCGTGCACATGCTAACCTATCCTATACGACAACCTGCAATGTGAAGTGACCATATTAAGTGTAATTGGGTATTAAAACTCTTTGAGCTCCTCAAAGTATGCTGCAATTAAGTTAAAACTTATTCAAACTTATTCAGTTTGATATTCAAGTTTACCGGTGCGTGCACATGCTGGCCTATCCTATACGACAACCTGCAATGTTAAGTGAACAAGTGTACAATTTCCCAGTGCTCCTCCAAGTATGCTGCAATTAAGTTAAAATTTAGTCAAAGAATCGGAAATACAACTCAGTCTACGCACAACAAAATTTCCCTCAATCCGAGCAACGTTATCTCAAAATGGGTATGAGGAACATTTCCGCTGCTGATTGAAGTAAACTGGAAACAGCACTAAAAACTCTGACACCAATGCAGTTGCAATTATTTTAAAAACATGTTCTCAAGATTTCTTGTCAACGGAAATGGCAAAATATGTGCAATTTACTAATAATTTATTTAAAGCACTAAATTATTTGTTCAAATGAATTCAAATGATTAATTTGGTGTTAAGTATAAATAAATAGTTTATATATAAATAAATTATACACTGCTGTATACAAGTATTTCATAAATTTACTTTTTCGCATGCTAAGTAAAATCATTAAAAAAACGTTGACATTAATATAAACATTTAACTGATAGCACTATTTAGCACTCGGGCACTATATAAGTGAATACAATACTGTATTCTGTTATCGTTATCAGCTGCCGCGACTTACGGATGTCTCCGTTCTATTTCTGCACCTAGAGTCCCAATTTTGTAGCTAATCGTTAAGCATGTTAAGCAACGCAAATCAAACAAAGCAACAAAGTAACGCCAGCTAAAGCTCAACGAAGATTAAATTCCCTACACTCATAAGAAATAATCGCACTCAATTTTAGTAAATTATTAATGTAAATTTCTAAAATTATGATTGTGGCTTTTTAAAAATCAGGGATTATAAAAATATTTATAAAAATATTTATAATTTCCAGTGCATTGTTTTATGGTTTCACTTTTAACAACAAACACCATCTTATAATTACCATGTCCTCTGAGAATGTATTTTGAAATACAGCAGTGCTGTAAAGTTCATTGCTTGCCGGCGACTGTTTTATTGCACAATCATTGTAAATAACAGAAAAACAAAAGCAAAAAATGTTGTTGTTGCGTAATGGCATTAACTGTAGAAGACACACTTAAATTACCCTGCAGAAATGTATTTCGAAATAATGAAAGTATTCTGAGGCGTGCTTTCAAATCCAGACCAAATTTGAGCTTCCAAAATCTTTTTCAATTTGATTTTATTATTTATTTTGCATTTGGCGTTTGACTTGGGGAAATATTTACTGTACAAAAAAATAATAATGCTATGAAAAATAATATAATTTAATATAATATAACTATCAGATCGATTAGATTAGAGAAAAATAGTCAACATTGAGTGTTGAGTTGACACCGTCTTTTGCACCTATGAACTAATGGATCTCAGACTCTATATGAGCTACAGACCAAAAGTGGGAAGTTTAAATTCTGCAGTAGACCAGGTCGAACTCAGAATAATAACAGCATCGATTGATTTTGGTTCCGTTACGTTCTTTATTGCACATATAGTATTAGATCCTGCATTTGAGCATAATAAAATATTTGGAAATTAGTTTCTGATACCGATTCCGATACTGAATTTGAATTCCGTCGCCTTATTCAGAGAAGTTAATTGAATGCCAAAACAGAACCAATGCTGAGTAAATATTGTGTTGTTTTTTTTTATTATTTATTTAATAACAAATAAATTGAAATAAATTGAAATTGAGTTTCTTGTGACTTTTTGGGTGCTTAAACATATGAGTTGGAATACTTTCTGCATCGAATGAATAAATGCAATTAATAATTATGAACAATAAATGCAAATTGCTGAAATTGAAAGATAAATTCATCGACTTGCCCCTCTGCAGGCCCCTCTGCCTGCCCCTCTCCCTCTTCGTCGGAGGAGTCTCCTCTTCCTATCCCAATTCCTCCCCTTCTCCTTCTCCCTATTCCTGTGCCTCTACTTCTCTTTCTTTCCTCTGCCCTTTCCGTTCTTCTCTCCTTCTTCCTCTCCTTGTCCGTCTCTGTCTTCCTTTGCATTCCTCTTACTCTCAACGGATCTCTCCTTGTACCCGTCGCTATCATTTTCCTTCTCCCAATCCTTTCACCATCTCCTCTCTGTCTCCCTCTTCATCTGTCACTCCCTCTCCCTCTCACTTACCATCGGCTCATCCATCTCCCACCTCCTCTCCCTCTTTCCCTCTGTCCCTCACGCTCTCATCCCCTTTATAAACGTTACGCCTTCTCGCCATAGTTGCCATTGAGCATCATCTTCAGCTCCTCATCCTCCAGAGATTGCCCATTGCTCCGCTGCTGCTTTTTGCCAAAGTTCTCGGCATCCTCGATGGTCTCCGGCATGGGTCTGTTCAATGTCTCCGGCAAGAGCAGCGACAACAGGCCCCCCGTCAGCGACAAGGCACCACAAATGACCAACGGCAAGGGTCGCCAGATCTCGCCGAGAAGATTCAGATACGGTGCCAGAATGCCACCAATGCGAGCGACCATCGACGAGGCGCCCAAACCCACATTGCGCACCACAGTCGGAAACTGTTCGGCCGTAAAAATGTAGATAGTGCCATACGACGAGGTGATGGCCAATTTGCCGATCATTGCACACGTGATGAGCAACCAGTCCATGTTGCTGGGCACGAAAACAGTTGCCATCAAACTAATCCCGGCCACCAACATGGCACCGCACAGCGTCGAGCGACGGCCCCAACGATTCAGGGTGAACAGGAGCAGGGAATAACCGGGAATCTCAACAGCACCGGAGAAAACAAAGTTGAGCAGTTGATTGCCGCCAAGATTATTGGTGTTCCAGGAGAGACCGTAGTAGACGCCACTATTGACAAACCAGTCGAAAAAGATGAGCAACGTTTTGCGCCGTAAATTCGGATAGCGCAGCAAATCCCAAACGGATGCGGAAGGTTGCTCCAGGGCAGTCTGCTCCCGCTCCTTCTTCTCCGTCTCCTCCCGGACAAGCTGATCGTAGATATCGCTGGGTATATGGACGCGATTCACACGGGCCGCCTTCTCAATGATGACAAAGGCCTCCTCGCTGCGGCCCTTCGAGAGTAGCCAACGTGCCGACTCCGGTATCAGCCAATAATAGCCCATAAAAACCAAGCCCGGCAGAGTCAGCGCAATTTGCAGCCAACGCCAATCCCTGATAAGATAAGCAAATCCCGCCGTAAGCATAAACCCGACGGAGAAGAACATCTGCACAGTGACGCCAGCAAAGAGGCGATAGGTGGCACCCACCATTTCCATGGCAATCACATAGGCAACCAAAAAGACACCCGACGTAGTCGCTCCAACAATCAGTCGTGCAATGGTATAGGTAAAGTAATCCGGTGCCAAGCCCGCCGTAATGCCAAAAACCAGCTGAATCACGAGCGAAGCAAAAAAGGTCGGTTTCCGGCCCCATTTATCGCTCAGTTGGCCAAAGATGAAGCTGCCCAGAAGGACGCCCAGCATAAACATTGAATCGCTTGTGGCACTCAGCAGACTACGGCCGCAAACCATATTCCATTCCGTTACAGCGCTATTCCAGTATTTGGACTGATCGTAGAAGTAACTGCTACACGTCAACGTGTCATTTGTTGGGGCGCGCAGATTGGCATTCAAATAGGACTCGTTGTAGGGCACATTGTAATATTCACAGGTATTCAATTTACCCGTAATCCGATCCGGCGGATACGCGAGTAACCAGTGAGCTGGCGGCAGGGATTGATAGGTGGCAGCTGCCGGTTCGTGTGGCAGGCGGCATCGGTGCTCGGGGCGAGCGAGTAGGAAAACTCCCGCCAATTTGTGGAACGCACAAACAATGGCCGGCAAACAGAGCAGCAAATAAATCCGTCTCTGATAACGTCCGAATTCGCCCAAGTGGGTTATAACATCATCGTAGCCCATTTTGATTCTTGTATTGATTTCCAGAGAAATTATAGCTTATATTTATATAAATATATGTGTACATATATATAAATATTGCGTATACGTCGCTTGTGCTTAAATGTCGAAAAGTGCGCGCGAGAAACGACCGCACGCGATCTGTGGCAGTAGGCGACTGACGGCGACGGCGACGTCGACTTGCTGCTGGGCAACGAAAGTGTCAAGAACGCATTCGACATTGACTCTCAACGACAACGACGGCGACGCCGACGCAGCAGCGACTTCTCTGCTGACGCTCTAACGTCGCTCAACATTTCTAACCAACAACTAGGAATGATCAGTGAGGCTAGAATATACCCTGCAGCCAGTTGTTAAATATAGGTTTAATGGAAAATTTCATTTAAAATTAAATCAATTATAAATAAATAAAAATATATTCTAGATTTATTGGAAAATTTAATTTAAATTTAATCAGCTTTTAAATATATTCGATTTTTATTGCTTTAAATTTGGTCAGCTATTAAATATATTTTAGTTTTACTGATAAATTTTCCTTTACAAATTAGTCAGCTATTAAATATTTCTAGTTTTGTTGCCGAAATTATACTTGAAAATTTCCTCTTCCATTCTTGAAGATAGGAAAAGAATTTCTCCAAATTAGAAAGGCTTGCCATAAATTAAGGTGAAGTGCGTCTTCTATTTTTTTTTTAGAAATATCATCTCTAAAAGGTAGAGGGCGATTATTTTCTGAGTGTATAATCTCATCTTCCAATCCTAATTTTTTGATTTACTAAAATTTAGGGGAATTTTTGCCAGTCCTATTTTTTTTATTTACTAAGATTTACAAAAAGAGAAAAGCATATTCCCCATTTACAACTCACATACGCATATACATATTTACAGTTTTGTGCCAGCGCTGCTGTCTCACACGAATTGAGTCAAGGATGCTCAGTCAGCTGCTTGGCACAGTTTGAGTAATCAAGGTCAAAGAAAACCGTATACGTGTGTGTGTGTCGGTGTACAATCGCTGCTCTCCTACCCAGTTGCGCATATGGAGCTAAGGATTCTCAGTCAGCTGCTTCAGTGCCAAAGAGAGCCGGTGCATGTATGTGTGTGTGTATGGGTGTGTGTGTGTGTGTGTGGTGTGACTCAGAATTTGATCATTGACCGAAAATATGTACAACATAATTGGTGCTCTATTGGCAATATTCCATATTCCTCTCTCACGCGACACGCTCGCCGCACTCTCACTCGCTCTCACTTTATTATCGGCTGCTATCAGTTCTCTCTCTTAGTTCTAGTTCCTCAACACAATCTTTGTTTGAGCTTCGTAACAAGTTGAACAACACGCGACACTTTATTAGCTAATTTCAAATTTGCATATAAACAAAGTTGACTTTCCTTTTTTTTTGTTGCCACAATTCATTTGCATATTGTAAGAAGAGCCGTCATTTAATCTGTTGCGTCAGCTGACCTTGCACAATAGAAAATAAAAATAACTTTTATAATGCATTCAAATGCACCGCGGTGCATTATGTGTATGTGTTTACATATGTGTGTTTTTGTTTCCAAGTTTTCCAGTACAAGTTAAAATCATTAGTTTATTGCTCTCTTGCTTGCGTGTAGATGTTTTTGTATTTACTTTTACTATTGCTTTTTTTGCTTGAATGTTTTTGTATTTATTTTAAAAGAATTTGTTTTCTGTTCTACTCTATTGCTTTTTTACTTCAGTATAGTTATTGTTTATTTTCTTAAATTATTTTTGTTTTGCTTGAGTGCAACTGTTTTTTAATTTTATTTTGTGCATTTACATTTTACACTATACTAAATAATTGCATTTTCTGCTTGAGTGTATTTGTTTTTTTATATTTACATTTTTACACTGTTCCCTAAGGGAAGAAATGAGTATATTAATTTTGAGCAGCTGACGTTTTCTATTTTTGCGAAATAAAATATCTAATAAATACAATAAAAAAATAACATGTAATAGATAGATAAGTAATTCAGTAAATATTTCCAGTCACTGATATTTCCGATCGTTTCCCAGAGCATCCAGCAGCCGAATTCTTCCCACAGCAAAATACTTCCTTTGAATTTAATTAACATTTTTTCTAGAAATGTGGTTCTCTGTGTTTTTTTTTCGCCGATAACCAAAAAGCCAGCTGCAAAAAATAAAATTAAAAAATGAAAAGCAAAATAAATTTTCGGACCTAGATGGAAATAAAGTTACTCGTTTACTTTTTACAGAATTATCTAGAATTTATTTACTTTTGCTACTTATGCAAAATACAATATTTGTATGCCAAAATAAGCACGTGCCGATAAAGAGAACATTGTCTAAAAATTCGATAAGTACAAATAAGTAATGTAAGTAAGTTCAATTATCGTATATATATCTATATAGTAAATACATCCATAATACAGATAGTGGAACAGTGGCTTAGATTAAGGGAAGAGTTCAGCTTAGGCTAAGAAGAGAGCACAGCTCTATCTTTCGCTCTCTTAAGCACTATAAAAGGGTGAACACTTTAGGCTGAGCACAGTTTAGGCTGAAATTCATATCTACAGGGGGGAACAGCTTAGACACAGCTGAGAACATTTCATATTTAAATTGAGAACAGCTTAGGGAAGAGAACACAACTGGTGTGACTCTCTTACGAATGCATTTCATATTTAAACTGGGAACAGCTTAGCTCTCAAAAGAGAGCACTGTAATACCAAATAAAATAAACCAATTCCCCCTCAGATCTAAATGCTTAAAGAGGAAATATTTTCCTACACTCAGAAAAAGTGCTATGAATTTTAGAAAATTGCCATTAACTGAAAATAGCCTAAGAAGTAGAAAATGGTTATTTTTTTTAGGAATAATTTCAAAAATTTTTGAAAAAACATGTCTACATTTTTGAAAGGTTTGCGTTAAATTGACATTTCCAAAAATATGGTTATTTTTTGGGTTTTGAAATATTTTTTTATTACTATTTATATTTTTTCCATTACTAAAATTCATTTCTAAAAATTAGAAAATCAAAAACTGATTCTAAGGAAAAATCCTCTCTGAAATTTAAAAAATAAGAATTAAGTTTTCTTTGTGGACAGCAATATTAGAGTTTAGCTAAGATCTACTTCAGAGGGAAGTCTCTCAAAAATACTTACAGTAAAATCTTAAGTTTAATCAAATTAAATAACTAATTGAAATGTTTGAATATGTGAAAAATATTAAAATGCAAATGTTTAATAATAATATAAGTATAAAAACATGCTATAAGAATTCTTCCAAAATAACCACATAGGAAATCAACACCCTGTAAAATAAACAAATTTTTTTTTGGCTAAATTTTAGAAAAATGCACCATGAAATTCAGAAATGCAATGCCTTTATTTTTAGAAAGCCACAAACATAAGTTTTTAAATTTACTTTCCGAATAATCAGGTGAGGAACCCTTGGAGACTTACTAAAATGTGAGGCGATTTTTTTCTGAGTGTATGCGCTGTTCCGTATTGCTTTTGTTTGTTAGTTTTTTGTTGTGAGGGGGTACAGTTAAGGCTCCTCGGTCTAGGACGCACTTTAAATGGAATGGCGAACTTAGGGCAATTGAAAACCATGTAAACCATTCCCCCCCCCCTCCCCCTTCAGATCTAAATGCTTAATTTGTTTATTTTCTTATTTTTCTTTCGTCTTTTTTTTTTGTCTTTTGTTATCTATATATTTTCTTTTTTGGCATGCAACTGAGATTTTTAATAATTTAATACTCCGTCATTTTTCTATATTTGTTTGCTTGTCTCTCCTCTTTCTCTTCATTCTTCATGGAAAAAAAACTTGTGCTCGACTGGAATTGGAAAGTGAAGGACACCGGAGAGGAAAGAATTGAGTTCAGTTAATTAATTACTGTCATTACTAATTACTATTATCAATTATTGTCAACAAATTAAGCTTTGTGGCCATTGGGTAAATTGAGTGGCTGCGTTTCCAGCTCTCTGCCCCCTTCCAGATCCCTCCTGCTGCTCTTCTCTCTCCTTCCAAATCGCTCGCCATCCTCAATTGTTTCCAGTGTTGGCTTATTATGCGTCTCCGGCAAAAGTAGAGATACAAAACCACCGGATAAGGCGAGTATGCCGTAGATGACCAATGGCAGAGGTCGCCAGATGCTGGCCAAGGCATTCAGGTAAGGAGCAAGCATTCCAGTCAAACGGGAAACCATGGAAGCGGCGCCCATTCCAACCGTGCGCACCACAGTCGGAAATTGTTCGCTGGAGAATAGATAAATGGTGCCATAGGAACCGGTGATGGCCAGTTTACCCAACATGGCAAAGGTGATCACGAGCCACTGCATCTCAGCTGGCACCAAGATGGTCGCCAGCAGGCTTATCCCCGCCAGCAACATGCAGCCACAGAGTATCGAGCGACGACCCCAACGATTCAAGGTGAGCAGTAGAAAACAATAGGCGGGTATTTCCACAGCGCCAGAGATGACGAAATTGAGCAGGACATTGCCACCCAGATTGTTGGTGCTCCAGGAGAGGCCATAGTAGACTCCGGTGCAGACGAGCCAATCGAAGAAAATGACCAGCGTTTTGCGGCGCAAATTCGGATAGTGGAAGAGATCCCAAACGGAGGCGGGTTTGACTGGGGAAGCCACCTGATCCTCCTGATCCTCCTCGTGCTCATTCTGCTTCAGCTTGATCTGGAACTCTAGATTGAGCTGCTTCTTCCCCACCATGAACTCCTCCTTCTCCAGATCTTTCCATTTTTTCTGCTTGAACTCCTTCATCTCCTTATCCAGCTCGTTCGGCAGCTTCAGATCCTTCTCTAGCGCCATCTGCTTCTCCAGTTTCAGCTTCTTGTGCTCCTCCTCCCCCCCATCCAGTAGCCGCTCCAAAGTCTCTCTGCTAATCTCCACACGATTAAATTTTGCCGCTTTCTGCATCGCATCCAAGGCCTCCTCCCGCTTACCCTTTGACAGCAGCCAACGCACCGATTCGGGAATAATCCAATAGTAGCCCATAAAAATCAAACCCGGCAAAGTCAGCGCAATCTGCAACCAGCGCCAGTCGTGGATAAAATAAGCAAATCCCGCCGTAAGCATATAGCCCAGGGAGAAGAACATCATGACAAAGATGCCGGCATAGAGACGCTTCGAGGGACCAACCATTTCCATGGCAATCACATAGGCAACCAGAAAGACGCCCGATGTTGTGGCACCCACAGCTAACCTGGCTGCAGTATAACTAAAGTAATCCGGTGCCAAGCCCGCCGTAATGCCAAAAACCAGCTGAATCACGAGGGAGGCAAAAAAAATCGGTTTCCTGCCCAACTTATCGCTGAGTTGGCCAAAAATAATGCTGCCGAGAAGGACGCCCAGCATAAACATTGAATCACTTGTGGCCGCAAGAAATTCTCGGCCACAAACCAAATCGAATTCGGTAACTGCACTATTCGCGTAAACGGAACGATCGTAGATAAATCGATTGCAACTCTGTGTGTCATTGCTGAGCCTGTGAAAGCTTTCGCTGTCTGTGTCGTACTCCACTTCGTAGAACTTGCATTTATCCGGCGGATAAGCGAGCTTTGTAAGCTCCTCCGATAGCTCAAAGTTTTGATTCGTCTCATTCGACAGCGCACAGCGAAAGTTTGGCTTGGCAAGCAAAAAAACGCCGGCAAGTTTGTGAAATGCAACCGGCATCGATGTCAAACAGATCAGCACATAAATTATACGCTGATAGCGTCCAAAGTCGCCCAATTCCACAATAACCTCGTCGTAGCCCATTCTCTTTTATGTTTTTTTTTAATTGTCAAAATTGCTATTTTTTTTGTTTCCTTTTGAGCTTTAAAGAAATGAAAACAAATTGTCAATCGTTAACCGTCCGCTTCAAGCACTTGCCGCGAGCGCGTCGCGTGAATCACTGAAAGCTTTTCTGCGATTGCAACTTTCTTTAAGCAGCGCGTATCTCGTGATTTGTTGCGAGACTGTGACGTGTACTTTAGGAAAACGCAGAGAGCAAGAAAGAGCGAAACAGAGCGAGAGAGCGCGCGAGAGCCTAATTATGTTTCGCAAATACAACAGCAACAAGTACGACGCGCAACACGTGTTGCGATTGCGGATCTCTTTTCCAAGAAGTCGACAAGCACAAGAAGAAGAAGCACAAGTGTTCTTTGAACCCCCAAATTATGGGGTGATTCGTCACTTGCGTCTGCTTTGGCAAGCGAAATGGAACTGAAAAACTAAAAAAGCTCAACGATTGAACGATTGAAGGCCACGCAAAGACTACTGCGGCAATAATTGCTGACAATACAGCCAACGATAGCATGTCCCACATACATTCACATATATATATAGGTAAGTCTACACTCAGAAGAAAAACGAACTAAACAATATCAACTTTTTCTTGCTTTAATAAATAACTTCTATATGTAAGAACAAAAATGTTTAAAAATTATAGATATTATAGATAATAGAGAGTTTCTTCTTGCTTCTACAAATAACTTATAAATGTAAGAACAAAAATCTAAAAATTATAAATACAACGGCCTAAAATAAATAGAAAGTTTTTCTTGTTTTTATAAATAATTTCTAAATATTAGAAAAACGTTTTTCTTAAAATTAGAAAAGCTTGCCCTAAATTGATAATCGCAAAAAAATTGCATTTTTGCATTTTTTATATTGATTGTTTTCCTGAGTGTATGCATAAACATATGCTCCAAGAGCCAACTAATAGCCATCATGCATACTGCCAGCCAAGTTGCTCTCTTTGCTCTTTCTCAGTCTCTCTGCGTCATTCTCTCTCTATCTCGCTATACCCAGCGGGAATTTGGTTTTTTTCGAATCGTTGTAATATGTTGCCGGTAAAAAAAGCCCATAAAGAAGCAATAACAACGAATTTGCCGGCAAGCCAGCGGGTTATTTTGTTAATTTCCAGGCAGCATGTATTAGTTCATAAATATTGCTTCCCGTTGGGTCGGTTTTTTTATTGTGACAAAATAGAAAATGAATAGAGAGATAAGGAGAGAGAGCAACCCCAACGAAAAAAAATTAGTGTTAACATTATTAAAGAGGGTTTCCAGCGGGTCTTCAGCTCACTATTGGGACTAGCCAACTGACAAACGATGACGCATAACTGAAATAAACACACACACATATTTATATGCGTATGTGTGTGTGTGTGTGTGAAGAATTATTATGTATTTAATTGTTCTTGATAAAAATAAAGTTAAACCATAAAATTGAATATTATTGGTTTTAAAAACGAAACCAGAATTTTGCGGCGACTTCTTTTAAGCAAAGTAAACAAAATTTGAAAACACTCATGAACAAAATTTAATTCTAAAAACCGAAAATTTTTTTTTTAGAGAATTTTCCATCGAAAAAAAAACGAAAATGAGCTACACCGAAAGAAGTGTTAAATAAATATTAATATTAAACAAAAAGGTATTCTAAAACTAAGCTAAATATATTTGAAATAGTTTAATATTTAAAACGAATGTGTTTTAATTTAAATTAATAATAAAAAATTATTTAGATTTAAAAATATTGTGTTTTAAGTTAGTTTTATTTTAATAAACGAATTATTATTCAAAATAACAAAAATATGAAATAAAAACTTAACAGTTAAATAATTAATGCTAATCGTTTCCGACTCATTTGCGTGACTGGCTTCCATTCGAACTCGTAATCGAACTCGATCTCGATTTATTGGTGCTACTCTCTGATTGGAGTTCATTTAAGTTCGAATTTCAATTGGAATATGTCAGTGGCAATTATTGTTTTGATTCGCTGCAAGAGGCAATTGAGTCGCGATATATAGCAAAATCAGTCGGACGTCTATCGTACGACATTTGCAACACTAGATGCACACACGCATACAGATGCGATCAAAATAATAGAACCACTACTCCATTTTTTCTAATATTGATTTTTAATATACGGTTAAGTATTTCCCCTATGAAGTAGTTCTCCTGGAATTTTCTTCAAAATGTATAATTTTTCCTTAAGGGAATTTTTAAAATTTAATTTTAATTAAATTTAAATAAGTTGAAAACGTTGAATAAAATTATGCATTTTTTCTATTCTTTTTTAACAGTCTTATTCCACTTCTAAAATCGTATTCATAAATGTTCATTAAACTTACAAATTTCAAAAAGACACATTTGAAAACATTTGTTGTGAGAGTGGTGCTATTAATTTGACAGCAACTGTAAGTATATACACGTATACACATACACATACATTTACAGTTCCAAGCAGCCTTCAATTGGACTCAATTAATCAGCGTTTCTCAATTCCATTTATTCTTTGGAATGAATGGAAGAGGAAGCCAAATATGGTTTATGCAAGTGTAAGTGTGTCTGTGTGTGTGTGTGTGCGTGTGTGTGATAAAACGGGTTATAAAACCTAGAAGATGCTGAAAGTGTAATTAACCGTTTTATTGAAGTGGTTTTTTTTACATTTTAATAAAAATAGAAAAGTTAAAGAAACTCGCTTAAAGCTTTATTGGAACTTTTTGCACAAATACTAAAAATATAAAAAAAAAAAAACATAAAAATAGTTTAAATTCAATTCGGAAATGCCAAAAAATGTGACTGTCGTTCTATTTAAACTTTTACCCAAACATTTACAATTGCATAAAGTTAAAAAAAAAGTAAATAAAAAATAGTTTAATTTCATAACAATGAAATTATAAACAATAATAAATATTAATATATATAATATAATATATATTTAATAAGTTCTCAAATTGAGCAAATTGAAATTTGTGCGCAAATTCGCAAATTGTGTACAAGATTTTCTATTTATATTCATAATTATTTTCCTTTGCATGTGTGACCTAAATTCGCCATGATAAAATTAGCACATGGCCAAATTTTTGAATAAATCGGTAATAGCAAAATTTCCAATTGCAAATACATAAAAAAAGTATTTGTTTCTGCTGGCCTTTTTATTGCCGTCTTTTAGGGATTATGAAATTACTTAAAATTAAATGACAATTAAAATCAATATTTCTAATCATTTACAATCTGTAAGATTAAATTAAAAGATAATTTCGCTCACAACTTCGAAAATCGATTAGCCTCCCACAATTCAATTTTTATTAGTGTTCTCTAACGCTATCGCTGCAATTTATTGAAAACTTGAAAATTTCGCCCGCAACATTCATGCCCAGCAACACACTTCTATCAACATTAAGTCGAAACTTTGTTGATAATGAAACTGTAATGTTGCGCAACATGCGCTAACTTATATCGATATATCGATATACTTTCGGCATGCCATTTTGAGTTTGCGATACGATGTCGAATTGGACATCCCGCGCAGTCGTATTAGATACATTGAACGCGTCGGTTTGCCGATGGAACGCAGCGCAACATATTAACAGTGACAAAAAGATCACAAATCAAATTTTCAGTTGATAAACAAAACACTCGATTCAAAACAAGTCAGGTGAAAACAAAATTCGTTTTTTTTGGAGGGGGCGGCGCATTTTCGCCTGCTGCAGTACATTAGCTGCCAATTTGGCCAACAAAAAAAACACTATACATAAAAGTGACCGTGAAATTTAAGTATAAAAAAGCCGGCGGCAAATTGCTCCAGCGGAAGCAGCATTAACAACAACAGCAACAAGTAAACGCAACGCTCGTTCAACAACAACTAAAGCAAAACCAACAATTCGATATTTGCTTGTTTTTCAAGCTGTGGTGAGTTTTTTTCATTTGTTCCATTTTCGTCTTCGTATTATTTTGCTGCTGCTGCGTTGGCGTATATGAACAGTGAAATAGGGAAACAGAGAAGCAGCGCAGCAAAGTGAATTTGGCGCAGTCGCGACATCCTCGCTGCTGCCTTTTATTCACTCCACCCCCAACAGACAAAGCCACCACCAGCAGCTGTCCCTCACCCACACACGTACACACACATGCGCTATATTTAGCCGTGTAAAACCAGGCAAGAAGAAGAACGAAGTTCGAAGATAGGTTTTTTTTTTGTGTGTTCTGTCTCGACGCAGGCGCTTTAAGCATTAAACACGTTCCAGGCTCCATATTAACTTGTGCGCAGCTAATGCAGAAACATTGGAGTCACCCCAAGGTGCAATGGCTGCTTACTTATTGATATGCCAGTCACATTTTCATTAATTATATAAATCGTTCCATGGAAGTGGAAGAAGAAGAAGCCTCACTCCTTCCACTTGGCGTATGCCTTATATGGAACGAGTCTAGCTGCAACTGTGGAAGTCATTGGCCAGCAGTGTTGACAACTAAATATAAAATAAGCTAGATTTTAGCGGGAGGAAAAGATGCATTAAAAAAAGCTAATTTTTTGGCGGAAGGCAAAGAAACACTTTTTTTACAGTAAAAAGAAATGATTTGTAGGGTTGAATTTAAACAAAAAATGTTGCCGAAAAACTGTTTTTTTTTAAATCATCTAAAAGTTGCTAAAACTTGATCGCGAAAAAGTCGAAATTGTCAACACTGTTTGCCTGTGCTTACTCAATTGCTCAGCATGAGGCAATAAAATAATACACTTATACAAAGACATTTTGCAATACACACACATGCACAATACTTGCACAGTTATTTTGGATAGATTCGCAAGGCAATTAACGGTTTTAGTTATGCAGCAAAGCAAAAAAAAAAAACACATTTTTTATTTTGTTGACAACCGCCCTCTGTTTGAGCATTGCCTCAGTTGAGAGAGGGATGGTGGGGTGAGGGAGGGAGTGCTGTTTCTGCACGCGCCATAGCTGACATCAAGGCGATCGTCAATTGTTCACTCTCCTCTCTCTGTCTGTTTTGTCCTTTGTGTTGCGCCAGCCAGTCGACAGCTGCTCAACTTCCACTTCTTCCAGCGACTTCCAAGGGTTTTTTGTTGTTGATATGCGTGAGCTGCTCGTTAACCCAGCTTTATTCCAGCCAGGCCCACTTTAAATTGGGCCTGCACTGCAAATAATTTGCATACAATCAAAGTGGAAAAAGCTCTAAAGTGAAAGTTCATGGATTAATTGCTGCCTTTGTTTTCCATTAGATTAGCATATACAAATTTATGCTTGAAGAGATTCCAAAACAAACTCACACACAACCTTCCCAAATGGATTTATCTCTTTGTTTTAGTGTTTTAACTTACTTTTTTTTACATCACCACTGACTGTGCTTTGTTTTTAATTGAAGTCAATCAATTTATTAAACAATCAATTTTGTTGTTAAAAAGAGTTTAAGCCCTTTTTGTCAGCTGTATTTTGTTGCTAAATGAATATATAAAGAGAGAGAGAGAGAGAGAGAGAGAGAGAGAGAGTGGGAGAAAGTGAGAGAGAGAGATAAGCAGATAAGATTAAATGTGATTGCTGGAATTGATAACAAAACTGCACAATTTGGATTGAAAAGCGCAAATATAAATTAAGGCATAATGTTTCATTTGAAACAAGTTAAAATGCGGCACGACTAGGAGACACCCTGCAACCAGCTGGATTAACTAATTCTACACATTTATATTTTTGCGCTTTTTGCATTTGTGGAAGTTTTTAACTGAACTGGAAAAATAATTAAATTAACTTAGCTATTCTCTTTCGGATCGTAGTACCATGTTTGGTGTAATATGTCTAATCTGCTTCTCTTTCTCTGCTAACTTGTAATACTAACTATGCTACTCATAACCCATTTCGGATAATGATCTTTATCCCTCAATTTGTTGTTGTTTTTTTTAATGGCAAATAAAAAAATAAACACATAAAGACCAATTTTGAATATTTCTTCAGAAAAATGTCCAAAAGTGCACTCGATGATTTCTGTACACCCGCCAGACATATGCGTCACATTTTTCACACTCCAGGGGATAAGGGAGGGGGAGATGAGATGCCATATGGAAAATCAGATTCAGTGTAAACATGTGTAAGGAAATGCTTATATAAATAAGGTTACCCCTAGTGAAATTCATCAACATTTTAAAGGGGACTTACTCTTCTGGTTGTTTTTCTTTTATTTATTCCCCCTTAAAATTGTTTCACTTTTCGCTGGCTATTTTTCCGCTTTTCCTGTTTTCCTCTTTTTTTTCTTCACTTTTCATGCATTTAGTGTCGGCATTAATTGGTTCCACTTGCGCGACTTGTTCAACTGTCGACAAAAAAAAAAAACTTAGCAATTTTTATTGCCAGTCATTGAACCCAACAAAAACGCGCCGAAAGTGCAGCTAAAAATCATATATTTTGTTGTTGTTGCTAATACTGCGACCTGCATTGTAGCCAAAAAAAAAAAAATTAAGTACAAATAAAATTACAACTAAAACTGAAAACGAATTAATTTTGCGCCTGCGCCGCGTTTTGTTAGCCGCATTTTACGGTACACTGAACCGTGACCCTAAACCGGAACCCCAACCCCCGAATCTACTCCCCCCGGTTCCGAAATCATGTTCCTGTGCACAGCTGTGTGCAGTCCAGAGTATCTTTGTTTCTGTGTATCTATTGTTGCAAGCGTAATTGCTATGCGAGCATTTCCTCTGCTGCTGCTACCAATTTAGAAGTGGCCAAAATGGGTAGATTGGTGTGCTGAAATTACATGTAACAGTCAGAAGGATGCATCGCGGAACCCCTAAGGTATATACATTATGTATTTATTATTATGTACACAACTGGACAGTTAAATAGGAGAAGACAACATTGTATTTTGGGCATCAGATGTACATTTTATTGCAATTAAACTCATTACTAAAAGCAGGTGTATGCATTATCTGTATGTACTTCGAAGCATGTATACATTTAATATACTTTAATCAATTTAAGTACCAGTTGAATGCAGGGTATTTCATAGTCGAGCTCCCCTCGACTACAGCATTTGTATTTGTTTCAAAAACCAAAATCTTAGGCTAGTTCTGCTGGATGACTCATCCAATCTGACAAAGCATATATTTTTCATTTATAGAATATATTTTTTTAATGTTTTCTTTTTTTTATAATTTTTCTCTACTTCCTTTGCGGCTCAGAGCAAAACTGGGCAGCTGCAAAAAATGTGTGTTTGGGAAAACAAGTTGAACTGGTTGTTGGTGGCACATTCACTTGCCATCAGCCGAGTTGGAAATCCGTGCAACTGATATACATATATATATGAGCGGTTGCAGTTGCATGTGGCATTCGCATACCTGCCACATGCAGCCACTTGCTGTGCACCGTTAGCGTCCCTGAGCCTGTTGACTGGTTGAACTTGATATTGAGCAACTTGGCCACCAATTGAAAAGCCTTTCTGCCCCATTGCCAAACGGGTTTTATTTCTTTTTATTCATTTTTTGATTAACGAAGCAGAAGATTTACGCGCCTCAAAATTCCCAAGAAATTCTTTCTTTGTTAAAGTCTTTCAAGCAAATATCATCACTGGTTTTTGTTATATTCAAGAGTGCTAAAAATAGGTGTTAATATTTATTATTATTAATTTATATTTTATAATATTAATATTTATGATAGATTTTTTAAAGGCAAGTTTTTTAATATGAATGAATGAAAGAGGTAAATGATTTATGTTTGCTTTACTTATGGTCAAAATTTAGAGTCATATTAGGTTCACTGTGCACAAAGCCACTCAAGTTTTTGGTTTTCTTAAGCGTTGGTCAAAGGATCTCTGATGAGCCTTATAAGACCAAGGAACTCGATAATCTTTCTATGAAATTCTTCTTGTATTACCTGCTTAGATTGAATAGACTCTTTCTTGTTGTTAACCTTCATTCCTTCAATTCATGTATTTGTATCTTATGTTTATAGTTGAATTAATAATTCCAACATTCACTTGAAACACTTTGCATTTGGACTAGTTTTTTATCCCCAGAAATCTTTCTTTGTAACTATTGCAACAATTTGTTTAAACCCCAGTTTTTTATCGGTTTTTGTTCTTCTCTTTATATTAAAATATAGTCAACAAGTTAGCAGCTTTCCTCACTGGTTGTAATTTTTTTATTGGTTCTTGTTTTTGATGTAATCTTTTTCTTTTGTTTACCTTTTTGCTGCTTCATTTTTTCTCAGCTGTTTCATTTTTTATAATGCCTTTTAACTACAAAAACCGTCGCAATTATTACACAATTTTCGTGGTCTCGACTCGGTTTCGTCTCTGTTTATTTGCCACAAGCAATTGAAATTGGTTGAAGAATGGCAGCCGAGACTTGCTTAGCTCCGGGTTATGAAATTATGGCAATTGTTTGGCTTTCTGTTGTGCTTTTGCATGCAATCCGATGTACACATATGTACATATATCTATATGCAGTTACGGTAAAAATAATGGCACTCGCACGAAATGTTTCCAAAGATGTCTGGATTTTAATGTGGAAGTTTAACGGATGTTTATGAATACGTTTTTAAAAGTGTAAAAATGCTGTTAGAAAATTGAAAAAGAAAAAAAAACATATTTTTATTCACTGTTTTCACCTGATTTCAATTTAATTAAAATTAAAATTAGTACATTTTATTAAAAAAAAGGCAGACCATGATCTCAGAATACTAAACTAGAATTTGTTGTATGTGTACTTGTAAATATGAAATAAACAAGTAATTCATATAATAAATATATAATTAGAAATAAATAAAACACAATTTTTATAAAGACTGCGTAATGAAAAAATAAATATATGTATTGAAAAGAATTCCAGGAGCAGTACTAACTTCAATTAATTTTGGATGAATACTAAACAATACATTTAAAAATAAACTTGTGAAAACATTCCAAAATGAATGATTTGTTTTTTCATTCGTAAGAAAAAATGTCAGAGTGGTGCTATTATTTTTTCCGCAACTGTATACATATATGTATGTATATAGGGAAGTGAAACTGAATGAAATGGGTTAAAGCAATGCCACATAAAGAAGAAGAGGCAACAACAAAAATGTCAGTTTTGCAACAAATTGTGTCACGTGTCGTAGAAAATCGATTAACGCTCATTGCTTAATGCAGATTGTTCAGCATTTCAAATTGAAATTGATTTCCATATCAACAATCAAATGCTTAATCAAAAAATAATATTAATGAATCAGTCTTTATTTCAAATTGATGAGCATTGCATTAATCTTTAAATTTTTGGAGCTAATTTGTCTCTCCGACAACTCGAAAATCTCTTCAACAAAATTTCAATACTGAAACACAAAAATTATGTCAACATTCAAAAATGCTTGACAAATTGATTTCCCCCTTTCGTGCCAAACAGTTTTCATTTATTTTCCTGCTGAGCCGTTAACCAAGTTTTTGTTGTATTTTGTCTTTTTTCCTCTTTTCAATGTTGCGCAATGCAACAGAATACATAACAAAGCACAGGCCTCAAAACACAATAGACACGTAACTAACAAACTTTGTTGTTATTAATTATTCAGAGTCAACGGCACTTCAGCTTAAAGTCGGAATGGTCAACCGGAAGATGTTTTTTACAAAAGCTACACTCGCAGAAAATATCACCCCGAAAACGAGAACGTTTTTCTTGCTTTTTGATATAGTTTGCAAATATAAGAAATCAGTTTTCTAAAAATGAGAAAGGTTTGTCCTAATTCGATAAACTCAAAAATCAGGTGTTTGTTCTATTTTTTCGAAATATAGTTTTATAATTACGATACAAATCCATTACTCAGCTTTTATATCAGAATTTAATTCGTACGTTTTATCAAATTAAACAAAACCTCGGAAATTAGACATATTTTTTCTAAATCTCCCCGAAATTTAGAAAGTCACAACCATAAATTTTAGAAATTTACTTGCTGAATATTTACTAAAATTTAGTATGATTTTTTTTTTTGTAAGTGTTGAAGAGTTATCATTAAATAGCCCTTTTTTATTACTGTTATCAGTTTATATTTCGAGCTGCAATGACGAACAATTATGAATCAACTGCAAAGTACTTCAATACTCATTTCCTACGTGGTTTACCCAGACTGACATTTTTAATACCCTTATGTAAAGTATTTACCCCATAAAATTCTCAACATAGCAAACAAATTAGAGATGCTCGTATGAAAAATATATGTTTTTTTATATTATTTATGTTTGCATTAATCTACTCCAAAACAGTTGTGTCTGTTATTAAAAATAATTTATTAATGTTGTTAAGAATTAGAAAAAAAAAGAAAAATAATCATTCATCGACTTGTCAGGTGTGGGGTTCGAACCCACGCTCTCTCTCGAGAACCAGAGCTTAAATCTGGCGCCTTAGACCGCTCGGCCAACCTGACTTGTTGAGCGAGTCTGATCAAATGTGCTACATAAACAACACTAGTTGGCAGACATTGTGCCTGATATTTTTTTTAGGTACACACACACAAACACATGTATCTCGCAGAGGGTGCGTGTTTCATTGTATGTGTGTGTGAGAGAGAGAGAGAGATCTAGAAAGAGCGTGCTTCGCTTTGTTGTTGTTGCTTATTGTGCTGTGGGTGGTTTTTTTTTTGCTTTTTGTATTTATGTTTGTGGTGGAAGTATTTTTAACAATGCCTATTTTATTATAATTAATTTTTATTTATTTATTTAAGTATGTTTATTATTATTACTATTAAATATTATTATTATTTTTTTTATTATTAATTCTGTGCCATCAGCCATGGGATATTTTTATACCTCGCTCACTCACACCACGAAGTGCTTGTGCAAATTTTTTTTGTTGAAATAAAAAGCACACAATGCTTTTGACTAGACGGCTGACGAGCGCATACAATTCTCGCCCTCCTCCTCATACGTCAGACCCTCCCCCCTCTTCAGCTCTCTCCAACAATGTTTGTCAGGGAACAGCGTGCAAAGACGTGCTCACCCTCTCGCGCTCTTACTCGCTTCCTCCTGCTGTGCTTTGTTCTATCGTTGCTTTATTACATTAGAAAGCTTCGAAAAATAAGCTTTCTTGCATTGCTTTTGCTTAGCTGCAGACGAGTGGGATTTAATGCATATTTGCATTGGCAGTAAAAGCTCGTATAGAAAGCTTTCTTAAAGCATCTCTTTCATAGCAGCTGCTCAATTTGAAGACTTGAAATGTAATGAAAAATAACTCGCAGCCGGTGCCGGCAATAAATAAACCGGAAGTTGTTATGTCGTCATGCCAAGCTCAATTGCAATGCATATGTATATATATGTATATCTGAGTTTTCCATTGTGGGTCTCTGCAACACTTCCTGGTGTTGACTCCTCAGCAGCAGCAGCAGCACTTCAGCGAAGTGTTACAATTTTTGCCATTGTTTTGTGTTGCTGGAGCATAAACACACTCGTAAAAAGTGTTCCTAAAAAATATTGAGTTTTTCTTGTTTCTAGAAATAATTTCTAAACATTTTTCAGCACTTCGAATTGGAATTTTCTAAAATTTTAGAAAAAATATGTATAATTTCCACGATGTTTTTTCTATTATAGAATTCCTATGTTAGGTTTTTTGTTACTGGTATTGTATTAGTAAACAACTAACAACTAAAAAAAACACACAGTTTTGATATTATAGATTTACGGCAAGCCTTTCTAATTTAAGAAAAATTATTTCTCACATAAATATAAATTTTTCCGGAAAAAAATAAGACAAATGTATTTTAGAAAAATTATAATAATTATATCTATTACAGAATAACTTAATATTTTTCATTTAAGGCGGTTTATTAAAATTTAGTTATATTTTTTTCTAAGTGTATCAATGGGCTCCAAATGGAATTATTACTATGCCACCCACACAAACACAGACAGACACAAACACACAACAAGTAGACATACACATAGACAAAAAGAGACGATTCGGCGCAGTTAAGCTACTGTATATCGTTTTACGGTATTGTATAACGTTTTACGATATACTTTACGCAACAACAACAGCAAACGAACACATCCTGTGCACAGTTAATGTTGCTGCTTTGTATATCGGACTACGTTATACGATGTCGCTGCAACAAATATCGTAAGCGAGCACATCCTGTGCACAGAATCCGCAAACACACACAGCAAAAAAAAAAACGCATCAGTGCAATTTGTGAGCTCGGCGATTGCAGTCACACGTGTTTTGTTTCGTGATTCGGGATACGGTTTCCGCGGGGGTTGTTGTCGAAAACAGAACTCGGTTACTGGGTGAAAGCGGCAAAAGGCACAAGAAAAAAAATAAAACGAACGAATGCGGACTCAACACGTTCGCAGATTTAACGCACACACGGAAACACACAGGCACACACATACATACAAATAAATATTTCGCATCTGACAAAATATGCATTTTCTCAAACTGCAATTGTTGATGTTGATGAGATCAAAATGAGATAAATGAGATATGAGATAAATGTGATATAAATATGAGATATATGTTTGCAGCTTAATGTAGGTCAGCAGTCAGCAGAGTTGCTTTTGTTGCTGCTGCAAATTGTCCAATATAAAATATTCAATTTTGTTACAGCGAAAAAAAAGCGAAAATCGAAAAAGTGAATTTCACGGCTGGCAAATAATTCAGTACAAAGTGAAAAGTGTGTTTAATCGATAGTAAAAATCAAACCAGGAAATTACAGCAGCTGTTGGCAAGCCCAATCAACACACTCACACAATTAACGGTTTCTCAGACTCGGGTCAAAGTGCACTCAACTGCAACCAACTCTTTTTGCCATCTGCCTTTGCCCATTTTTCCCTCTCTCCCCCTTTTAGTGCATTGCACTGCAATTAACTTATTAGGACACACACACACACACACAAACACAAACACACACATACAACGATATGGATTTCTACAATAATAACAATGGGGGTCATAATCACAATTCGGGTAAGTTCAATATGAAAAATGGTGTGAAAAAAATTCTTAATCTTATCTTCCGATCAATTTGGTAGCAATAAGTGCTTGTCTGGCCCTAGCACACTGAGAAAAAATCATACTAAATTTTAGTAAGTCAGCATACTTTAGGCTTGGCTTAGAATAGAATAGAAAAAAATCGACTTATATTTTTGGGTTCGTCTATTTAGGTCAAGCTTTTCTAATTTTTGGAAAAATGTTTTCCTATATTTGGCAATTATTTCAGAGCGATATTTTTATTTTAAATTGATTTACAAAGATGTAGTCCTTCTTTTTGCTGAGTGTAGAATAGGCGGCAGAAGCAAAAACATGAAAATAAATGGGTAAAAAAAACTTTGTGTTTGTTGTCATAAAATTTTAACTAGTTGATAATAAACAAACCGCGGACAACTAGACAAGATTTGTGAGAAACCTTTTTTTATCTGATTATATGTTTTATTAGATGAATTAGCTAGATCGAAACTTATTTCAGTATTTTTAAGAAATGAATATCTAATACGTGAATTTCGACATTATTTGAACACATATTTTAAATAAATTTATGCAGTTATTATTTATTATGTTTAGTAATATCCAGAGAATTACTTTAAAATGTCCAGGTTAATGAACCAGATACAGTGCATGCCTTTAATCTTTAGAAATCGCCTCGACAAGATAAGATTACTAAGAAAATTATTTATTATTTGATTTATTAGATTAGTTCAACAAATCGAACAATTTTTGAATAAGCAGAATATAACATCACGTTGGACTGCCAGCAAAAATGTAAAAAATATAATAAGAATTATATGTGAATTGCATTTTTTGCCGAAAATACCGTTTTCAATTTATTAAACATTTTTTAAACATATATTTTAATATAAATCTTACATTTAAAGTCTGCTTATTTATTTAATCATTCCTAGAGCGTTTTATAAAAAAATATCTAGGTTAATAACCCGATACAATATGTATAGAGGATTAAAATATGACCAAGACTAAGAACAATGCGTTTTGATAAACGCGCAAATAATTCCCGATTTAGGGTGCAGTTCGATAAGGAGCCATATAATATTATATTTTTTCGGTGCATTCACCCAAAATCAGTATGTATGAACAAAAGAACAGACAATAAAGTAAAAGTAAAGTCGAAGACATTTCTACGCAGCACTTTTACTAATGTGTAAGCAAATTGCCTGCTCCTCAATTACAGTAATAAGTGACTAGCACGGCAAGGCAAACTAAACACGCACGCAACCTGGCCAAGTTGATTCATTACACTCACAAAAGACTTCTCACTGAAAACTAGAAAGTTTTTCTTGTTTTTAGAGTTAACTTCGAAATATTTGAAAAATAAATTTATTAAAATTGGAAATGCTCCTATTTAATAGAAATGTTTTTCGTTAACAAATACATTTTTACGAATTATATCGGAGTTTATTATAAAAAAAACAAATGTAAATATTTTCTATCTATCTATCTTATTTATTTGTTTGATTTTTCGAACCCGAAAAACATATTTAAATTATAAAAAGAGGCTATAAACAATTATTAACAAGCATAAATGAAAAACCTTAATTTTCGAAATAATTTTTTCTAAAATTGCATAGTTCAATGCATAGTTCTTCTAAATTGTAGGAAAGGAAAACCCTGATTTTTAGACAGACCACAGGCCTCAGTCAAATATTGTGCGAGTGTAGCTGAAAAGTGAGCGGGAGGCGATAAGCACAGTGTGCTGATGTACTCGATGATATCACCACTCGATGATAGCCAAGCCAAGTCCACGTAACTAACTAACTAACTAGCTAAAAACAAACAAAATCACAGAGCCGCAGTCGCGTTTGCTTCTTCCGGGTGCGCCTTGGGCTAATTGGTGGCTTTTCGATTGCTCGGGTTACGGTTATTGTCGAGACCTGGTCAACGCATTCCAAAATAAGCCGCTTTCCAGTCAGCAGTCAGCTACCAGCTACTAGCTGCCAGTTGCAGCAGGCGACTTCTATTCACGGAGCTTCTCACATTTCATAAGCCCTTCGACTTGACATGCACTGTCATGTTTGTCTTCCCCCGTTTGACTGACGACATGCAAAAAAGAAGAGACAAGTGAAAATGCTCGACTTCGATATACCCTGCAGCCAGTTGTTGAATATATTTTAGTTTTATTTAAGAATTTGGCATGGAATGGCTTTCAGCATAGGCACTGAAGAGTAAAAAAAACTAAGACAGCACCTACATAAATATATATATATTTTCTCACATATGCACTATATACATGCAAATACAGCTCTATATACATGTATGTCAAATAGAAGTCACTGTTGTTTTTATTGCTATCTTTTAGCTATAAAATGAAGCAAACTTAACTCTTATAGACATTGTGATTAGCTTATTTATTTATATATATATGCCTTATGGGCTTGAAGTTGCTTCCTTCTACCTGTTACATTCATTTGCACAAAACCAATATACCATTCATAAACATTTTCTACGGGTTCAGGGTATAAAAACGTTTCGTTGCCGCCTCTGTCTGTGTTTGTGCTTGTTCTGTTGATTTTGCACACCTTAGCTGCATTTGCCGCCTTTACTGCCTTTGTCCATTGTCAATGTCGCTTTGAAGCACTTGCTACGTCATCAAGTCATTTATGTTTTATTTTTTTCTTGCCACACTTGGCTGCCTGCCCTGAGACAGACAGGGTTGCTTTGAGACGTTTGCATTGCAATCTCAGCTAAAAATGCAGCTGGGCAACTTCTTTTTATCTCCTCTTTACGTAAACGGTCCATAAAATATGGTATTCATCTCACTCACACACACTCTTCCCTAGCAAAAATATTCTGCTTGCTTTTTATAGGCAAACTTCATTTATTTATTTTTTTCCTGTCTCTTGTAATTTATGCGGACTTCTCCCGTGCAAAGAAAAAAAAGAACGCTAAAGTTTCATGATTCCAAGTGTCAGACAAAGTGTGGGCATGCTGAAGTTGCTGACGGGCATACAAAAGCAGGTCGCAAATAAATATAAGTGACTATTTGCATACCCTGTAAATATGCTCCACATACGCTCCGCTTAAAAAAAATACTATTTAGAAAGATAGATAGTATTGTAATCGAATCGAATCATAAAAAAGAACTTGTTATTAAAAAAAAAAAAACAATACATATAAGAAATATGCAATAGATATATGCACAGATTTTGATGATAATGAATTACACTGGAAGCATACAGAATGCATTCGGTATTGTCCCTCACTATTCATCATATTTACTCTCTTAACGAGTAAACTCCACTGTCCCACCCTACTCTCTATATACAGGGTAGTGAAAATTGCATATGGATGCAATTGTGTCTGTTTTTTTATTCTTCAGTCTCTGCGTAATCAAGATTATGTTAAATTGTTGGAAAAATTGTTGTTAATTTGCCTTGGCTTGGCTTGCACATTATAAAGCAATTTTTCGAGGCATATGCATAGTTAAAGTTCCACTTTCTACTCGCAATCGGGGTTAATTGCGTTGGATGCATTACAGTTAATGACTCGCCTCGATTAATTGACGATATCAGCATTTAAAGAAAAAGAAAATAGACAACTGTAAGACAATAGAAATCACATTCGATCTGCTAACATCTAAATACCTATGCTTAGTGGCTTCAAAATAAATAAAATATTAAATTAATAAATGAAAAATAATATGAATAAAATAAAACATAGGAATGCCACCAAAAAAAAAATGTAGCAATGCAAACAATTAAAAACAAATATAAAATGTGACAATTCTAACAATTAAAATTAAAAAATTAAATGAATAAATTAAAAATTAATCAGATCGCTTGGCTCAATCAACTTTCAAACTCTTTGAATAGTTTGACATTCTCCTTATTATCTCGGGGCTTCCGTTTTTCTCGGATCCTAAATTAAAATTTTTGGAATATTCAAATTACTAGCAATTGTTCTATTTTTTCTCTATTATTAAGATAATATGGCACAAACTCTTGAAAGCTTTGTCTTAATATTAAATGATTTAACGGTAAATGGTTCAGCAAAAAAATAATTTCTCTCAAAATCTAGCAGTTAAATAAATTTTTTTTCTAACGCAAATCAACAAAAAGTCTTGTGAATGACACCTACAACAATTCCATCTAAAACTCAGCATGATCATTGTCATCACCCTCCTCTCCCTCTCTCTCACACACAAATAAACTCGCTTAACAATCATTTAATAATTTAGCACTTTTTGCGAATGTCAACTAAATTTATGCGGGAAGAAGAAGCAGAGAAAGATCTCTCATTGTTTTTATTTTGCTTTGCATTGTTCTGTGACGAGTGCCGAATGAGAATGGAAATGCGAAACACACCAAAAGCGGGCTTTAATTGAGCCGAGCAAAAAGCCGAACGCAGCCGAAGTCAGTCGAACTGCACCATTAACCCAGCGAACTAAATAAATGAATTTCACCTTGATTTAATGCTAAACGTCATTGTCTCTTTTACACACCCACCACTCTCCTCTCCCTGGAATAGAGAGAGAGAGAGAGAAAGAGCAAAGCAGAGCTTGTAATGAGAACTTTTGCGGTTTGTACAAATGACATTCATTCATACACACATATGTAAATACGTATCTAGTATTTATATGTATTATTTTTTGTTTATACAACAAGAAAAAGAGAAAAAAAGGTTCCGATTTTTTTTCGATTTGTCAACACCTTATCAACGGCAACAACGCCCGTGAGTCAGTCAAACACAATATGACCAAGAAAGGTAACCAACCAGCCAACATATAGAAAATGAAAAAAGAAAAAAAAAAATAGACAACGTCAGCGCATAAGGCAAAGAACAATGGACGAATACTGTAGACATAGAGTGAGCGAGTTGGGGGACAGTCTACCTCGCTCTCACTCTGCCTCACTTACAGGTAAATTTTAATTGCTGAGAAATGCTCAAGAAGAAGTGCCATAAAACACCGGCTCTCGACCCGAACCGGCAGAGCGGCAAAACGGCCTTAATGACTGTGTTACGCACATTGCCAAAGGTGTCCAGAGTCAGAAGTGAGCGTGTGTGTGTGTGGGAAAGTGGAAGAGAGGAAGTAGCAGAGACAGAGAGAGCGAGAGAGCAACGATCACTGCTGCTTAGTGATGTGTGTGAATATAACAATAATGGAATGAATAGTTAACGAACGAATCGTTAGTAATTAAGGTTTCTTGGCACGAATAACTTAAATAATTAAAAGTATTATTTTTATACTCCATATAGAAATGCGAACTATTTTAATTTTTTTTTTTCAATGATTGATTGCATTAAAATAGGTTCTAATTATTAGTAAAAAAAAAATCGACTGTTATTTGCAAAACGAATGAGAGATATAGCAAATAAAATAATACATACAAATTACTGAAAGTAATTTTTGACTGCCTTAATTTAAATTTATTTTTATTTTTTCTTATTATTGTATTAAAATATATGATATTATTAGTAGAAAGTCAGACTATTATTTGTATAAAAAATAAGAATATTAGAATGAAAGATATTTTATGAAGGTTAATTAGTTTGCCAAAACACGAATTTTTTAGTAAATGGAAGTAAAATTTTTGTATTACATAAATATTTTAATTAATGAAAGTAACATTTTTGATGTATCTGATGTGTTGACTATTTTCATACATATTCTCATCATTAAAATACGTCTTATTATTAGTACCAAAAAAAACCCAACTATTATTAGCAAGTGCTCGTGATACGACACGAAGCACGCTCTCCGCTCTAGCGAACGCAGCTCTAGCTCACCTGGCTGCGTTAGTCGCCCGCTTTACTTGCTTTGCTCATTTGCCCAGTTGCCCAGTTGCCATTGTGAACTCCGACGAGGCGGCTGAGAACGGATTGTGTGTGTTATTCTTTAAACATGTTAGTGTCGAGCGCTGTCTGATAAGATTTTGCATGATGATTATTTGTTATAGAAAATACCCAACTAATTTCATTGCTAATGGTTCATTACATTTCTCTATTACAGTGCGCAAAATGTTGGAGGACACCCAGTTGGTTTGGGTGCGCGATCCCGTCGAAGGTTATATTCAGGGTCGCATCACCGAAATCGGCGCCAAGGAATTCGAAGTGACGCCCATCGATCGGAAGTTTCCCAAGCGCACATGTCATTGCGATGACATCCACTCCTCCTGTGATGGACCCCAGGATCATGATGATAACTGTAAGTACAACCATACATCAATACAAACATAAATCTATATATATATATATATATATATATATATATATGTATATATATATACATAATGTGTGTGTGTGCCTGTGTGCCTTTTTGGCTTTATCTTTTGTTTAGCTTGTTTTTTGTGTGTGTGTGTGTGAGTGCTTAGAACGTGGTTACATAAAGTATATGAAAAAACAATAGCTCTTTCCTATATGAGAAAAAGAAACTTTTTGCCATTTCCGTTCATTCTAAAACCGCAAATGTGTAACTAAAATCTTATCGGGCAAATCGACTAAAATATTTGAATAGATAATATCAAGTATAAAAAATTTCAGCTACTTAGATATAAAATGTGAATTTCTTGTCTAAAAAATGGCGCTAAGGTTGTTATACACTCGGAAAAAAATTGCCTTCTCACTAGAAAGTTTTTCTTGTTTTTTGCAACAATTTCTAAATAAAATTTAAAAAAAATACTAAATATTATAAATAGACAATCCTCAAAATATGCCGATGTTTTCTATTTTCTTTTTATGAATGATTTCTCTTATTAAGAAATAAACTTTCTAAAACGTAGATATGTAAACTCAGACATTTAGGAAAAATCCTTACTAAAATGAAAAACAAGTGATACAATTTACTGAACATTTTAAATGATAGAAATTTACTTACTGATTAAGGTAAGGAACTCTTGGCCCCAAAATTAGTGCGATTTATTCAAATGTAGGCCATTTTTTTTGCTGAGTGTAGATATGCCTTATGTGTGAACGAAACGCTGCTAACAAAAACATTTAGCCATTTCCGTGTATTATTCAACTGAAAATGTGTAACTAAAATCTTATCGGAACAGAACGACTAAAATGATTTGATAGATAATATCCAAATTACAAAAATGCTTAAATAGATAATATCAAAAAACAAAAAATTGCAACTACTTGGTCAATTTTGTTATCTGGAAAATTGCCGCTAAGATTGTTGATGTATAATTCACTTTTATGGCTAAAAGTAGCGTAACGAGTTAACCATATGGGTTTCCAGTGAAAACTTAAAAATTCATTGCCAGATCGGTTAAGCGATCTGTTCCAGGTAATTGTGTAACTTTCCGCTGGAGCTGGAAAGAATCTCACATGCTCTTTGATGCTCCACTTCTACTGTAGCTCAACACATCATAAATCTCGATGCACTTAGAAAAACACGCACGAAATTTTAGAATGATTAATTCAGGTCATTATCCATAAAGTATATTTTAAAAAATCAGCGTTTTTCTTTTAATTTAAGGGCACATTTTTCTAATATTTAGAAAAAAATATGTCTAGCTTTCAGAATGCTTTTTTCAACCCTAAGCATTAGCATTTTGTGTTACTTATGTCATTAATAAATATTTTTACTTTGAATTTCACATATAAAAACATTTTAGATAGTTTATAAATTCCCATAAATTAAAGTGAGAAACCTTAAAAATTTAAGGCGATTCGAATTAAACTCTAATATTAAAGCCAAGGCAGAAAGAATAACTTTTAAAAATTAAGGTTTTGCACTTATAATTTTTTGAAATGCATTTCTGAATAAATTGGGATTTTTTTTTGGAAAAATTATTTCTTATATTTAGAAATTATTTCTAAAAAGAAGGAAAACTTTCAGATTTTCAATTTGATTTTTTTTGTTTGTTGAGTGTAGCAGGAGAATCTCACGTGCTGCTTGATGCTCCATTTCTCTAGTTGAACACATCGTAAACCTCAATATAAAATCTGGTTTGGGATCGTTAGCTACGCTGCTGCGTGAAACAGTTGAACGGTAAAGCACTTAAACATGAACCCCGACCCCTGATCCCCAAACGAACCCCAGGGGAAAGTTAACTTAGAAACAAGTATAAAATATATGACTTACTTATTTACTTTACGTCAATTTCCAGGTGAGCTTATGCTGCTCAACGAGGCCACATTTCTGGACAACTTGAAGATACGCTACTACAAAGACAAGATCTATGTGAGTTGTTGAAAATAAAGAATAACTGTATAATTTAAAACAATTATGAAATGTTTCTAGACCTATGTGGCTAATATACTCATTGCCGTTAATCCTTATCGTGAGATTAAGGAACTCTATGCACCGGATACGATCAAGAAATATAATGGACGCTCCTTGGGAGAATTGCCCCCGCATGTTTTTGCCATTGGTAAGTAAAACTGGGGAATTCTACGTGGCAATTTTCTAATTCTCAACTCTTTTTAGCGGACAAGGCTATTCGCGATATGCGTGTCTATAAATTATCGCAATCCATAATTGTATCGGGCGAATCGGGAGCCGGAAAAACGGAGTCAACCAAATATTTGCTAAAATATTTATGCTATTCGCATGATAGCGCCGGTCCAATAGAGACCAAAATATTGGATGGTAAGACCTCATTTAAATATCCATGTAAAATTATTTGTGACTTATTTAGTGAACAACTAGCGAAGTTCCTTTGTGTTGAAAATATGTAGTTTTCAAAAATTCCAGCCGAGTCGAAACTATTCAGAATTTAATCTGGAAAAATTAGGGTCTAGAAATATGAGTCAAATAGAAGTACTTTATTTATACCCCGAACCACTTCAAAATGCTTTAAATGGGTTTACTAAAGTTGTGCTAAACGCATCTCAGGTCCCGACTTAATCTAGCCATTTGAATGTCCGTCCGATAAATGCATTTCAGGCTTCAAAAGTGGAATATAGTTTCTGGCTTATTCCGCTGAGATCAAGTTTATTTCATTTTATCGATAGCCGCGTCCGTTTCGCAAATAACGATGTTTATCGTTTTTCGATACCAATAAAAGAAGTGATTTCTTATTGATTTAACATATATTGACATTATTGATCAGCTGTACAAGTTTCATTAGTATCGGATGAGAAACACTGAAGAAAATGTCGCAATAAAAATATAATATATTTAACAGCTGGCTGCATTGTATATTGAAGTTCAGCTCACACTTTGTATATAATATGCATTGACATATTAGTGATCAACTCTAAAACTATCATCCGTTTCGCATAATAAACACACGCAAGCATTTTCTGTCAGTGTATTTCTCCTAGTCGATCTGGATCGACTAAAGCATTCTTGTCTGATTGGTTTCCATTCGATGGGCTGCTAAGTATATCTGAAAGCAGCTCCAAAAGTTGCTTCAATTCTTTTGTAGACAACTTTTGTTACAGTTTCCAAACAAACTCATTTGCAAATTTATGAATAATAATAAATATACAGTTGCGGTTAAAATAATAGCACCACTTTCACATGAAATGAAATGAAGGTCTTTTATTTAAGTTTGTAAGTTTAAATTTAAAGAACTTATGAATAAAGAATAAAAAAAACACAATTTTATTCACCGTTTTCAGCTTATTTAAATTTAAACAAAATTTACTTTTATGGAAAAGCAATAAAATTAAAGGAAAAATAATTGCTGGGTTTTTAAAATTGGAACTTTTAGTTATGAAAATTAGAAATAAATAAACGATTTATATATTCTAAGTGGTGCTATTATTTGTTGCGCAATTTATTATTCATAATTTATTCTTTTATATATTTAATTTTATATTTGCTTGCCTTCCCTAGCCAATCCCGTGCTGGAGGCCTTTGGCAATGCGAAGACGACACGCAACAATAACTCATCGCGATTTGGCAAGTTCATTGAGGTGCACTACGACGCCAAGTGTCAGGTTGTCGGTGGCTACATTTCCCATTATCTGCTGGAGAAGAGTCGCATTTGCACCCAGAGTGCTGAGGAGCGTAATTATCATGTGTTCTACATGTTGCTCGCGGGCGCTCCTCAACAGCTGCGCGACAAACTCAACCTAGGCAAACCGGATGACTATCGAGTAAGTATCAAGTCTCTAATATTTGTCCCTTATTTATTTATTTCCCTTCCACTTTGCAGTACCTTTCCGGCTGTACGCAGTATTTTTCTAATGCCAAGACTGAGAAGTTAATACCGAGCAGCCAGAAATCGTCGAGTCATCAGAAGAAGGGTCCCCTCAAGGATCCCATTATTGATGACTATCAGCATTTTCTCAATCTGGACGAGGCACTGACTCGCCTGGGCTTATCTGCCACGGATAAGATGGGCATTTATACTTTGGTTGCGGCCGTGTTACATTTGGGCAACATTACCTTTGAGGAGATACCCGACGATGTCCGTGGCGGTTGTCAGGTATCCGAGGCATCGGAGCAATCCTTGACTATTACGAGTGGATTGCTGGGTGTGGATCAAATCGAGCTGCGAACAGCTCTCGTTTCGCGTGTCATGCAGAGCAAGGGCGGTGGCTTTAAGGGCACTGTTATTATGTAAGTTTACGGAAGGAACGATCTTCGATTGATTTTTATACTCTTCTATCGAAGGTAGAAGAGTATATTCGGGGTTGTCATGCTAGAGCCTTGAAACAGGACACTTATTCTGGTCTGTGTACGCATCAGACCAAGTTTTATTTGGCATGTTATGTGCACTATATGAGGCTAGGTAATCGGTAAAATCGATAATCGCAGATCGATAAAGCTACATATCGACCACAATTTGATATAGAATAGAATTTGGTTGGCAAATTGTGGGCGATGTACTAGGATAAAGTATAAATGATTGTAGGAACCTCCTTCAAAGATGGGTATCAAGAGAATTTCTAATTTTTTGTATTTGTTATATGCCCACGCAATTAACTGAGATATCTCTTCCCAATTTAGGGTTCCCCTGAAGATCTACGAGGCGAGCAATGCACGCGATGCTTTGGCCAAGGCCATCTACAGTCGCCTCTTCGATCGGATTGTGGCGTTGATCAATCAGAGCATTCCTTTCCAGGCATCCAATTTCTATATTGGTGTGCTGGACATAGCCGGCTTTGAATACTTTACGGTTAATTCATTTGAGCAGTTTTGCATCAACTATTGCAATGAGAAGTTGCAAAAGTTCTTCAACGATAATATACTGAAGAATGAACAGGAGTTGTATAAGCGAGAGGGTCTCAATGTGCCGGAAATAACATTCACGGATAACCAGGATATTATTGAGTTGATCGAGGCGAAGTCGAATGGCATTTTTACGCTGCTAGATGAGGAATCCAAGTTGCCCAAATCATCGCCAGCACACTTCACCGCCGAGGTGCATAAATCTTGGGCAAATCATTATCGCCTTGGCTTGCCGCGATCCTCGCGCCTCAAAGCGCATCGCACTCTGCGGGATGAGGAGGGCTTTTTGGTGCGTCATTTCGCCGGCGCCGTTTGCTACAACACGGAACAGTTTATAGAGAAGAACAACGATGCGTTGCATGCCTCGCTGGAGTGTCTGGTGCAGGAGAGCGAGAATCCATTGTTGAAACTCCTCTTTCCCTCGGGCAGCAATACTTCGGTGCGTGGCAAGCTGACGTTTATATCCGTTGGCTCCAAATTCAAGACGCAGCTCGGCGAGCTCATGGAAAAGCTCGAGCAGAATGTGAGTCGTTTTTCCTTGATATATCAAATTTGTTATAAACTATTTCTTTGTTTTATTTTTATTATCTGATTATTATTATTTTTATCGTTATTATTTCTTCCTCATTTACGTATTTATTTTGTTTATATTATTTAATTGTTTTTATTTTCTTTTCATCTTTAATTGTATGATTATAAGTTTTCTTTTGTTAAATTATATTAATTTAATTTCAAAGGATTTATTTATCGGCTTAACTGTTATAGTAGCATATTGATCTACCACTTCTAATTATGTTTTATTAGGGGGATTGTTTCGAGAACTTTGTAATGATTACAATCGACTATTTTTTTGTTGTGTTTTTTCTGGATTTTTCATGCCACAAGCAAAATTTTATTTTGATTAATTTGTTCTTTTTGTATTATATTTATTTTTTTTGTTGTGTCTACTGACATTAAATTAATAAATTAACTTTATTATTAATTTACAGGGCACCAATTTTATACGTTGCATCAAACCGAACAGCAAAATGATTGATCGCCAATTCGAGGGCAGTTTGGCGCTGGCGCAACTCAAGTGCTCCGGCACAATATCGGTGCTCGAGCTCATGGAGCACGGCTATCCATCCCGGGTTCTCTTCGCCGATCTCTACAGCATGTACAAGTCGGTATTGCCGCCAGAGCTCGTCTCGCTGCCCGCCCGCACCTTTTGCGAGGCCATGTTTCAATCGCTCAATCTGAGCGCCAAGGATTTTAAATTTGGCATCACCAAGGTCTTCTTTCGACCCGGCAAATTTGTCGAATTTGATCGCATCATGCGTTCCGATCCGGAGAATATGCTCGCCATTGTGGCCAAGGTCAAAAAGTGGCTAATACGCTCGCGTTGGGTCAAGTCGGCGTTGGGCGCCCTATGCGTCATTAAATGTAAGTATATCCTTTCGATATATCGAAAGATACACGCATAATGAAATGTATCATATATCCATCAAGTACTAATGTTTATCAATGTATGTAAGCAGCCACAAAGTTTATGTTAAAGTAGCTTGAAAAATTCCCCGAAAATTAGACATATTCATTATACATTTTTGAAAAATGTAAGCTAAAATTGAGAAGAGATAAACTCAGATTTTTATAAATGTACTTTCAGAATAATAAGTTACTCCAGGCGCCAAAAGTTTGACAAAGTTCTAAAATTCGGTGCATATTTTTCCTGAGTGCGCTTAAGATTTCTTCTTGATTACATAAAATATCAACAATTTTTTAACTATTTTTTTTAACTAGTAATATTTTGACAGCAGCTGTTTAATTATTTAATAATTAATCTATTCTTATTTCTTCAGTACGTAATCGCATCATTTACCGGAACAAGTGCGTGCTGACCGCTCAGCGCATTGCTCGTGGTTTTCTGGCCCGGAAGCATCATCGTCCACGTTACCAGGGCATTGCCAAGATCAACAAGATTCGCACCAACACTTTGAAGACCATCGAAATTGCCAACGGCCTCAAGCTGGGCCGTGATGAAATTGTTGGCGGTGTGCAGGATATTTACAAGCAGATCGATGAGGCCATCAAGAAGATAAAGGTTTGTTCCAATTACACTGTCATCAAATATTACCAGAGCGTATTCGGTTTAGCAATCCTCTTAAAGGTAGAGCCCTAAAACTGGGCTCAAACAAATATATAGATGTTTTCTATTGTATAGAAATATTTTGTATCATTAAGTAATGCATTTCAAAGATGGGTGTTGTCTGGCTGCACGCATCCTGTTTTCTGTTATCCTTCACCTGTTCCCAGCTGGTATTACTTATTGGTATCCAGAGTATCTCGGAGTCGCTTACGCCCAAATCAACAATTTAATTTTATTTTAAATTATTTTTTTTTAAACTTATATATTATTTCAACTCCTTGACACTAATTGCACACACCTCATCCGCAGCTTAATCCACGGATTACGCAACGTGAAATCGACTCGATGTACACTGTGGTCATGGCGAACATGAATAAGCTGACCGTCGACTTGAATGGCAAACTGAAGGAGCAGCAGCAGGCTGAGGAACAGGAACGTCTGCACAAAATCCAGGAAGCACTCGAGGCGGAACGCCGGGCCAAGGAGGCCGAGGAGCAGCGTCTGCGCGAGGATGCGGAAAACAAGCGACTGTTAGTTGAGATCAGGCAAAGATCATTCCTCAATATTAACCCAATCTCTTCCTGCCTGCCCCACAGCAAAGCCGAAATGGAAACGAGACGCAAAGCTGCCGAATTACAGCGTCTGCGACAGGAGGAGGAGGATCGACGAGCTGCTCTCGTCTTGCAGGCCCAACTCGAGAAGGAGGCCAAGGACGATGCCAAGTATCGCCAGCAACTGGAACAGGAGCGCCGCGATCACGAATTGGCCATGCGACTGGCCAGCGAATCCAACGGTCAGGTGGAGGACAGCCCACCAGTTATACGCAAGTATGTTCGACTCCTCCTCCCACAGAGTATCACTAACTACACTCAGCACAAAATAAGCTGCCTGAATTTTAGTAAATCGCCCTGAAGACCCTGAAGTTTTTCTCTGTATTTAGAAATGACTCCTAAATGGAACGACGAGTCTTCTTTAAGAAGCTTTTCAAAGCTGTATATTTGAAATAGAAAACAGCGCCACCCAGGAAATTAGATATATTTTATGAAAATTTGAGAAAAATACACTCTTCGAAAATAAAAACCGGGTTTTTAGAAACTTACGTTCTGATTAATACGTGAGGAACCCTTAGCGAATTTCTAAAATTCAGGGCGATCTCTTTTGCTGAGTGTAGAGAGCAGCATTGTTAAATAGGTGCTCAAAGTTTTTTAATTATTATTATTTCCAGTGTAAATATCAGTCGAGTTTAGCTAGTCAATAATTATTCAATATATTTGTACTATATATTAAACAAAAAAAAAAAAGAACCGAAACTCACCATGTTTTTCCCCTCCCTTACACGCCTTCTCTTAAACACAACCACCACAACCAAACACACACCACACACACCACACATCACACACACACACAACAAAAACACAACCAACGAACACAGTGGTGGTCTCAGTGACGCGTCCCCCATGGGTTCCAACAAATTGATCAGGTATAGCACGCTTTATAATTTATTTTCTATTGTACTTGTATCAAATTCAAATTGTTTACTTGCTTTTTCCTAATATGCTTTAACTAATTGGACTATGTATATATATATATATATGAAAATCTTTACAAAAAAAAACAAACGATATCTTTGCTTCTACTTTACTTTTCTTTGTACAAGTTTTTCACAAGTTGTGTCAAACATTGCTTCGCGATATTTAAATAAGTGAGTTGGTGCTGGTTTTGAAATTCTTTTTATAACTCTTAAATTACTAATCCTAACTAATTATATAAATAACACATGCAGTTATCACTTGAAACTAATATTAATAAAAACCATCTGTAATCTCGTAGATTGGCTCTTAGTTTGAAATCTATTCAACTTCTTAATTTTTAACTCATAACAAGTATTTAAATCCATCAATAACTCACTTTTGCGTGCGCATTTTGAATGCGTCCATTTTGCTTTTGTTTATTTTTATTATTTATTATATTAATATATTAATGGCATATTCTGGCTTAGATCGGAGAATGTGCGCGCTCAGCAACAAGCGCTGGGCAAACAGAAGTACGATTTGTCCAAATGGAAGTACTCGGAACTGCGCGATGCTATCAACACGTCCTGTGATATTGAACTGCTTGAGGTGACTATTAGAATTTATTTTCAGTTTGTTCACTCTTAAAATACTCCTTTTTTTTGTCAGGCCTGTCGCCAGGAGTTCCATCGCCGCTTGAAGGTCTATCACGCGTGGAAGGCAAAGAATCGCAAACGCACCACAATGGATGAGAATGAGCGAGCTCCACGCAGCATCATGGAGGCCGGTAAGATTGATACTACAAAAGACAACCACACAGTAGATGGCAGAACCTGGTCCAAAATAAACACAATACATAGTGCAGGGAGCTATCGTACAAAATAAAACATAAAGTACGGCATATCTGCTGAACAGATTCAATGACAATTAAGTTGCGAGATTTAGTCTAAGATTTCAATATACCCGTTTACAATATGCTAAAAATTATAGTTATTTTTGCTAAATTTGAGAAAAATGTACGTCAAAATTAAGAAAGCAAAGCAATGTCTATGACTTTTTGCTGAATGTAGAGAGCAGCACTGTTAAAGATTTATTATATTTTTTTATTTGTTGTTCCGCTTTTTATTTTGTGTTGAATATATTTTATTTTAGATTTACTATTTATCTTGTATGTTGCAGCTTTCAAACAGCCGCCAATTGTGCAGCCCATACAGGAAATTGTGCTGGCTCAGCATCGCTATTTCCGCATACCCTTCATGCGTGCTAATGCGCCAGATAATAGTAAGTATATAAATGTATTGAATTGAACCTATTTTAATACAAAAGTGATGTTTAGCAAAGCGCGGCTTGTGGTATGCGCACTTCGATGGCCAATGGATTGCCCGGCAAATGGAGCTGCATGCGGATAAGCCGCCAATTTTACTGGTTGCCGGCACCGATGATATGCAGATGTGCGAACTTAGCCTGGAGGAGACGGGTTTGACCCGCAAACGGGGTGCCGAAATTCTCGATCACGAATTCAACCGGGAGTGGGAACGAAATGGTGGCAGACCCTACAAGACCCTCGGAGCCAGGCCAAATGGTGCGGGAATTTAGAAGAAAACACATTCAACAATCAACTAGACGATAAGCGATGCAAAAAAAAAACATATAATCAAAATTAGCAGTCCTTACGAAAATTCCATAATATTTTTGCAAAAAATAACTTTTTGATAAAAACAACAAAAATCCACGTCCAAAATTCTATGGTTATAAAAGCTCTGATTTACACTTATAAATGTCAATTTTTCTTTTATATATATATATATATATATATATAATTTTTTATTTTTTTTCAATTGCATCTGGATTTCGTTTGAATCGCCCATTGAGCGCCAGCTGTTTAAGGGGCCACGCCTACATATATATTTATATATGTAATACACAAGTATTGCAAATATATATATATACATATATATGGGTATTTCCTTTCAATTAATTAAGTGTGCATTACGATATTTAAAAAGAAAACAGGAAACGTCAAGTTGTATTTATTGTCTATGGAAATTATATTTAATGTGTGTGTATTTACATAAATGGCATATATATATATATATATTTTACAGTATTTTAAATTAAACATAAAATGCTCGAAATGTGGATTGCTTTGCTTTTATTGGAGAACAAACAAATATTTTGTTTAAAGCCCTCTTTACAGATCGAAAAAGTCGACGTTTCGGAAATTTCAATGTTTTTCGCTTTTGGAACCTAAAAAACAAAAACCTTGGCTGGGATCCAAAAACAATTTATTCACTTATTTTCTCGGCCTTTTTTATAAGGAGTCTTTTTTACTATTGATAACGCTTTTTCGATCTGTAAACGGGGCTTTAAACGGAATTTTTCAATTCCATGCATCAGGTTCACATCAGCTATTTATAAACATGGAAATCCTTGGATGTCCCGTTCTGGAATTCCAATTAATTAAGTGTATGTCTGTTACGATATGAGAAAAGAAACGCCAATTTATATTTTGGTCTAAAGAAATTGTATTTAAATGTGAAAACTGCATATATATTTTAAAGCATTTTAAATGAAACATAAAATGCTCTAAATGTTAATTGTGTTCATTTATTTAAAAACAACTAAATATTCTACCTATATTAAATTATCTCTTGCATCAAGTACTGTGAAATGATAACAATAGATTTTATCCATGCAGAGTTCTCTATTTCTATCATTAAAAACTCAATATGAAACGTTTTGTACCGTGAAAGACTTGTGTTTCTGGAAATCTTTTTTTTTAATTTAAATTCAAATGTTAAATTTAATATTCTGTTTAATTTAATCTACTTTTTACGTCGTATATTATCTTTGTGTTGACTGACCTTAGTTGACGTTTAATGTACAAAAAAAAATGAAACGCTATTTTTAAATTTTGTGCAGCAGGTATATATCTTATAGTATATTAAATTAAATATAACATGATAAAAATCTTCAAAGTGTTCATCTATTGTCAAACAAAAAAAAAAAATATTTTATCATACAGAGCTCTTTTAAAATTTATGCAACAGCTGTTTTTCCGATAAGCAATAAGTATCGATAATAAATATTTTGTCTTTGCACTTAATTTAAGTCAGGTGGCAACGTCGGCGCCGCGTGTGCTTGTTTACAAAAATAATAAAATAGAAAAGCGATGTCCCGCAAAACATGGCGATCGATGGAAAAACCGCCGCTCTCCACGCCCGTGCTGGAGGTGCTACAGGATATGGGCTTCCCACTAATGACGCCGGTGCAAACAGCAGCCATTCCACTGCTGCTGGCACGCAAAGATGTCTCCGCCGAGGCCGTTACAGGCAGTGGCAAAACGTTGGCATTTCTCGTTCCCCTGTTGGAGTTGCTCCAGAGACGCCACAAGGAGTCGCCCTGGACGCCCAAGGAAATTGGTGCTATTATCATATCACCCACACGGGAGTTGGCACGTCAAATTCACGAAGTGTTGGCCAAGTTTTTGGCGCATTCGCAGCTGGAGCACCTCAGGCAACAGCTCATGGTTGGTGGAAATCACATCGAGGAGGATATTGTGGCCCTGAGACGGGACACACCCTGTATACTCGTCTGTACACCGGGTCGCCTGGAGGATTTGCTCCAGCGCAAGACGGACGATCTCCAGTTGGCATCGCGTGTGAAGAGTTTGGAGTTCCTGGTGCTGGACGAGGCAGATCGTTTGCTCGACTTGGGCTTCAAGCAGAGCATCAGCCACATCCTGGCTTATCTTCCACGTCAGCGTCGCACGGGTCTCTTCTCCGCCACACAGACCACGGAGGTGACAGATTTGATACGCGCTGGCTTGCGTAATCCCGTTCTGGTTTCGGTCAAGGAGAAGGCTTCCCTTAACACGCCAGCGTTGCTCCAAAATTTCTATAGGATTGTCCAGCCGGAGCGCAAGTTCCTGGAACTGTTGCAGTTTCTGCGTTCGCCCAGATCTCGCTCTGGGAAGGTGTTGATCTTCTTTCCCACCTGCGCCTGTGTGGAGTATTGGGTGGAAATCATTCCTCGTCTGTTGCCAGAGCGTCTTGTCCTCGGAATCCATGGCAAGATGAAGACGAAACGTGCCCAGGTTGTGGAGAGATTCCGTCGCGAATCCCTTGCCGTGCTGCTCTGCACGGATGTCCTTGCTCGAGGATTGGATGTGCCCGAAATTGAGTGGGTTGTACAGTGGGATCCACCAGCGAATGCTTCGAGTTTTGTGCATCGAGTGGGAAGAACAGCTCGCCAGGGTGTTGTGGGTAAGGCTTTGGTCTTGCTCCTACCCAGCGAGGATGCCTATGTGCAGTTCCTTAAGCTCAATCAGAAGGTGGAGTTGAGTGAGGATCTAAAGAAGCAGTGGGAGCACGAACAAGATGATAAAGAAAGGGAAGAGGCGGGGTTGCTCGTCGAGAAGGACAAGGTGGAGCAGGACGAGGAGGAGCAGGACGAGGAGCAGGAAGAGGAGGATCAAGAGGACGAGGAAGATCAGAAAAAGAATCTGGAGCAGAAGAAAGAGCAAATGGCTGGGGCGACACCCCTACACTCCACCCTGGAGCGCATGCATCAGCTGCAACTGGCGGACAGGGGCATCTATGACAAGGGAATGCGTGCCTTTGTCTCCCATGTGAGAGCCTACACCAAGCACGAATGCAACGCCATACTCCGGCTCAAGGATCTCGATCTGGGCAAGATGGCCACCGCCTACGGGTTACTACAACTGCCACGCATGCCAGAGCTAAAGAACTACAAAGGATCGGGATTCGTTGCACCCAAGTTCGAGGTGAATCTCGCCAAGCTGAGCTATAAGAATATGCAGAAGGAGCAAGTGCGTCAAAAGAAGCAGCTGATCCTGGAGCAGACGGGAAGCTGGCCGGGCAAACAGAAGCCGCACATGAAACGCACCGAGTCCTGGGATCAGACCAAGCTCGCCAAGTTGGAAGCTAAGTCCAAGAAGGAGTTGCGCAAGGCCAAAAAGGAACGGAAAAGGGAGAGGAAGAAAGAAGAGGTGGAGGGGGGAGGGGATAAGGGAGCCAACCGCAAGCGGAGACAGCAATTTACACAGGATGAGCTGGATGAGCTGGCCAACGATATAAGGCTCTTCAAGCGACTTAAGAAGAAGAAGATCACTGAGGAGGATTACGACAAGGCAATGGGAATCGATAGCGATGACTGAAAAATTACCTCTTATATTATATATTTTTTGTACATATTAAAGAAAGAAATTTGCAATGCTAGATTCACAAGGATTTACTGTACCGAACTCCATTCAAGGATTGGAGGGTCAAAAAGGGACAAGATCACAGGGTGATTACAGGCAATTGCCGAATCCCCAAGGGATAACGGATTACATGGTGGGCATCAGCCAAATGCGGAAGGGATTTTTTACAATCATTTGTATTTTAAATTTAGACTCAATATTTTTGTAGAATTGAATAAGTTGTGCAAATATAAATTGTTTTGTGCACATCAGCCAAATCCCTAATGGACGACGTCAAGCAGCTGTCCTGGGTCACTCTGTCAGAATCCGATTTGTCCGCTGGGTTTTCTCCGATTATTTAATTGCAATTGCTGCATAACATTTATGGTCTTCCCTAATTTATACTCAATTTGTGTGTAGACCTGATAGTCGAACACATACCGTGCTTTCTTTATTAGCAATTACAATACGAATATAAATTGTCTATGTTTATTTGGCTGCATCCTGATTGGTTGCGCCCGAAATGAAGACTAGGAGCACCACGGGCACAATGTACATCCAGTATTTTGCGAAGAAGCCGCGAGTGTCGCGCACCTCGCCCCTCTCTCTCGCCTCACGCTCCCGTTCGAATTTCTGTATAAAGCTGCCCGTGTCCGGAACGGGGGCCAGTTCCGCATGATGAATGATGACATCGGAACTGAAATTATTCTCCTTGACCTGCTGAATGTCGTCAGCGGTACATTCAGTACTCTTTGGAGCCAGATCCTGTGAGGCAGTGACTCCCGTTACATAGCCATATGGATCCAGCGATATCCAGAGCACATCATTGAATTGAGCCATGAGCAGACTGCACGCCTTGCTGGAGGTCAAAAAACGCTGAATGTTGCCATTGGGATACGAGACAGTTGCTCGCAAGCGATAGAAACCATTTTGTTTCGCCAGCAGCTTAATGTTATCCAGTTCAGCTGCTGTTAATGGATTCTGCACAATATTGGATAGGCCTGCATTCAAGCTTGGTATGGAGATATTTCCGCGATGCGAGAAATGGTCGGGTTTTGAGCTGGACAGCGAATGATGCAAATCAATTGTTATCCAGCTATCATGCTCCAAGAAACTCCAACTAGTTGCCAGCAAGCTGAACAACACGATTGCCATGTAGCTCATTTTAAAAAACATTTTTGTCTATAATTTGTGTTAGTCTGCTGCAAAATCAAATCGCTTTTTATATTAAATATTCTTTTTTTAGTCTTTAATTACCTACGTTTATTTTCTTTAACAAGTCATTTATTTTCGCCCATATGATAATTCTATTGCTTACAAAAACTATCGATAGTTGTGCTATGCGATATGCCAATCGATTTTGGCTGCTGTCGATAAGCGTTTAATAATTTTGATATATTTGTAGCTTGGATTTTAATTTGTAAATATCTCGAAATGTGTATGACAATATTTATTTCGTAGCCTGCCTCATTCAAGAGGTATTTTTTACAACTCACCAAATTTAAAGTGGAGATTTTCATTATCGATACCTTTGGTCTGCAAACAAGACAGCGGTCTAGCGGCATGTGTTAATCGGTATCTTGTACTCAACTAAGATTTGACCAGAGGAAGAAGTGCAGAAAAATGGGAAAAACGTCAAAGGACAAACGAGATGTTTATTATCGCCAGGCCAAAGAGAAAGGCTGGCGTGCACGCAGTGCATTTAAATTATTACACATACACGAGCAATTCTCCATCTTTGATGGTAAGTGTTGTTAAATTGTGCGTTACTTGCATGTTACACAGGATGACTCGTTTTGCAGGTGTGCAACGAGCCGTTGATCTTTGTGCCGCACCCGGCAGCTGGTCCCAAGTGCTCTCACGCAAACTCTTCGAACCCTGCCAAACAGATGATGAGAAATTGGCTGTAAAAATCATTGCAGTCGACTTGCAGGCAATGGCACCTATACCGGGTGTTCTGCAGATACAGGGTGACATCACCCAGGAGAGCACAGCAGAGGCGATAATTGCTCATTTTAGCAGCGGCGACGGCCAAAAAGCGCAATTGGTCGTCTGCGATGGGGCGCCCGATGTGACAGGGTTCCATGAAATGGATGAGTATATGCAAAATCAGTTGATTGTCTCCGCACTGAGTCTAGCCACGTGTGTGCTCGAACCAGGTGGCAAGTTTGTGGCGAAAATATTCAATGTAACCGAAAATGATTTGCTTGAAACGCAAATGCGAACATTTTTCAAACATTTTCACATTTATAAACCGCCCAGTTCACGTCCCTCCAGCTATGAAGCATTTGTTGTCTGCTCAGATTTCCAATTACCTGCCGGCTATATTCCGCAAATTATAAATCCAGTTCGAGATAATATTAAAGAGATTGCAATGAAGACAGGATCGGAGGTTAATCAGCGATTAGTGCCCTATATTGCTTGTGGGGATTTAAATGGTTGTCGATCAGTGGTGAAAATATTGGAATTCACCGATAAGCAAATTGAAAAGGCCTACGATGGGCTCATGAACGATCAGGATTTTCCTGATGCGGTTAAGGCCACTTTGGAAATTGGATTTATAGCGGAATTCAATAAAAGAAATATTCCTTTTGTGTGCACGCACTCATTATGGTAGTCAGGAGTAATAACTAAGTTAACTATAAATTAGATACTATTGGTAGATTTATTATTTTAAGATACAAGTCGAGTGCTTCGTTAATGCAGGTTAGTCTTTGTTTGCGAGAAATGAATGTCAAAAGTGTTTCGGCTTATTATTAGCTTTATTTCCAAATAATAAATAAATAAATAATAATATTAAATTGTTTATTTGCATTTATGCTAAAGGCTCTTTGTAGAAAGGACAGCGAGAGAGCGCTGGTAATACTGCCGGCTGCACTTAACGTATTGTGCAAATGCAATTCAATTAACTAACATTATGCTGTTTACATAATTCACAATTTTCAGTTTTTCATTTAACATACTTAAGAATAGAAGCGAAAAATGTGCATGACAGTGGCACGAATGAGGATTCTAGCTGCAGCAGATCAGCAAGCGCCCTCTGTAGAGAGAATGAGCGCTGCACAAAGAAAGCGCTGCTAACACTGGCAACTGCAATTGGAGCGCACTTAGCATAGTGTGCATATGCAAATTAACATTATGTTATTTGTTATATGTATATGAAGAACACAACTTTTCTATCTTTACTGAAAAATCAGTTTTTTATTTGACATATATAAAGAATGGAAACAATGGCAGGCGAGACTAACATTAAATGAGCTGAAAAAACATGAAAATATATATTTGAGTTGTGAATATTATGCAGCGCCATCGACGACAATCTGTAGAATGGTGCGTCTCTTGGGATCGTAGGAGAAGCCATTTCTGCGGAACATTTCCGATTCGTAGAACGACTTCAGATTGCCAATATCCAGCTGCTTGGCACGCTCAATCAAATCCCTTTCCATGATCTCCACATGGGTGGCACTGGGTCCATCCTTGCACCGGATGTAGGCCAATTGGTCCAGGGTGAGCTGACGCAAGATGAAGAACAGCAGCTCGGAGTGATCCTTTTGGAAGGCCAAATACTTTTGGAATGTGTTGCGCATCTTTTTCATCACACTGAACTTTTGCGCCTCGATGAAACTCTCCAGCATCATCCGTATCGCCATGCTCACATCCGCCTCCAGCACATTTTCGCGCAGATGCAGTCGAGCATGTGCCTCCGCCATCCGAATCACACTCTCAATATGACGCACTGTGATCGGCAATGAGCCCGTTGCAAACGATTCCTGACGCAACTGCGAATACATCTTGGCAATCTTGTCCTCGTCAATGTTCTGCAATGCATATAAAAAAAACAAATTATGAAAGGGCCTATGAAGATATTGAGAATTTGAGAACAAGCCTTTTGGTTTTGGGAGCCATTCAATTTTGTATTACCAGTAAGCTACCTTTTAAAGGTGGGCGTGACCGATTTGCGCTTCTTGATTTTTATCGATGTGCTAGCCTTCTTATGGACATAGCACCTTCTTATGGACATAGCAATTTTAAACCCCAGTTTCAATTCCGCTTCAAGGGACAGACAACCGAATATACTCTTTTATACTATTCACTAATAGAGTATTAAAACGAAGAATGATTTAAGTTCTGTTCAATTTACCGTAAGTTTGGGTCGTATATTCTCCTTGGCATAGACGATATACTGTCGCAGCAGATCTTGTGGTATCTCATCGACCGTCTTGAGTTGTGGTTCCTCCAATTCTGGTTGCTGCTCCTCGCTGGGATGATGCTTCATGTGCGAGTGGACCACAAATTTGGCCAACTGTTGATCCTGCATCGGATCAAATTCGTCCTTAACCACACACAGGATATCAAAACGGGATAAGATGGGCTCTGAGAGATTCACATTCTCCGAGAAGGTCATAGAGGGATCATAACGACCCCCAATCGGATTCGAGGCAGCAATCACTGTGCACCTGGCCTGCAAGGAGGTAACAATGCCTGCCTTCGATATAGATATCGATTGCTGTTCCATGGCCTCGTGGATGGAGGTCCGATCCTGATCGTTCATCTTATCAAACTCATCGATTAAACACACTCCCTGATCCGCCAAGACCAGTGCTCCAGCCTCGAGTGTCCACTCCTTGGAGACGGGATTCCTGCGCACATAGGCCGTTAAACCCACAGCACTTGCTCCCTGCCCGGTTGTGAACACCGCTCTGGGTGCAATTTTCTCCGTGTACTTGAGGAATTGTGATTTGGCTGTGCCGGGATCACCGCAGATCAACATATTGATATCTCCTCGCACCTTGTGTTTATCGCCAGGATTTTTGGACTCCCCGCCAAAGAGAGCCAAGGCCAAGGCACGCTTGATATAATCATGTCCATAAATCGAGGGCGCCATGGAGGCCACAATACGCTCGGCAATTCGTGGATCTTTGCTCAGTTTCTGGATGGTGGCTATATCCTCATCCGTCAAGGATTGCACTACCTGCTTGGAGTCCTTGACAACAATGTGATTCGCTATGATAACCGTGGCGAAGACGGGAAAACCTTGATCCGTATTCAAAGAGCCATCATAATTATTTGTATAGATGCCAGTGACTTCCAGTTCATCGCCGGGTTTGCACTGATCGCAGAGATCGGCGAGCAAAATGACATCCTTGCTGCGAGGTATGCGACCAGCTGGTATGCGTCCCGGTGACTCCTGCAGCGTGATCTTCTGATAATTGCGATACAAAGTTTGCTCCATGTTAATGGAGAAGGGACCCGTGCTCTGGCATTCCGGGCAAGAACCGGGCTTCACTTCCGTATTCTGGGACTGGACAAATGGTCCCAGGACATACCCACACTTGACGCAATCGTATTTGATGACGGACAGCTGGGGCAGCACACCAGTTGTGGCCGTAACCACGCCCAAGGTGCGCACAAGTTGATTAAGATGCAGCTTGCGAAAGGTGCGCAGTTCCTCGATCAAAGGCAATTCTGAGATGCGCACATGAACCTCCGTCGTAACCCGCTCATAAGTCGGGAATATGGACAATACCATCTCTTTGGCCACCTTGTCAAAGATCTCTAGCATTTGGAAAGGCGCCTCTGGCAGAAAGTAAGCCAAAACATGCTCCTTGTTGGCCAAATCCGTGTAGGCCACCACAAAAGAGGATTTATTCTGTTCGCACATGCGGCGTATTCTATCCCGATATGTGTAGGCGCCACGTTCATCCACAAAGGTGCGCAGAAAAGACTGAAAACGATTAGCAATCTCAGTGCGTGGTCCCAGCATGCTAACCCACTCCTTGGTCGAATGGCCTTTGGTGTCCTCCAGATTCTCAATCGATTCAATCATTTCGGTGTCTTCCATTTCGCCAATGGCTGCTTTTTCGCCTGCTCGTCGCTTGGCACGTGGACCCATTGCATCCTCATCCTCATCATCCTCATCGGATTGGCCAAAGACCAAATCCCGATCATCGCGATGCAGGCCAGCGGCACGATCTCGTCGACGCATCTCCGTTTCGGCGGCGAAGCGTTCGCCCTGTGACATCTCTGAAAAGTCCTCCTCATCATCGAGCATGGCCGGATCATAGTGATCCAGCTCGGGCATCTCACGATAATCTAATAATATAATATTGTTTTATTTGAATACTAGTCTGATATGAGTATGTTATAAATAAATACTTGAAATACAGCTCAAAAGTTATGAACATATGAATAAAATTATGGTTTTCTTGCACAATTTTTTAAGACTATTCTCGCACTTCTAAAAATCTATTCATAGGTATTCCTTAAGCTTACCAATTTAAAAAGGACACCTTTGAAAACAATTCTTGTGCGAGTGGTGCTATTATTTGCCCATAACTGTATCTATGTATATTGGACTTAGTTTTAGTTTGAGATTGGATGCTCACCGTTCTCCATGTTGTCACCGAAGAGTTCCTCGCCATCCTCCTCCTCCTCGTCGCGCACCGTTTGATCCCCGAGTATTTCATCCTCATTCTCGAAGGGCTCAAAATCGGCAACTGGCGAAGTCATCGCAGCCCGTAAATCTCGTCGCTCGCCGGCATCGCTGGGCGTATTTGGTGGCGGTGAACTCGGATTATCCTAATGAGCATTCACTTAATAAAATAAATGTAAAATACATACAGCAACTTACCATTTTGTGTGTTTGTTTCTGTATTTAATATAAACAAACCTCTGCAATATTTTTATGCGCTTCGCGTTTGCATTTGCTCAATTATTCAGCTGTGTGCCAACTATTTGGCGTGCAATTTTGGCGGGAGAAATAGCACCCGATGATATCGATAGCTTAAGGCGATATCTTGTATTCGGTTATTGTTGTCATTGCTAGTGCTTCGAAACTGAATAGTACAGCTGCAGTAGCAAGTAATTATAAGAAAATAAAAAACAGGTCGTTTTAAATGAAAAATATTTAATTAATTATTACAAAATCACAATTAAACAATCTGTGCTACATAAGAAATATTTTTTTGGTCGAAAATAAAACACTATTTTGCAGTTCGATTATTTTTGTCATTGCAAATGTTTCAAAGCTGAATGCTATGTCAGCAGCAGCAAGTGTTGTTTTGAATGTATATGTTTTATATAAAAGCCATTTAATCAATATAACACTCTACATAAATAACAAGTTTAATTAAAAATGTCACAATCAATCAAAATAAAATATTTTGGGCGAACTTATAAGGCTATTTTGAAGTTAGATAATTTTTATTGTGAATGGTTAAGTGCTAACTGCCATGTTCAGTGTGGCAAGTGTTTCAAAAGAGTGCTAAACTCATCACCAATATTGTGGCCGCTCACGGCAGATGGCTCAATGGTCTAGGGGTATGATTCTCGCTTTGGGTGCGAGAGGTCCCGGGTTCAAATCCCGGTTGAGCCCGCTATCATATTTTTATAAAATTAATTTTTTTTTTAATTTATTGAACGTGTGCTTTTTGCCAGCAATTAAGTTTATTTATAAATAAGACGACAACAAATGCTTAGTTTTGGCACAACTAAGACCCACTTGCACGGCATTTTACAGTCCCGTACGTGTTTGAGCACCTTCCTTGCGCCTGCCACTTAATTATAAAATAAAGTGCCCGGATGAGGCCGGCGATTTATTGCACCGGAAGGAGTCGCCATCATGCCAGCGTTACCAGCTGCATTTGCATTTGCATAGGAATTGCATGCAGAGCCGGTCACATTCAGAATAATTGCGGTCACACAATGACATTAAAGCCAAGTCTGAATCGGAGTCAGAGTCAGAGTCGCGAAGTGTTGGAAAAGTGTCAGAAGTGGGGAAACCATGCTGAGTAATTGCGGCTTTAAATGGCATTTAGCACGCCTCGTGCAGTTTATATATTTATTTCTTATTTATTTATGTATTCGCCGTTTCCTTTATTTTCTTTTGATATAGTTCTCATTCCTACATACTTTTTGTTGTGCACTAAAAAAAAAAAATTCCTATAGTGTAAATCGCTCTAAAAAATAGTTTTTCTTTTTTTTTAAATATTAATAATGCATAAAAAAAATAATATTTTCTACAGAATAACCATACATAAATAATAAAATATCAATGTCTAAATATTAGGGAAAAATAAGTAATAATAAAATAATAAATTATAAAAATTAGGAAAACCATTTTTAAAATCCGCTATGTGAAAAATATTGGAATTTCATATATTTTCTAATATTACGAAATACATTTTTAAAAAGTAGATAGATATTTTTTCTCTCAGCGTAGAGGAGCATTTGGAAAGCGCATTTCTCACTGGTGGCACATTGTTGTTGTTGCCACCAGCAGCGTACGTGCCACAAAGCCAAGACTCATTTGTCGGTGCGGAATTGCAAGACATTTTCTATAAGCAAAAGTGACTTTCAGTAACTATTCAAGAGGCAGCGAATCATTTCTTATTAAAATCTGACCAACGGCAGCAGGTAAAACCCGTCAGGAAAGCGATTGCAAATTGACTCATTTTTCATTTAAAGCACAAATAACCCGTGTGAGAGAGAGAGAGAGAGAGAGAGAGAGATAACCGGGAGTTGTTATTTTGCCCTCAATATGTCACAGTTTGTCTACAAATACTCAGAAAAACTTGACCTAAATTTTAGTAAATCCCCATACTTTTGGTCCCCATATTATTTAGATTGTAAGTTTGTATTTCTAAATTTCAGGGTCAGTTTCAAATTGAAAAAAAACTTGTTTAAATTGTGGGGTGTGAATTTCTATTTTCTATTCTGATATTATTATTAAAAGTAAATATCTTAAGACTGCACTCTTTCAAAAACATTTTACACAGTTTATAAGATTCTTTCTATTTTTTAGAAATGCATTACTTAATAAAAGAAAAAATTTATAAGAAATAATAATATATTATAAAAAATATTTACAAATTATTTCTAAAAATCATTTTAAAACGATTTTTAATACGTAGCCCAATTTTTATTCTGAGTGTATACGCATCTGAGAGTTTTCTATCACAACAATAATTTTAGGGACACTCTTCTTCAGCTTCTATGCCTTATTAATTATGCAAGTTATGTGCAAACAAACAAACAGTGGTGGTAAAAAAAATAGCACTGTTATCAACGTTCAAAAATATAACACTAATTGTAATTTTTTATTTATTAAATTTGTTAAAATGTTATTTTTTGCAAATAAATTTTTCAAAAGCCAAAAAATCAAAGCGAAATTAATTGGCTTAATAGAATGAAAATCATACAAAAGACTGATTTTTATTGTGATGCTATTTTTTGAAACAGAGCTATATTTATAGCAAATATTTTCCTTATCTAGGTCACTCAAGTTTCTGTAGAAATATTCTCAAATAAAGTAAATTGCATTTCAGATAAGCAACGAACGAATATTTGAAATTTAAAAACTTTGGCAAAAATAAAAGTTTGGTGGCAAACTTGTTGCCAAGCTAATGAGCTGGGCCCGAGGCAAATCAACGCAATAAAATTATTGGATATAATAAGTTTCAGTTTCTGTAAGTAGATGCACATAATTTAAAATTGCAAATTCATCATTTGCATTATTAAAGCAAAAAATTTGCGATCAGAATAAAGTCAGTTTGGCATTTTTATATCCTTAATCCTTTTTAAAAATATGGAATATAATCACATCAAGCGTTGCATTAATGTTTTTTTTACTCTTTAGAGGCTGTGACTGCCACAAGAAATGAAAGCACTTCTGCGCCCGCTTATATTTAAGTGTGCAAAACTTTTTACAGTGCAATTTGGCCATAAAACTACAATATATTTAACAGCTGCACTTGGAAAAAAATCTACATAAATTTTAGTAAATCGACATACTTTGGGCGCCATGGGAAACTCAGCTTATTATTCAGCAAGTCTCTTTATAAAATTCAGAATTGTAGCTTTCTCAAAACCAGGGCATGCATTACTTAATTTCGGAGATTTTCTTTTATAAATGTAGAAAAAATGTATATAATTTACATGAGTGCAAATTGGAAGATTCTTAAATATATTCACATATACAAAGATTTTACATAGTCTATAAACTCAAATAATTTAATCTTAAAAGACTGTTTCTCAGTTAAACTATAATAAAAAAAATACAGTGTACATTAAAAATACTGTAAAAATACAGTAAACAGAAATCATTACTTATTTCTGAATTTTATAACGGATTTGTTCTAAACATTAAGATATAAAATTCATTTATATTTTTGGAATTGCATTTATTAAGAAGAGGAAATATTTCTATAATACAGAACAAACAGCATTTTCTTGGGATTATCGATTTACAGGAAGACGTTCTAATCTTAAGAAAATTTTTTAGAATTTTAAAAATTATTTCTAAAAACAAGAATAATTTTTCAATTTTCAGAGCAATTTTTCAAATTTTCAGGTCGATTTTTTCTGTGTCGGTGCAGGGTGTATATTAGTCGAGCTCACTCGCCGACAGCATGCATACTTGTTAAATATGCTCTTAGAGTCTGACGTAAAGGTTATCATTTCTTTCTGTTGCCCAAAAATAAGTACATATCATGTAAAGGTTGCACTAATGTCATAAAACGAGCTGCCATGACCATAAAATCCATCGTATTTTTGTAATGGCAAGCGAAAGGTAAATCAGCTACAGTTGACCCTCGAATACATGTACAATGCGTACACTAAGAGAAAAAATCGGTCTGAAACTTAGAAAATTTCCGCAAAAAAAAAAGAAAAACAGAAAAAATTTTTAATTTCAGCATGCATTTTTCATGGTTTTTTTTCTAGGTGTGTACAATTTGAAGAATTCTTATATTAGCTTTTTGTTGTTTCAATTATTTAATAAACATTTGTAATTTGCGATTTCACATATACAAATATTTTACACAGTTTAGAAATTTAATTTATATTAATTTAAAGAAACTTTGAAACTTTGCAGAACGATTTTAAAAAAATAATTTTTTCTACAACTTTTCTACATTTAGAAATGCATTTCATAACAAAAGAAAATATTTCTAAGAAATAGAAAAACCGTTATATTTTGAGAATTGTTGATTTTGGGCAAGGCTTCCTAAACTTTTAAAATTTGTTTGTCTCATATTGACAAATTATATCTAAAATCAAGAAAAACTTTTTATTTCTTAGGGTGATTTACTAAAGTTGAGAGCGAGTTTTTTTTTGCTGAGTGTGTATAAGTTGAATCCATCACATTATTGTGCACTTTTCCGTGAGTTGTTCTCTTGACTCGGTAGAGAGTAGCAAGAGAGGGTAGAGAGGCGTTAATAAGCACTAAATCACACATACGCATAAAGTTTGGCAAATTACGAGGTATAAAAATGGCATCTCATTATGGTAAATTTAATATTTCATGGGCAATTTGCCCGGATTGAAACCGACACACTTCAAAAATTGCGTATACCAAAAGCACACACACACACACATACACGCACACGCATACACACACATTCGAATTTATTCATTCTTCATAACTTGAGGGTTTTTTGCACCCCCATTTTCTTCATATGCTTGTCTCATACAAATTTAAACTCAATTAAAAGTTTGCGTATTAGACAAACTTGTGGCACGTTGTGACACGTTGTTGAAGCGACCACGCCCACTTCCAAGGGACAAGAGGGCGTGGTCGGAGTTGGGGCACTTGCCATTTGCAAAACCCAAATGACATTCGAATTTAGTTGTCATTAAAAATGTGCGCGATTTATTCACATATATGACTTTGAGTTTACACACGACACTCCAACATAGACCCTGAAAGAGACTATCTCTCTCTACACTCACAAAAAAATCACACTCATTTTTAGAAATTCGCCAGGGTTAACTCAGCTTTTTATTCAAAAAGTATATTGCTAAAAATCGGGGTTTTTCTTTCCCCGATTTCGTGGTACATTTTCCCAAATTTTGAAAAATATGTCTCATTTTCAGGGTGTTTTTAAACGCTAACATTAATGGCTTATAATTAAAAAAAAAAAATAAAAAGGGCAATCTAGAAAGATTTGAGAGAAAATCATATTTTAATTATAATTTTCAGAAAAATGATTTCCTAAATTTAGAAATTATTACTAAAAACAAGAAACACTTTCTAGTTTTCACAGCGATTTTCTGGAATTCAGTATTTTGTCTGAGTGTACTCGGAGTGCAATCCATCTCTCTCTCTCTCTATCCTTCTATCCTGTACCCATTGCTCTGTGTGTGCCATGAGTTGAGGTCCTCGGGCCAACGAGCAGAGCAAAGCAGTTTCTTCAATTGAAGGCAACAACCCATTGACACAAATTGATACGCTTTTTAGTTACCCCTTGGCAAGAAATTACTCAAGTCCGTTTAAAAAACTTGAAGATACATATATATGGACACATACTGACATTGAAGTGCGTTCGAGTGCTAAAGGGTTAAAAGTAGTGTGTCAAACCGAAACCGGAATTGCATTTTTACTGGATGGAAATTCAGAATTGGACTAAAAGTAAGATTATTTCAAATACTATGGTATTAAGTATAAAAACTTTTTTTATTTTAAATACTGCAATAATTGCCAGAAATATTCCATCGCAAAACGTAACTGTTAATCTGTCTTTGACTGTTTAGAATAATATATTTAACAGCTGGATTGTGGGTATCTAAGTGAAGCTGTCTCGACTAGAACATTCTTATTGGTTATTGCTCTCTAATTATTGCAGTTATAAGTTTCTCTTTTAAAAAGTAAGTTTTTCTATTCATTGATCGTCGCTTTAAAAGTGCGGTCAACTGTTATTGATATATCTTATCACTCGATCAGCATTGTTGCGTGATTAACACAGATGCTTAGCTTTATTACATATGTATGGTAACACATACAAATTTAACAGCGGATAACCAGAGTTGTTCGTCAATTTTGAATAACAGACTTGCTTAACTGAATATTATTATTAAATGGTAACACATGCAAATATAACAATGAGTAATTAACAGCAGCGCAGCAAAATTATTCGATTAAGAGAGTTATTTAACATAATTGTAATTGTAATATATATACGCTGAGTAATTAACAGCAGGTCATCAGAGTTGCTCGCCACACTTCTGTACATGTTGCTTAATATCGTTTAACAGAATTGTTGGACATGCAAATACACCCATACCTCGCTATACGGCCGCTCTTTATACGGCATTTTGCTATAACGATCCTCTTTAATTAAGGCACTCTTTCGATTTACGGCCTATAAAGTTTCGCTATAACGGATGTCGAACGGAGCGCTAAGGTTTCTCGAGGAATTAACTCAGCCATTAGCTGTTATAAATTACTGAGGAACGAAATAGACAAGAAGGCAAGACAAACAACGTTCAACAATTTTTTTAAGCTAGGCCCATCCTTACCAGCGAAAAATGATGACAACTGTGATCTACAGGATAGCATTTCTTCATGCATTTTGAATGATAAACCATTTTACATATTTAACAAATTTGGAACCGATCCCATTGAATTTGTATGGATTTGTATAAGAATAATTGATTCCTTATGCGACTTTTCGCTTTGAGGCCAAGTTTCGTGAAACGAGTATGCATTTTTATAAAAGAATTCTATCTTTAGACTCGCTGAAAAATGCAACAGCGCATTACAATTGCCATAAGCCTTGTGGCATTTACAGTCAGCCTGCCAGCCTGTAAAAATTGCATATACAAAGGATTTTTTTTGGTTTTCGGTTTTTTTTAGTGGCCAATTTTGCTGGCTTGGCCTTAAATTGTGAATGGCCAGGCACATGAATAATGTAAGCAAATCGGCAAACAGCAAAAAGTTAAATGCTCCTAATGACACCAAATGAAGCAAATGACGAAGAATTGCGCAAAAACAAGAGAGACAAAAATAATAATAATAATATAGCAAAATGGTCTACAGTGGGGATTATGGGCTGTGCGTGTGCGTGCGAGCGAGAGTGAAGCATATACCGGAATGTATGTAAAAAGAACAAGAAGAAGAAGAAGAATTAACTACAACACAGAGCAAAAGCAAATCGGGAAAAACATGTGCGGCGGGCATAATTACGAAGCAATTAGACGAAATTATTATTTGAGGTCACCCTGTGAGAGGAGTGACGGTGTGTGTGGGGAGGGGAGTAATAGAACATATGGCCAGTGTGACAGAGGATGGTGTTGCGGGTGTTCGCTATTTACTGTTGCTTTCTAGGCAGACAGGCAGACAGGCAGGCTTGGCAGGCGTGCCAAAGGGATGTCTGCGTCATTATCTTGCATAAAGAAGAAGAGATAGCTAGCAGAATAAAAGCAGAAAGCAGAGACGTAAATAAGAGCACAATAGCAACTGCAACTAAAGAGGAAGATCGAAAGTTTGATACTGTGTGTATGAGCTACAACAATTTTTAAATCCTACCAAATAAATGCTTGTATCTGTATTTAGTTAATGTGGGGTGGATTTTGGCTTTATTCTTATAATTATTTCTTAAGCATTGTATTCCTATCTACCTATATTCAACCATATTATAACTTTAAAAATGTTCAAATATGTAATTTTTTTATAGCATTGATTCCATAACTTTCTAAATAATTATTTCTCCATTCTTATTAATTATTAATTCGTATCTGGAAAAATCAGTTATTCGATTATTTATATATTATATTTATATTTTGACCAATTATAAAAAGAAATACCCACCGAAATCTTAATTTTTTTTATATTTTTGATTATTTTAAAATAGTTAGTTCTCCTCCTGGGATTCTTTTCAAATAGTTATTCGGTTTTTTTCTATTTTCATAATTATAAGTGCACATTTGAAAAATGCTAAAGTTATGGTTTTATTTCTCACTTTTTTAAGTTAAAAAGTATTTATAAGCATTAAGCATAAAACAATGGACATCTTTGAAAAAATTTCTTGTGAGGGTTGTTCTATTATTTTGTTCGTAACTGTATGTATAATAATATATATTTACCGTTATATATATATATAAGAAAAAAGAAGTGCTGTCGTTAGTAAGAATCATAATGGACAATGTTTGATGTTGGAACAGCTGCCATTGGGACTCAGACGGGGATTGGGGATTGGGATTGGATCTGAGTAGTTGGAACTGGCTAAGTACATAAAAAGTGGGGCAGGATTGACTAGTGGGTCAGTCAATCAGTCAGTTAAACAGTCAGACAATATCGCGTGAAGTAATTCAATTATGGCAAATGGCTTCAAAAAGCGTATAAAGTTGACAAGTGAACATTTGCATTTAGTCGAGTTTGGTCTGTTGTGAAAATTTCTGTATGTTCAGGTCTGGGTCACTTCGATTTAGGCCTTAAATGTGCTATTCATTGCTATCCATTGCAATCGCGTGCCTCAAATTTAATAAAGCAGTCAAAACATGGACAAACAATGACAATGACATCGACCAACAGCTGAGCCAAAATCCAGCCAAAACCAGCCGAAACTTACACATTACTTTGTTGGCTTGCCATGAGCTTAATTGTCGCTACACTCAGAGAATAAATCAATATTGTGGAAAAAAATTTGTAAAAGTTATTTTGCGAGTTTCACTTTTTTCTTTAGAAGTATTTTAAATTATTTAGAAATGCGTTTCTGAAAAGAAGAAATGCAAATCTTTAGTTTTACAAAAAATCCTTTCTGATTTTTTCTCCGAGTGCAGATAGTCTTGGCGTGCATTTTGGTTGATTGGCCTGACTGACTTATTTGTCGGTTGCCAGTGGCACTTTAACATTGTAGGTCGTCGAAAGTCGAAAATCGAATGTCATATCGCAAAAGCCAAAAAAAAACTAAAAGCAAAAGAAACAAAAAATGCTCGATGAAGGTTGCAAGGTCTTAACATTGATTTTGATTTCGACAATATGCGTTTGCATGCATTTGCCACATGTGGCACTGGCATTTCAACTTTGAAGGACCTGACAAACATTTCTTGTTGCTGTTGCCAGGTAGTTTTTTTTTGTAGAAAATGGAAAAATTTAGTTTTCATTAGCTTTAGCGGGGAAAACCAACGCACAGAAAAAATACATAAATGCCGAGTCAAAATTAAAAATTAGTGTTGCATTTTTACTTTTTAGAATTGGATTTACATAAAAAAAGTTTTAAAATCGCCATATATTCGTATTCATAATTCTAATTTATATTTTTTAGAGGTTTTTTTTTATTATATTTTTAATTTTAAATAAATTTTTAATGGCGATTTATAAAATAAATCGAAAAACGAATTTCTGTACTCGAAAAATAATTCAAATTGGTATTGGAACTTTATAATTTCGTAGGCGTTGCAAGTCGTTGGAGTTTTGTTTGGGTTTGGGAAATCTGATTATGAAAATTCCATTAAAAGTTTTATGGGCCTGGCAAAATGTTTGAAAATCACGCACCCTTAAAAGTGGGCGGGACATGGAGTTAGCTGCGGGGCGACAGGGCCAAGAACGGAAGCGCCAGTGTGACGTAAATAAATGCAGCAGTTGCAACAAAAACAAGAGCAACAACAAGTTGCAATTGCATCGGCAGCACATTTTGCTGCATGCAAATTAAAAATACAGCTAATTACAATACAGCAAAACGCATTGCGTTTTATTTAACTTTTGCTAATTGGTTACTACAAAAAGCTTCATAGGGGTTGCACTATTTGACACATTGGTTAAGTTGATGCACCATTTGTTTACAGGTACAAATGTATATATTTAAATATGCGAAAAATTTAATATATAAATAAAACATAATACATTATTTAAGATAATAAAAATATGTTTGAATATGAAAAGTGTTGGGTTTTTTACGCGGCAAAAAAGGTGAAAAAAATTTATAATAATACATATATAAAATATGAAACTGTTTCTTTCAACAAGTTATATTGTTTGATTTGGAACACCATACAAGTTGGATGGGAAATAATATACGCACAAAATGTTTAAAAATGTTTTTTTATTTTTTAAATAAATAAACTTATTTGCTTCTTTTTTCTAAAGTTTATTCGGGATAAGTTTAAGAAAATAGACAAACCCATAGACACAACCCAAGAAAAGTTAATGGCTTCAAGGGTTTTGGTTTTGGGTTTTTCTCGCTGCTAGGAAGATTTCAGTTTCTTTTGTTGTTGTAGATAGATAACACTATTACTATATACTACTGTATATACTATTTGTGCGAGGCTGATTCACTGATCGCCAAATACTTGCGTCCATTGATTACCACAGTCTCCATAAGTGGCGGGGTCAATTTTCTAGTGGAAACGATGTTGAGATTATCAACTAATTCTGGAGCAGTCAGCCTTCCAGTGGCGACGTTGGTAATGCTGGCAACTCCCGGTGGGGATGTGGGAATGCTGGTGATAATGGCAACTGTTTCCGCAGAAGTCAGTTTTCTAGTGGAGACACTGCTGGTAGTGGCAAACGATCCCGGTGGGGTGATATTGCCAACTGTTTCCAGTGGGGTCAGCTTTCTAGCGACGACACAGTTCATGGTGGCAACTGTTTCCGGTGGGGTCTCTTTTCTAGTTGGTGTATCCGTTTTTTTTACAGTCTCCTCAGTTTTTAACGATTTTTGTTGATTTTTAAGCTTTGCTTTCTCTCCCCCATTCTGCCGCGATATCTTCACAATCTTAAAACAATTCTATGCATGGAAAAAACAATACCTTTAAATTTTAATAATTGCAATATTTATTTTCAGCTTACTGGACATATGTAAATTCTCTTCAAAGTTTCCGGATCTTTCGAAATTTTTCTGGTTCTTGCATTGCAAATCGAGCAGCTGGATAATGGTGCCATTTTAGCCCTGACTCAACAAAAAAGATTTTGTGGAAGCTTGTATAGTGCTGTAAAGTATTTGTACAATTGATGTGAGACTATTGCCGTGTATTCCAGTGTTGGTAAACGCAGCTATAAGTGGTTTTAAATAAAAAATACAAAAATTAAATATGGTTTAAATTAAAATTCAAGTAAAATTTAATATCAAATTTTGCATGCTGCTCAACTTTTGAGAAATGACTGGGCATGTTGACCTTTGACTGACACGGCTGTCTGTGGCTGTTTACTACTGACTCGTATTCGCATTAACGCCATTAGGCCAATTTGGCAGTTTGCCCTGACAAACACAAAAATAAAACCAAAAAAACTTGCACAAAGGTAGCCGAATAGCGAAAAGCAAAATGAATGGCAGACAGGGACGGAGACGGCTGCACAGCTGCATTTATATCCCTCTCCCCTACCCCATAACCCCTTTTTACACATATCTGTGCAAGTTCAAATAGAAGTCAAGTGAGAGCAAAACAAAAACAAAAACAAAAATAAAAACAAAACCGAAAACGAATCCAGCTAAGAATGCTGCAGTCGAGTGAGATCGACTAAGCGATACCCTGCATCCAGTTGTTAAATATTTCATTTCTTATGGCAGACAATCACAGGCATGGTAGAGTAACAAAGTAAGAGGAGAAAGATTGAAAAAACAAAGAAAGCAGCGCATTTATATATTCGCAAGCCCCAACAGAAATCAACGGCTTGCGATTACCCTACACATATACATATATATATAGATATAGATATCCTGAGAACAGAAAATATTACAGAAAAATCGCTATATATACTGTCGATTTATGGCAAGCTTTTCTAAATTTTAGAATTATTTGAACAAGAAAATATTTGTATTTTATATTTATTATTTTTTCTTTTAGTGTACAGACGGACACCGCCCTATGCTCATCAAGAATAAGAACGGCTTATGGGATCGGAGGTGCTTCCTTCTGCTTGTTACGTACTCATGCACAAAACCAATATACCCTTTTAGTCACTTTTAATGGGTATAAAAAGTTTACAACTGTCACAGTTGAAAGTGGCAGAAGCAGCAGCCGCAGTTGTATTTTTTCTTGTTGCCACATTTCTCTTCGTTAACACAAGTTTGCTTTAATTACAACTCTGTCCTTGCAATTTAACAGACATTTTTGCATTGTTGCCACTTGCTGCATGCCTCAATTTATGTTCATTTGAGAGTCCCGTGAGATGCAGATAGATAGAACTTGTTGACCAGCATTGGCAAATGGCAGCTCGAAAGCAACCCTGTTTGCCACATGCTCTTTGCTTATTTATTGCCTGTCAAATGCTATAAATTGGCATTTGAAGCGATTTAAATTGGCTCAGCGTTTAAAATTTAAACTAAGACTTTATCCCATCTCTTATTTAGCATATATCGATTTATATATATAAATATCGAGGACCATTAATGATCCAGTATCGATATATGGCAACCAAATCTGGAACACAGCGCAGGAAGTCAAGATGATAATTCTACAAATCTAATACAAGATGCTTGGTACATACAAGATCAGGATATTGAGGAGCAAACTTCTTTTACACAATACTATCTTTAAGCCAGTACTGATCAAGTTGACTTTGGTATCCCTTATACCTGCAGATACCTTGTCATTAATCAGCTGGACAACAGTTCCACCACCCAAAAGACTGAAGAAACTCCTGGAGGCTGGACCTTCCCATATACCCATTATGTTTGTTGAAATTATATTTCTAAAGTGGAAGATTGTGACTTTCTAAAAGGGCTTTCTTATCTCAATTCCATGTAAAAATCGAGATAAATTTAAAAAATTAAATTAAATTATATTTTTTATATTTCTCTCCTTTTTTACATTAAGCATTCAGTTAAGACTCCATTTAATTTGTTTGGTATTTTCTCGCTATCGATCTATATCACTGTGACATTTGTTATTACAATTGACAATTGGGAAAATGACGTCATCTTTGCCGTGGAATAATATATAAAGCTGACCAAATTGAATGTAATGGACAATGGACAATGGACAATGGACAGTGGACAGACAAAGCATTTGATTTATTAGTTTTGTCATTAAACAAATTGTTGAACAATGACAGGCTCAATGGAAATGCAAATGCAATTGTCGATATAAATAAATATATATATACATATCTATATATATCGACATTTATGTATACGTATGTGTGTGAGTGTGTGTACAGTGTGTACTGGCTACAAATGTACTTAGTGGAACTTATTTATGTAGATTGATATTTATTTGTGATAAACACAGGCATTGACGCAAATTAGAATAAACATTTTCATTACCCAAATTGTGCATGAGCCCCAAAGGACCTCAAAAAAGGACTCGTACGCTGTATGGAAGCAATCACTTTGCTTCAATTGGTTTTCTGACTGGTCATCATCCGAGCATGATGATTCCACCTCTCTACTGTAATTTATGTATGTGTGTTTCGAGAAGGGTTCATTATTAGTGGCTAATGATTATGGCAGTGGAAATGTCAATCACTCAATGATTGATTTATGGCTTATATATCTATATATATACAGTTAGATCAATAAATACATACAAATATTTTCACGATGACCAAAAGGCTATTTTGAAAAGAGTCTCAGCTGTAACTTAATTATGACGGTGGAATATTTTTAACATGCCCTTTATGCTATTTTTAATATTAAACTCGCTAAAAAGATTCACCTGAATTTTAGTAAGTCGACATAGTTTTTTTCTTCTTAGAAACAATTTCTAACAAGGCCTATTCCAAATTGAAAATCGCAAAAATATGACGATTATTTTTATTAATATATTGTATATTTTCCCCACTGATCTGAAACCAAATAACCCAAATTATCCATACATTGAGAAAGAAGATGAAATATCCTTGCAGAACTTAGTTAACATGCTTATGCGTCAATTTCATAAATAAATGATATATACATATTATATATATAAATATATATTATTTATATATTTGTCTGATGGTGGTAATTTTCTAAATTCGCTTCGATTTAAACCCAGCTTGTAATAATTTATGTTTTACATTGGATTTAATTTGATATATTTGAATTTTTAACTTAAGCCATTACAATTTAAATTATATTTTTGTAAATAAATAAATAAATAAATAAAATAAAATAAAAAAAGTAAATAACACTTGAGGCAAGTTTTATCAGTCGGAAATTTGGGAATTCTCGCACACGGAATATAAAAAGCTTGACAATGAAATGGAAAATCTCATTCCAGTTGCTGCTGCTGTTGCTGCTGCTGGACCTGCTCTGTGCTGCTCAAGGTCGCAACATGTGGCGCCACCGCACCGATGACGATGACGATGAAGGTGAGCAATGCGAGCGTTCCACAGCGCACTTAATATCGCCCCATAAGGCAACGGATGAGGATGTGGATGGCGGGGCAAGTGGAGCAAGTCAATCAGTAACGGGTCGCAACTGTTCCCAGTTGGACGCGAATATAGCGGCAAAGGCGGCACAAATTGCCACAGCGGCAAATGAGGCACAAGCGAGTGCCGCCGAATATGCCGCCAAAGAGGTGCGCGTTCAACTTGCCGGCAAAGCGTTGCAAGCTTCTCGTGCCGCACATGCAGTGCTCGAGGGTAAAAGAGCTCTGTTCGATAAAATCCAGTGGGAATTGAATGACTTGGAGGAATGGATCAATAAATTAAGTGCCTCGTTGGAATTGAGCGAGGCGAATGCAAGAAAAGCTGAATTTGCTGCCAAGTCAGCGGGATCGCATTTTGGCAGACTCAACGATGTGGTTCAATTAGTGGCCGGCAGTTTGGCTGATGTGGATGTTCTGGCTGATCTCGGCCAGAGTGATCTCAAAGAGAAACAACAAATGCTGGTCGCCGCCAAGGAGCGCAGTGATCGCATCCTAAAGGACATCTCCTGCGCCCGCGACGAATATCAACAGGTGAAGGTGGCTGCTTATCAGGCGGCACATGCCGCTGTCGATGCCAAGAAGAAGGCAGCTGCCACTGCCACTGCAGGGGGTGGGGATAAGGGCGGCTGCGGCAACAAGGGCAAGTGCAACATGTCAATGCGACGCGGACGCAGGCGCTTCTATCCACTGAAGCAGAAGCAGCACTAATCCGGAGAAGATATATATATATTGGATATTTGCAATTAGTTCCAATTGTTAAGGAATTGTTTATTACATAGCCACTTATGCAACTTAAGTAACGAAAAGCAAATAAATATATAAACATATGTATAAATATATATATATATATAGTATATATATTTGTTCCTAATCACCAAAATACCCTAACGGACTGCAAATAACCTAACGGATTGCAAATATCCTAACGGATTGCAAATACCCTAACGGATTGCAGGTATCCTAACGGATTCTACGCCGCGTCAGCATATTATAACGGACACCACCACTAGCGTTACAGCGACACAACTACAAACGCCAAGACACCAGCCGATGTTTCATTTTTAATGAAGAATATTGATCAACACAGTCCTAATAAAGCACTCAAACGAACAGTTCTTTTTTTTTTACAAAAACTCTAAAGGAACAGTTTAATTTATATATATACATACTTTGGGTTTTTTTACGCGGCAAGAAGTGATGCGCTTGTTTTAGCGCTTTGACGAAGAAGAAGATTTGCTCACTGTATGCTTACATCTAGTGGTGGTAGTTGGGGTATCGATCGCATTATCGATATCTCTGTTATTAACATACGTTATCAATAATGTTAAAAATATATATTTACAAAAATATATTATTTATTTACTAAAATGTAGTATAAAGTGTTATTTTTAATACTTTCGGTTATTTTTTATATAGTTTTTATTTTGGGAACTTGTTGATTACAAGAGTTATTTCGAGCAAAAAATATTAGTCTATATATAAGTCAAAATGCTAATCGAATTCTTGCAACAGAAGACTGCTTCGGAATATCTCTCGCAAATTGAGAAAATATTGAATTTTGCGATTGACTCTCAGTTGGTTGTGTTGAATGGCACTTTGGAATGTGGCATCCATGGTGACGTTGGGAGCCTCGCTTGTACTTGATATTCTGACCATGGCAGCCTTCACTTGCTCTATGGTTGTGTTCCTCAACATCAGGCTGCCGTTGCTTGTCCAAATGCCCGAGCACTGCTGGCAAAGGCCGAACACAAAATTCGTCACCTTATTGGCACACATCTCACACTTGGGCTGAGACCACATCTTATCGCTCTTATTAAGATTCATTATATGTATTTCCCTTTAATTTGTGTCGGACTTCGATTTGCAACGTGTGGTGTGATTTGAGCTTCCACGTGCTTGTGGCTACCTTCAGCACACTATTTAACAATCATGCTAACTAACATAACTAATCCGTTGGGTTTAAAAAAAATAAATATAACGTAATATTAATAGAAATATATTTTGTTTAAATTTATTAATCGCATCTTTGGTCTGCTCTGCTCTTTTTTAATAGCTCTAATTAATTTATATCTTTCCTTAATCATAATTTTTATTATTTTATAGCACAATTTTGTTGCACATATTTCAGTATAAATTCACTCAATCTATTTGAGTACAACAATCAATTTCTGCTGAACTCGTCCAGAAATCCTTAAAAGGCAGTGTTGCATAATTTCTTAATTACTAAGTTGATTTCTTTTGCAGTTGTGATTAACCCATCAAAGCTGCCAATTTTAACGTGCCAAATTTCAAATGTTTTTACACCCTTTCCTATTAAAAGATTGAACAATTAAAAATTAACTGCGTTACCTGTTGCAAGCTACGAAATCTTTACAAATTTGTATGAATATTCATTGAGAATTGCGTTTTTCATTTGTTATTGCGGCAGAGGCAGAATTATTCCTTAGAATACACACTGTTAAAATTAAGCAGCATGAAGCAGAATGGTTATTTTAGGTGGACTGAAGTTAATCTGCTCAAGGCAAAATTTTTTGGATGTGTTAATTTTATTTGTAATTTTTTATTTAATATTATTAAAGAAATTTTCTTTCAAAATAAATATTTGTAAATATATTTTTTTGATGCTGGTTTCAGTTCTAGCTGTTAACTGAATACTCAACATTTGTGTTATATTATATTGTATTCGAAAGGGTCACTTAAGACAGCTTGGACATTTTGAAAATTACGGGAATACTTAACTAAATTTATTAGCCTCGTTTTTTTGGGCAGACTTACATTGTTTACCTGCAGAAGCGGGGAACTCTCATATGGAATTTGTGATTGTAATTTACGACCATTTTGGCAGAATGTTTGCTAATTTTCAGAGAATCATTACTTTACCATGTCATTATGCATTCCATATTAAACGCTGTAAATAGTTAATAATTTAGAGCAACTTGTGAAAGAGTTCAAAATGTGTTTGAAGGACGAATTCGTTGCTTGAAATGTTGGCTTTTTCGGTTTGCGAATCAATTTTATTATTAAAGCCTTGGCCACTGGCTTTTGGCTGTTTTTGGCTAACTCTGTTGGCGTGCCGAGGCTGGGGCCAACTGCGTGGCTCATTTCGTTTCAACAAAATTCATTTTCATTTAATTTCTTAAATTGAAATTATGGTAATTTCCTGTAGTCATGCAAGCCTTTAGAGCCGCATTTCGTGTCTGATCAGATGGCCAAAGGGGCAATGAGAGGGTTGACGTTGGCAAAGGGGGGAGGAGCTTGTTGGCTAACCAAAAGTCAAGTTCATAAGTTTAAAGCGAAACAAGAACTGCAATCTCCTTTTTGACTACTCCGCCTCCTCCTCCACTTGAGTTTTGACAGCCGATAAGTGAATTGGTTTGGGGGTTTTGTTGCTAGGCTTTCGTCATTGAGTCATTCCGTCATTTCGTCATTGAGTTGCCAGTTTTCAAGGCTGCCCAGCCAATCGATAACGACTCGAATAACTCGCACCTGACTCATATTCACTCACTCCTCATAACGCGTACTTATAAGCGAATTGATCAAATGTTTGTTTATTTTCTACATGCTCTATTAAACCACAAAAACCGAAAAAATCACGTATTTCTTGGCAGAATTGATGTGTGTCTGCTGCACCTAAAAATCTTAGGTACACTTAGCAAAAAAAAACTGCACTCAACTTATTACTTATTATTCAGAAAGTATATTTCCAAAAATCAGAAAGTGACGAAATTTATGGTTGTTCTCTTTTAAAATTAGTTTTTTTGCTTTCCAAATATATTTATTTATTTAATATAAGCTTTCTTAGATATCAAATATATTTAAAAACATTTTGCATAGCTTATAAATTCATATAAACTAATTTGATCTGCTTTAGAATTATTCCACCATTCAACTTGCGTAGAAGAGCAAATTTGGAAATATTGATATGGGATTTTGATAAAAGGTTTAATTGATTCCCTATTTATCAATTAGTTACATAAATCAAGGTCTTCAGTAACATTCATGTTTAAAATAAGTAATCAGTTGGGTTTCGAACAAATAAAACAAGTCAAATATGCTGTTGCATAATACTTTGAAAAAAATGTTGTACAACAACAGATACAGTTTCGGTTTTATTCCGAGTGTAGCCAACACGGCCTAAATAATCGTGGCAAATTCGTCACAGACAGTTGGAAAACAAAGAGCGCTGCCGGCCAAAAGACAACTCGTTAAGCTTGTTGTTCTCCGAATTGCGTCTTTAGTGGCGTTTCACTCGAATCGGAATGAGCACACCTCTAACCACCTAGATAACCCCTATTCTAAGCCCAAATTCCTCCCACCCACCGCAATCCTAACAAGCAATTTGCTTTTTTCATGGAGTTGAACGTGTGACAACTGGGCGACTTTCGGATACCTGTTGAGATGTGTGTGGCGCCACGCCCGGGGGCACATTTCGATTTGTAAGAGCAGCAAGCAGCAGGCAGCTTGTTGCACTGCACTCATATTGAGCATGATTTGCACGATAAGGGGGCGTGGTCGACCCAACACTTAGAAAAACCAGGACAGCATTTCAAAAATTCGACAAGATTATTCACCTGATTATTCAGAAAAGATATCTCTACAAACTTTTCTTTTCTTAACTTGAGGGGAAAATTTTGTTTAAAACTTAGAATATTACTAATTCCCAGCTTGATTTTTTTAAGTCTACAATTGTTGCTTGTAATATTAATAAACATTAGTAATTTAAGATACATACAAATATTTGAGTTATGTTATAATAATTCTATAAGTCAATTAAATTAATTGTTTTATTCCATGCAAATGTATAATTCATAGTTCTAAGGCCGATTTTTTTTCTGAGTGCAGTTCAGAAAAGAGGCTTGACTTCGCTTTCATGTTGAATTTCGGAGAACGAACCGTTAATGTTGAGTCCTTTAACTCAACTGCGTATTCGAATTTGGTATAGCAAATGGCAGTGTTTGCTTTTAAATACCCACAAAGCACAAGTACTCAAATAACTAGAATACTTTGTTGGCTATAATCAAAAGAGTTCTGGGTAAGCGATTATTCATTGCTTGATATATATGAAATATAATAAAAAGCATTGAAATAGATGTATAGCATAATGAGTATTTTGTTTGTGGTTGAATAATACACAAAAATAATTGGAAAGAGTGATTTAAGTGATAATTATAAAATTCAAACGATGTGAATTGACAATACTAATTAGAAGAGTGAATATTTGCAAATAAATTGCTGAACTGCACAAGGGATCTTTCATAAATGAAATTATATAAAATAAAAGGGAAAAATTAAATTCAACATTAAACATGACAGAAAATAAATAAAACATGCTCTATATGTATTTAATAAATACAATTGAAGGTATTAAAATGGTGCAATATTTATTACAAGGATTCTTGAAAATCTGTAAAAAACAAATTTAATTTTTGTCTATTAAAAATAAAAAACGTTAAGAAGGGTAAGAAATAAAATATAGAAAAGATGTACAAGCAGTTTGAATTAAAGGAAGAGGAAGGTCTGTCAAGAAAATATTAAAATAAAATTTTTGTAATACGTCTAGAATATAATATTAATACCTCAAGTTACGTTCTTGAGGGTATGCAATCTTTGGCTAGCTATTATTTCTCGTTCATCTTTGTAGTTTGCACAAAATGTTGGTATTGATATTGCGCACACAGCGAAATGTTGTACAATAGTTATGGCATATTTGGGGCATATTCGCAACTTTGTCTGCTTCCGCTGGAACCACTAAGCAAGCAATCTACCCGCAATAAGCCACAATCTTGTTTTGGGTACAACAAACTCAGGCAAGCTCACTTCCAGATTGAAATGCGTAACCCACAAGCAAAAGCTCAAAACTCTATGAAAATGAAATTGCGAAGGAGGTATGCAGGAGGTGTGCACACACATCAGCGCATAACACATAACCCATTTAGTGGGTTGGTGTGAGAGGGGGAGGAGGAGGGTGTTCAGTGGGGGGAGTGAATGTTTTTGCTATGCTTCGCAGTGCAGCTCAAGTGTAAACATCATCATCGACGCTGAGTGCCTGCATTGTGGCACCAGCAATGGAGCTTTAAGTGGAACTGGAAGTCGAATGGCTGCCTACACTCAGAAAAAATTAACTTGAAATTTAAGAAATCTTCCTGTAAACTAGAAAGTTATTCTAGTCTTCTGAAATAATTTAGTAAATCGCCCTACAAAAATGGAAAATTTGGTTCTATATCTTAGAAATAATTTTTAAAATTTGAAAGTTTCCTTGTGTTTACAAATAATTTCTCGACACTAAGAAAAAAATGTAGCCTGAAATTTTGAAAATCGCTCTGACAAATTGGAAAAATTATTTCGAATTATTAGAAATATTTTATATTATTTAGAAATGCTTATAAGAATAAATGGTACCAAAAATCTTTGAAGTATTCATTATTTTCTTAATTTAAATGGCAATACTAAATTATAGTCTTCCAGTAAATAAATAAATATAAGCAGCAAAAATCGAATGTTAAAAGAGAGTGAAAAGAGACAATTGTTTTTTTAAATTTTAAAAAAATATATACCGAAATTAAAAAACAAAAACCAAGTTTTTAAAAATATACTTACTGAACAATAAGGTGAGTTACCCTTGCCAAATTTCTGAGATTCTCTGAGTGTATTCGAGGTTCGCAGTGTGTTAGCCGGCAACTGTCGCTTTTTGTTGCCTTCCGATGGATGTCTTTGATTTCATTTCAGTTCATTTCATTCTGTTGTCGGGGGAGCAAGCTCGCGACTGCTACTGCTGTTGCTGCGTTGTGGAAAGTGGCAAGTGGCAAGTGGCAAGTCATGTGGCTTACCCAACCACCCAAACCACCCACACGCGAACGGAATCAACGGCCCGGAATTGCGGACGACGATGACGGCTTGCGATATACATTTTGTGTTTTTTTTTGTTATTCTTCTTTTTGTTGTTGCCGTTGATGTTGTTGTTGAAACGGGTGTTATTTAAGTGTACGCCATTTTGTTGCATGGAAAATTCATGAGATTTCAGTAATTCACTTCATAGTAGTTGTCGTTGTCGTTGCTGTCGTTGCTGTCGTTGTCGTTGTTAATGCTGTTGTTATTTTATGCGTTTTTCCTGCCTAAAATGACAGCAGCTGAAGGCTGCATCAAATTATTGGATTATTGCTGGCCAGAGAGAAACAAACTGAGAGCTGAGGACATGTTTAAGCAACAGTTCGCACTTTGTACACTCAGGAAAAAATTTCATTGAAAGCCAGTTAGAAAGTTTTTTACATTTAATATTTATATCTGTGAATTATGTAAATTTAAATGTTTTATTAGTAATGTTGCTAATAAAGAAGCTAATGCAAGAAATGATAATTACTTAATTATCGTCCAGATGTTTCTCTGAATTCATGAAATTAAATTCTCTTCACCAGCTCTATAATTAAATTTTTGCGTATTTTTTACACAAAAAAAAGAAATATTAATCTACTTGGAAGAGTTTCCAAGAGTCGGTTTCAGTCTGCTCTTCTAAACCTGCTTATTGCTATTTCCATTTATTTCCACTTACCCCCTCTGAAAGTTTTCTACTCGGATGTTAATAAAATAAACTGTGCAAATGTGATTTCTTTCAATAATATTTCATGTTTATTTTTCAATATGCGCCTAGTTCTATTTGTATTATTATTATTATTATTATTATTATATATTTCGATTATTTGTTTCTTCATTATATATATTTATATAAATGTTATTGTTCATTGCGTTTTCATTTCAATGCTTACCATTTGTATTATTTGTTATACTTTTTCCTTATGCGTTTGCATTTCTTTTTTGTTTTTTTTTTTCAATGTATTTTTTATTCAAATTGCTTGCAAACGAAATTCTTATAAAAGTTTTTAAACCATAGTCTTTCAAGCCAATTGTAAAAAATGTGTTGAGTGCAACTGTGTAAAATTTGTTATTAATTCATTATTCATACCTTAATTGCATAAATATGATTCTTCGAATAAATGTTTGAATGCATTTATGTATTAATGTATTCATGTATCAATGTAACAACAAAATAAATAACGAGCATGTTCAACATGAAGCGCGTGTATAAAATGCATATTTTGTAATATTTGGTTTTTCTTTAAATTTTTCCATTTTTAACTGCGATTTCTTTGAGGCATATTGTTTTTAGCTATGTGTTGCTTAGTTTTAGTACTCAATGGCATTGTGTTTTCTCTTTTTTAATGAGTTCAATTCGCTTAACTATCAAAAATTATATTTATGCATTTCCATCTATATTTCTGATCAATTTTATTTACATTTAACGTTTGCTTTTCTTTTTCTTTTTCTGTTTCTTTTTCATTATTATTATTGTTGTCTCTTAACTATGAACATTTTGATATTATCATTAGCATATCTTCGTTTTGACCTTATCATGTGGCTTGGTATTATTAATACGTGTGGCATTCACAGTTATGTTAAAAAAAAACTATGCCAATTTACCAAAACTAAATCCATTTCTGCACCACTCACCAAAAACACGAAATGTTAACGTCTATTATCCCAATGTCAGCTTGAACAGAACTGAATATATATATAGCTTATATCAGCGAGAGTATCAGTAAGCGGATCTAGTGAGTGGTTCCGTGAGCGATTGTGTGAAATGCTTACAAAAGAATAACACAAATTCAAACATTAATAAAAAATAACAGTTTATTCTTTTATAAAAATTATATATTGTCAAGCACAATTTTGTATTGTGTATGAAGTTGGGCATACATCTAATCCATATTTGTTGCAGAAAAAAAAATAATAATAATATAAGAAACATTGTCTGGGAAAATGAGTTTTGAAGCATATATAAATATAACATAAGATATAATGAAATAAACTCAAAGATTAAAATACAGTATATTTGATCAATAAATTAAGTTGTAATTTATTAGAAAATTCCAAAATATTTTCATGCCCAATAAAATTGGTTGAAATGGTTCTTCGTATTTATTTTTGAAGCACATATCAATGAAAAATAAAATATAATCTCATATAGGAAAATAAAAAACTGTAATTTATAAGAAAATTAAATAAAAAAAAATGTTCATACCCAAACCATAAAAGGGTTCTTTGCCTGAAAAAAGAGTATTGAAATTTGAAATAAAAAATAATAATAATCTCACATAAGCTTAAAGATTTTCAATATGGTTTTTATTGCTTTAATTTATTCGCCATTTGGGACTTAATGTAAATGTTTTAAAATTATACTTTATAATCAATATTGAAGCAAGACTGTGAATTTAATTGCTTATATTCGTTTGATTCAATTCAATGTGTTTAAAAGGTTCCCTTTTAACTATGTAACAATATATTAATTATTTATATTATTCATTATTGATCACAGTCAAAAACAATAATTAACTATGTCATTTATAAATATATACAAAAGATGTTTGCTGCTTTCGATTGAACAAAATTTTTTGGTGTGGAACTTAAAAATCTCTATTTTTATTCCTATAACAAAAAATATATATTTAACATAATTATTTCTTTTTTACCAAATACATTAACTTGGGGCACTTTGTGAAGGGCTCTCATCAACATTTTCATCGGCTTGGACAAAGTTGAAAATATTTGCCAAAAATGAACAACAAATAACTACATTATGTACTCGTATAATACAAAACTGTGATTGTATTGAAAACATTCAAAACGATTCATTTGAAATAAGTGTGTGTGTGAAAATTTGTTTTTTATATTTTGCAGGTTTTTTCAATTTATTGTTGCTATCAGTTGCCTAAATTTAGCTGAACTTTTATTTCATTTTTTTTCCTTTTGTTCTTCTTTATTACTAATGCATTACAAACTTATTTAGAAACTATGCAAAATTTTACATCTAATGTTAAATTGATTTTCTTTTTGTTTTATTCTCTTCAGCAGTACAAAAATTATTCATTGCATTTATTTTACTCACAAATATTGTTGTTTAATTTTGTTTTTGTTTTTGTTGATTTTTCTTCTTCTTTGTTCAATTGTACATAACTAAATTTACATTTTCGATACACATTGCATAAACTTGTCTCTCGTTTTTAATATACACCTACTACATTATTACATAAGTATTCAATTTAGTTGCGGTTACAAACACAATTCTTATGCAATTCTTATGAAAATATGCGATGTTGCATTCTTTTACATATATGTATTTATGTATGTATGTATGTATGTAAGTATGCATTTATGTATGTATGTATATTGAATACCCTATGCTTAGAACTAGTTTCGATTTTTGTTTGGTTTTTTGTGTTGCTTCTCTTGCAGCCAGGTTTAAAAATCATCATTTACGCTAAAAATTAACTAAATGTAATCAATCTTAGGAATTATTCAGTTGGATCAATTATTATTATTATTATTTTTTATACTTTGTTTGTGTGTTAGTGTGTGTGTTTTTTGGTAGTTTTGCTAAAACTTTGTGGTTTTTTTTTTAGTGTCCACTGTAGTTGATGGCGGCCTTGGCCCTGGCTTTTGGGCACCTCAGAAGTTCGTTTTTTTTTTTGGCCGCCAAAAGGGTCAATGGGGTTATTTGTGAAGATTTCAGTTCGCTATACTCGATTGACACTGTTGTTGGAAGAACAAATAGATTATCCGTAGTTTAGTTCCGCAGTGATGATTAGCTGCTGCTAGAAATCGCTACTCGTCGATGGATTCCCTAAATTGCTCTCCACAGTGTCATCTTTGTGTCAGAGCGGCGGCTTATAAACTTCAATAGCTGGCGTCAGCATATCCACTCGCGTCGATATCGAGGTGTCACTGTAGCACATGGAAAGAAACGCAAATTCAATTAGGAATATTAATTATTATTTACAAGTTAATTTTAATTAGTTAATTTAATTAATTTTAATACATTTGATCGAAAACTCCCCCGATACAAATCGATTTCCTATAGCAATAAACGACATAATTGTAAATGTGTAGAATGAATCGATTACCGATACCAGTAATTTGTACAGTTTATTTTTTTCTCAGAGAGGATAGGATAACGACATAGAGTTTATTTAATATCAAGTGAACAAGAAGTGAGAAATTGTTTTTAAAATCTTTTTGTCGCCACAATTTCAATTTGCCGCTCATTTGTTTTAGCGAACTTTTTATTTAAAAATGGCTCGCAAGTGTACTCGGATCTTGCATTGTGTTCTTGACTTTACCACAAAGTTGAGCAGAGCGGAAATGATTGAATTATGCTAAAAAGAAAAAGTTTGTGCCAACAAAATTTCAATAACTTTGTATTCAATCGAAAAGTTGTGTAACACATCGAAAGTGATGCCAGCTGAAAGAGCACCAAAAAATGTCACCTTTAGAAAAAAAATAAAATAAAAATAGCTTCAAGGGATTTTCAACCAAACTAAAGTTGCAAAGTCCGTGTGCACTGCAAACATGTGAAAATTATGCGAGAACATTGTGGTCGACTCCACACTGACTACGTGATTCTCGGAAACCAGCTTAATACCAATTGCAATCATTTTGAAAAGCACCATCAAGGGGGCGGAGGGGGCGGTGGGAGCGAATGGGGCTTCCATTCAAAAATGCTGCGGAAAACAGTTGTCCTTTGCGGATCTGCCGCAAAACCAGTTTATGCTTCTAGCTTCCGCATCAGAGTGTTATGAATTTGAACCGTCACAAAATATTAAGTACACTCAGAGAAAATATCACCCAGCATTTCAGAAATTCGCCCTGAAAATTAGAAAACTTCTAAATAACAGAAAAAAAATTATAAATATTACCAAAGATATTTTTTATATTTTTGTGAAATGTATCTCTTATTTTGAGAGAGTTGAAATTAAATTTGAACTCTTGAATGCTATATTAGAGTTTAGTAACTATTTAAAAATAACAAATGTTTAATAATAAAGTAGCAACAAAAAGTGTAAGGCAATCAAGGCAAAAAGTCTGGAAATTTGATATATTTATCCACATTTTAGAAAAATGTTTCCCGGAATTATGAAAAGGAAAACCGTAGTTTTCAGAAAGACGTGAGCTTGCGTTTTAGAAATATACCAAACTGAATAATAAGGCGAGTTATTACATATTTTCTAATATGCAGGGTGATTTTTTTCTGAGTGTATATTACGTTACGTGAAAACATTCGTAGCCGCTGCTGCCCATATCTCCCACATCCCACATCCCATATTCCATATCCCATATCTCGTATCTCGTATCTATGTGGATGCATTGCGACAAGTATGCCTATCGTTGACCCACTATCCGATTACAGTTTATGAGCTTCTATTTGATTCATTTATTTCTGTTTCAATTGTTATTTATATTTAGGTTCGCTGCTTCTTTCTTTTATTTGAATTCTGTGGCACTCTGTTGCTTGGTTCCTCTTGTACTCTCTTGGTTGCAAGTTCTAGGGGGTTGGGATTTGGTTTCGCTTTGTAAATGAAATGGAATTAAATGAAATGTGCAATTTATTGTATTTAGGCGATACTTTGAATTGCCAAATGCGCCAAAATGCCAATAGCAAAAGCAAAAACGAAAAACCAAACGAATAACGAACGAGACACAAAACCCAAATCGCATTTCCGCTTCCTATTTCACTTGTTGTTTGCCTATGTGTGTGTGTGTGTGTGTGTGTGTGTGTGTGTGTGAGTGTGAGTATGTGTGTACATGGATGAGGAGAATAGCGAAAGCTACTGGGCGCTTTATTGGCATTTTATTCAAGTTTTATTTATGTTTATATTTGTATATAGTTTCCCTCTCCACTTTATTGCTGCTCGGTGCCACTTTTCTGCATTAGCAGCGCATGTTGATTTAAATATTTATTTGGCGGTACTTATTATGCCCTGCATAAAATTCTAAGAGATGGCATTATAAGCTTGAGTGAATGCATATAAATGTTTAAATTTTGGAGAGCCAAAACAAATATATGTATTTAAATTGTGAATTTGTGAAATTGCTGACCCAAATTATTCGGATTAATTTGTCTATTAATGAACCTTACATATTGGCTATGTACATTATAAACATTTGATCAATATATCACTTGATTATCGCTCGATTGTTAAATGTACGATGAGGTGATAAGTTGAGCTCCAGTCTGTTTGGATGTTGTTATCTATAGCGTGACTAAGAAAGCCAGTCCTTCTTGCTTAGGCAACTACAAATGAGCCAGCTAACAAACAGTGCCTTAATTGAGACTTAATTGGATATTCTATAAAAAAATTAAAAAAAATAATAGTCCTGGTAGAAATGCAAACGCTAATTCTTGACAATAATACTTTCTGAAATTAAGAAAATAGTAAGAAATTTGCTCTCTTCATCCTAATTGCTTGCATATGTGAAATTTTAGAATGCTAATGTTTAATAATAATACATTACAACATTAGAAAAGAAAAACCCTTTTTTTGACACTGGCTTCCGCTTTAGAAATACACCTTCTGAATAATAAGTTCAGTTACCCTTGGCGATCGGCGATTTTCTAAAATTCAAGTCGATTTTTCGGAGTGTAGTGTACGGCAATCTCAAACCGAAGCAGACAGCAGCCGCAGGTTGTGCATAAAGTGTTTAAGTGCTTCTCTCAAATGCAAAAAAAAAATGGAAAGCGATTTGCTAAAATTAAATGCTAAATATAAATAATACACTAAAAAAAGAAGTAAAGTAAGCTAATAAATATTTTAAGGCCAATGCCAATAAGTGTGCCCAGCTTTAATTGCAAAACAGATTACCATTTAAAGCAATAATAAGACAAATAAAATATGATTGTGTGTTTAACAAGACTGGCTGTTGGCCAGTGTCGTAAAGTGTCCGTATTTGCGTTACAGATTCATTATCGCATACAGGAGGGTCGACTTCCGTTCCGGGCTGACCACAATCTGCAACACTTGTCAGAGCCATGTGTGCCAGGCAACCATAACTTACACATTTTTGTTGGAATTGCTGCACTCAGAAAAAATATCTCCCTAAAATGCAAATCTCTCTTTTTATTTAGAAACCATTTCTAGATATTAGGAAAAAAATATCTACAATATAAATTGACAATCCCAAAATTTGTCGATTTGTTTTATTTTTGAGAAATATATTTATTTATTAAGAAGAAACATTTCTAAAAAGTAATCAACATACATGAGAAACAACTCTTAGAAATATAATATAATTTTTCTGATTTTTAACAAGCCACAGCCATAAAATTGCTAGGAAATAACTTTCTGAATAAAATAACTCATTTGTGCCAAATTATGGCGAAGGATTTGTAAAATTTCTAAAATGAGGGTAATTTTTTATGAGTGTGGGCAAATGGCTATACGAGTACGGTTGTGTAGAGAACTTTAGGGACTTTTGCTTCAAATGAAAATTTAATATGGCCAGTTTCGGGCAGAGTCGACACCCGGGCATCAACGCGCTTGTAATTTAATTTACACACGGCCACACAAATAAACCTCAACTCAAAATGTGCCGCAGTGTCTGTGTCGCATTTTCAAATTAAATACATGGCAATTTGGCAAAATAATCTCTCTGTCTCTCTCTCTCTTTCTTTCTCTGCTAAACACCTGTTATTTTTGACCCAGATCTTCTACATTTCGGCCCATTTCCAGCAATGGTTGCGACACTTCTTTGGCCTGCGGCACTCCGTTCTTATTGGCATTTGTAATCAGGTTGTTGTTGTGTCTGGCGAGCTGGCGAAATTAAGTTTATAAATTTGCAAATTAAACGGAGTAGCCATTTACATGTTTATAAAATAGCTAAATTGCTCGTTGGGCTCCATTTATGTTTAACAAAGTTCAGCTCGAAAGTATACTTCTGATTTTATGGGGGCCATGTGATGAGCGGGCTTCTTAATCAGTTCCAAAGTTTGATGGGGCTTATAGAGGGACTAACTCACTACTTTTTATGAAGTTCTCAACTAATTGAATGCTTTGGCCACTCGAAATTATCTAATTGCTTAGAAGTCCTTCAAGCGGAAAGTAAAACTACAGGAGTTGTTGCTTGAAAACTTTGTTAATTCATTTGAAACTGAATTCAACTCTGGAGCTCATCTCACTCCACTTACCTACTGAAAATATATTTTATCATTGAAGGATGGAAATTATTTAAAATTTATTGAAGATCTTCATGGTTCTAAAGCATGTTTTTTATTTGATTATAATATTGTCTAGACCTCAATTCTTACTTTCAGTTCAACTTGTAATTAAATTCAAACATGTCACACAAAAAATCGATTGAATATATGCTTTAAATTTGAAAACCCAACACAGAGGTTGACAATTTTTTTATATGAATTGCATACGTGCGTGTGATGGTGGTTAGGTGGCTTAGTAGGTGGTTGCGTGGGTGTTTCGGGTGGTGCCACGCCCTGAGGGTAACACACTAAGGGCACACCACGTTGTTGGCCATATGGCAGCACTTTAAATGCAAATGAAAGTTCTGCTCGGCGAGGTCGCTTACATTTTGCAAAAGTGTTTTCTGTTGTTCTGTGTGTGCGAATGTGTGTGTGCTGATGTGTGTGCTGGGGTGTGTGCGAGTGTGTGTGGGCGTTTGCCTGGGGAACACTGAATTTGCATAAAGCTCTAAACTAGGATGCATATTCGGTTAGGCTTTTTGGCCACACGATTTTGTCTTCTGGGCTGTGCGGTTGTTGGGCTTTTTGTGTGTCAAGGCGCTTGTGGCAGCTGCAGCAGATACTTGTTGGACGCAACCTTGCAACTTGAGAAACGCTATGCACAAACACGCACACACATGCAGACTATCTGCCTTGAACATTTCAATGACTGCTGTTACTCAAAGGTCGCCCTGTGCTGACAGTTCGCAGCAAGACGCTCAAATCAATGCCGCAATAGAATACAAATAAAAGAATACACTCCGACAAAAAATGTTTTCTGAACACTAGCTTTCCTAGCTAAAAATAAACAAATTTTTTATAATTGTAAGAATTGAATTTTTAATTTTGAAAATTAATTCTACCGAAAAAAAACTTTTTAGATTTCGGGGCGGTTTTCTGAAAATTTAAGGCGACTTTTTCTCCGAGTGTATAAGCTAACAAACTTTAATTTTTAAGCAGACGAACTTCAGCCAATGATTGGGGCGGCAACTTTCTGGTGTGGTTTTGTCTTGCGAGGACGTTACCAATACCAACTGCCAACTGTCAATTGACCAACTTGCATTCAAGTCAAACAAAGCGGCGCGTTAAGTTTTGGCCAAGTTAATGTCAACACAATGGCTATCGCTGATATACTAAATAAGTGCCACACAGACAATTTATCACTCGTCTTTGTTGTTCTTTTTTTATTGAAATTTTTCTGGCAAATGTTGTGAAAAGTTGTGTGTTGCTCTTCTCGTTTTGGCTAAACTCATGCATGTGCCCCAGAGGGTTGCACAACAAATCGAAGGCGGCCATTAATCAAAACGAGGCAAGCTACGTGATTGTTGCTGCCCCATAAATAACCCGATCGCAGGCGGTTCGATTCGTTCTTACACTCTAAAAAATAGAAAGTTTTTAGAAACCAGTTTCCTAAAATTAGGGAGACTAGCTCTAATTCCACCATAATTATATGAATTTGTAAACTAGGTAAAATGTTTGATTGAAATCTTAAATAAAATGTTAATTAATAATATAACTAACAAGGAAGCTAATATATAAATATTCCACACAGAAAACACTGGAAACTACACATATTTGTTATCTACATTTTCGAAAAAATCACCCTGACGAATTCACAAATACAAACCCAGGTTTTTAGAAAGTCACATACAAAATTTTAGAAATTTACTTTCTGAATAATTTGGTAAGGGAATTAGGGCGATATTTTGTGCGAGTGTCGATTTGGCCAGGCCCAAGACAATACGATTTTTGTGCCAATAAATGTATATACATTGTAGATTAGGGGGAAAAGTGTTGCTCGACACAAAAATCAGGGAAGAACCTTCAACACTTAGACATTTACTTTCCGTTCATTAATTTCCGCTTACAACTCAATCATCACGTTTTCTTTTTCTTGTTTTTTTTTTTTACGTTGCGACAATTTTGCGCATATTTTGCTTCCCATTTTTTTTTTTTTGTCCCAGCTACCGGAAGAGTCTTTGAGCTCCAGGTGGAGCACCAGCTCCATGTTCAATTCCATTTCCAGTTGCTGGCCATGTTTGCGGTTCATGGTCAATTTCATTTTGGTCGCGTTTGTTGAAAAAAAAGGTTAAAAGGCACAGTCGCATGATTTATTTGCCACTGCATTGATTTCGGCCTTGATTTCAGTTTGGGTTTCAGATTTTTGGATTTTCACATTTCGCAATTCGCATTTTTGATATCGTTCGTTGTGTATTTCAAGCATTTTGTGTGTCCCATATTTAATTGTCGAATCGAATTGTGAGTGCGAATAACACATCACGACTCCGTAATGCGATTACGAATGTGTTGATTACAATCACATTAGCATATTAATTGGCTGTCTACATTGTTTGGCCATATTTAATGCTGACTTACATGCCGCAACCAGGTTGTTTTAATACAAATCCCGAACACTGTTTGTTTATTATTTGTGACTTTATTCCGCTACTACCATCTTAGTTCTGCATTAACATTTTACAGAACATTTAAAATTCTGCATTAGCATTTTAAATGAAATTTAAAATTCTTCATTAACATTTTAAATAAATTGTAAGTTCGACTTTAAATAATTTCTGAACTGCATTAATATTTCTAACAAAGTTTTTACTCAGTTCATAAATATTTCTTTTTATTATTAATTAGTCTAGCTCAAGTGTATTATATAATATATTGTCAAAATGCATTTCCACAATAGTTAAGTAAGTAAACGTTTTTCAACGTCTGCTTTAAGTTTTTCTGTGCCAGGGGTATATTTTTTGCTGCTCAATGCAATAATAGTTGGTCGTTTATTTAAGGTTTTCAAATACATTCGGGAGTTTTCCAGGCGGCAAATAAATAACAAACGCAGTTCACAAAATCGTTTGCAGCTAACGGCAACAGTTAACTTCACTTGGCTAGCAATGAGCCAAATAACCCTTAACAGCCACAGCAAAGTTTATTTTGTCCGATGCAAAAGGTGCCCCAGCAGGGACTGTGGCACATTTTACGTTCTGCTGCACCAAAAGTTAAAATTAAACAAAAACGCAAACACAAACAGTGAGCTCGACTGCGAGATACCCCGCATCTAGCTATTAAATATATTAATCTAGTTCTTGCATTCTGATATGATAATGAGGTCAATATGATAACAGATTACGGACTACAACTTGTTGGTCTTTAATCTATTTTTGATTACACAGCTTACTTTGTTCATTTTGATTTGAAAGATGTAGAACTTCCGATTACTATAACCGCAATTAAAATATATCAGTTTTGGTCTTTTGACAGCGTCGCACATTTAGTTAACAGTGAGTTAACAGTGCACTAACAGTATGGATTTCAGTTTAAGAAAAATTACAAATTCAGCGATTAAATAAACTCGGCCTGCGCGCAGTATGTAGTCCGTAGCTTTTATAGATCAAGAATATACAGCTACGGTCAAAATAATAGCACCACTCATATATTTTTTCTCATGACTGTAAAAACAAACCATTAGCTTTGAAATTTTTTCAAATGTTGATTTTTGATATATTGTTTAAAGTTTCTTTTCAATTTATACATATATATATATATATATTTTTTGCTTTGGAAAAGTGTCAGCGAGTTGGCTATGGGTTCGGTGATGTCTCCCTCTGCTTGTTATAAACCGTCGCACAAAACCAATATACCCTTTTTAGCCATTTTTAATGGTTTCAGGGTATAAGCAGCTTTTTTTCGACTTCGCTGTAGCAATTCGGAAAAAATGGTAGTGTTTTTAATTTTTGAGGTGAGCGGTGGACTTGTTTTTTAAGCCAAAAGTTCCTTGGCTCGCAGGGCACGCATATATTTTTCCTGGTTTTGGCTGTTTTGCCTCTGGTTTTTGACGAGGTCAATTGCTGTGGCAGCCGTTAAAGTCATAACAATCCCCGCCCAACCCAAGCCAACTCACATGCTGTCAGAAAGCCAAGTTAAATAGCTTGTAATCCAGACTGCAGCTCAGCTCTTAGAGCAACTGCGACTGCGACTGCGAGAACGACTTCACTAATTGCACACTTTAATCTCAATTATTGCGGCTTATGCCTTCTGGACTCCCAGTTGGTGTAGTAATTTCTCTGGTTATGCTTTCCAAGCGATTTGTGGCTTTACTCGAGGGATTAAGTCGGCGAATGCATTTCATTTTAATCTGTTTATTGCGTCTCTTTTTTTTTAAAGTTGTTTGATATACAGCTTAAGACTGGGATTGGAATCGGAATCGATATGAAAACCTCAACTCAAAATATTATTTAAATTCAGAAAAAAACATTGAGAACAATACCATTCGTATACTTTTCGAACAGCATCAGAAACAGAACCTAAATTCGTTTCGGTTTGACACAGTTGATTAATAAATCTCTTTAAGAATGTTAAACTTAAAAATATAAAAAAAGATTGCTTACACTTTGAATAAATCAAAGACACAATAATGCTTTAAGAAAACATTAAGGTACTACAATGTTAAGAGTCTCTTTTCGGCCAGTACACAAAAAGGTGTTTCTCCCATATTCATTTAAAAACTACGACTAATCTTTTAAGAATTAGCTATGTAATTCAACTATGTTTTATTCAGGCTCAAAAAAAGCTCTCTTACACTTTAGCGCGAAATGCTGTAAGAAATTTTTAAGATCTATCGTTAAAAGTAATCTTAGCTCTAAGTTGCTTAGCTTCCTCCATTAAAACTTTTCCAATATGAGGCAATCTTTTGTGAACCCAAAGTTATGCTGCACTAAAAAGATTAGACCGAACTCAATTTTCAAAGCCCCCTGCCTAGACAAACATAAGTCGCAAACAAGTTGCAATAATTGCAAAAATGCCCCTCTTGCAATTTTAAGCCATTATCGTTAATCTCGAATGCTTGTTTAGCATTGTCTGGCAACGCTATGAATGCATGCAAACAGAGCTGCAAGCCCAACTATGATAAACGCTGCCAATTACTGGCAAAGTCAACAAGAGCGCGTCAGCAGATTGTGCGCCAAAAAGTATGCTACGTTTTTGGGACATACACAGAGACTTTGAAAATAAAATTATCTGAATTTTACAAAAACGACCTGACAACTAGAGAGTATTTCTTGTTGCTAGACATAATATATAAATATACAATAAATTCTATTCATTAGAAAGGCTTGCCCCAAAATATGTTGTTTTTTTATTTTAGTAATAAAATGCACAGCACTGGTTCTTAGTATTGAAGTTAAAAGTATTTATAAATTATAAATTTTGTCTGAGTGTAGCACATTGTCAATGAACTGAAGTAAGTTAGTTGTAATTACCACAAAATTCAATATATATACATACCCCCAGTTGTGGCACCAACCAGTGGCACTGGCAGTGCCAGTGGCAGTGGCAGCTGCTATTACTGCCACTTCTGCTGCTGCCGTAGACAAACATCATTTGGCAGAGTCTCTTCTCGTTTGCCTTAACGACTGACAGGCTCAGCCAAGTCCTGCCAAGATGCAAACACCAAGCACAATCCTCATACGCACAGCTGCCAGCAAACCGCGGGCACAACCTCCACACCCCCTCCCTCTCTCTCACACACACACACACCCACTACACACACACACCCACTACACACACACACACCCCTACATACACGGAGTCTACCCTCATCGAAATGGCAGCTGTAAAAAATCACAGCATCAGCATAAAAGTGCTTAAAAGCAGCCGCCGTGTCCTGTGCTCGTGTTTATTGGCTTGCTTGGGTATTTTTTTCGTGCATACCCTGTACACATTAAAAATTTATCAAAATGGGCATGATGTTTGTAGGGCCCGAGTATTTAACAAGCAAAAGGAAGCATAACCTAGAGATGTTCCTCTTCGTTTAAGGAAGTCAATGTGATAGCTTGGGTTTCAAATTCAAGAGGTAAGTTTCCTTATGCCTAAAAAACAGTATTTTTATTGTTAACAAAAGCGCTTCCTTAACCTAGATCTAGACTGTGATACTTTGAGCTAGTCAATTTTAAAGTGAGGAATTCAAATTTGGATGTTTCTCGTAGGTCTCAAAATCAAAACGAGCTTACATAATAAGCGAGCTTATATAATAATATCTATGATCTAGATCTGTCCGTTGTAACGAACGATTTCAGTTCTATTATGCTTGAAACTATTCACGCTTATTTCACTTTATGAAAACTTGCATATTTAAGATATAGTCTTCCAAATTGGTGGTGTATTCCCACCTACGAGATAGATCTGTGCAAATGAATGAGTCGATTTCATAGCTAGCGTCTTAAAATTACATGTTAATTTCTTTTCAAAAACTTACTACGTTTCCCTAATATCTATTAAAACTGATAAGTGATTTTATAGATCCCGAAAAAGATCTGAAGATATAGACTTCAACTTTGAAAGGAATATACGTAACAACTGTATCAGTAGATATGAATGAGTCGATTTCAGAGGTAGATCCTGAACTTGGAAGGTAAATTCTTTCATGCTTTAAATATATTACCAATTGCCATAAGGTCAGTCTTCAACAGTCTTCCAAAGTGTTATACCTACGCCCAATTTCGATGAACGGTAATGCTAACACTCATTTTTATAATACATATAATAGTTAAAAATAAATAAAAAAGTGCCGGCAGTGAATATCTCTCCGTAATTCTCGTAGTAATCGCTTAATAAACAGCACAGGGTATCTCTAAGCCGAGCTGCATCGTGATTAAAGCGCACTTACTGCTATTTTTAAACGCCAGTATTTTGCTTTTTACGCGTCACTTTGCTGCGCGAAATATTCAGATCTAGCATCTAAACAATCGCATTTGGCAGGGCCTATGACATTTTCTCTTGAAAGTTTTTTTTGGCACTTTGATTTTCTATCTTAATTTGAGCTGTCAGATTTTGAAAGAGCAAACGAAACTGACACCTCCCATTCCACCCATTTTAAATTTCCATTTGCTCGCCGCATAGCTTCGCAAAATTTAATCCAATTATTAAATAAAAAAAAAGCTCACAAATAATTAACCGCACTGATTTCCACAAAACTGATATCGCTTACATTCCACAACGACTGCGACTCAGGCTTGGGTTACTTAATCTGATTCGCAGTTCGGAGAAGCGTCAATAATAATATTGCTCCGTGGGTTGGCAAAAGTTGCTGCTAATGCCGTGTAACTTAATTCAATTTTGCCTTTTAATCCAATCAGCAAATTGAAGAATGCTCGTAATTGGCACAGCCAGGCCGGCAAAGACAAGGGCAAAGGCAAAGGCAAAGTGAGCAGCGTTATGTGCAGATAATATTACCATTTGCATTTTAATTGGGATTTACTAATTAAAAAGTTTTCAACAAGAAACAGAAAACAGACAAAAAAACCTTATGAAAATTTAATTGAGATGCAAAACTGAAGGTTTTGTTGTTTATTGACTTCCTCTTCTCCCTCATCAGATAAGATCAACGGCCTGTGAACATTTCCAACTTATTTATAGTTTTTTTTTAAATTAAATTACTCATTTTATATGATTGTACATATTTCTTTGCATTGATTACTGATTAACTTTGACATGCAAAAATGTTTCGAGTGATAATAAAAAAAACTGAGCATTGATTACTGATTTATGATTTTTTATCAGCTCTATCAAATCTTGAAGATTATTGAAAATTATGAACATGACATTCTCAGCATTGATTACTGTTTAATAATAAAATAAATATGGAGCATTATTTAACTGATTTAACGCGAGCTAAAAAATAATACGAAATATATGTAATTTTCTTTTGCTCTGATTGAAGCAAAATACACAAAAAATGTACATTTTTAAAAACTGAAACTTGACTACTAGAACAATACATAAACGTTTACAATAGTTGAAAATAATGCTAATCATCTTTGATTAACTATTTAAAGTGGAGAGAAGATGTCGATTCCTGGGTTCTTCCTTCCTTACAGATATGTCTAAATTATTCTCCTTCCATAACCTAACCCAACCTCGACATGAAAGTCATAAAATACCTTTGACTGCTTTATTCAGTTCCTAAAATTTACACACAAAAAAAGAAGAAAACTATAAGCTGTATGGTATTGGTGGGAATCGAGTGTGCGTGACATAATAAAAAGGAGCGCGACGATGTAAATCGACATTATTGCGCATAAATGTGTTTAAAATTACGCATTGCTCATACGCAGCGTATGGCAATATTTCCGCATCATCGCATTTTTGATATGCAGCAGCAGAAGAATTTTGAAGCTGGCCAAAAAGAGACCACTTAGTATTCAAGTCATAGACACAGACACACACGCTAATGGAGAATGCCAATTGGGACAAGCAACAAGGAGACCAATCCCCAATCACCCAAGCCCAATTCCAACCCCAACCCCAAACCCATCCATTCATCCTTCTATTTGGAGCAATGAATAGCTGGCCAAATGCAATGTTATTGATTTTTCATTTTTGGTTTCAGTCGCTGCCAACAGAGAACAATAGCAAATAGCAAATGGGCCAACTCGAATGCCAAATGAAAATTAGCCAAAGCACGCATTCGACTTTTATTTTACTTTTCCGTCTCTTTTTTTGTGTTTTTTTTTTTTGTATATTTTATTATTATTCGCTTTAATGCCTATTTTGGTCGATTGTCGTGAGCTGGCCAACGCACTGGCCATACACTCAGCGAAAATAATTGCCCAGAGAACTAAAGCATATAAATACCCTGGATTTAGAAATAAACTAACTGAATAATGAGTTGAGATCGGCTTGATGAATTTCTAAAATGCAGTGTGATGTTTTCCAGAATATAGGCACGCCGTGCAAGCGTGTATGATGAGCCAACATATACTTACACACACACACACACATACACACACACAGAGATAAGGGACAACGGCGACTCAACTGCTAACATTAAATTTCAAGTCAAGTAATAAAAACGCCTGACAGTTTCAATGTGTGTTCAGGGGTGAGTGTGTAGGTGTGTGTAGGAGGTGTGTGTGTCGCGACCTTTGGCGAGTGAGTTGCCATACAAAAACAACAATAATAACAATAACAGCAACAATATGAACAACACCAAAAGTAAAAGCAAAAGCAAAGCAAAAGCAAAACAAAATTAGTTTCATAAGTTTTTTATGAGTTCATCGCTTTTTTGTGTGCGCTACATATATATATATTTATATGTATATATACATAGATATATATATATATATATATATATACATATATATTATTATATGTTTATGTACATGTGTGTGTGTGTTTGTGGTGTGTCCACAGCAGCGCTGACTGACTAACCAGCTTTTCTTGCCAAGGGTCGCGTGGGCGTCGCCTTTTCCTTTGCTAGCACTTCCGCAGTACCAAACACACACAGACACACACACAGACACACACACTTGGCAAATAATTCACAAATGAAATATCAAAGTATATACAGACACAGTTGCAAAAAAAATAATAGCATCACTCTCACAAAAAATATTTATGTACACGTTCTTAGAAGTGGAAGAGGACTCCAAAAAAAGGTGAGAAAGTAAAAACTCAAAATGTGCACGAATAATTATACAAATTAGAGACAAGTAAGCGATATCTATAAATATAATTCGTAAGCAGCTTAATTATTTTTTCGATAGCTTTTGCCACTTTTTCCTTCAAATGAATAAAAAAAATATATACATAAAACGAAAATAATTCCAGGAGCAGTAGGAGAGAATTCTAAGCAATATATTCTAAATCAATATTGAAAAAAATTGTCAAACTTATGATTTGTTTCTTGATTCGAAAAAAAAAGGTTTTCAAATGTAAGTACACATTTACCGTTGTAAGCTTAAATAACTTACTGGGAGAGGAATATTCATTGTGCTCTGCAGACTTTTAAATGAAGTTCTCTGAGTCATAAGGGAACTATTTTTACCGTTTTTTAAGCTAAGCTGGAGTCTTGAAAGAATTCCTTTTGCTCTCGCGCATAAGCTTAAGTATTGATAAATGTAGGTTTATGCAAAAATGTAATAGTCGAAACAATAAGTAATACCACTACCTTTTGGCACTTTTCTGCTTAAATTAGAAAATATAAAAATACATACACTATTATTATTATTATGATTGGGGAACCAGCACTGCGACCTATAAGGTCTATTGTGCCCCCTTCTGAGCCTATAGCTCCTCCATCAACCCCAGCTCCTGCTCGAATGCCAGAATCTTTGCGACATATTCTGCTAGAATGTGCATTGAGGATTCCTCCCCGCTTCCACAAAACTTGCATACATCGCTACGATAAATACCCAATTTAGTTAGACGGCTTTTTAGTGTACAATGTCCTGTCAATAGACCGGTGAATATCCTGAGCCTGATCTTCCCCATAGATATTACTTCCTTAAAACGTTTTTGATTATAGCCACCTAAAAGACTTCTGGCTTGTCGGAGTCCTGGTGCCTCTGCCCAGCTCCGTTTTCGCCTCTGTCTTTCTTCGTTTCTGAGTTGCAGCCGTATTGTGTGTCTTCCTATGCCACAATATGGTTCTGGTCCTGTCTGGGACCTCTCTGCCCCCATTTTTGCTTACAAAATTACATACATACATTGAAAAGAATTCCAAGAGCAGTATTAACTTTAATTTTAAGAGGGAACACTAAACAATATATTTAGAATCAATAGTTTGTGTTTTCATTCGCAAAAAAGATGTCGTAGTGGTGCTATTATTTTGACCGCAGCTGTATATATAAAAATATATGTAGAGAGAGCAGGAAACCAAGTAAAATAAATGTATTGCGAGTAAATTTCTTTTGTTGCCTGGCTAGACGTTTAGTCCGGTGTGTGTGTATGTGCGAGTGCGTGTGTATGAATGTTAAAGAGAGCTCAAGCAAAGGCATCAAGAAAGTGAAAGAGACAGAGATAGAGTTAGAGAGAGAGAGAGAGAGAGTCGAGCAGGAACGGTGGCGACAATTTGTTAAATTGTTATGGTTATTTCTATGTTAAATGCTACACTGCCCACACAATGAGCTCCAGGCACACACACACACACACACACACACACACACACACACACACACACACACAAAAACACACACGCACACACACCAACATACACATACACAGAGCAGACCGACTGCAAAGATTACTTTGGTTTGCTGGCTGCACGTAGAGTCGATCTGCATAAATTATGCGAAATTTATAAGGACAACAAAAAGGGACAAGCTGCAACAACAACAACAAAAACAGTAACAACAAGAGAATCGCAACAACAACAACAATAGCAACAATAGCAACAACAGTCACAGCTGGCAGCTAGAAAAACTTATTTCGTAAATGCAAATATTGTACCACAGTTTTATTTTAATGTTGAGCTTTTCATTATTGGAGCTGTCTGCTGAAACTTGTCTGTTCAACAAAGGGAACAAGAAAATAAAACACACACACACACAAACTCAAATAAAAAGGCAACATATAAACAAATGAGCAACAATTTCCAAATCGTGCTAACGATGCCAGAGCTCAACTCAAACAGTAAAGGTCCAAAGATCTGTGTGGACAAACTGGAAATGTTTTTTAGTTGTGTAACTTTAACTCATCTATTTGATTTCGAGCTTTGCATGTAAATTAAATAAAATAATTAGTCAAAAACTGAACAGAAACAAATTATATTCGATGGTTGAGGATCTTTATTGGTTAAAATAATAAGTCCATCAATAGTTTTCAAACAAATCAAAAGTCCTTCAGATGAAAAGCTGATTATGGACATGAAATGAAATGTTGCCCTCCAAAAGGCTTGTATTAATCACAGCTAAACAAATATATGGAATGAAAACTGCATTGCCTACTAATTGCATGAAATAAAGTATTAAGTAAATCTATAGCTAACAGAAAAATCAAAAGTCCTTAGCACGAAAGACTGATTATGGACATGAATTTAAATAATACTCCCCATGAGACTTGCACTCAAGCTGCTCCAACTTATTTGGAATATGAATGAACGGAGTACGAGTTTCGAATAAGAACTGTGTAGACTACTAAGTAGAATAATCAATCCATCAATATTAAAATCAAAATCATTGAGTACAAAGGCTGATTGTGGAAATGAAATCAAATAACGCCCGCTCCCTCGCCAAAAAGCGCATAAATCTGTCAGAAAAATTAAGGCGTGGCACTATTTCGCGATTCCCATATGAAATATTCACATATTTTGTGGGCCATGCGATTAGAGGCATGCGAACATAACGTATTCAGAGTTTATTCGAGTGAGTTGCAAACATGTCGTGGAATGGGCGATACCTGCTTCCACCTGCTACTCATAACAAGAACCAATAATACATGGGGCACATGGAGCAGGAATGGCAGCAATTTCGAGCGCCAAACAATGTGAATAACGAGCCAAAGCAAATCATGTGAAGCTTGGCGATTTACTGGCCTAAGTAGCTGCCCGGCTGGCTGGCTGGCTGGCTTGGCCTGGCCAACAAATCCGAAAAGCTGGCATGGCAATCGAGCCTTTTGCTCTCGATGTGCCGCACAAATTGATTTTCTCACACCTACAGATCAAAAGCCGACAAGTTGATTTCCAATGTGTGTTTGCCTTAGAGTTGAGTTGACTGATATTTGATTTGGTTCGTGCATGTGCGTAAATCACGAAAACAGTTCATTTAAGATACCAATGTATAATTAATAAGAAATATGTAATACATTTAATATTTGAAAATATAAATTAATATTTACAATATATATTGTATAGTTACAAAAGTTACAATATTTTGTTCTTTTTTCTAGTAACTACAATATCAATTTGAAAATCTCGAATAAAAGTAAATTTTCTAAATTATTTGTTCTCTAAAAAATAGTATTATTTCAATAAAATATAAAAATAAAAGTAAATACATTTTCTAAAATTATTCTCTAAATTATAGTTTTTCGAGCCTTTCCAGAACAAGCCCATCTCTAGCACATTTGAGAGCACATTTCTCTGACTTGTGGCTGATTTGGAACGTCAAGTACATAATAATATCATCAGAAACCGAAGTTTCTGTGTGATATTGTATTTAGTCTTTCTGTATGTATGTATGTATGTACGGATGTAGGCTTGATGTCTGATGCCAGCAGGTGTCAATTATGTAAGCTGAAAATGAACGTAGCCTTGATGCCTTGACATATGAAAGCAGCAAATTAATCCACACAAGATTGACGCTCAGAACGAGCAGAGACTGAAAGGGTACAGTTGAGTTGAGTTGAGTTTGGTTTGGTTTGGTTTGTACACATTTATATAACTTGACATTTTAACATTCATATATTCCAGAAATGAAATCAAACGGATTGTCAAATCTGTTGATTGATAGGATTGGTCTAAGCGACTTTTCAGATTATTAATAAAATAACACACCGCAATAAAAAATATAAATAAATGTTGTGCATTTATTATTAGAGAGCTTCATGCAGCTGCCTAGCAAAATTCCAATTTTACTGTTTTCTGACTTAGAGACCACTTAGACTTAGAAATGCAACTCTACTTTCTGGAAACACTCAAGAAGAGAAGGAGCAGGTTGGTGACCAACAATTGACTCCAAAATTATGGCGACTATTATTTAGGGTGATTTTTTTTATGTGTAGTTAAGTTAAGTAAGCACTTAAGTTACAGTGTCCTCTAAAGAGACCTTTGAGTATACCGAGGCTGTTCCCTCCCATGGCTATTACTTGGCTGAGCAAACAAATCGATCAATGGTCAGCTTTATTATTGGCTCAATTACTACAATTATGCATGCAGACAATTTGATTGTAATGCATTTTAATTATTGACACTTGTGCGCCAATTCATTCATAAGAGAGATATAGAGCGAGACAGGGAGGGAGAGAAAGGGCGAGAGGTGGAGCAAAAGGTCGTCCAATTTTAATTTCAACTGCAGGCAGCTGCGAGTCATTTCAGTTTTTATGTGCTACTTTCTTTTGTGTGTGAAATTTTCGTCTTCGTTTTGCGCTAATAAATTATGAAACAGGAAAAAAGTGGCAAAAAATGCTGGCCAAGCGCAGAGCAAGGGGGAAAAGCTACTTAGCGGCTTTCCAGGCAGAAGGCAGGAGTAGAGAGGAGTGGAGTGGAGTATAGGGGAGAGGAGAGAAGAGGATTAGCGTCTATCGAGTGCCGACAAATGCGAATTGTGAATTCATGTGGCTTTGACACGTGCCACGGTGTTGTGTGATACGGAAGCGGATACGGATACAGATTGATGTTCTTCTACCTCAGATTCAGAGTTGTGCGCTTAAGAAGATTAGAGGGAAACAATGGGCAGAGTGGACAGTATACTCGAAAAAAATAGCCCAATTTTTCACAAAAGTACGTTTATAAAATCCAAGTTTTTTTTTCTTAATTTCGGACTGGATTTAAAAAAAAAATGCTGAAAAAATATGCCTAATTTGCCGTGCGGTTAACGATTTATATGTCTACTAGACGCAACTTTAAAATTATCCTTCTTCATTGCTTAGTATTTTAAGATTTCAGATATACAAACCCATTTTAACTTTATAAATTCTTACAATTTAATTTGAATAAGCGATTTTACTTTTTGGAAATGCATTTCTTACTAACAGAAGCGCTGCTAATTTTTAGAAAATAGTTTTTTCAATTTCGGAAATTATTTTTAAAAGCTGTTTTCAGGTCAATTTCTCAAATTGAGTGAGGTTTATTTTTGTTGAGTGTATGAGTAAATATCGTTTGACGAATAATCTATATATACTGTCTCGTAATGGCATGAACAACTCACTCAGCTCCGTGTGGGATTTTTATTATTTTATTATTGACTTTAATTAATTGTACGCATAAGGAGATTAAAAGTTCATCAAATCATTCCCCACCCAGTCTCGATGCCATTCTCATCTATTATGGCTTCATTTGATTACGATTAATTTGTGTTGACTGCATATTGCTCTGGGCTGGCCTTGTCAGAGTGCAACTGAATGGCGCTTCAATTATAATTCAATGAGAGAGGACAACATAATTGATATGCGGTTGCCATACACACACACACTCACACACTCACACACACACACACAGCCACACACAGACGCACACACATCAAGTGTCATGTGCAATCATCAATATTGTCGGTTCAGCTAGGCCAAGAGTTAAACTCTTGGCAAAGATGTGGACTTAAGCAGTTTAATGTAATTGGAATTCCAACTGATTTTGAGCAAAACTCAAAGTGAAGTTTATAGATCAGAAGCAGCTAATATTTGTACTTCCAAGAAATTAACAATACATATTCATATGCATATACACACTCAGAAAAGACATCGCCATCAATTTAGTAAATCACCCTAAAAAATATAATAATTTTCACGGAGCAAAACAGATATGCGATTACTATAGCAGCGAAGGGAATTGAATATTATATTTATTTATTATATTATATTATTAATATATTACGTTTTAATTATATTACATTTTTATTATATTATTATAATTATATTATGATTATATTTAATAATCTGCTCTAGCAGTAGCACAAGCTGTACAGTAAAGGCTGCTATGCTCCCGCTCTGCTTCCATCCACTCTGCTTTTGCTACAACTACAGACATCAGAAAGGACTTTGTTGTCGCTGCTGTTGCTATCGCTCTTGCAAATGCCAAGCCAAAGCAGATCGAAAACTGAATGATTTGTTTTTCTGCTTTTGGCGGCACTATTTCTCTGCTAAAGTTCATAGCAGTAGCAAAGGCAGAGCAATATTTTGATAGCAGTTGTTGCCACACATTAGTAAATTGAAACTCTACCTAATAGCATCCCAAAGCAGGTGAAAAAAGTAAATAAATTGAAAAGACTAAAATTATTGAACATACCAAATTCTGTGACTAAAGCTCCATTTAACAATCGGTAGCAGAGTGTAAAAGTACACAAGTAAGTAAATATTGTATTTGTGCATTAATTTATGCACATCATTCAAGTGCGATTCATAATTTGGTTTTAGATTGCATTTTGCATAGCCGTCAGTTAAATTTTTGATAACAATAACAACTCTGCATTATATAAATGCATTTAGCTACATTAAATAGCCATTGGCGCTGTATAAAATCGAGCTGTGAAAAGCCAAATGAAAGTCAGTTACGTGACAAGATGGAAATTGTGTGCACAAGTCATATAATACGTGCATTTAATAGGCAACTTAAAATGGCCAACAGCCACACACACTCACAATCGTCCATTGAAAGACAATGCAGTAATTTTACGCAGTTAAAACGCAAAAGCTCCCAAAAAGCCAAATGCTAAATGCAACTGGCTCGAAATATTAGTGGTAAATGCCAGAATTTAACGGTCAATAAATCGATTTGCTTTTTTTGTGTTTATCTGTTGCCGCCATCTCAGTGCAACGGCCCAAACTGGATCCATGTTCTTAACGGAAGCTACACTCAGAAAAAAATACCATGAGTTTCCGAAATTCGCCATTTGGTACTTAACTTATTATTTAGGAAATATACTTTTGAAAATTAGGGGTTTTGATTTCTTGTTTTAACAATGAGGGTTTGCATATCAACTTTTTAGAAATTAATTTGTTAATAATAGAAAATATTTCTTACCATATTTTTGGGAATGTGGTTTTAAGGCAAGACTTTGTATTTTTTAGAAAAATGATCTCTTACGTTTAGAAATTATTCGCATGAGTAAGCAAATGTCTATTTTTTTCTGAGTGTGGAGCTGAAGCTGGAGCTGGAGCCTTGAAGTTATCGGCACGCATGCACAACAGCTGGCGGCAATTTGGATACGCAGATAAAGCATTTATTGGCCACATAAAACGGGTAAAATTACTTCCCAGTCGCCACTTCCGTTGCCTTCTGTATTCGGGCAACATTCGAATTCACTTTATTGTCCTGTCCTGTCCTGTCCTGTCCTGTCCTATCCTATACTGTCCTCTCCTGCCTGGCTTTTTCCCGGTTTCCCTTCCACTACCCCTGATCCCCAATTGAGCACTGTTCAACTTTGCTTTTATAATTTCCTTTTGTTGTCGCTGGCCCCATTGAATTTCGCGCAAAATCAATTTTCGCAAAAAAAAAACATCTTTAATAATCTTTGCCATATTTTTGCTATTGAATTTACGCGAAATGAGACAAATGGCAGCAAATTAGAGTTGTGCAAAGTAGTTGGCAGAATCCTGAAAGGATATTCATTGTCCCAATTTTTGGTTGCCATTTCCTTACTGAGCAGTAAACGTACCTGAAAATAGCAAGAAATACACAATTTTTAAGTTGGTTTTGAAGTGAATCTGATTTGCTCGCATTTTCTAAATACCACTTAAAAGTTTTAGTTTTATTAAGTATTATACAAATATAATTCAAGTTGAAACTTGTTTTATATTAATGTCTTGTTTTATGTATTTAATGACACTGTGTCGACTTGTACTCAGCTATATTTAACGTATTTTCCAAGTACTCGTATTATAGTAAATTTACCATAATATTATTAACAGTAAATGTTGATCAGCACAACATAATGTTATATTGAGAGTATGCTACGTATAAATAGGGTCTGGTCTTGTGTTTCTCAAGTTCAGCATTTTGAAATGTAAACTGTTAAAATTGCTAAAATGATTTATTAGTTCCAAACTGATAGCTATTGCTTACAGTATTTATTTAGTACTCTTTTCCTCTCATACTTATAGATCTAATTGTGTCTTTATTTAAGACGAGTATTTGCCAAGTGAACCCTTTTATGTTCACTGTTGCTTATTGTAATGTTGTTCTAGTCCTTGTGCCCTGCCATCCATTTTGATTGTCCTTTACAATTTGTCATTTCGGGCAACTTCAAAAGCGCGCTACGGAAACTTTTGTATTGTAAAACGGGGCGGAAAAAAAGTTAAATTAAATAAATTAAAAAATACTTGGTGTGCGACAACAATGCATTTAGGCAAAGAGAAAAATAAAAAGGTGAAGGACCGCGCGCAGAGCAAACAAAAGTTCGCTCAGGCTGCCAGCCAGACGAGGTCGAGACGCGCTGGAAATGTTTAACAAGCATTCGTGTTCGGTGGCAAATTAAAAGCCACCAAAGTTGCCCCCATTAATCATGTGCCACGGAAAAGAAAAATAAAAAAACAGGAAAGATGCTGCAAAAGCAGAGCCTAGACACAAAGTAACAATCCACATACATATATATATATATACCCAATACTATCTGCAAACAGCAAACACAAAGTCTTTGAAAGCACTTTGGAGGTAATTTTTTATGTGTAACTTGTTTCGTTTAGAATATTTCTAGTAAATTCTTAATTTATTTTAAATAATTAAATTTATTTTTTAATTAATTTAATTTATTTCAGAAGTAACAATATGAAATATATCCCATACTGTTTGTGGCAATTAGAAAATCTTCGAAAATCTTTAAAGCTTATAGCGTAAATTCCATTAAATTAGGTTTGGGAAATTCAAAATTTATTTCGACTTTAGATTAAACATTTTTTTTTTTTAAATGTTAATTGAGATATTGATTTTTTTCATTCAATTTGATTTATTTCGCAAGTGACGATGCTCACCACAGCATAGGGTATGTGGATATTTCTTATAGAGTAAATGGTTTAACTTAGAACATGTTTAGTGAGTTATAAATTTATTTCCAATTGACATTAAGAGAATACTTTTCTCCTCTGGTTGATTGACCAGTTTCGTCGTTAGTCTTATTTACCTCTTCGTAATATCTATTCTCCTTTCGTACTTCCCCTGCCCCAAGTTATTATGAAATACAACTTAGCTTGTTCGAAGCACATTTGTGTGAGGCTTTTACGGCTACTAAATCAGATGATATATTTTTAAATTATTATAAAAAAAATTATGCAAATTTTTGTGTATTTTTTCCCTATTAAATGCATTAAATGTTGGACCATTTTTCATTTGAATATCCCCAGATCAATAATGCCTTCATTTTATTTTATATTTTAATTTATTTATTTATTTTGATATAAATATACACACATTTTTTATTTAATTTATTTAATATGTACTAAAATTTAAAAATGTAAAAACAATAAATAAAATAAAGTATACAATAAATCTGACAAATGGCCCAAAACTCAAGATAAATATAAGTCTTACAAAGTAAATAATATAGTTATAATAGGATATAATAGTTCTGCGGATATTAAAATGTAAAGTGGCCCAATCTTTAAGATAAGGAGATGGAAAAAATATAGAAAACAAAACACATATATTATTATTCAATCCAAATTGAGACCCTTGAACAACTGAGCAACTGAAAAGTTTTTCCAGAGTATTATGAAGTGCGCACTTGTCATATGAAACATTGCCACTTAATACTGATTGGAGTTGGTGACCTGGCAACACAAACTGGCAGCAGCAGAACACGATGACGATGACAATTTAAAGCAATTCGCAAGTTTCATTTTTTCAAGTGTGCTCGTTTTGCCAGAGAGAGACAGAGAGAGCGAGAGAGAAAGAGAGAGATATAGAAAAAGACAGAGAGAGAGAGAGAGAGGGAGCGAGGGATGTCCGAAACGCCACAGACAACAAACAATTTAAATTGTGAGGGCGGCCGAAAAAACAACAAGAAAACCGGGCCATGGAATTGCGTTGAAAGGTCCCGAATGCCCCATTTGGTGAGTGCCCTGCGAAAAAGGCCAGCAGAAGGAGCGGAAAGAGGAGAGAGAGGGAGTGAGAGGGAGTGAGAGAGAGTGAGGAGAAAGAGCAGAAAAACAAACAAGAGCAACAACAATGGCAAATAAAAATATGTGACACGAACAGAGCGACAACGACAACGTTCCGGAAAACAAACGGAAATTGTGAAATATACAAATGTTTTCGCCTATCTATAGGTGAACTACATGAAAATGCACCATCCTCCTCGGCCTTAACCCCTCTCCACTCAACGCCCCCTTGCATAAGACAGGCCAAAACAAAGGAACACGAACAACAAAAGCGGCTTACATAATTGTAGTTTTAATAAAAATATATACGGCACGGGGACTGGACAATCGTTACATGTCTTGTTACATTGTGTGGAAAAAATACAAATGAGAACACTTCAGTTGGATATAAACGACTGCATTATACTCTGCTGTTAAGATTATACACACATATTATAAAAATAATTAAAAACTAAAATAAATATAAGCTGATTGAATATAATTAAATAATAATTGAGAAAAATAATAACAAAATATGAATAATAAATAAATGTTTATATTATTATTTGGTGTTAGAAATAATGTTTGAGAATAATATTTATATATATAATAGAATATTAATTAAATTAATAAAGTACTAATAAAAATAATAAAGAAATTTGTTTTATTATTATTATATATATATTGATAAAATCTTTTCTTAACTTTTGGTCGTAAATTTATGGGAAAAATATAATTACGTAAGTTCTTTGAAGCTATATCGTGAAAAGAAACTACAGAATCACTTGCTAGACTTTAAATTTAATTCAATTAAATATTTATTTTAAAATAAGCAAGTTTCGTCGGCTTTCACTTCGAGGTGTGGCATCCCTCAAGTTGAATACATTGTCTTCTAAATTTAAGAATATACAGTTTCTCCTTCGATAGAGTAAGACAAACACAATAGTCAAATGTTTCTTAAATATTATCGAAATTAAAGTATTTAAGTATTTATGTTTTGGGCGTGTCTCAGTCGACTATAAATTGCAGATTGGCAAACGTTGGTCAACAAAAAAAGAGCGGACACAATTCTCCTTGATGACCTGGATGAAAAAATGTTATTCTGGGACAATTTTTCAATCCTTTATTCCCAGTGCTTCCTTCTGTATAAATTAAAATATTTATTGGAAATGGGAATTCCATTGATATGCGCAGCCTTGCAGCAAAGTATAAACAAAGCTGTGCATTTTAATAACAAGATACATCCAAACTGGCGGCTTACTCTTGCTTTTGGGCTAGGAAATTTTAATTTAAAATTACACAGCTGCTCTGTTAGTAAGGCAATTACCACCGTCCGACCGCAAGTGCTGTCGAAAATCATTGCAAAATATTGAAATATGGTGGAATGCAAGTCCAAAGGCGGCTGGCACATGGCCAAAAAAAACGAACAAAGTAAAAAAATATTAGAGGGAAACCACAGAAAAAATGAGGCGGCTGCTGCCAAAAAAAGGAATTGTAATTACGAAATTAAAACTGTGACAGCTGCATGATGGACTTGTCTCAAATAAATGAATGGATGTGGCATAGACGAATTGACAGGCAAGCTGCATGCTACATGCGGCCACACCGATCAGCCTTGAGGCGTGGCGTTCCAACAATGTGGGCCACTTGAGCTGCTGCTGCTGGGATGCGGATACGGATGTTGGCATTGGCAACGCCTGACATGTCCTCTCCGAGGCCGCAGCAAGTTGCAAGTGGGTTGTTGGCAGGTGGCAGGTGGCAGGGCGACTGATGCTTGGGCCTCTTATCGAAATTTGTTGCATTATGCTGGGGCTCGGAGCATTTGTTCAGGCTGCTCGGCAAAATGTCCTTGCACGACTTGATTGTCAACAAAATTATTTTGCTTTTGTTGTTTTTTTTTTCTTTTTTTTTTCTTTTTTTTTTCTTTTTTTTCTTTTTTGTATATTTTTGCTTTGCAGCACTTCAGATTGAAGTGAGTGCAACTGCCGCTGGCAGGCAGGCAAAAGTCCATGAGGCGATAATTAAATTTGTGCATGTGCAACGAGTCAAGAACTTCAAGTTGGACAAGGTTCTTGAAATTTAATTTTATTTTTTTCAAATAAGACAAAGTTTGAAAGCTGTATTTCTTGGTTTATGCTTAAGGAATATTTATGAACACCTTTAGTTTTGTTTAATTTTTTTTGGTAAAATTTGAATTTACATTTTCATATTAAATTCTCCAATCCTTGCCACAAATATTGCTGCAAATTATTTACGTTTTAATTATATTTGCAGCTGAACTATATACTTTCTTTTATTAATTGTATTTCCAAATATTGATATACAAAATTTGTAATTTTATGTAAATTATTTTTAGTTCGTTTTATTAATTAAATTTATGTATGCGCAAAGCAACAAGCTCTTCAAGTTGGGCAAGGTTGTCTAGCAAAAGTGACTTGGAATTCAATTCTTTTTTTTTCAAATTAGACACGAGCAATGCCGCATTGTTAGCATACATTCACAAACGCCACACACACATGCCTAACACACACACCCACACACATGTGAAAACACTTGAAGACGGCCATAAAGATAAATGTTTTATGTACGTGAATTGCGTTGAATAAAAGCGCTCTTTGACTGCTTTATATGCACAGCAGAGAAAGAGATAGGAGCTCTTTGCACAGGCAAACAAACAAACAGAGTGTGTCTGTCTCTCTCTCTCTCTCTCTCTCTCTCTTTCACTCTGTGCTCTTTCTACCTTTGGGTACGAATTATGCTAGACAGCACTTGCTTGCATTAGCCACATTACTCATACGCCTCATTCGCCCCGCTTCATTTAAGCAAATTCACGGGCACATTCAAGCTTAATTGTTTTCTTAAATTAAGCCAAACAAAAACAGGTGCGCGAAACGTGCTTCGACCCAAGGAAAATTATCTTCATTTGCAGCCAGACACTGAGTAAAGTGAAGCTCAGATCTTAATGCAATTACTCAATTTCAGTATACTGCTGTTAATTTGCGACTTTCATACATCCATACTTATATATCATATGTCATACATATAGTTATTTTATTTATTTTACACTGAAACAAGTTTATTTCATTATTATCTTTTCTTCCTTTCTTATTCTCCAGAAATAAGTCTCTTAATAATAGAAAATATTTCTAAGAACTAGAAATGCAATCCCCTCTGAAATTGAGAAACTAGTTGTGAAATTTGCTCTCTCGACTATTATTAAGAATAATAAGAGCAAGAAAAACATATGAGAATTGAATATAAACAAAAAGCATTCTGGTTATCAGACTCATTTTTTCTAAATTAATATAAAAATTGAACCTGCAATTAAGAAAAAGTAAATTCACTTTTTTATTAATCCACAAAAGAATGGTTATTTTCTAAAATATAGAGCGATGTTTTTCTGAGTGTATGCTGCCTTACAGTACATATATTTGTTGGTATTGTTTTAATTTATTATGGCCCGCTTGCGCTTGACGCTGGCATACGCTAAAAATAAAGCGGCCGATCATAAATTTGCTTTAATAACATACTCAAATATAGATACTATCTATGTGCAATATTCATAAGGCTGTGCGAATATATATGCATATATGTGTTTTTGGTATGTCCTTCCGCCCTCTTCTCCATCTCTCTCTCCCGGTTGAGAGCAGTGTCTGCTGTTTTGACAGCTCTGTTGATTTATGGGCTTTACTAAACTGTCTGCGGCGAAACATCTTTGAGTCGTTATATTTTTTCAAGCATTTCTCACGTGCTACTCGAAATGGTCTTTGCGAAATTTCATTCAATTTTTGTATTTTCTTTATATTACGACACATGACAAAACTAAGCATCATGACATGCTTTTGGAAGACTATGAATTTAAAGCTAATTATGATAATATTCTAATTTCAGCATTAAAACTTGAAACTTAATCCGAACTTAGCTTATGCTAATGTAGTATTTCATTTTTATTGCATACTTTGGGGAGTTGTCAATAATTTTGTGTTTCCAAAATATTTCCCATTTATTTCCGTTAATATTTCCCTTTGAAAATGTTCTTACTTGTGACAAAACTAACTCAAAGCTTTAACTTTAGGACACATTTGCTGCTGCTTTCACTTAAAGCAATTACATTGGACAACTTCAGGGCTTTTATATGCGCTATTAGGGCGACTGTTTGCACTCAGAAAAAATTCAACGTTGGAGCTTAAGATTATTCAAAAGGTAATTTTCTCAAATTTAAAGTTACAGCTTTGTAAAAACCAGAGTTTGAATTTCTAGATTTCAGGAAGGTTTCACATTTACACAAAAATTTTACATAGTTTATAAAATTCATAGCTTAATTTGAAAAAATGGTTTTATGGAAATGATTTTTTCCAAAAATGTGATTGTGAATTTCAGGTTTTTAGAAAATATATCTAAGAAATAGAAAAAATAATCATATTTTTGGGATTGTCGATTCAAGTCAAAACTTTCTATTACTTAAATTTAAGGTGTTTTTTTTTGTGAGTGTATATAGTCCCAGTCCGTCAGTATTCATACGTATGATAATCTGGGTGTGTGTGTGTGTGTGGGTGTGTGTTATTAATGAAACTGTCTGTCTGGCGCAGATTGCTGACTGACTTAGCGGACTTGTCTTGCCAACTCTCTCTGGATTTGACGGGGGATTTACTCCAATATAGTGTTTGTTGTCAAAGAAAATATTTATTATGGCTGCTGCTTTCAGAGCCTGACAAGTATTCTAGATTATTATTATTATTATTATTCTCTTTTCTTGGTCAGTAGGCAAATAGGAAAATGAAAATGATTTTCTATTTCTATTTCCAGTGCATTGGAAGCATGCATGTGTATTGAAAGGACGCTCAAATGCTGCGCATTATTAATATCGATTTTAGGGGGCGTGTCTCCCACTTGTAGTAGTTGCCTAGTTGGGCACTAGTCTTATTCCCACACCCACACACACACACACACATATATATGTATGAGTCGTCTGTTTCCATGCGTCTGATAAAAAGAACAATAGCTGCCATTATTATGATTATTATACCCTAAAGTAATTCAAGTGGGGTAAAAGGGGTATATTGAAATGGTGGAAAAATCTGTGAGTGACAAAAAGAAGCAACTCTAACAATATATATATAGATATTTTTTTTTTGTTTCATACAAGAAACATAGAAGAAGCTGTTAAGCCGATCTCTGGCAACCCTGCTGAGAGCAAGTAATCGAACGAGTAAAGATTGCAGTAGAGTAGCTATATCAGTAAATTATCGATATTCTTGGGAATATTGAACACATTCCGCAGGCACATCCATTTGCTATCAAGGTAACTCGTAGTCGAGCTCTCTCGACAATAACTTTCAGATTTGTGTTCGTTTTTTCATCTTGCTTTGCCATCGAACAAATAAAAGCAAGCCGCATTTGAATGCTTGGTTCTAAAAACAATAATAACAATTATTAAAGTTATAATGATAAGACTGATTATAATAATAACAATGATATTCATTATATTAACAATATAATAATAATAATGTCAATAATAACAATAATAATAATAATTTTGGGGCATGAAAAATGCATATATTCAGAAAATAAAAATAAAGAGCAAGCTGGGTCGGGTCACACACAAATAATAATAATACTATTAATAATAATAATAATAATAATATGCGCTGATGCTGTTTTTAACTTTGGAACTTAAGCTTCACATTTTCATAAACATAAAGGAAAAGAAGAAGAAGAAGCTTCGCAGCAAATAAAGCGCAATTGTCAAGTTGTTCTTTTGATGAATTTGAAAAGCAGCAGCGCTTAGGAGGAAAATGAAAGACGTGACTTTGGCTCAGACTGTGTTCATAAGCAAAGATAAATTGATTTTTTTCTTCATTTCTGTTTTTTGTTGAGTTGAAAAGAAATACACGTTGCAAAGAAATGTGGCACATACCCGCAGCACAAGCTACACTCAGCAGCAGCAGTTGCAGTTGGCCCGGATAAGTAGACCACTTTAAAATGCAGCCAAGCAGCATCTGTGCCACAATTCCTGCCTCAAGTCGCACTTAAAGTTTGCTGCCGCAGCTGCTTTGTTCAGCCAAATTTGATTGACGTGACGCTTGCAACGTGTTGTGGCAAGTCAACCAAAGGCGATAATTAGTTCAATCATTTTTCAAGTGTTGCATTTCAAGTCGTCTCACACTTTAAGTACTTCACTTAACAACGCCTACGAACAAGAACACGCCACAAAAGCGCTTTATAATTAGCCTCTAAATGACTACCATTACATACACTCAGAAAAAATATCGCACTGAAATACGTAAAGTTTTTCTTGATTTTCGAAATAATTTCTGAGTATTAGGCACTAATTTCTAAAATGCAGAGAGGCTTGCCCCAAATCCACAATCCGAATCGATTTTTTCTATTTTATAGAAATATTTTCTAATATTAAAAAATACATATCTAAAGAGGAGCAATGCGAACTATATTTTTTACATCACCCCGGAAACTAGACATTTATTTGCTAGAATTTAGGGATGTATAAATTCGAAAGTGAAATATTCAGCAGCTATTTTAAACAAGAACCAGCTAAATTAATTAATTAATAATAATAATTAATATTTAACTAATTAAAATGACAAAGACCCACCTGAAGCCTGAACTCTTAACCAAGTAATATAAATAATAATTAATTATTTACACGCTATAAATATTTTATTTGAAGTCAAAAGTCATCTTTATTGCCTAATTGTTATATTGAAATATAAAAAGTTTCTCATTTTCAATAGATATAATTGAATAACAAATAATCATAATTAATTGACTATTAGTTTAATTATTTAAATAAATGAATAAACTATTCATCATATTTACATTTCGAGCTCTTCAAACATATAAATAATAAATGATAATAATGAATATACGACTAGTTAATAAATTTATTATACTATTAGTTAATATAATAAGGTAAATCATTTAACCATTTTAGTTATATTTAACTACAAAAAGCTGTTCATTTTCCATGGGCTTTTCCCATTAAATTCCAAGGACTCCGTGTCACTTGATGTGCTTTAAATAATCTTGGAATGTAGCTGAAACAATATCCACTTCAAGCCGAGACATAAGGTAAGCTGATTATGTAACAAATACAAGTACACTCATTTGTGTGTATGTGTGTGTTTGCGACTGGTGTGTGTGTGTGTGTGTACATTTACACACAGCACACATAGCACATGCTGACGCCAGTTTGTTTTGTAACTTTTTAACAGCTCTTTTTCAACAGTTTTTATTAGTGATTTCCGTTGAAAACAAGCTAAATTATGCGTATTCATTTTCTTCTGCTTTTTTTTGGATACTGTCATTTGGCTTTGTTTGCGACAGCTCCACCTGGCGACACTTTTCGTTAACTTTGTCTCAACTGGAAAATAAATCGAAGAAACTCTACATTTCTCATACTAAAGGAAACTGGTCCCAAGAATTTATCTGTGTCCATATGTACAGACAATAGATTTTAAATATTGTACAATTTTAGTATTAATCTAGACGCGGCTTTTAGAATTTCAGAAGAGATATTCAGGGATTGGATTTCCACTTTTCAGAAATCAGTTTTTTAACAATAGAAAATATTTCAAATAAAATAAAAATAATTATATTCTAAAACAATTTCTGCGGTTATTTCATATTTCGAGGTCTTAACGATAAAAATAATAGCTTACTTACATATGGTAGTAGACTTTCCCAATAAAGCGTACAAATTTACTTAAACGGCAATTTTGTATTTATTTGACGTGTGTTGTCTATCAAACAAGGGTTCGAGTTGCAGCAAATACAACAGAGAATGCGAAGAGACGAAGCTCCATTCAGCTGCTCATTGATAAGGCACATGGTCCACAAACAAGGGCTAATGTGGGCCAAAACCCAATGAGAGAGAAGAGAGATAAGACAAAGGCAGCATGGATTGAATTGATTGTCCGAAATGTGCACGAAATGTGCCTGGGAAACAGAAACTGGCCAATTGAATAATGCAAATAATGCACGTGTGCAGGGACCAATACCAGAAAGACCTTTATCAATATCGATTGCTATGGCTCATAAAATGACAAAGGGACGACCTACACTCAGAAAAAATTCGCCAAGAATAATGAACCTTATTATTAAAAATTTTAAATTTAAAATTTAACTCGAAGATTAGCTTTCTTGTTGCTTATATTATTAATATAACATTAGTATTTTCAAACAATAAATTTAATAAATAAGAAAAAATCGCTTTTGTGTAATTGCTAATTTGTAAATTTTGAAATTATTTTATTTTGAAACTTCTCATTTTTATTTGGAAAGTCTGAAAACACGAAACTCTAGCTTCAGGACGAGTGTATAGGCTGCAATTCAGTGTGCAATAAAGTTGGGCGATGAACACAAAGGGACTATGATATATATATATGTATATATATATATATATATATATATTCTATATAAATATGTGTATATAAATTATTCATTTGTGTTCATTGAACGCATGCGATAAATGTAATTCTTATTGTCGCACGTAGACTTTCGACAACCAAATGAATATCGAATGGAGCCCAGAAATAAAAAAAAAAACAGACTCAATCGAAAGTCGGCTTGTCAACAGCTCAACAAATCAATCATACGCAGCGTGGTGCGTGCCTTGCTCACACTCAACACACACGCACACACGCACACACAAACACGCACTTGAACACTCCTGACACTTGGATTTATAAATAATTTAGAGCCAGTCATTGCTACACACAAAATATAGATTGCGTATACAGTTGCGGCCAAAATAATAGTTGCTGCTGTTTTCTAAAATTATAGCTCCGCTCATAATCCCTTAGGTTCCATGGTTTATTATACTTTTCGATATGAAACAATATTTTTTATTTCGCCTATTCCCAATTTCCACTTTTAAGCGACTCTAAATAAATAAATTTGTTTGTTAATAGTTATCAATGTTTAAATTTGATTCTGATTAAAGCTTGCTCTCTATTCAAATATGCATTATATTTTAATGATATTTAAAGTATTTTTTTTTGTAACATTTCCCTAAACATTTTACTTCGACCTCAGCTGTATATATATATATATATATATTTCTGTATATTCTAATTTTCATAGCTAGCGATTTGAGGTGTGTCATTATTGAATTATTTAAGTGCCACCCAAACACAAATATTGGGCAGCAAATTGTTGCAAGTGGCGCGGGGCAGAATTGCTGCCCACTTGATGGCGGCATCTGCCCCAATCTCAGCTACAGAAAGTGGACACAAGTTGAGAGAAAGTTTTGTAAACTTCATTAATTGAAATGAGCTTGAAACTTGAAATCTACTGAAAATGATTCTGAATGCGACGATGCATGCAAATTAACTGAAACTGGACAAAGTTGACAGCCAAGTTCATCACTAGGATTAGCAATATTTTATATAAATACAGTGGCGACAAAAAGAATAGCAACAATCAGACATTTTCTCTTACAAATGAAAAAATGTTCATAAAATTTAATTTTTTTTTTCAATTAAATTTAAATGATCTGAAAACGCTGAATAAAATTATTTATACATCTTTCTAACTTATTTTTAAGTGTTTTCCACTTCTAAAATCCTATTCATAGGTTTATGCATTTTTAAAATATATAACAAGAGAAAGCTATTTTAATTTATTTTTAATAATAATTAATTAATTAATTTGGAAAAGTTAAATACAATAAAAATTAAATGTTAATGTCTGCTTAACTTGGTTATTTGCTGGGGGTTTTCGATTGTCACTTATACAAATGTATTAATAATAATGGATTAGTTTTTCGATTATTTTTGTATCATCTCCATTATTTTTTTACTTGTTAAATCACTTATTTTAGTCAATTGTAAGATTGTCAATTTCCGTTTTAAATATTTCTTTAACTAGTTTCTGTCAATGAACACAAATTAAGTGCTGTGTAATTTAGTTTAAGTCACTTAGTGTTTCTGTTTTTAATTATTTCTTTAACTTGTTTATTGTAATTTCCCACTTAAGTGATTTCAGTCACTTATTTTATTTGTAACATTTTTATTTGCATTTATTAAGTTATATGTTGGAAATAATTGAATTGGCCTATGTAAGCCGCAGCTTGTCTTGCATACCTGTTTCGTAGTCTTATTCTATTGTTGCCTACGAGCAATGCAAGGTATTTGATGCCATTTAAATTGAAATGAATTGCAATTGTTTCCACTTGATATTCATTTGTATCCATTTCAGCATCATGCATTATATTTAAAATATACATATGTCATTGGTCTGTTCCAATTTTAAATTTATCGTTTAACAAATTGTTTCCACTTGACTGAGTCATGTATTGCATTACACTCAATTTTTCACACACATTTATCTGTTCCCATTTTACATTTAATACCCTTAACTTAAGGAATGTGTTTCCACATGACTGCATCATGCTTCACCCTGTTAACACTATAACTGTTCCCACAATGTCATTGCAGCTGCTGGTGCAGTTTGGTGATCAGATGTCGTTACTCACCTGAGATTCTCGATGCGTGGCCTGCGGCACTGCGGTCGGTTCCGTCGATGGCTGCGATCCTTTTTACAGCGGCAGTCGCAGTGCATGACGCACAGTGCGATCGACGAGATGACCGTTATCACAAAGGGTACGACGAAGAAATTAATTATTAGCGCCACCTGATCGTCATGATTGTACGTGGTGAGCACAACCGTTTTATTCTTGCGCGAATAAAAGCACGGATAGATGGCGCCCTCGATGCCATAATAGCCATTGAACTTCTTGCAAGTCACCGTCGGCGGATAGCCACAACCCTTAATGTTCACTAACAGTGTCGCTTCGCTCGACTGTTCCAACTCCGACGTATAATTACTGTAATCGGTCATATTGAGCGGTATCGTTATATTCTCCTCAATGAACGTAACATAAATGTGCACACAACGATACAGATCCGAGGTGCAGCCCTCGCGACATGAACTCCACGAACAGTTGAAGATTCCGACGAGATCTTCGCGTCGCGTCGTCGTGCACAGTGTCGGCCGATCAATGAAATCGTGACTCAGCGTCGATATCGCCGGATCCACATAGAGGGGGACCAGAAATAACAGTGAGGCGCCCGCTGTTACCGAGAGGAAGGCAAACGTCGACGTCGAATAGAAGCGAACACGTTCGCGCCACGAACGAAACCGACGATTGCCATTTTTCTTTTTTGGTGCCAGTTCACGGATTTTACGTAATCGCTGTTGCTCCTCTGTCAGTGGCTGCTGTTGCTGCTGTTGCTGCTGCTGCTGCTGCTCGAGTAGCAATTCGGAACTGCCACTCCTCATATTATTGTCAATGCACAAAACAGCGACAAACAGCAACTGTTAGTGCTGCTGACGCTGCTGCTGACGTTGCTGCTGACGTTGCTGTTGTTGTTTTTGCTGTTAATGCTGACGTTGATGTTGTTGTTACTGCTCTTATTACTGTTAAAGTCGACGTCGGCGTTGACAAAGCAGCAGCTGCTGTTATTGGTTTTGTTACTGCTGTTAACGTTGCTGGTGCTGTTATTGTTGTGCTTGCTGTTAACGTTGCATTTGCAGCTACGTTGCTGTTGCTGTTAATGCTGGCGTCGTCGTCGGCAACAGACGGCGAGCACTGTTATTACTTTGGCAGCCACTGTTGTTGTTCCTGTTGACGTTGGCAGCAGCAGTTTTATTGTTTTTGCTGCTTCTGTTGTAGCTGTTGCTGTTGTTATTGCTGTTAACGTCGGCGTCGACAGCAGCAGCTGTTACTACTTTTGCTGCTGCTGTCAACGTTGCTGCTGCTGTTATTGTTGTTGTTGTTAATGTCGACGTCGTCGCCAGCAGCTGTTATTGTTTTTGCTTTTGCTCCTGCTGCTGGTGCTGCTACCGTTAATGCCTTTGCTTCTTCTGTTGTTGTTACTGTCACGTCGACGCCGACAGCAGCCAAAGCCTGCGGCTTCTCTGCCGAAGCGAGAGTTGAGCCGAAGTAAAATCGCTGTCGTCGTCGTTGCCAAATTGAGCGAGCGTCTAACGAAAGAGCAGCGAATAACGGGAGAGAGCGAATGCAGAGAGCGCAAAAACGTCGACGTTGTGAAGCGGCGTCGCTGCGACGACACAAGAGCTTTTGCTGCTGTTGTTGTTGTTGTTTAAGGTTATGTTAGACACGCGTCGACGCAGAAGAGGAGACCGCATAAACAGCTGTTTAACACCGATAGAGCAGCGCACAGAGAGAACACTTCACCGAGACAGATATAGAGAGAGCAGTTGACAGAGTGCGCAGTTAACAGAGAGCGTGTTTTTAACAGCGAGCATTTAACAGATAAGGATAACGCGCCCGAAGCATTAAAAGTGAGAGTGACAGACAGAGAGAGAGATCAAGAGAGAGAGAGAGAGAGAGAGAGAGCGATAGAGACAGAGAGATAGCCTGTTAGTCAGTCAGAGGGAGAGAGAAAGACGCTCGCCAGCGTCGTCTTCATTTGCATTAAATGAGGCGATTTTTATTTTCGACTTTGTTTTTGCAATTTATTTTTCATTTAATTTTTAATTCAATTTAAGTTTTAATTTTTAATTTTCACTCGTCTTCATTTGCATTAAATGGGGCCATATCTGTAGTTTATTTTGTAATTCATTTTTAAATTGTATTCGTCTTCATGTGCATCATTTTTAATTTTATTTTTATTTAATTTTTAACTTTCATTCGTCTTCATTTGTATGAAATGAGATTTTTTTTTATATTTAAATATATTTTATTGTAATTAATTTTCATTTAATTTAATTTGTAATTTTTAATTTATTAACACTGGCATTATTCATTTTATACTTTTGCGCACTAGTTTATTTTTAAATTTTATTTTCTATTCTTCGCTTTTCTTTTCTCTTTCGTTATTAATTCGATGTTGTTGTTTTTGTTTTTAACTGTATCACTGTGCAGGAAGAAGAAGTGGCAAAAGCGGAGCAACAATGTTAAGGGCAGGCAGCAAAAAATGAAAAAATGCGCTTTTGCGTGGGCGCCGCATTTTACAGCTGTTGATGTAGGTTAGTTTGACACGCGAGAGAGAGAGAAGGGGAGAGAACGAGAAAGAGAGCAGCGAGTAGAGATAAAAGTGTAACGAATGCAGCGCTGCTCTGCTTTCAACGCTGACTGCGACGCCAAAGTCGTTTTTTCTTCTTTTTTTTAGTTTGTCGCCCTAGTGACTGCTGTAATCTTTTTCATTTTTTTCGTAGCTGCTGCTTGTGGGTGGAATTATTTATGCTACAGAATGTTGTTGTTGTTGCTGTTGTCATAGTTGTTTTTGTTGTTGCCCCTTCTGTCAGTCAAAGGCATTATATGATTATTTCTCAATGTATTTGCATTTTTGCGCAGCTCACTCAACAAACAAATAAGAAGTAAGAAGAATAAAAGAAGAACAAATCAAATACGAGATATGCATGATTTATTACAGTGAAACACAATCTGCTCAATGTGTGGTCAACCAGTGTTGCCGCATACTCTGAAATACTGTTAGGGCTGGACCAACGATTACTTAAACTCTATTTCGTAAAACTAAGGCAAGAACCAATTTTAAATAACTAATTTTAATACCTTTCTTATATAATATATATTAAATATAATGTATTAAATATGAAAACAATATCATACAAAATAAGTATTATATTTCGATGTATTTCTAAATTCCAACTAGAACCACTTTTTTTGAATACTTTAAGATGTCTGTAAAAATGTTTAAATTAATTAGCAAAATCCATTAAAACGTTTAAGGTTCAATTATTTATTATTTTTATTTAATATTTAATTATATTTATTAAAATAAATGAAAATCAAATGTGTATCTTTGAACCACTGAAATTATAGAGCAATAATTAAATTATGTTTCAAATGCTTTAAAAACCCTTTTAAAATAATTAAAGCTCAATTATTTTTAATATTCATTAAAAAGAAATTAATATGAAATAGCTATAAATATGATTCGAACCACTGTAATATAATATAAACCACAAATACATAAAAAAATATAAATATATAGTTTGAACCACTGTTTAAAGCTTAAGTTGAACTTGAATTTGAATTGATGACAAAATGTATGTCAAATATAAAGTAAAATGAATAAAAATAAAATAATAAAATAAAGTATATAAATAAGATAATACAAATAATAAACATAAATCGTAGATAAATAATAATATGCCTCAACCCACTGTAATTGGTATGCTAATGTGCTGCCTACTGTTGCTACGCTTGTTGTTGTTGTTGTGGTTGCTGGTGTTGCAAGTACTCGTAGTAACAGCAATTTTTTATGCCCCCAGCCAGGACATTTGTTGTTGCTGTTCCTATTCCTATATTCCATATCCTATGCTATTCATTTCAGTTCTGTTCCTTTCGAGTCTTTTCCATGACGCTCATTATTTACCTACATATTCTATTTGAGGCAGTTCTTGTTGTTGTTGTTGTTGTTGTAACTTTGCGTGACTCTAAACACTGGTCACTTTGGACATTAGCAACACAGTTTTTTTGTTGTTGTTATTTTTCTTCGCTTTTTTCGCTTTTCTTTTTCTTTTTTTGCGGGAGTTGAACGCATTTCAAACACACACACACACACACAAGCATACGCATACACACACATACACACACACCCACATACACCCAGAGCGTGCACGTGTTTGGCCTGTGTGTGTGTGGGTGTGTAGGTGTGTGTGTGTGTATTTTGGATGATTTCATTCATGTATGTTTCATTCCTTTAAATGCGAAAAACTAAAACTGTTCACACACGGCGTATGAGTAATATTTGATGACAAAACCAGTCTTGCAAAACTTTCTTTTACTTTCTCTCGATAAGAAACGAAATGGAGAAAAATAGTGAAAGAATAGAAATTTGAAGTCAATTTCATTGACAAAAAACTCAATAGGAAAAGTAACAAATAAACAAATAATTAATACTTAATGAACAAAATACATAAATGTAAAACATAAGAAAATAAAATTGTTTTTGATAAATTTGAAATTAAACAAATTGAAATTGTTTTGATAAACGAAGCATGTCTTTTTAGAATCTCAGTGAATTAAAGCTTAGGCTTAAATTCATACAGTTGTGCTCAAAATTATAGCACCACACGCACTGGAAACGTTTTCGAAGCTATCTCTTATTAAATTTTTTTAGGGAATATTTAGGAATATGTTTTTAGAAGCGTAAGAAGACTCTTACAAAGTGATAAAGTGGAAAACCCTTATTTTATCAGGCGCTTTCAATTTATTTAAATTGAATAAATGTCAAAATTAAGAAATTAAATGATATGAAGAAAATGTGCGAAACAAATAAAAGCAGCATTTCTTAAGTGCGCACTTAAATTAAGTGCAATAAATACAATAAGTAAATAGAAATAAATAAACTATTTCTATAACTTGTATTAGTATATTTATATCTAAATTCAAAATCAACCCTTGGCAAAAATGCATAGGTCAATTGCATAGTGATGCAATTTGTTTCACTACTTTTTTTGGCACCTTCTGCTTGTCATTTAAAAAATGATTTATATATATCTTGGGAAGAAAAAAGAAACATTTGAAATGTTGCTTAACAAATATGATTTGTTTGTTCAGATTCAGATTCAGATGAAATAATTTCAAAGTGTTGCTATTATTTTATTCGCAGCTGTAAATGAAAAGATACTCAACACTTTTGCTCTCTTTCTCGCTTTCTGGATGTTCTAACTCTAAATATTTGGCATACTTAAAAGTTAACAGTTAACAATATATATTTATTATCGTATATATAATTGATATATATTTTGTTTTTCACAGAGATACGCCACGCCACGCCTATCAGCACTGCCAAAAAAACACTTAGAAAAACAATTAGGAAAAAAGACACACATTTTCTATATGTGTAGACAAAAAAAAGGACCTGTGGGAAAATTGGAAAAATAGAAAAATAAAACTAACTTTTTACAGTTGACACGAGGCTGCCCCGCACATTGTTGTTGCAACACGCACCCCCGCCAACAAATATGTTGCTGCTGCAATTTATCTATATATATTTTTTGTGTTGCACCTTCACTTGGAATTATTATTTATTTGATTTATTTGTTGTTATTTTTGATTTTGTGGCGATTACAGCAGCAGCAGGATAATTTTGCTGGCTGGTCTTTTGCACACACGCACACGCACACAAAGGCATAGACAAACACTCTCACTCGCACACACACGCACTCACACACGCACGCACACACTAAACACAACACAACACAACAACAACAATCGAGAGTCGAGAAGCGCGACACGCTGTGGCCCTGACGTGCCTCTCGGAGTGTTTGTCCAAAACTGACTCCAACCAGCCAACTGTCGCTGCTGCTCCTGTTTGTGTTTCTGTTTGTGTTTGTGTTTGTGAGTGTATATGTGTGTATATGTATGTGTGTGGGTGGCTGCCTGCCGCCGACTGCGCAGCACTGGCATCGTCGCCGACGCTGGCTGCGCTGCAAACAGTGAGCACTTTTCGCATATGCGCATTAACAGTGGCTGCAAAAAAACAAAAAAAATTCAAAAAAAAATTTGCACTCGCTAGCTTAGCTTTGCACTGCTTGGTCTGGCCTTATGCTCTCGTCGTTTAGTTCGAAGCGCTCTGCTTGCAATAGCTGAGACAACAACCAATGTGCAGCTCATTGCGAGCAGTGCTGCTCATTTAGCATTAAATATATAAATATATTTTATTATTATGTCATGTTAATACTGAATGAAATAAATATAAAATTAATATGAATATTAAATTAACATGTATAACAGCTGGGACAACAACCAGTGTGCAGCTGCTCATTTAAAAGTAAATATATACATTTTATTATTATTATTATGTCGTCATATTATTAATGCATTAAATAAATATAAAATTAATATGAATATTGAATGAAAATATATAATATATTCATTAAGCCTTACATATATAAATATAAAAAATATATATTAAAATAAAATGTATAATAAATTAAAATATATTCTTGATCGTGTATAAATAAAAAAGTATTAATTTAAAAGCCAAACCAAGATCGAAATGGCACTGCTTGCTATGCTTGATTACAGTTGCTGGCAGCCATTGCTGTGCTTGCTTGGCAAAGCTCACATTAGCTGGGACAACAACTAATATTCATCGGCAGCAGTGCTGCTCGTTTAGCCTTAACTTACAGTTGCGAAAAATATAATTTAGTAAACCCCAAAAAAAATAATACGGAAATAATTTTATTAATTTTTGAAACGTATAAAACATTAATTTGACAAGGTTCGAATAATAGTGGGAAATTAAATGCTGTAATAATTAACAAATAATATATTACACAAAACGTTGCACATTCAAACCAGAGATGTCTCCTTGCACCTTGTTCTGCTAAACTCGAATTTTGTTTACCCAAGATTTGGAAATCCCAACAATGTCCAGGTGGGCACGGAACCAGCAGCTTTTTGCTCATGCTGAGCTTGCCCTCCAAACAGTGCTGGAGTTGGCAAGGAACACTGTGTTTCTGGTGATTTATTCCTTCTTTAACCCCAACTCGGATAATTTTATATTACCTTATGCCCATCTCTTGAGCGCACAAGCTCACCCTCTCTTGTTGGCATCTCCATTTGTCGATATTATTCAAATAAATAAATAAATACTAATTAGTTTGCCAGCCCTGCCAAACTGGTTTTAATCGATAGGTACTCAAATGCAACCATTTTTCAATGTGGAAAATTCTAATAAGAAGAAAGATTACGCAGCAAAAAATGTAAGTAATGTATTAATTAATTAATTAAGTATTTCCAGAGTATTTGGCTGACGAAAAAATGATAACAAATGAATGTAAGAAGAATTACATTTATTTACTGCCATTTTCGCCAAATCGTACTGCACGCAATATACATACAAAAAGATATATACATTAAAGCCGAAAACCGACCTTGCATTACTATAAATATATATTAATAATATATATACAATATTGCTCGATCTGACACATTTTCTGGGCAAATCCTCGATCCTTCAGCCCACTGCCTTTGTTCGTTTTTCACTAATATATATATAATATATATTATATATATATATATATATATGTAATAAATACATATTTAATATAAGTCGATGCGATGCACGCGTTGCACATAGCTATCCGCACTCAGTGCCGCAATCTAATTTACGTACGGCATACAAGGTCTGCCGAATAAGTAATGAGACTAAGTCCATAAAATACGTATATTTAAAAATTATTATTATTTAAACTTCGGTCGGTTAATCTCCCATCCCTCCTTTATAGATACATGTGCTCGCGACTTTCGTACGTTCGATTGTTCTCCAGCTGTGTTGTGTTTTCGACAACTTGTTTGTAAGGCGTGGCACGAATATGGAACGACGTAATATTGAACAGCGGTTAAACTCGGTACGGTAAATTGGTCAAAGTGTTCGGTGATGAAGCCGTGAGTCGTGCTCAGGTGTTTCGATGGCATAAAGATTTTAAAAATGGTCGTGAGAGCGTCGGGGATGAACCGCGAAGTGGGAGGCCGGTTGAAGCTCGAACTGACAACAATGTTCAGCGTGTGCGCACTCTCGTGCATCAAGATCGGCGGCTAACCATTCGAATGTTGGCTGATGAACTTAATTTGAAACGAGAAACCGTCAGAAAAATTTTAACTGATGATTTGTCCATGAAAAAGCTGTGTGCAAAGACGCTCCATGCCATCGTGCCTTCAGTGTGTCGCAGTTTTTGACCTCTAAAAACATCGCAGTGTTGCTGCAAGCGCCCTATTCGCCGGATATGTCACCCTGTGACTTCTTCTTGTTCCCCCAAACAAAATTGGCCGTGAAAGGAACGCATTTTGAGTCCATAACTGACATCCAGACCGCCGTGACGAGGGTACTAAAGGACATTCCAGTCGAAGCCTTCCAGCTGGAGAACTATCGATCGTACGAAAGTCGCGAGGACATGTATCGATAGAGAAGGGATGGGAGATTAACCGACTGAAGTTTAAATAATAATAATTTTTAAATATACGTATTTTATGGACTTAGTCTCATTACTTATTGGGCAGACCTCGTATAAACTAACCTGAGCTACTAGTTCCATTGGAGAAAACATAGGACTTCGACTCGCTGTATCATTTTACACTTCGATATATAGCCACACATAATAATTCATCTCTTTTTGGAAATCTGAATAATTTTTTGCTTACAAATTTACCATTTTCGTGGGAGGCATGTTTCCGCAGGATTTATTCAATTCCATATCGATCTGTAAAATATAGAGAAGACGATTCAGCTAATTAATCTTTGCGTAAATATACCAAGAAAATAGTTTCATACATTTCTTTTTAATTCTGCCACGTTGTCGTTGAGATCAGTTAATTGAAGAAATTTCTCTCTTCGGAAGTTACAAAGATAATAAACATGTGGTTAGAGACCCAAGAATATAAACCATATAAAAAAAAAAAACAAAATGCATAACATTTAAAGTCTAAAGATAAATATTTCAAGAAATTGAAGTCGTCGTCAGATTCAGAATTTGTGGTGCGAAATTATATAGATCAATTAGTTACGCCCACTTAAGAAGCAATCTAGGCAGTAGACTCCAGTATAGCGACGAAGAGCAAAAAGTAAGAATCTCTTCCGCACAAGATCCCTATTCCAGAACTGGACGTACAAGAGGAATGAAAAGTATCTTGGTCGTATAGGGCTCATCATCCTTTGACCAATACTTAATAGAACCAAGGAGTTGAAAGGCTTTGTTTACAGTGAATCTAGTATGATTATCAAGTGGCATCCCATCGAGCGCGTAACTAACAACATGAGCAGAGATACGATAAAATGACATGACCCTACACTTAGAGCAGTTCAAATGGAGCAAATTCACTTTACACCAAAACAAAAATAAAAGTAAGTCCGCCTGCAATAAGCACTGTGAGGTCAAATCTTTACACATCAGGCACAACTTGACGTCATCAGCATACATTAGAATACGTTAGAATACAATATTACATAAGGCAGTTCATTAATAAATAGCCCCTGTTCTGTTATATCAGAGTAACTCAGAATTCCAGGTAAGAAGGTTGGTAGGAAATCCTCTAAAGTTTAGTTTATGAAGCAGGAGGCAATGGTTGACAGAATCAAAGGTTCTTGTTCTGAAATTCTTTGATCACAAGGGAAGTAAATTCAACCTACATTTCACGAAACCATGCTGGAAATGTGAAATAATAGACCTACATAAGTGTTGCAGTTGAGTTGCTACTATTTTCTCAAAAGCCTTAGGCATTGCGGACAATTTGGAAATACCCCTGTAGTTTTTTATATCAGAATTTGAACCATTTCTATGCAGAGGAATTTTAATCCCTCATCTGGAACAACATGGACGCCTTGTCCTGACTGAAGTGTTTTGTCAACCACGACTCAGAGAGAGTTTTTAGAGGGCTCTTTTGGGATATCATTGTGTGAAATCAATGCTATCCCGAATTCGTTATATAAGATGCTTGATCTGATTTTTGTCACGGTTCCCTCCTTCTTTTCAGCCTCCCGTTGTGAGCCCATATCCTATCCTGAAGATTCCTATCACCCAACGTTGGAGGTGTTGGTTGATTTGTAAATGTGCTGATTGTTGCTGATGTTGCAATCGAAGTCTTTTATAATACGTTGGACGGTTTATTTGACTTGTGTGTTCGTGAGCCATATAGCCATGTAGTACCAAGCCTTTGTGGCTTACCCGGGAGCGGGAGCTGATCAGGTTAAAGAATAGAAAGTCAAGAATGTATAAGCAATTCAAGGAAACTGGCTTTTCCTTAGATTACTCTCGTTACTTGATTGCACGATCCGAATTATTTGCTGAATTCTTTCAAACTACTTATAGTTCCAATAATCATCAGTTGGTTTTGCCATATCCTCACCTGGTTAGTGGCTCTAATTGCATTTCTGGACCTTTGATAACGGAGAGATCATTACTTAATGAACTAAATGTCATTAAGCCGGTATTTTTACCGGGACCTGATGGTGTATCTGGCTGTGTGCTTAGGTACTGTGCCGATGGTCTTTTAAGACTTTGTTTAAACTTTTTGAATTATCTGTGGAGTTACGCTCTTTTCCAGATATTTGGTAAGAATCATTTATTATTCGTCTCCTTAAAAAAGGAAACAAATCAAATGTTCAAAATTATGGAGGTATATCTAAGTTGTCCGCTGTTCCCAAGATTTTTGAGAAATTGGTAACTTCTCAACTGCAACATCTGTGCAGATCCTTTCTGCTTGCCAGTACGGATTTATGAAATATAGATCTACCACCACTAACCCATTAGAATTCACTTCTTTTGTTATTAAGGGATTTCAAAACAAGATGCAAACGGAGGTTGATTACACTGACTTTTGATTCCGTTATCATTCGTTGCTAATTCACAAACTTAATCTTCTGGGATTTCCAAATAACTTAATTTGTTGGAACTAAAACTACTTAACGTGTAGGACACCGAGGGTTTACCTTAGAGGTTCTGTCTCAAAGTCTGCTCGGGTTACTTCCGGAGTACCTCTAGGAAGTCATCTTGGCCCTTTGCTATTCGCTTTATTCATAAATGATCTTCCGTCCGTTATAAGTCATTCTCGGGTACTGATGTATGCCGATGATGTAAAACTGTGTCTGTCGTCTGCCGACTCGTTTCCTGGACAGAGGCTTCAGGCTGCCTTAGATAGTTTTGAAGCCGGGTGTCGTATAAATTTTGCAAATCTTAATTGTGACAAATGCCAATTGATGTCTTTTTATAGGCGATTGCCCTATTTAAATACATATTTTCTTCTTGGCAAGCCACTGGGAATACTTTTAGATCCCAAGCTTAAGTTTGACAAGCATATTTGTTCCTCTGTTCATCGAGCCTTTGGAGTCCTGGCTTTCATTAAGGGCTGGTCAAAAGAATTTGACGATGCCAACATTACTAAAACTCTTTATATCTCACTTGTGCGTCCTATTCTGGAATATGGATCTTGTATATAGTCACCCATTTACAAGGTTCATCAAAAAAACAATTTCTATTATTTGCCCTCAGGGGTCTAAATTGGAATACTAATATTAGCTGACCTAGTAGACTTTTACTAATAAATCTTCCTTCTCTTTCTGTTATTTTTTTTCACCAGCTTATAAACGGTGAGATTGATTCTTCGGAGTTAATCAGCCAACTTAATTTTACAGTTCCGATCAGAAATACCAGGAATTTTCTGCCTCTTTTTCTTCAAACTTGTGGTTCGAATTACGCTATTAATAACCCATTTAGAATCTTGTGTACAAATAATAATATGCTTTGCCCGTTATTAAGTTAACTAATCTTATCAATTCGCAACTTGGTGATCGCGCGTTATACGGCGCACCCCTCGGTCGGTTGGGTGGGAGGTGACCAAGCCCGTGGTTAGTATCGTTGGGCCAGTGGAATGTGCTGGTCGTTACTACTTCAACGTCCAAATATAAAAATATAATTACAAATGACTCAGAACAGTACTTAAGTAAACATCCCGGAACTCCATCTGGACCTGGCGAATACCCAGGCACAGGACCAAAAATGCAATTAGATCTTTGAACCAGATAAGGATGGGTGAAAAGTTAGTAGATCAATAGAAAGATTGAAAATACTCACGGCTGCAGCCAGATTAATCTTTGCTTTTGTATCTTCATAAAAATCGGAGCTTGGCAATAAAGACGATTTGCGTTTCATGTGCACAAAGTTGTAGAACTGCTTAGGATCCTGCGTTATGATAACAACGCGAGTGATGAGTGATAACAGTTGCTCTAGCAACTAAATAGCGAGAGTAAACAAGAGGATTACTTGATCTCTTAAACTTCCTATAATACCTCGACTTCACATTTTTCAACCTAGCTGATTCCCGCGAAAACCAGGCAGGCCCATTAGCCTTCACAAGACTCGTACGGGGAACACAAGCATCCATCGAGCGTAGGATGATAGGGATCTTCATTAGTCACACATCTACAAAAGTAATTCTGATCAGATTATCTTGTCAAGTTATTTTGTCTGATGCTGATAACAACCTGAAAATAACTCAGTACAATGATCCAGTGCACGTTCTGAAATGAGTCGCATTAAAATAAAAGTTTCAAATGATAGGTCTTAAAATATATTTCATACCTCCGGACACGACAACGGTTTAAATTTCAAAAAAACCATATCCCATGTTTATATATATAATTATATATATATTCATGTTCAACATCAGCACTTATAAAAACATGCACCCGCCTCGGTTCAAAGTCAAAACTTAAAGCGAGCAAAATGAATTCTGAAAATGCTAATCTCTTGAAACCAAAATGTAATTATATGAAATACACATATATATACACATTTATGTGATTAAAATACATTTATATATATATAAATATTATATATACAGTGGCTTATTGAGCCAATGCGAGCAGTGTCAAGTAAATAATGTAATTGCCTGCCATAAATTAATTATACATTAATTATGGTATAAAAAAAGGTACTTTTTTACATAATACTACCTTGCAGGTGGGGACACCTCTGTTTATTAGGGTCATATATTAATTTTGGTGGTTAATATATGTACCTACCATAGGTCTTTGGAATTTTTACTTGACACTGCTCGCATTAAGCTTTAAGCCACTGTATATATAATATTTATATATATATATATGTATTTTAATCATATAAGTGTGTATATATATGTATGTGTATTTCACATAATTACATTTTGGTTTTCAAGAGATTAGCATTTTCTGAAGTCATTTTGCTCGCTTTAAGTTTTGACTTTGAGCCGTATATATAATAATTATATATATATATATTTGCACACTTATACTCATACATGCATATGATTTTGACTGTGCCCAAACGCGACTTGGTTTAGTCTCAGAGCCCACAATACTATCCGAGTGATCGTCAAATCGAATTTGATCACCTACATTTTTTTTAGTCATCAGCTAATTATCAGCTAATAAATGCTTATCATGGTTGATTAATTTCAATGATTAATTTATTTGAGACGTCAAGAGTAGGTATTCAGGAAAGAGTGCTTGACTTGGCCACTATTAAAACTAGCAAACTCTCTTCTGAGTTTTACAGATAATTTCTAAGAAAGAAATAAGAGAGAATAAAATGTTTTGAAATTATAAATGATAATTTTTTAAATATTTTCTAATTTTAAGAAATCAATTTATAAATATAAATATTTTTTATTAATAAGAAATTAATTTGTAAAAAGCGGCAATCAAAATCCATATTTTTCAAATAACAAAAGTCCTAAGGTAAAAATTCTGCGTACACATCAAAAAACACAATTTTAATTCTGTATATTTTTTCACAAATACATTTTTTTCTTATAATAAGATCATTTATTGGCAAGTTTCGAAATTTTTTTTCTGAGTGTAGCGTTATATAAAACATACGAGTTCTTGGTAAATAAGTGCACTTATAAAGATAGTCAAAAGTTGTAATACTTTGATTCAGAAGGTACTTTTGGCATCAAGGTACTACATTCTCCCTTGGTTTTCGTGATTTTCGCTGATTATAATTGAAGTTTTAATGTTTTTTTTTTCAGAAACTAATAATAGTTGAAGTGTTTGCTATCCCAGAAAATGATCAGAATCTGGATTGTATTGGTTTTGATGACCACGGGCTTATCTTTGCCCATCTTAACAGATAATCCGGTATTTAAATGCGGATGTGTTGAAATGATCAGGAGATTCTGGAATTGTTCGCATGCGGAGAATGTGAACTTTGAGTGCCTGTCGAGGGCGAAGCCAATGGAGCTATTGTTAAACGGAAATAATTACACAACAATACCCGATGGGCTGCTCGAGTTCGACTTCAGCAGCACAAAACTTATTTCCCTTTCGAGAAACAATATAAGCCGTATACAAAATGGAACTTCCGAATCGTTGCCATGCCTGGAGAACTTAATCTTGGACCACAACAAACTGACCGATCCGCGTGAACTTCTCCAGATACGCAAAGGAGTCAAGGTTTCGATAAATCGCAATCCATTTTCGTGCGAGTGCAATTCCGATTCCGATACGCTACGCACACATCTAAAGGTTTGTAGCGGGAAAATGCAATCAATCGATAACAAATCTTAACAAATTATTCAACACTTTCATTTAGGACTTAGATTGTACATTGATGTGCTCCACTAACGATTCGGGGACCCAAAAATCAGTACCATTCACTAACATTTGTTATGGAAACATCGAAAAGGATACTAAATTCTACAAACAATGGATAGCTTGGATTTTTGGCATTCTTTGTCTTGTTTATTTACTTCGGAAATGCGCTATTATTTGTGTCACAGAAAACACGTAATTGCCTGCCATAATAATAGTAATAATAATATATTAACATTTAAGTCAATTTAATAACATTAAATGCTAAATTAATGCTATTATTTATTTCTTATTTGTATTCGCAGCTGTAAAGCGTGCTATTATTTTGCATGCAATCAAAAAACATGGCATACTTTGAGGCGTGCGCAAAATAAATATCTACGCCCAAATAGCGAGCCACCCTAATGAGTGTGTCGAAGCTAAAGCAAAAGCTATATCAAAAGCTCGGAATGCGTGTGTCAAAGCTTTGCTGAACACACACATATTTTTATGGGAGGGAGGGGTGGGGGTCGACCAATAGAAACGCTGCCCCAGTTAAGCTCGGCAGCTTTCGACATGTACCGTTTAACAATGAACCACGAGAAGTGGGTCAAGTAACAAAAGCTTTTGCCCTTGGCACAACAATTTTCGTCCTTGTTGCGACAGCTCAACGGATTCATCCGTGTGTATATATAAATATATATATATATATATATGTATATGTATATGTGTGTGCATGCATTTGGCATTCAGCATAAGCACATTTTTCTTTGAAGTTAACAATTTAGACTGTTAGAAAGGAAAATCGGAAAAAGGAGACTTTCAGCTGAGGGGTGACACACATACACAACTACAGTTATACACACAACACATACCTATATATATATTTCCATATGTATAGAGCTGGAATCTAGGTCAACATATTTATGAACTATTTGCTTCGAATTCGAAGGTTGACAAAAAAAAAAAAAAAACTCAGTCAATGCTGGTTGCAATTTTGGTCTAAGTCCTGTTTTCAGTTCAGAAAGAGAAAAATCATCAGCTGAGCGTAAGAAAAGCTACAAAAAATTAAATTTTAGTTCAGGAATCAAAATATTTATATATTTCTCCTAGAAGACAAAATATTAGCTTAATAAATATGCTTTTAAATTAGTAAACCTGTTTTCGGTTTACGAAAAAAACTGTAGCAAATATTTGGTTTGTGGAAAAAGATAATAAAACTTTTTAGAAATCGTTTATTTATTTGTAATTTTCAAAATTATTCGGTTCCATTTCTATTTCTTGATTACTTTTTTTTCATAATTTATTTGAATTTATTCATAAATTGCTTAAATTATAAATTTAAAAAAAAAAAATAAAAATTTGTATCTATAGTTTTTCATTACCGATAACTTTTTCGATCTGAAAACAGGGCTTTGACAAACCAACAATAAGAAGTGGTTGGAAGGGGCAGTCAATGTTGCATTGTGTCAACTCACACACACAACACACACACACAGAATTGTCTTGCTCTTTTCTAGGCAACAATCAAATTGTTTGTTTTGATATTTTCTGCTTTTCAAATGCTTTTCACGAAATATTTTTATGATCATTGTGTGTGTCGGTGTGTGTGTCGGGGTGTGTGTGGCACAGGGAGCGGCGATTTGATGATCGGCGAAATTAATTTGTTAGCCACAATACGCATTATACTCTTTTTATACACTGAAAACCCAATTTCAAATTGGGAAAGAGAAGCAGACATTTTCCGGGATTCATACTCGATTATGTATCTATTAACATATATCTTATGCGTGGGGCAGTTTCTATATCTTTCAATATATATGGATTCGATATACATCGATTTTCGAAACAAACACTTGAAGTTTTTTAGTAACCAGAGACACCAAATTGAGCTTCAAAGGTTGTTCAATGAGAGAAGAGTTCTGTTTATTTTTCGATAAATATCGATTCCATAAATATCAATTTTTCACGAAAATCGTACTAAAATTAAAATTTCTCCACAAAATAACAAAATTTTATAATTTCGAGAAATAATATTAAGAAATACGAAAAAAAAGAAAATCTAAAAATTAGAAAGAAATTTTTGTTATTGTTTAGAAATATATTTCTTAAAAATAATGCAAAGCCTAATTCTTACTTTTCTCTGAGTGTAAGATAGGAGAAATGAGAAAAAGTCTATTTAAAAATACATCTAAAAATTATAAAGTATTTCCTCCAATTTTAATATATTTAAATATTTCTGAATAATAAATAATTTTTTTTTTTTCTTAGTGTAAGATATTCTTTTCTTCTTGTTGGCTTTGTATATGTCCGCTGTCAGCTGTCAGCTGTCATAGAGTGGGGGCACCCCTCTGCTCCACTGCCCCTTTCCCTTAAACAGGTTGTCAAAATGCTGCACATGACATAAATTTGTATCCATCAACTAACAACTACAAACTGAGAACTACAAACTGCCAATTTGATGTCTTCTACTGCCAGCCAGCAAACGTATTATACTGTTTTCTACATACACTGAGAGAAAATATCGCCTTATTACTCAGCAACTTAATTCCTATAAATGATGGTTGTGGCTTTCTAAACTCTTGGCTTTCTATATCTAAATTTCAGGCTGCTCTTTTCTGTGTGTTTGTAAATCGAATAATTCTTACATTAGATTTTTGTATTACTTATTTTAACTATTATTAAAGCATTAGTATTTTGCGATAAAAACAATAACATTTTGCACAGTTTATTAATTTCATGTGAATTAATATGAAAACACTTTCGATCGTTTCTAGAAATTGAGTTTCTTCTCTTAAGATATATATTTCTTAACATTAGAAACTATTTCTAAAAAATAGACAAAATCAAGCAAGCAATTCTAATTTTGAGCGAAAATGTTTTATATTTAGAAAATATTTTTAAAAAAGAAGAAAAATCGCAATACTTTTGTGATTTCTAATTTTCTAAAATTTAGAAATTATTTCTTAAAAACAAGACAAAAATTGTACATTTGAGGGCGACTTTTTTCTAAGTGTACATACATACATAAATAAATATAAAGGTATCTTTAAAGAGAATTTGCGCTTCCCGGTGCTGAAATGTGGACATCAATCACACGACTTGAGTCGCCACTAACTCAACTCCCCCTGCCCCTTGGCCCAATGTTTGTTAACTTGATTTTCATTATGATCTCAGTTTCACCCTCCTCAAATATAAACAACAAGCAGCAAACAAACAATCGAACCAACAACAACAAAAAGACTCTAATGAGCCAGCACGCAACTTGCAACAACTGTTTTTTAGTCAGTGCCTCAGTCAGCCTTCAACTAGAACAACAGCTCTGTCCACGCTGTCCCCCTGTCCACTGACAGCTAACTGAAGGACAACTCAGCACACTTGCCCAACACGCACACACTCGCTCGCGCACACACACACACACACACACACACACACAGACACACGCACCCAACTTGACATGCGCCGTGGACAGAAGAGGCAAAAGCAGAAAGCAGCAATTTGACTCATTGAGCAACAGTATTTTGTGGCACAACTAAAAAAAACTTAGGCTAGGTTTTTATTTTCGAATTGTTTCAAATTAAACTCAAATTTGTTAGAATTTGTTTTTTTTTCGTAAATTTCCGAATTATTTGATGAGTTTTTTATATTGTTAATTTTTTTGTATTTATTTTTATAAAGTCTGAACTTACATTCAAATGGCAAATAAGTATTAAAACTGCTTTAGTTTTGAAATTTGGGAAACCAAAATAATGCATTTTTTGACTGTAAAAAAATCGTTTTCCTGATACCATTAGAAACTACCTTTTTACATTTTCATATATTTGTTTTTATTTTATTAACCATTTTTTGTTCTTTTTCTTTCGTCGATGGACCTGGCCAAAAAATATTCATATATTTTTTTTAGATATTAATAATGCTTCTCATTGAATGTGAATCGATAAATCGAATGCATAAATATAAAAATCGTGCAATTTCAACAGATATGGAGAGAATTATGTTTTGCACGTGTCAAATCGTGCTTAGACATGTTGACTTCAAGGCGTGCTTGCACGAACTTGATTGAGAGCAGGTCAGTTTTTTCTCTTTTTCTTTTGAGGCTCAGCTGTTAATGGCGATAACGGAATGTTGCTACACATTCATTCATATACATATGTAAATATATAAGTATACATAATGAAACAACAACACTGTAATTGAAATGTAATTTAACAGACACACACACAATGTGATTTTCGAAATCCGGTTTCGAAGGCAATTCGAATTCGAATCATATAAGAAAACAATCAGAAGTAAATACAAAATAAATGAACAACAACAAACATTTACAGTTTACAAAAGAAATCAAAAACCAGTTTTATATTTCACAATAAAATTTCAATAAGTGTCCAAGGCAAGGAGGAATTTATATATATATATATATATATTTATTTACATTTTACATTTTTACGGCAAACTTTGTGAGCCACCCACTGGAAAAAAGCCCACTTCCAATTTAAATTAAGGTCGAGCTGTTAGCTAACAGCGGTTCCCGTTCAAATTGTGCTCTCTTACAATGTTAAGCTAAGCTCGTTTTCCCTCTCGCCTGAAGATTTTGCTCTTGATTGGCTCTCTCAACTGGTTGACCTATTTCGCAGTTTGCGTGTGTGCGTCTGTGTATGCGGTGTTGTTGTTGTCTTGCTCCATCTAACGCTTTGTTTTGGTTTTGCTTTTTACTTTTTGCGTTTCTTTTCGTTACACACAGACTGCACTTACAGGCAAATTGGCAGCACCGGCAGTTTTGTTGTTGTTGTTCTTGTTGTTGATGCTCTTCTCTTTGCTACTGCTCTCTGCTTCTTCTTCATTTCATTTGAGTAACTGCGTATTTGTTGTAATGCTTGATGACGTGCTCTGTTGAGCACAATGCTGTTGTTATTTATGTTGTTGTTATTAATGTTGTTGTTGTTTACGCCTTGGAATTTTCAGTCGAGAAATGATTAACTGGATTTGTTTCAGATCAACGCAGCTAAAAAGTAAATACTAAATAAACATATAATACTAATAAATAGAATATTATACATATTCCGAAAAAAATAAAAAAATTACAATAATAAATAATAATATTTTAAATAGCATATATAAAAAATAAAAATAATATGTTATTAAATAAATATTAAAAAAATACATAAATAAATAATAATCAAAATTCGTACATGAAATTGTATAAATAAGAAATCAACAAAATATAAAAAAAATTATTAATAAAATGTATTTATAAATAAATGCATGTATATGTGAATAAAATAATAATATGTTTATGATACAAATAAAAATAAAATAAATAATAATATTTTGAATAAATTAATTAATTTATTATTTAATATTTATTTTATGAATACATACGAACAAATGAACATTTATAATAACAAATAAAGTAATATAACTAATAGTAATAAATAAAACAATATAAATTATAAACCAATATGCAATAATAAATAAAAATAAATAGTTCATAATAGTAAATGAAATATATGTGTGCATAGAATAAAAATATCTCTAGGTAAATAATATTTTATTACTTCTTTTATATTCTTCTATACACATTTTATTGTATTTTATTTCTTATTTATTTACATGCAAAATGTAAATATTTATTTAGCTTAGATGTGCCTACATACACAAATTATGTATGTTTGTATGAATTACATTTACACGCACATAAACACACACACACACTTACAACTTCCCCACAATTTGACCCACACACAAAAAACTACGCAACATTTTTTTTGGACCTCGCATGAAATCCACCCCAAAAATATATTAACAACAAAAGCAACAACAACAACAACATAAATCTATGTGCCTATACATAACATGCACACACACACATACAGTCACATACACACACACACACAAATTTATGCTGATGGATATCGAAGCAAACGCCCAGAAAATGCCAGTTCCCCCTCCCCCAACCCTTGCCCCAATCCACCCACATCACGGCTGCTGTTTCTGCTGGCGTCGCTGTTGCTGTTGCTGTGCCTACAGAGGTCATTCCAAAGGCAACAACAATGCCAATAACAGTCCAAAGCCAGCATAAAGCAACAACAGCAATAGAGAAGGCCCCCCTGCCCCTTTCCTAAGGAAATCAGAAATATGTGTGAGCAGCAAAAACAACAGCAACAAAAACAGCAACAACAGCGATGTAAACAAAAGCATAATAACAGCTGTGCTGCTGATAGGGGAAAGAGAGCAAGATCACGCTCACTGAATACACACACACACGCACAATCCCAAGCAAAACAAAGCGCTCTCTTTAACTGTTAAATTTGTGACGTTGACAGAAAAACCGGCCGGCGATTTTATAGCAAATACCCTGCAAGACGAGATGTATCGCTAACGTAGCATATGCAGCTTGACAACTGTTGACATTAAACTTTGTTTATTTGATATGTAATATATATATATATATATATATACATATATATGAATTTTTACGCATTTTATTTATATATATATACATCTAACTAAAAGTGTTACCTACTTTATAATATTAAATTTTTTATTATTACATATAATATATTAATGATATATTTGTAAACAATTATAATTATTTTAATTAAATTTAACATTTGTTCCATTATTTTCAACTCATTGTTTTCTTCACAATCTCTTCAACATCTTAGAGTATTGGCACGTCGCGAAAGTTATAATAGTTTCTCTCATCTGTTTTTGTTGCTGAGTACGCTGCGCAGCTCAACAGCTGTTTTCGCAACATTGCTGCCGTTCTGCCAAACAACAGCTGTTATCATATTTCCAGCGCCGCTCTCTCTATCTCTAGCTCTCTTGCTCTCTCAACTAAAGGCACACAGATACACACACGCACGCACACTCATGCGTGTCGCTCTGTTGACGTTGTGAAAAATGTTGACAAGTGTTTAACTTTTTTGTTAACTGCGTAGTTTTTTTTGGGTTGGGGTTGGCAACAGCAGCGACGACGACGCCGTCGTCAACATTTGCTGTTATGTTGATGGCGTCATAGATGCCTATGCACGAGTGTGTGTGTGTGTGTTGATATTAATACGTAGCAAATATATTACGTAGTAACGAGAAATATTCATTTTTGCAAATTGGTAATTATTTTCAATTTCTTACTTTATTTATGTTATGTATACGTATAGATTTGTTTTATGCATTATTTCAAATTAATAGTTAATAATAATAATATTTTTTTTCATTTGCTAAATCAATGCCGAGGCCTAGATATGTTAACATACATATGTTTGTATACATATTTGTTAGTATGCATGTGTGTGTGTTTATGTTGTGAATGCATTTTGCCCCGCTTTCAAGAGCATGCTGCTGCAAGCATTTAACATATTATGCTGGCTGCACACACACACACAACTGTCGCTTTTCCAAGCAGGTATGCATATGCATGAGTGTGTGTGTGTATGTGTATGAAGAGAGAGCGAAACGCGCGCAAGAGAGAGTGACTTATGTATGCATGTGCGTGTGTGTGTGTGTTTGCGGTGTGCTCGTCGTAACTGTAACTCGCCGTTGCGCTCGCTTTAGTCTTTGATAGCCAACGCTCGTGTGTAGACCGATAAGCGCTTCTCATTTACGGATTTGCGGATTGTGGATTCGCTCAACGACGTAAAAAAAACAACAAAAATTGAACAATTTACAAAATAAACAAAATACGGTAAAAAAATAAAGAATTAAAAGCAAGCGGTCAATCAGCCATTTAATCAATCAACAAAATTGTGCAGCATCTGAGGCAGAAGCAGAAGCAGCAGTAAAAGCAGATTGCATTCAGTTTGCTCTCTACGTTTTTGTGCGTTTGTGTGTGTGTGTGTTTCCGTGTGAGACGTAAGAAAAAGTGAAACGACCGGCAGCGAAAGCAGTGTGAAAGCAAACAGGCAATAAATATAAATGTGACACATATACAAAAAAAAAACATATCAAATAAAAAATAAAAATAATAAAATTTTTATATTTTAGTTTCTGCTCTTTTTATACTTGTTGTTCTTTTTTGGGAACAGTGGCACCAAAAGGCCTAAAATTGGATTATGCTTAGGCAAAAACGCAGCAGCAGAAGCATTCTGCCTCGAATAACAGCGACGTCGAAGTCGTACGGGCCAAATGCACATCTATCAACGGCTTGCTTCCAGCGACTGGAACTCAATCGAAAGCATTTAAGGCAGCGCATCACATTCTGCCTGGAACTCTATCACAAGAACATTATCAAAAAACAAAGCGACAACAAAAGCAAAAAAATCAACATCTACAAATTGTCCAAAAACGTTGCTCAGACTTAAAAAAACCAACTGTAAAACTACGAAAAATATAAAATTAACTGTGTTTGTGTGCAACAAGTTGCAATTTTATTGCATAAAAAAAATACGCAAGTGCAATCAGAAAAGGGCTAAAATAAAAGTTAAAAAAGCTAAAAAGTCTTAAAAAAAGTCTAAAAAAATCGTAAAAAGCTTAGAAAAGGCTAATAAAGTCTTAAAAAAATAGTCTTAAAAAAGGCTAAGCGAAAGGCGAATAAATCTTAAAAGTCTTAAGAAAATGCTAAAATAAAAATCACAAAAGTCGTAAAGAAAAGTCTAAAAAGGCTAAAAAACAACTTTTAAAAAGCTGCACAGCAAAACAGCAAAAAAGGCTAAAAAGCTAAGAAAATGTAAACTGTAAAACTTAAAAAAAAAAACGGTGTGTGTGCAACAACTTGCAGCTAAAAAGTTTGTGTGTGAAATAAAAAATAAATAAAATAAAAGAATATATTGCATATTTGTGCAATTGCAATAAAAAATGTCGTAAAAAAGGCTATAAGAAAGTCTAGGAGAAGTCTAAAAAAAGGCTTAAATTCAAGTGCTAAATTCAAGGTAAAACTAAATAGCAAAAAAACCTTTGCAAGTGCTTAAAAAAGGCTTCAAAATCTTAAAAAGTCTAAAAAGGCTAAAGATCTTTGCCAAGTTCAAGTGTTAAAACCATTTTAAAACTAAACAGCAGAAATAAAGAGAAAAAAACCTGTTGCAATAAAAAACGTTAAGAAATAGTATAAAAAACTTAAAAAAAAAAACTTTGAAAAAAATAGCTGCCCGACCAAAAGCCGACAAAATTCATAAACAGCAAGAAAGGCAGCAAAATAAAGCTAAGCTCAATTCCCCTTCAGGCTTAACTAAATCTATAAAACAAAGATTAAAAAAAAAAACGAAAAAAGGCTAAAAAATGTCAAATGCTAAAAATGCAGTTTCCCGCCACAAAAGCATAATTCAAGTGTTAAATTCATAGTAAAACTAAAGAGCAAAAAAAAACTGTTGCTAAGAAAAAAGCTAAAATAACAAGCTAAATTTCCCACCCCTTTCCCTCGAAAATCCATCAAAAATTCAATTAATAAAATGTCCACCAGCCGCCGCTTGCCCAAACGCTCGATAATCGGCATCAAGGTGTGTGCCCCTGGCCCCGATGGCCTTTGGTATTCCGGCGTAATTCAGGACGTGAAAACGCCCCCCTCCACCACACCCTCCATGACCTCCAACTGCTCCTCCTCCACCGCGTCGGAACCGATGCCGCCACCAAGTTTCCTAGCACCCGGAGACACCCAATTAAATGCAGATACTCGATATATTGTACGCTTTGATTTCAAGACACAATCGAATCCGACAACGGCGACGACGACAACTTCGGCAGCTGCCCCCTTGCACATCAGTCCGGCGCAGGCATTGCGCCGTAATGCGATGACTAAAGAGTTCCGTGATGCGGATCTCATCGGACCCGGTTTCCGTTCCATACTCAGCATCCAACTGCAGCCCGGTCAACGCATCTTTATCACCTACAATGGACGCGAGCAGAGCGGCGACGTTGTCCAACACGATGTCGAACGGGATGAGGTCATCGTGAAGATCACAACAATTGGAAATGAGGTGAGTGTTTTTCCATTTTCCCACTACTTCCCAAACTACTAGTAACGTAAGACTGTTACATAACATGCAACTCTGTACTTAACATATGATATCGATATCGATATTGATCGATTACAACGATGCGATCAGCAGCTTGAAGTGAATAAAGTGAAGAGTTTTGTTTGAAATTATATATACGGTGGGGAAAAGCCTTATATATAAAAACATAATAAACTTAAAAACGAAAGCAATGATTATGGAAATAAATACAAAATTTATATAATGATTTGGATAGATTGGCATACAAAATAATTTAAAAAAGAAAGAAAGTTTTACTATTTAGGACATTTAGTTTTCAAATTAATTATTAATTATTAAATTTTACATTTTGAGCAGAACTGCTTCTATTGAAATAAGTTAGTTTAGTTTTGAATAATTAGACAAATGCAGATAAAGCTTTTAAAGTATTCAGAATTATTACCTAGATTTGATCATATTTGGATAATATTTATTTAATAATATATATTTAAATATATAAAATGATTTTCAAAGCGCATCAAATAAACAAAATGATTTGAAATCGATTAATTCAGGCAATAAAATGATGTTCTTACTGAATTCTTGCCACTTTGACTCAATTGAGAGATATACACAAGAAAAAGAAGATTAAGTTTTCCACGTTGCATGTTGCATGTTGCATGTTCCACATTGCGTCTTGAGTCCGCCCACTACATGATTGCAACTGTGTCAAGGTCAGCCTCAGCCTCAGTTGCAACTATCATGTTGGGGGCATGCTACACATACATATGTTTCTATGTACCTCCAAGTTGATGTATCTATGTATCTTGGCCAAACAAGAGGAGCATGTAGCACACATTCCTTATGTATCTTATATACATATGCATTTATTTATACATATTTATATATGTTTTGGTGCACTTATGTGCATTGATGTATGTGCAGCATATATTAATATGCCACACTCTGCTTTGGCCACTGGCAAATTCGTTTTGAGGGTCGCATTTCGCGTTTCCGAGTCACGTAACTGGGTTAACGCGGCTGGCAGAGGCAGAATGTGGCCTTCTTCTTCTTCATCTTCTTCAGCTGTCCCGGACATGGTCTAAATCCAAGGCCAAAACAAACAAATGCTTAAATTGTCATCTTAGTGTGATATTTATATTTTAAGAATTATTTAATGAAATTTTAATCATGTTAAAGTGATTTCATTAATAAACTTTACTTGAATTGCATTTGTCATACTTAAATATATTTTTAAATAATAATTAAACGTTAATAATCTATTTATATGAATACATAATTAAATGTTAACTATTTTAGAGCAATATTTATATAATTAATACTTGAAATGCTTTTGTCTTCTGTGATTAAAGCCTTTACAAATATATTATTACTCAATTAAATTATTAAAACATTAAATTGTAAAACATAGAAAAGAAAGAAAACTTATTTGCAAGTCTTAATGCAGAAATAATATATCTGTATATATATATATATATATATAAATTCGAGAATCTAATCTAATCTAAGATATTCCTGTTTGAATTGGAATTTTTAATGCATATAATACATAAAAAATTAAATGTAATTAAATGTGATATTTAATTACTTGAATAACTATTTCCCATTAGTCATTCCAGATTATGGGAGCCATGCATGAAGAAATCTCGCAGATTTATTTGATTTGTGTTTCATTAGTATTTTGTCCACTAAATATTATTTGTATTGTATTAAATATTATTTATCTATATACACATATTACATATTATATATTATGTATATATTTAAACTATGTTGCAGCAATATTTAATTAGTTAATACTTGAATTCCATTAGTCATCTGTGATTAGTGCATCCATAAATATAATGCTGAATAATTGAGGGCATAAGTTTATTAAGCATCTTGAAATGTTGTTAGATGAAGTATAATTTAGGTATTTTCTCTTCTTTTTATGTCTCTCATTCTCTCTCTCTAAATTCATAATCCATAAATATTTTGCTGAACAATTGCTTATTCAAGTGTCTTGAAATTTAGTTACATGAAATAGCATTTAATATTCTCCTCGCTGTCTCTCTCTCTCTCTGTCTCTCTCTCTCTGTCTCTCTCTCAATCTCTCGTCTTTTAAGATTTACTGAATCAAGAAATTAAAGTAATATATTCTAAATAATTTATAATTCAATTGATAGGTTGATAAGAGGATCTTGAAATGTTGTTAAATGATTTTTCAATTATTTTGTACACTTTCTCTTACTCTTATTCTCTCTATCTCTCTTTTTCTTTCTCTTAAACCCTACACCATATCGGCCCTTCGATCTTTATTGTATATATTTTATTGAGCAATATTTCGTTTGCTTTTGATTGCTGCAGCAACGTGAAAACTCTTCCCAGTTTTCGATTCGCATTCCGAATCCCTAACATCGCCTCTTAGTTTACGTTTCAAACATTTCTTACGCTTCGTTTACCGTTGGAATCTCAAAGTATACTGCTAAAAATCTCTTACGTCTCTGGTCAGTTTACGTTTCACTTAGAGTCTCTTACGTTTCGCTTACTATTCATATTTCTAACGTCACTTGCCAGTTACGTATCGCTTACTATTGGAATCTATTACGTCTTAGTTTGCATATCGCTTACTGCTCAAATCTGAAACGTCTTCCAGTCAAAGTCCAAGTTAAATGACGTCACTACCCAAAGTCGTCGTTGTCTCGCGTTGCCCGAAACAAAGACGAGAGAACGTTTTTAGGAATTTATAGAAACAGGCCGATTTGAATGGCAATGACGATAATGACGATGCCGATGCCGATGCCGATGTCGTAATAGAAATAGAAATCTGTGCGTTGTTTAATGTTGTTTAGCATTAGATTCGTGCAAGAATTCGATAGACTAAAAATAACGAGACGAGAAGCAATGTGCGATGCATGTTCAGGGTTAAATAAACAGGCAGACTATGAATATATATATATATATATATATATATATATATATATGGTATATATATATGGTATATATGTTATATGCATATATATGTTTCAATTGAAATTTCTTACGCTGTTGAGCTAATTATACAAACTGTGTTTTTTTTCTTCATTTTTTGTTGCCTTATTGCGTCATAAAAAATATTGTTGATAGATGTCATAGATAGTTGGATAAGCGACGCCTGCAACTCACACATCTCTGTGTGTGCGTGTGTGTATCACACACACTGAGAAAAACTGAGACCGGCCTCGAACTGCTTTTGCCATTTATCTCCACATCTTGCTCCCTTTTCTCACTCATTCGCTCATTTATCGCGTCCACTTCCTACACTCGTGTTTTCTTTTTGGTTTCTGCTGAGAATGTCTAGGGAGGGTATATCAATTATGTGCCCAGGTATGTAACAGGCAGAGTGGCGCATTCAAGAAAATGCCATAAAGTAAATGTATATTCTTGATCGGGATAAATAGTCGTGGCGATATCTGTTTGTCGATATCGGGCTGCAGGGTATCTCGTAGTCGATGACACTCGACTACAGCCTGCCTACTTGTTTTGTTTCTCTGACTTTTGTTGTTTTCTATCCGGCTGTGGCTCTTCAACTAATAATCGCTAAATAGCCGTACAATTTGCAATTGTTGCAGTGCGCTAACTTGTCTCAGATAGACGCACACAAACAGATACAGATACATAGATACAGCTACAGATACACAGATACAGACACACAGATAGCTACAGATACAAAGATAGCCAGTCTCAATGCCAACTCAGCGGCGCGTTTCTGTTCCGTGTGGCTTGTCAATACATTTGTCAGTCAGCACGCTCTGTGTGTGTGTGTGTGTTGTTGTTGTTGTATCTCGAAGAGCGTGGCAGCTCCAAATGTATCTAACAGATGCGCAACGACAACATCTCATTGTTCTGACAAAGTTTGCTTCGTTTGAGTTTTGTGTAATTTACAAAATACAAATATGGAAACACTTAAAAAAAACAGTAGCTTAAAAGCGAATTTCAAAATCGGACTTAAACTAGAAATTAATCCGGCTGAATGTGAATTCACTTAAATTAATATTTGAAATATTCGAGCATTTTAATATTGTGCGAACACTTAAAAAAGCATCAACTTTCAAATAAGAATTAACCTAAAAATATATATGATTTTTCTTGCTTTAAGTGAGTATATGAAATATTCACGTCATCAGATATATTCAGATTATCAAAAGTTATTATCAAGTTATATTTTTACCTATTTTGTACATCTAAAAGTCGAAATCAATTTGAATTAATCTGGAAATGAATCTGGTTTGCTTATATTATTAATTATATTATACTTATCAAATATATATTTGTTCTTTTATTAATAATTTTATTTAAAATTTAATCACTTGAATATATCAAGTGAGTATATATACAGATTATAACTCGAACTCTAAAATTGGAATTAACCTAGGAGTAAATCTGCTTTATTATTAATTTTGTTCTGATATTAGAATAATCGAATATACTTGAAATAAACACGGAAGTTTGTTTTCTGTTGTGGTTTTTTTTAGCCAGCTTCATTTAGGCCCTTAGACCTTACAGCCTAAATACGTGTATGACCTCATAAATCGTCAGAGTTAGCCAGTTAGCCATTTAGCCAGTTAGTCAGTTATAAATTACACACCCTAGCCAAAAAGTTAGACGCAAGCCTTTTTTATTTTAGCCAGTCAATCAACAATTGATTGTAAAATATTATAAAAATAAATTGTGTGTCAATAAATATTTGTATTTAAGTATTTGACAAATACTAAATTATGCGCTGCTAAATTCATTTTCAAGTAGCTGTAGCTTTAGCAGTAAATGTATCTGTATCTGTAAATGTATCTACGTCTATGTCTACGTCTATGTCTGTCCGTCTGTCCGTCTGTTTGTCCTCGCGATGGCTCTGTGTTTTTGGGCATGTGAGGCTCACGTGCGTCGGCTTCGAGCCAGTTTCAAATTTTATACAATGATCCATTGTTGTTATTGTTTTGTTGGGGGAACGAACAAAAATATTTGAATTTAAATTTTTGTGCGACTTGAGCAACAACCTTTTTTTATGGCACTTACACAAGCCGGCCAAACTAGTTGGGTTGTCTGCTAGCATACGTATATATATATATATATATAGGTATATATATCTATGACGGAAACGTGAGGCAATTTATTTAAAGGTTATTTTTGAGCGAGCCGAACTTGTTGCTTGTCGCATATTCATTTCATTTTCATAACGTTGCCGATGACGTATACGCCCCGCCAGACGCCTAATTAACAGGCAATGAATCAGTGCCAGGCGTTGCCAGCCCTACATAAATATTATAAAATAGTTAGGCCATCCAACAAATGTAATTTAAATATAAAAAGAATAGCTCAAAACTTGAGTATTAAATGAAATTTTTTAGTTTTTAGAAATAAATAATTGAAAAAATGTATGCTTTTTTCAGAATTCTTCCACACAGAAGAACTCTCTGCAAGTTGTGCATATTAGAAAAAACCCTTCTAAAATATAAATATGCAAATCCTCATAAATTTTAGAAATTCACTTTCTAAATAATATGCTGACCAACCGTTAGCGCCAAAATTGGGACGATTTACTAAAATGAAGGCCGATTTTCTTTCTGAAATCTGATAACAATTTCGAAACCCAAACCAGATCGATATCAATATCCAGATTCCCTTTTGCCGAATTCTGTGCGGGGCTGCATTTAAAAACAAATTAATTTTAATGACACTGAAAATGCGACACGCACTTCGCTCGCAACTGCCGGCATAGTTTCATGCCTCAAATATTGCGTCTTGCCCCAGAAGAAAAAAAGCTGAGTTAAAAGTTGATTTTTTATCTTTTTTTTTGACTTTTGGAGTTATTTACTTTCATTTGTCGTACGACATGCAATTAGCTTTCCTCTCTTCCTCTCTCTCTCCCTCTCTCTCTTTCCTTCTCTGTCCGTTTGTAGCGACCCATTTTGGCCGTAAATTGAAAGCACATAAAATTAATGGGCAGCGAATATAATTAAATATTTTATTGCTCCATGTTGGTTTATTTGTTGGTTTATTTTTCTTGTATATTTTTTGGCATTTGCCATCAGTTGAAAGCTGTGCAACATTGTGTTGACCATGTCAATGGCAGTGGCATTGGCACTGTCCCACTCCCGATATTCTGTCCCTCCCTGTCTGTCCCACTGTCCGTCACGTTGTCAGTTGCAAAAAAACGGAAGAGAAAAAAAGAGAAATAATAATAATAATAAATGTTGACCCAAAGAAAGTGAAAAGCGCTTTTAACTGAAGCTTAACAAGTTCGCTGAGCTGATGGGCGAAGGTTTTCTTTTTGCGTATGCACCCATTAAAATGTGCGAAAGGGGTCGATTGATGATGGTATATGGATAGCCATATATATAAATTCTTGAGCAGCTGAGACAATCTAAAGGTAATTCTGTCTGCGTAAACTAGACCTAGAGACAGATAAGTTTATTTTAAATCGATAACTTACTCTGCTTGTGGCAAATCGATAAAAATCGATTACTGCTTGCAATTAAGTTAAAGTTAAATAAATGCAGTAATGTGCCTTGTCATAATATTGATCAAGTAAATAATTTGACCTATACATTTGTATTACACAAATGCGTCTGACAACTGACAGTTAAAATTTGCGACTAGTGGGTATCTTCTAGTCGAGGTCTCGCTCTCTCTCTCCCTCTTTCTCTCGCTCTTTTTCTCTCTTTTTCTTTTTCTCTGACATGTTTCACTTGCAAGAAATTCACAGCAGACGCAGCAGCTCAAGGGAATTGCATTTGGTTTTTGTCGAGTGAAAGGGCATCTTTTTCCCCTTTTCCCTTTTCCCTTCCGCCCTTTCGCGCTTCCTTTCGCGTTTCCCTTTGTCAGAAAGTGCATTTAATTTTGCAATCCTTTGAATTCCTTTGAGTTTAGCACACTGTTTTAAGGTCGTCTTAAAAACTTTCCGTCTATTAAGTATTATTAAATATTATCAAAATATACCTGAAACTGAAATGTTTTCTCTCTCTCTCTCTCAATCAAAAACCATTTCAAATTGACCCACATACCAAGGTATGTGTGTGCGTGTGTGTGTCAGGTGTGTTTGCATTTTGTTGTATCTGCCGCTGCTTTTTTAAGGCCGTTGAAGCCAAATCATTAAAGCCTATAAATAAAAGGCGTTTTGAAATCACAAAACCAAAGCCGCAAAAAAAGAGAAAAAACGGAAATAATAATAAAACCGAAACTGAAACGAGCTGACTGCATTTTTCCATATTTTTCATGTATTTCTCTTTTTTGTTTTTTTTTGCTTCTTTTTTGCTTTTTTTTTTGTTGTATATTTGAAAGTCGTTTAGATTTTTGGATTTTGGGCTCACCTTCAGTTTCAGCCTTTGCTTAGAACCAACACTTGAAATTGCTCACTTGGCAAACCAGTTTTGAGTTTCAATTGAGGAAGAGTCTGATTAATATGTTTTTTTTTTTGTTTTTTGGCCACATACACTAAGAATAAATTGCCATACTTTTTGTGTTAAGTTCTACTCCACGTTGCTTTACTAAAAGTGTTTGTGTTTTTAAATTTATGTTTATATTTTTCTAAAATGTAGAAAAATATGTCTAATTTGATAGAAGAATTCTTATTTTAGCTTTTTGTTATTTATATTATTATTTGACATTCGTATATTCATTTATTTCTCATATACAAATATTGTACATTGCCAATTTTCTGAATATTTCTCAAAATAGTTTAGTTATTTTGCCTAAACAAAAAATAAACAAGGAAAACTTTCTCTTGTTTAGGACCATTTACTAAACTTGAGTGTGATTTGTTTTTCTGAGTGTATTACTAAAATGACTCACTTGTCACTTGCTGGCTGTAACTAGGCATTTGGGTTGCCAAAAAGAAAGAAATATAATAAAATAAATAATAAAATGAAATAAATATAAAGAAGGAAAAGACAAAAATGAAACAATGACATTTGATGAACAGCAGGCAACATTCTTTTTATACCTTTCCGCCACAGTTGACATCTGTAAACTGAAACTTAAACACTTTCGACCCCAGAGCCGTGGGGGTAAGGTGGAAAGGTGGCAAGGTGGCAATGGGCAACACAGAAGTCGTTCAATTTGGCACCAAAAAGTTTATTGCAGCTTGTTGAACGATTTTCAAATATTGCTCTTAAATGTGTAATCCTTATTTATAGTGCAGAAAAATAGAAAAAAAGAAACAAAGAAATTAAATTGAATATTAAATGTAATTTTGAAATTTAGAAAACGATATTATTTGAGAGTTCAGGTTTTAGGAGCACACGTATTAAGTCTCTGGAATTTATCGATGACATATTGCATTAATATTACTTTTTTTATTTTTTATGATTTTTGAAACTAATTATGATAATTATTAATATGATAGATAAGTGCAACAATTACAGCTTTTATAAAATTTCTGTACTGACAATATTAATTGATACTATAACAATTTTTGTTTGCATTTGCAGAAGAATGCTTTTGCCTAATTTATCGTTTCCAATTATATAGATAGATATCTGACAAGTCTACCTGCGGACTGGGCTGCAAGGTCGATTAGTCATTACAGTGCAGAGGGTTCAACTGCGTCGCTGAAGTGACCTGCCAGCCTGTCATTGTTTTTTAGCTCAGCAATGAACAGACCAAAAAAAAAACAGCCAAAAAAATAATGTTTGCAGCTATCATAAAACCATAGCAATGCAGCAAGGAAGGAAGGAGTAGGAATCGTGGCAGGTCGTTAGACCCGACTAAACGAGCAGGCAGCCAGTCAGTAAGCCAGGCAGTCAGTCGCTGAGCAGGGAACCGAGAAAAGGGAACAAGGAGCATGTTCCAGACACGAGCATGAACACGTTTTGGTTTCGGTTTCTCTTTCGGTTTATTCCCTTTTCGTATTTATCGAAATTCAGTTGAAATTTTCACAAAGTGGCTGGACAAATGTTGTATCATAAACGGCACAGATTGAAACGATTATGTTGGCAGCAGGCGTAACTGCTGAAATATAAGTGCGCAGACTGTTGTAAATAGATACAACATATACACTCAGAAAAAAATAAAAAATATTTTAATTATTTTGGTGACAAGTTTAACTTCCCTTATAATTCAACAAGTATATATCTGAAAAGGATGCTTCTCTCTTTTTATAAACCAGGATTTTGCCTTTCTTAATACCAGAGTACATTTTTCTATATTTAGAAAAAGTATGTCTATTTTCCTACTTTTATTCATTATAAGCTTTGTTTTTGATTTCACATATAAAACCATTTGAAATTGATTTCATCTTTTGTGTTTCAACTCTTGAATATTTTCTTTTATTAACAAAAATAGAAAAAAGCTTTTTAATTATTCGCATTTTTTTTCTTATATTTAGAAATAATTTGTAAAAACACAAAACTATTCAGTTTCAGTTTCAGTAAATTTTTTCAGTTTTTCAGAGTGTAGTTTTCAAGTAGTGTGTTCTAAAATCCGGTTTCCAGTATACTCAACATTTCCTACATTCACATTCTTAACATTTCGCGATTCCACTATGAATCTAGATTCTCGTTAACATGTGAGTGGCAAAATTACTGCTTGATTTAAACAAATGAGCGGATTGACTTTATCTGATTTGTTTTTGAGAAATGAATAATAGAACATTTAATTAAAATAGAAGGCAGGCTGATGACCACTCTCTCACTCAAAAATATATCCAATAAATAAGAAACAAATTTAAATTTAACAAAATATGCTATCAATTAGTGTAAATTAAACAATTTCAGCAACCAAGTTGATCAATTAATTATTAACAAGAATAATTGTTGACCTTATTCAATTAAATCGTATAGATAATCTAAATAAAGATAATGATTTGATCTACTGAAAAAAGAAGATGATTTTGAGGCAATTAGATAAAAAAAGTATTCTTTATCCGTCGCCAAACTAAGCCGGAAGTTGAGCAACATGCTAAAAAGTTGAATAGTTTTTATTTTTTATTGAGTGCCAACAGAAGCAGACCAAAAATAGACACAAATGCAAAAAAAAAAACAAAACCACTTGATAAAAGTCGCAGTGTCTCAAGCGAGTTTTACGAAATATTTTTCCTTTTTTTATTTTGAATCTTTTTTTAATATGCCCAGTTTTTTTTCATTATGCGCCTAAGCAAAATGTAGGTTAACTTAACTTTTTTGTGGTTGTTTGCGTCTTTATTGTGATTTGGTTGGTTATTTTTCGCGTATAAAATTATGACTTAATTTAAAAGTGAAAGCGTTGACTGACCTTTTTGTTGCTGAGCTTAATGCGTGCCAAATGCGGTATTGAGTAATGTGTGAAAAGGATTTGTGTGCAGTGCGCAATAAGCGACGAGGACGCAGCCAGCAAAACTCACTCAATATAACAAATTAGGCAACAGAGAATGGGATTTGAATGGGGAAGGGGAATGTGTGCAAGTGCTGCTGGGTCGCTTTGCCTGGCTGCCCGTAGAACGTAAACAAAAACACGAATGAGAAGAAGAAGCGGAAAGTGCGAGATAAACAGAAAACAGCTGTACACACCAAGTGCGTGTGCGAAAGAGAGCGTACATAGAGAGATAGAGATGGAACACATTGAACTGCTGGTGTTGAAAATAAAACCCGTTTCTAAAACGGAGCCACAGCGACAGTTACGCTACGCACTTTACGCACGCTCTCCGCGTATGTATGTGTGTGTGTTGTGTGTCTCTCTCGCTCGCTTTGTTGATGTTGATTTTCTCGTAGGCTTTGCTTTGAACTAAAACCGGCTCTCTTTTTGTGGCCTACGCTTGGGTTTTGCTGCCTATGCTTTTGGGGTTTTTGTTTCGTGCGGTGTGTGACGGAAATACGTAGCAATCTTGACCGCCTGCTGTTACATACACACGCACACACGCACATACGCACAGCGACACACATTAGACGCATTTAACAAAGAAGAAGCAGCACAAGAAGAAGAAGCCACGCATGAAAATTGCTTTTCGTGTGCGAACGACAGAGAGAGAGAGAGACATCAACATCAACAACGTCATCGACAATGTCAGGCTTTATTTTGTTTGCTTCTTTGTTTGTTGTGCTTTGTCTTCCCGCTGTTGGCTGTACAAACAACCGAATAGCGAGGGGGCGAGGGAGGTGTGGGGTTAACTGTACTCCTTCCATTGGTCGAGGGCCCCACCCTTGGATGGATTTTGCTCATTCTGCGCTCCATTCGTTTCTCGTGCTGCTTCTTTTTGTACCCATTAAAAATTGGTAAAAAGGGTATATTGATTTTGTGCGATTCTTGATTGTAATAAACAGTCGATATGTCTGTTTCTACAAATAGTATAATATGACTTATAAGATATATATTTCTGAAAAGAAAAACATAATTTTTAGAAATTTTATTCATAAATTATTTCAAAGAACAAATTTTTACTAAAATTTTCTTAATATCAGAAATTTGATTAGAATCAGCATTTGTTTAAATTATTATGCAAATCATATATCTGAAAGCTACAAAAAAAAATGTATCTCATTTTTAGAATTTTTTTTTCTTATATTAAGAAATTATTTAAAAAAAGAAGATAAGCTTACTGAGTTTTCAGGTCGATTTTCTAAAATACAGGCCGATCTTTACGAATAATCCGATCCCTATGAGCTACATACTTAGAAAACACAATTTCATTACAATGAGCAGATTAAAACGTTATCTGTGTGTACTTCCAAACATGCTTACATTTGAGTATGCAGATCGCTATTAATAATAATTTTGATTTCAATTTAATACATTTTATTTTCAATTTAATTAGTTTATTTTGGCAATACAACTGGAATATATATGCAATAGCTGTCTGCAGGGTATTTCGCACTCGATCACACTTAACTTGTTGCTCTTTTTTCTTCCTAATGTGGCGGGGCCATTGTCATTTTTGGGGGCAGCCAAAAATAACTGTTTCCGGTATTTGGGTCACATGAAATTTAATCAAATTAAAATGTTCGACAGCAAAAAAAAAACAAAAACGAGAAAAAGGGGCCACAACGCAATTGTTTGATGTGCAGTTGTGCGTATGTGTGTGCGAATGTGTGTGCGAGTGTGTTTGCGAGTGTGTGTGCGCGTGTGTAAACAAGTGCGTTTGTGTGTTGCATTGCAACAGTTGCCCCAAAGCTACACTCAGAGCAAAAATCGCTCTACATTTTAGTAAATCGTCATGAAAGGAAAATCGCCTAAATTAGTTAAATATTTTTCTTGATTTTAGAAACCAATAATATTTCTAAAATTTAAAAGGGCTTGCCCTAAATCAATAATCCCGATAAATCGATAATAAACTATGTGAAATGTTTTTGTGTTTGTGAAATCTTAAAATAAAAATGTAATAAAAAGCTGAAAAAAAATTCTTCAAATTAGAAACATAAAAACCCAAAACCTTGGAAATTATACATATATGTTACTACACTTTAGGGTTTTTAGAAGACCACAACTATAAATTTGAGAAATATGCTTTCTGAATAATAAAATGAGGATGGCGATTTATTTTGCTGAGTGTAGCATCCAATTTGATTGTGTAAATGGAACTGCAACAATTCCCAAATTCAAAAAATCTGTGTGGCAAGTTACTTACAAGATGCTGCACCCAAGGGGCATCAACAGCAGCCGCAGTAGTCACAGCTCAAGTGTCAGACGCATATCTAATCCAAATTTAAAGCCAGAAATTCCCGCGATGCTTTGCAAATGTAAATCTTGCCAATCTTCGCTGATTATCTGACGAATCTGGCTTATCACAGCAGCCGGCAGCAGAGAGAACCAGTTTGTGGCAAGTGTCGAGCACTTGAGTGGCAAGCGATTTCACTGCAATACTGCAGCAGCATCCACAAAATGTGTCGATAACTGCATTGAGCCCCATTTGACAACTTTATGAAACACTCTTCACATGCTGAAAATAAGATTTCAGTTTTTATCTACTTGAAAGTCGATCCATAAATAATTGAATGAATTTTAAGCAATGTATGAAAAATATTTATAAATGTGAGTAATTCTTTTTTTTCTTTGTATAACTTATAAATTAAATTTTTTTGAGAATTCATAATGAAATTCTGGTGGCAATAATGTTATGACATGCCATAAAACATCATTTTGGTTATTTATTATCCAAAAAGTTATTTGATTAACGAAAAATTTATAAAAGAAATTTTTATTAAATGCCATTTTGTTGACAATAAATAGAAAAATTGGTCTAGAAATATTTTCCTAAACTTTTGAAAATATGATTTTCAAACAATAAACAATTACATTCAACAGTTCTTATAAATGTTATGTATTCATGATTATTTAAATAAATAAAAAAATAATAATGAAAAAGGGTTTCCTTTTTTAATTCTAATATGAAATCAATCAATTCAAAAAAAAATCATAACTTTTTTTTTATAAAAATGCCTCTGAAATTGAAGGATGAATTATATTATTTTACATTTTAATATTCCATTTTCCATTTAGTTTCAACTGTCTGAATAAATATAGTAATAGAAACTCAGATTTGTAAATGTAAACAGGCTTTCTCCTTTACACAGATATATGTATGTAAATATATACTATGTATACATGTATACATGATCCGGAAGCTTTTACGGCTACCTATTCAGCCGGCCGGGCCGGTAATAAAGCCCTCTAAAATCCGTAACAAGTTTTCGAGATGTGATAATGTGTTAGAGTGAGATGGCGCCAAAAAAAAAACACAAAAACATGGGGAAAACAAAATGGCGGCCAATACAAGCGCTACCAGCAACGCAATATGGCCGCCATTTTGCTTTTGCCCGTTATGTTGTGTTTTTTCTGGGTTGTTTTTGTTTTTGTTGTTGTACGCGTCTATTTTTCGATTTTTTCGATTTTGTTTTGTTTATTTCGTTTCGCTTTTGGGTTTCCTTGGCGCGCAGTTTTTACTGCTGCTGCCGCTTCCTCTTCTTCTTCTTATTCGCCTGCCTCTTCTTCTTCGTCGTCTTGCTCTTATTCTTCTTCTTCTGTGTGGATGCGTAGGCGGCGACGTCATCACGCAACGCAATTTTACGCATCGCGCGCTATTTTTGTGTGTTTTTTGTATTTACATTTAGAAAGCGCTACAAATGGAAAAATCGACAGCAAAAAATATAATGAAAAAATACGAATAAAATATAAAAAATGCTTTCAAGACGCGCCGCTTTTGTCATCGCATCGGCTGTAAAACGTTGTCGATGCCAATCATGCGTAAATTGCGCGATTAAATAGCGTTTTTTTCATTCCTTTAAAATATATACAAATGTGTACAGCTGCGTTCAAAATAATAGTTAAAAACAAAAGATAGTTGAAAAATTATGAACATTTTAATTGAACCCAAATATTTAAAGATGGGATGGGCCTTAATGTATAACTATATATACATATATATGCAAAAGAAAATCCTTAAAGTTATAAATGAGCAGGTCGAAATAATAGTGGAGAAGCTTTCTCAGATTTCGCTGGTGAATAGACTAAATGAAAAATTATTATGAGTTTATAAAATCGAACTAAATTTGAATATTTTATTTAATTTTTTTACTTAATTGTTGGTCACCATTATTCTTATAGTAAATTCCTTTAACGCATAGTTGTTGCTTTTCAAAACCAAGTGGTTGTATTTCAGGGTGGATTTTCCTCATTTTTTAAATAGTATTTTCAATTTCTATCGTTTGTTCATGTCGATTTGAGGCAAGAAATGAGGCAATTTGTTCTCCTGATATTTAGAGTGTATTTCAAAAAACAATAAAATAAATAAAAAATATGTAATATGTTTATCGGTCTATGCAAATATTGCGCATATCCATTTTATTGGGAAGCATCTCTATTATCTTGACCGCAACTGTATTAATTCATGCTTCCATGCCACATTCCGCATAGACAAGTAGACAAAAAGAGTTCGCCCTTTTTATCGGCCTTAAGCTTTAGATGTTTTCACCTACACACACACGCACACACACGCACAGCGCGATTTTTGTGATTTGTTTTGCTTTTCTTTTGGCCTTGCATATTTCTCTATTTAGCTGGGCGTGGCATATTTGGAAGGCGTAGGCGTTGGGTTCTGTTTCCGTTTTGATAGCATCGGGTACGCAACTTTTTACTGTCGCCAGCGCATGCTGCGTATACGTAATGTAAGCCGACATTTTTATAAACTGTTAACATAGGGTAGAGGAGTATATTGGTTGTGTATAATTATCGTCATGCTTTTGACTTTTTTCGATAGCCTAAACTTAAAGTATACAAAGTGTTGCGAATGTAGTTCTGCGTAAGATAGGAGGATGGAAATGCGAAAAAAAAAAACTGAAATGGATCTAAAAGAACCATTTCTAAATAATATTTCGGGATTGCCAATTTAGAGTAAGCCCCTCTACATTGCATAAATTCTTTTCGTAATATTTAGAAATTATTTCTAAAAACAAGAAAAACTTAATATTTTTTAGGGCCACTTACTTAACAGAGTATTTGGCAGTCGATTACTTCCGCCTGTAATGTTTGTTAAGTGTTGTCTGTCTCTGTGTACTTCCCTGTCTGGCAGTTTGTTTGCCTACGCAGCATTTCCTTGGGGCCATTCAGCATTCAGCAAGCTTGGCCCGGAAAAAAGGCTTTTCAGTTTTATTTGAGTCATTTTCGCATGTTCGCTTTACATGCGCTTTTCTTCCTTGCAGTCAGGCTCATATTTACGGCTTCCCATTTCCCCACATTCCACTCGACCAGAACAGCTGTGAGTTTCATTAGCATTGGGGCCGTAGGCGTACGCGTAGGCGTAGGATGTGTGTAGGCGTGTTAATGTTTTGTACGACGTCATCATGGAAATATAAATCGATTACTCTGGACTCAATGCTGCTCATTGATCTGCTCAAATTGCTCATGCCCCAATTGAGGTAGTGCAAATAACTTCAATAAAATATTGTATATATATATATATATATGTATATATGTATTTATCATCATATAAGATGTTAATTTTAAGCGTCTTGTCTCGCAAATAACATTCTTTTTTGGCATCTTATCTGTACTCATACTAATAATTTTTTTTTTAGCTGGTCTGATTGGGTTTTTTCTGGGTTTTCCCCAATGAATGCAACAAAATTTTTGCCAGAAAGACAAATATTTTATTTTCAATTGAATTTTGATTTATTTTCTACTTGTACTACTTTGTACTTTTTCTGTGTCGGTTGATATTAATCCACACTAAATAAATAAATTGTATTATCAAAACAGTTTTAACAAATTATATTCTCTTTTTTCTTTGCAGGTGAGTTCTGATGATAAGATTTTGAATTGAACAAACTTTGTTGGGTTCCTCTATGGAGGGGTAAGTTTTACCAAACTGATTTTTGCAGAAACTGCACAAAAGAGGAAGAAGTGAAATCTCCTTAAGAGCTTAAGCATCCTGGGAAGACCCTAATTAATATAAATATTTTATAACTGAAAAAACAGACATATTTTTTCTAAATATCTGTATTGAAGTTATATTTTAAATTTAACTTATAATTTATTTAATTTCGACTTTAAACAACAATAGTTGTGATTTTTTTCCTTTATTTTTGTTGTGTTTTGCGTTGAATTTCGACAAAGATATTTTTGCTTAGCATTTTCATTTGGCATTTTCTTGACATTTTTGTCGATTACAATAAGCGCTCGTAAAATTTTATCGTCTCGAATAAAATTTAATTGAAACAGGAAACTCTCGCATAAATTTGAGACACACACACAGACACACACGCACACACACAAACAATAAAAAAAGTGGGCGGAGGGCGTTAAAGAATAAATTCAATGCAGCAGCCAAAACTGAATAGAAAAATCCTTATCGACTTCAGGGGTTGCTGCTTACTTTATGCGCATCGGAAATGCAATTGGATATGGTCAATAGTGTATCCGAGTGTATCTGGCAGGGGCAAGGGCAGGGGCAGGGGTCAGGGGCATGGCACACACACTTTGGAGACTAGTTGAAATGTGAAACGCTGTTTAAGTTCTTGATTTGACAGCCCCTAAAATGCGCATGATGAAACGAAGACTATAAAGTCAGCTAATCAGCTAGTTGGTAATATGATACCTACAAATTAGTGACTTTTAAGTCATTTCTAAACCCAAGTAAAGTAAATTTTACAAACTTGAAAATTATAAGAGCAAATATTGACAGACTTGAGAAGCTAAACAAAGAATTCATTTCAGCTATGTTCATATTAATCAATTAGTTTTGTAATTTAAGTTAGCCTCCAATTTTACTTGGATCTTCTGGGTTTATTTTGTCTCCCCCTTATAAACTAGTTAAAGTTCTTGGAAAAATTCTTGACACACCAATTATAATTCATTTGTGGCATAGATAATTTAATAACAATAATAGTGTCTAATAAAATTAATTTCTCAAAAATGAAACGCAGAGAATAAATATTATTGACCTAACACAATTAAAACATGAATGTTATTTATAAGAATTTTAGCTAGGTTATGTTATGAGTATATAACCATAATTCTTATACATATTACATTATGTATTAATTGTGTTTACCCATAATAAATTATTGTTGTTTTTATTAGATTACCATAAAATCAACTATAATTTATTATAGGTAATTCACTTTATCACCTTACCATAAAATAATAACTGGTAATCTACTCTACTACGATCAAATAAATATAGTTATAATAAGCACTTATAGAGTACCTAGAGTATTCATTCACTTGAGATTTAAATTTGCCTACTTAAATGAAAATATTATTCATTGTTGGTTTATATTTAAAATGTCTTTAATTTATATATAAAATGAGGTCACCTAACAGTAAACTATATAAAATATAATTATTGATAAGCTGGAAATGAAATAAAAAACATAATTCATTGTTGATTTAATGGCAATCCACCATCACATATATATTATGAAACCCACTGTGTACCATATATATATACCTATAAAATATGTATTCATAATCGTGGAATTTAAGTATATTTTATCAGGAAAAACCATAAATAGTTCATTTAATGGCAACCAACCAAACAATTAACCTCTAAAATAGGTATTTGTTTTCTTGAAACTTCCACTATGAAATCAATATATATATCCACTATCACAAATATATTCCTATAATACAAACAATCAACTATTTAAATGCAATTCAGCATGTAAATATAAATATAATACAATATATATATATATAATGTAATAATATATTTGAATCAAGTTTTTTTTTCTTACTATTTTTGTAGCAAACTATAAACTATCTATAAATAGGTATTCGTGTTCTTGAAGTGTAAGTTTATTGTTTTTGTTGCTGTAGTATAGATCAATAGACATAAATCAAATATGATATAATTACAATCCACCATCAATTATATTATTTATATATATATACAAAGATTACGGGTATTTATTCTCCTAACTTAAGTTAGTTTCTTTTGATTCTTTCTAAGTACGACATAAATCATAATTGCCTAAATAACTATGAAAAATAAGTACCCCCATAACTGGGGTTGCGCCTGCGTAATAACCCACATTGGGGTCTTCTATAGAATATTGTATTATTCACCAGACCAAGGTGATTTAAGGTTTAATTGTGGCGTTACTTTTCCAATAAGACTGCTGAATTAAAATGTGAATCAAATACATGAGAGAGAGAGAGAGAAAGAGATAGAGAGAAAGATATATATATATATATATATATAGAGAGAGAGAGCGTGTAAATACTAAGTAATGTGTGCCGGCATTTTTACGCCGTTTCTCTCTGTTTATACGCCCATTTGGGTTATTCAACTTTCGGGAAGCGTCGAAGCGTCGTTGATCCCGTTTGACGCTTCCAAAAAAAAGCAAAAAAAAACCAAAAAAAAGCAAATGTTTTGTATTCGTACTTGCGACCCGTGTGTTCCCGTCTGTCTTCCAGTCTGTGTTCCAGTGTGTTTGTGTGTTCTGTTTTGGTATTTTATTTATATTTCAGCGGGGGGAAACAAACGCATTTACATACATTAGAATTTAAGTGTGCATGTGTGTGTGTGTGTTTTATCGAGCCAATTGCTGCTTAAGTTTTTAAGAATGCCAATTCCAATTGCACTTGTCTCTGATGAGTTCTTTTCTTATTATTTATGCATTTGATTTGTTATCGATAACCAATTCAAGTGTGATCAAATTGTGTAATAATCATTGATAATTAATAATAATATAAATAGAATTAAAAATATAACACAACTGTTTAAATTTGAATGCTTACTTTTAATTACCCAATTAATGAATTGGGTAGTTTTTTTTAAAAATAAATTAAACAATAAAGTTGCTTACACAAAAATTCATAAGCATAACAATCAAAATATAATCATATAATCAAAAAATTTCTTGCTATTTTTTCCGTGCCGCTGCAATCAAAGCGGGGGTTTTTCACAGCTCAACTCAGTCCTTTGCTCTCTCTCTCTCCCCCCCTCCCTCTCCCACTCTTGCATTCCAAGGTGCTGAAATTCACTGAGCGAGTATTTAAGGGTTCAACGGCTCGCTCAACGACAACAACAACAAGAAAGAGTAGAAAAAGAAGCAGAAGCAGAGCAGCAGCAAAAACATTGTCTCGTCGAGCAGCTGCTGCAACAGGTGATCCTTTGCCGCTGTCGCTGTCGCTGCCTGCGTCTTCGTCGCTGCCTCTGCCCTTGTCTGTTGTTGTGGTTGTCTACCGTTTGGCCGGCTGAAGGTCAACAAACTTGTTGGCGGCAGCGACGCTGTCGGTGTAGTGGCGGCGGCGAGCCGAACTGAGGCGAACGAACTCAAAGACGGCGACGTCGACGACTGTCTCTCGTTCGTACTTGTTTTTGTATGTGTGTGTGTGTGATATTCCTTTTGTGCCGTTGTCGTGCAGCGAAGCCTGAAAAAAACCGTAATTTGAATCCAATCTTTATTTTTGGGATTCTCTTTTCAACGCACAGCCGAAAAAAGGCCAAGTCGAAGAAAAAGTAGACAACGACGAAATAATGCCGACAATCAAAACAGAACCCATACGAAATTTCAAATGAATTTCACTCGAAAATTAACCATCAAATAAAACAATCAAGGGACAATACAGGTTTAACAAGCCGATGCTTCGATGCACTATGAAAAGTTAAATTAAATCAAATATGTAATGGAAATATTAAATTAAATTATGTATATAAAATAAATTTAATTATTAAATATTAATTTATATACAAAAGTTGATATTCATTAAATATATTGAATTATTAAAATTAACATAAAATTTACATAATTAATATATTTATTATATATTAAATTAATTGAAATATTTATATAATTCAATGTTAAATTCAATTCATTTAATTTACATACACAATTTGACAGAATAAAATTATAATAAATAAATAAATAGAAAAATAAAAATAATTAAATAACAGATAGATAATAGAAACCAATACTCACTCACAGCAAAAGGGTGTTTAGAAGTCGACTTTTGAATGCGTTTCAAATAGAGCGTTAGAGAATGAAGAGAAAAGGGATCAACAAATTGTTATAGCGGGAGAGAGGGCGAGAGAGAGAGATGTATAGTGGGAGAGAGCGTGGTGAGCGCAGGTGGAAGACTTAGCTTGGATTTCGTCATGAGTCCGAAAATATGCCGTTGCCTTTTTGGAGTCGGTCAAGCAACCCAAAACCTAAAACACACATACGTACATAGTTAGTACACACATACATACCCACATTTTTACTTACACTTGCGGTCAAGAGATTAGTTGCTGCTGCATTTAAGTTTATTAACATTTATTTCATTATTTAACGTCAACTAAAGCCAGTCGAAACAAAAAAATAAATGCACTTTAGAAAATAAATGTATAAATAGTAAAAGATAGATTAAGTTAAAATTGAAAAAAAGAATAATTTAAAATAAAATGCATTATTCAACTTAAATTATATCTTCCATACCATTGTTTTGAACTGATCAAAAAATTTGTGGTCAATTTAAAGACTTTAAAGGTTTATTTATGTTCATTATATATTGCTTGTGCTCAAAATTTTCAATATATTTAATCTATAATTTAAGTTTGTTTTTACATTTTCCAATGCTTTACTATGATTTTGACCGCAACTGTACAATTCCAAATCAGAAGTTTGATGAGACAGCTTTTGTTAGAGTTGTTTGTGTATTGTGCGCTGTCTGGTTTATTGACCACTGACAAAATTTATGCCAAAGGTACACACATACAAACACACTCACACACTTACATGCAGACTTACACACACACAGAGATAAATTTGTAGGCCCAGCAATTTGTTGCCATTGTTCATTTTGACCTGGGAAGCTGCTTGGAATTTGACCAACTGTCGACGCCACCTTATTTCTTTTTCTCTTTTTGCTCATTACCAATAATGGACTAATGGCAAATATCGCACATACAGTATAGAACAAAATAAATATATATATATATGTATTTCACTGTCCCGGAGTGTTTACATATGTATATATATGTATTCAGCCTTTTTTCTATTGGACTCTTTGACTATATATTTGTTAGTTTTGCGTGAGCGTTTCTTTAATTGGCTACGTGACAGGGCCGTCTGAGAAAGCTTTCACCCAAAAAAACGCATTTGGGTCCATTTAGGCTCGGGGGCCTAATCAAAGCAATTGGCGACGGATGAAGACGCAGACGAGTGTTGGTTAACTCCAAACACAAAATTTATAAAGCACTTTCGCTGCCCAAAATCCCAAACTCTGCCAACAATCTGTCAACGCTGGCTGTGACCTGATTTGAGCTACGGATTTACTTATTACTTAGTTATCTGCTCCTGTTCTACTTTTTTTGTAATGTTATACTTGACTTCGCTTCCAGCTTTTTGCTGGCCACAAAATGGGGTCAAATTGTTGTTTTTTTTTTTCTTGCTTTTTGAAATTCATATTCGAAACCTGCGCCTGAGTTGTTGTTTTTTTCTTTTTGTAACGAGTAAGTTTTGGCTTCCACGTATGCCACATGCAAATGCAAATTGAAAGGAAACACAACAAAATACACAGCCAAACACCATCCACATCAAAACAACAACCAACACATGAAAACAACTTCAGTGGCAAAATGATGACACACATTTCTGTCTCGTGGCGCACTCCAAAAGTAAACATGACAACCACTAGCCAAGTTTTAATACTCTAACAGTTTCTGGGGAAAAATATTTCGATCTAAAGCTAAAAGGAAAATCGCGCATAAAACAACGATTCCCAAAGCTTTTATTGTAGCTCTGAAGAAAGATATACGAAATACATAAAGAAACATGTATGGATAATAAATATATAATGCAATAAAATCTTAGAAACACAGGAAATGCTACTAAGCATAATTTGAAGAAAAAGGCAATTAGCATTGTTATATGCCAATTTTAAAAGAAAATCTAAATGAAAAAATAAATAAATAATGTTGAACTTTTATTACTCTAATATAGTTTCGTAAAACTAATAATGTGATTAAAAGTTCAAATAATCAACGAACAGAATTGTAGAAAAGCTAAATGCTCAAGAAATGTTATTAATTCAGGAAAATAAATTGATTTTGCTGCATTGGAATTTTCAAATAGTGGCAGCCAAATAAATAAATCTGAATCACATTATTGCAAAAAAAATTCAAAGAAAAATATAATATAAAAATAGGAAATCGAAGATAAGAGTTGCCACTCTTAACAATATATAATTTACTCAAAGAAGGAAATTCTCAAAATGCAAATTACAGAAAATACTCATGAGCATAATTAAAATGATCGGAGTATTGTTATAATAAGTTATAGCTGACCTGATTAACATACCAGCAGTCGAAGGTAGATTTTTTGATTGCTTAATCTAAGTAAATATGTTGCTTTTTATAGCTCCACAAAGAAACGATCTGAGTACATATCATATAAGTATTTCACATATGTGTGCTATTTTGATACCGGCTATATATATATATTTATATATATATATATATATATTTATATTTATATATATCGTAGCCGGCATGGGGGCCAAACTCTGAATGCTTTTAGCCGGCATTTGGCGTTGCGGTTTTTGTAAGAAGCTGCAACAACAACTGCAACTGCAACTGCAAATGTGTGTCACTTGTGCAGTGTTTTGCTTTTGCTGTGTGGCACACACACAAAAATACGAACAGCAGCCGCAACAAACATAAAGTGTTAAAATGTATGCCGAATATTCCCCCCTCTTCCCCTCTGGCTGGGGGAGTCATTGAGTCTCAGTCGGCGCGGCGCGTAAACAAATTTAGCGCGTCGCCTTGTCACACAAATTAAATTCAAAGCAAAGCAACTCAAAACAACAACAATAAAAACAACAACACATAAAATGCATTTGCAATGCCAATTGTCGCATTTGTTGTTGTTGTTGTTGTTGTTCTGGTTGTTGCTGGCTGAAATTTGATTGCAAAAATTGTGATTGGTGTCACTGTTGTTGCGAATCAAGGGCGTAGCCACATTTTTTAGGGGTGCCGAATTTGTAATATTTTTATCAATTGTAGACCAAACTACAACGCTAGTTTAGTATTAAGCTAGAGGTCAACACATGATAAGGAAGCCCTGTTTTTTTTTTTTTATTAAATTGGATTCAGTTTTGACAAAACAAAAAAAAACTATTTTCGAGGAATAATTTTAATATGAAAAGGAAAGCTTGCGAAAAATTGATTTTCAAATATAATTTTATAATAATAATAATTTTATAATAAAAAGTATATCAATATAATAGTTTTAAAATAAAAATGGAAATTTATAATAATAATAATTGCATAATACAAATAATCTTAATGTAATCATTTTATAACACATTTATAAATTTAATAATTTTAACAATAATTTCGGGCCAGAATAGCTTTTCGAACATTAATTAAAGTATTTATAGAGAGGTGATCCATAATTAAGTAGTTTTTGAAAGTCACGACTTTGGAAAGATTTTGTAAATCGAATCAAAATCGCGCTTCCAACTTTTAACAGCTTTCTTTAAATGAGAAAACAAATTGTAATTTCTTTTTATAAAATTTGATTGTAAACCAATTTGTACAATTGAGCTGTCGACAGCTGCCCCTCCCCGCCTACGCCCCTGATTGCCATGTTGCGTGTCATGTATTGGAGTTGTGCAAAAAATTATGCACGTTTTTAATTTAGGGGCACTGCGCAACAAATAATAACAATTCAGACACCCACAACATAAACTTGTCTGGGCAACATACAAATGTTGTTATTATGTTGCTATATATAGCTGCCATAGGAACAGTCGTCGTATAGTCTACTAATTGCTCATTTGCTGAGTGAGAATTTGTATCTTAATCGCTATTCCAATAATTATTCCAAGCATGAATTCTGGATTATTCTCTAACGATTACAATAGACTTTATCATGTAATCAATTTAGTGTCGTATATTTCCATCATTAGGAAAAGTCAATTTATCTTAACTAGTTCATACAGGTTCTGATTGGGGTTTTATATGATTCTGATTGGGTTTTTATCTGGGGTTTTCGAAATGTTGAAGCATTTTACATTATATATGGTATATTGGTATATATGGTATATATATTATGATTTATTAATTTGGACAGAAATATTAAATTTTATTTTGATTAATATTTTACTTTTTATTTTTTTTAAATGTTTAATTTAATGATTTTAATTTAAATAGCAATTTTTATTTTGCATTTAATTTTCATTTATTTTCTACTCTTTACATTTGTATGGTAAACATTTCTTTATTTTGAAAAAATGAATTTAACTGTTCAATTTTATTTTTAATTTAATTAAATTTATTCTCTAATTTTTTGATTTTTAGACGACATTAAACAAATAAATAATTTTTACTTTGAGCAGACCTTAAATGCAGACATTTACATAATATCTGAACGTTTTAGACTTGACGTTGAGAACATGAATAAAGCAAAAAATTTCGCAATTTAATTGCTTACATCAGGCATTTTGATTGAAATTTATGGCCAGCGGTGTCCTCAGTTCTCAGTGCCTCATTTGTGTTTGCATTTTCGCTGTTGATTTATTTTTTTAGTGGTTTTCGTTTTTCATTTCTCATTTCTCAGGCAAATGTTGGTCAATGGCGCAAAGAATTTGGTGCGTGCCCAGTTTGAAATTTGGCATCGAGCATTTTTTTCTTTTTTACGCACAAATGAAAATGTGGGAACAACAAAACAATCCATTTTACATGCTCTAATTACACCTTAAAAATGACTTAAGTACGAATCCGATTTGGGCAAGTCGATTACATTTTGGGTTTGCTTCTCAAACTGAATGCATTTCAAATTTTGTCTACGCGTTTTGTTGTTGTTTACATTTGAGCGCGTATTTTTAGAATTGGTTCCTATTTATTTGTTTTTTGGTATGAGGCAATTGATTAGACTTCCTATATACAAAAATGCAGTGCAAGCTGTTTGGGGTCTTATCAATGGTGTAAATATTTATGCACCCACTAATTGAAAGGCGGACAAAAGATATTTGCATAGAGGCAGGCAGGCAGACAGGCAGACAGGCCGGACAGACAGCCAGTCAGCTAGATAATGTTTAGTTGGGCCTGCAAACGATAAACTTTATACTTTATACGAGTGGCTGCCACAAAGCACAAAGAGTGGCCTAATTAGTGTCAAGTGTTGCCCCAGCGACAACAACTACAACAGCAACAACGACAGCAATAATAATAACAACAACAACAACAACAACAGCCACAGCCACAACTTCAATGAAAATGACAACATCTCGCAGCCATACAAAAGAGGGAAGTCAATTAGAAAAAATGCAAAGAGCGCTGAGCGGGTTTAAACTCAAACCCAAACTCAAACTCGGGCTCGGGCTCGGGCACGGCTTTGGAGTCTGCGCTTAAATTGCAACATGACTAAAAGAGTAAACAGCACAAAGTAAAAAAATAAAATAAAAATGACAAGTAAGCATGCTGAAGTCAAATTTGATTGACTACGATATACCCTGCTGATATAGCCAGCTGTTAATTATATTATAAATCTATTATAAATATTATTAAATAAATTAAATTACTTTTTAATTACAAATTAATTCAAGAGGCGCTGTGCAATGGCGAATGTAAGCATGCTTGGAAGGACATACTGCTGATAGTAAATAGTTCACTTTGAGAATATACTTTCGACTATGTTTTGGCTGTTTCTTATCTGATCTAAGATAAAATATAATAATTGATCGATAATATTTAAAAAAAATATTAATAATATCAATATCAGAGTTAACCAAATTATTATTTATTTTTTTTGCTAAAATGGAGGTTTATGCCTACAACATTCCTTGCCACAAAATCATTACACCCTTGGTACACATTTTAAAATGGGTGCAGAATATAAATTTATGTATATATATATATATATATATAGTATTGCATTGGCGAACAGTAGCTAAAACACACAAGTCTCTACAAGTATCTACAAGTGTATGCAATGGGGCGCTGGTAAAAAAGAGGAAAAAAATACAAAACGAATTACAAATCGAGACGCTGTTGCTTTTGTGTCGCTCGCTGCTCGTCGTCGCAACTGAATCATGACCCAATAACCCAATTTTCCAAATGCGCCAGCCATCTCGCTCACTCGCACACACTCAACACACACACAGACATACTGCAAGTGGCCCCGTCAACAGGGGCAAAATGTAGCACACAGATACAAAAAAAAACATGAGCTTGGATACATATTGAGCTGGCATTGAGCTAAGGCTGATCAGCAACTGGCCGGAAAGGGGTTGGTGAGGGGAAGGAAGGGGGAGGGGTGTGCACGGCTTGTTATTTATTTTTATTTATTTCTCAAACGGCATTTGCAATGCATTCATTTTCATCAGCTGCTGCTGCTGCTGCTGCCGCTGCTGTTGCAACGGAAGAGACAGAAGCAGCAGCGGCAATAAATAAACTTATTTTTAGTTTCAGTGTATTTCTTATTTATATATACATTTTTTGTATATTTTTTGAACCCATTGCAAATGGATACAGCGGGTATAATTGCTTTGAATCAAGGAATGTGACAGGCAGACGATCGGGATAAATAAATAAATATAAATATAATATAAATAAACCTGAGTCTTTTCAGATATCACAATTTTCAATTATAAAAAATGCTATTCTGATAAATATAAAAAACCACTTCTAATTTTTAGAAATTATTTCTAAAAACAAGAAAAACTTTCTTAGTTTTCAAGGCCAATCTCAAAAACTATTAGAGCACGAGACATCAGATTTGGAATACAAGTTCTAGTATATATATATTATTATTCAACTACTATATTTTAAGATGCCACAACAAATTATGATTTTTCTCAATGTACTTCCAAGCAAGCTTACATTTGAGTGTGGACAGAGCCTTTTGTTTTAATGTTTGATTGAATTTAATTTTGTGTTAATTTTAGTTTCAATTAAATTGATTTCATTTGGATATTACTCAAATATAATTAACAGCTGACTGCAGGGTATCTCGTAGTCGAACACACTCGACAACAACATCATTCTTAGTTAATGTTTGTTATTCGAAAACAATTCAAGATGCATATCGAAATGTGTTTCAAGTGTGCGGATTGCCAAGTGTCGAGGCATTCAATTCACTTCCCCACACACACACTCGCACACACACACACACACACACATACTTGTTGTTGACCTCTGTACTTGACCTAAGCAAGCCAATCGAAACTCAGAAACGCACTTCTAATTCACATTAATTAAGGCAAGTAATCCAGTAAGTCATTTACTTAGCCACTGCGAGAGACCTGTTTTCACTATTTTCACGGTTTTCACTGTTTTCAGTGTTTTCTCTGTTCTTCTGTTCCCTCTGTATGTATTTCAAATATTTATTTAATTAAAGCGACTATTGAACCGGCGCCGAGCGCAATGACACTCAAAATGTTGACTGTTTACTACATTTGTGATCTTACACCAGATGCGAAGCACAATTTGGACCTATTGGGAGTGCAGTATTTTATGCAGATTATTCTTAATATCTTTTGAAAAGCTTAATTTAATTTTTATTGCATTTAAATGTGTAATTCTTATTTCTAATGCTTGTTTTTATTATTTGGAGTTTGGAGGTTAGGAATCCAATTTAATTATTAATATAGCTGGACATTGTTTTTTATATTACAGATAATAATTATTTTAAGTTTAAAACACCAAATATTAACTATTATTAAATCTCTCAAGTTTATGATTACTTATTTTAATATTGAGCCTACTTAAAACAATGATTATGTAACTAATTGATTGGCATAATTACAGCTGCTATCAAGTTTCTGGGCTTCTCGAGTCTGTTTCTTATCAGTATTTCAATGTTTGTCTATATAATGTGAGTTAGATTTACAAATAATTTGGAAATTAAATTGAGAATATTTTTTTTTAAGAATTTGCACTCCAAATAACTAGGCACTGATTGCCATAATTACGCTAACAGAAGTGTGTTCCGTATTTTGACTTCAACATTAAATTCGCTATTCTAAGCAATTTATGACTTCGATGAAAAATAAAAAATCAATCCGCGCCTTGAATCCAAATGCAAAAAAGCCTTGATTGCTGTCTAATTTAGGCGCTACAAGTTATTTGGACGCAAAAAACTAAAGGTAAACCTGAAGTGACATGCACGAACGTGTTTTTGTTGAAATGTATATAAGCATATACATATATAAACATAAGTATATATATAGATATGAATATAAATATAAATATAAATATAAACAAACCGTTGAGAGTATTTTTGTCGATTGCATGCTGGCATGCTGACATCACGTGATGATGGCACGTTTAATAATCATGTGTCTTGGTTTATGCTGACTTCATGAATTTATGATTATTTAATGCCAAAAAAAACAAAATAAATGCGGAAAATGCGAGAATAAATCGATTTCTGTTTGGTGGACTAAGCCCTTTAATTTATTACTTTTAATTATGTGTGCCTCATTTGATGACTTCATAAAAATAAATGTAAATCGAATGAAGTCTAATTATAACGGAAAGAAAATTATTGTTTAATTTTAATTAACTAAATAATCACATTAAATGCCCATACTTGGAGTGGAAATTGCTTTAAAGTGGAAAGTAGAGCTTAGGCTAAGTCATTTATTAAATATGTGTGCCTTAACTTCATAAATATGATTAAACTAATAACAGAAAATGCTGAAACTAAAAAACATTTTTATGTACTTATTTATACATTTTAACTGGCAGAATTCAGAATGGAAAACTTCCATGTAGCAATTTCAATTAAGGCAAAGCTGCTTAGCTATTTATGCCTTGCTGACTTCCGAAATATGATTGTTTAATAGAAAATTAAACTAATTATTAACAGAAAATGCAAAGAGTGCTAACAATTTTACACAACTGAATATTTAGTTTATCTGCACATGTGTGGAGTGGAAAACCACTCAGCAAGCTGAGCTAATGCCAAGCCTTTTAATTATTATGTGAGCCCTATGCTCATTTGATGACTTCATAAATATGAGGCAACACAAAACTAATTAATGGCAGAAAATGTTCAAATTGGAGAATAATTGGGTTTTAGCTGCATATATTTAAAGTGAAAAACCCATTTGCTAACTTCATAAATATGATTAAAATAAATTATTAATAGAAAATGCTAAAATTTAACCATAATTTTATACAGCTGAATAGTTAGATTAGCTGCTTTTATTTGGAGTGGATTACAAACTATAATATATATATATATATATATATATATATATACATATATACATTACTCTCTATATATTCAGAGTGGAAACACAACTCAGCCACTTAAATAAAGTCTAAAGTCAGCGCTTAAGATGTGGTCTCCAACAAGGGCCTATTGGATTATTATACAAATAGTGTAGAGCATGTATCTTTTGCTGACATATCACATATGTGTCTGACTTGTTAATCTGTATTATTTTTTGAGGTTTATATATTGAAAGCGTTTCTATAGCATTTTGAACATTTTTTTTCTCTGTAAATTCCTTGGCCGTTTCTTTTTTCCAAAAAATAGTTTGCCTCTGCTGAGTTTGTGTAGGTGTGTGTGTGTGTAGAGTGCGTGTCTATGGTTTTGTGTGTGTGTGTGTGTGTGCTGTGTAAATAAACAAATTCAAGGTTGATTACCAACTATGGCCCCTCCTCGCTCCCCTTCACTTCTGCTATCGCCCATCAAGTCAACTCTGAACACTATCACCTTCAATGTTTTTTTTTTTTGAGCGCCACGTGCGTATTTATTTTCGTTTTTTTTTCGGTGACATATGAAAAAAAAAGAAATGAAATAAAAAAGAAAAATACCCGTGGGTGGCTGCCATTAGCTGTAAAGGGCCCCGGCGAAGTACAATTTGTTGTTGTTGTTGTTGTTGTAGTTTATGTGTTCATTATTTATTCGCCAGTGGAGAATATTTTTGTGGGTTTGTTAATTTCATAAATTGAGCTGCCTTTTTTTTGCAGCTGTCGTTCTATTGCTGGACACATACATGAATTTATTGATATATCTATGTGTAGCGATGTATCTATGTACACTGAAAAAAAAAATTAATTATTTGGGAAGTAAATTTATAGATTTTTGCCTGTCGATTTTTGAAAACCATACTTTTTTTCTAATTAGAAATTATTTCGAAAATCAAGAATAAAAGTCTATTTTTTAGGTCGTTTTTTATCTGAACGTATCTATGCCAGTCAAAGCGTGCGAAGATATTTTAGTTTGCCACAAATGCTTTGCATGAAACAAATGCAGAGCAATATTTGTATTGTATTTTTTTTTTGACAATATTGTGTGTGCGCCGCTGTGGAAGTAAATTGTTCATATTTTATTTCAATTTATTTATCAACTGCCTACCATTTCCTAGCCCTCCCCACTTGCCCCTGCGCCCCTCCACTCTATCTACAACATAGCGATGTAATTTGAAATTTATGCTCGCGTTCATTTTTTTTGTTCGCTTCTTCGTCAGCACTTTTTTACCCAAGGTGAATTTGATTAAACAAGTTCCATTGTAATTTTGAATGAGATCGACTAGCTGACACCCTGCATTAAACAACATAAGTACACACGTGAAAAACTCTGAAAGAGTGTTTGTCGATGATTTACATCACATCATTTACACTAGTCTCAAAATAGTTTTTCATATTTTTGTTGTTGTTATTTATTAATAAAGCAACACAAGTTTACAACGTAATTGTTTATACTTTATTTAAGCGTATTTTGCCAATTTGTTGTATGCTTAAAAATAAAAACAATGCTCATTTAATTTAATTTTCTTTTTCTTTCCAGGTAAGCTGTCGTTTTTTCTTATTCTAATTTATTGGTAAGACTGAACGTCAAATTTTTAATATTTAATATTGTAATAATTTTGTATATTGTTTGGTGATCTTTTCGATCAACTGTTCACGGATATATATACCTTCTTAGTTTGGAAATGCCTCTTTTCACATTTTACATACTGTCGCTACACTATCAATTTTTTTATTCATTTTTAATTGGATCAGACTATGAAAAGAAATGAGAACTAGACGAAGATAAAATACGTTTGAAGTTTTGCTGACATCTCAATTTCAATATAAATTTATATTAGTTTAAATGTAACCGATAGTGAATTAAACATTTTATTAATGCTAAATAATATATATATATATATTTATATTTTATATTTTTATAATTAAGTTTTTAAATATTAAATCGATTTTAAAATATTAATATTGTTTAACTGCGCTGCTTATCTTGGCATTACTTATGGGGGTATAACATTGAGTAACTATGCCTAACACATATTATAGGGGTCATGCTTAAATGAGTAAAGACACGCCACAAACAAATATTCCAAATAATATTTAGGCCGTCCTTAAGCCAGTATTTTTGTAGTAGAAGTGAAACAAACGGGCCCGGCCCATTGATAACACCTGACGCTGTCTAACAGGCAACAAGACCTACGCGACCTTGAGACGGGGGCAAATGATTGCCATTTCCAATAAACCCATGGCCAGTAGACAGACAGACAGACGGACAGACAGACATATGTATTATGCATGCCCCTAGTTATCAGAGGCGACTTTGCCACTGCAACAATGCGCCCTCAACAAATGCCAGCGGCAGCCTTGGCCTCAGCATATAGGCAGGCATACGTATATCGAGATATATATATATATATATATATATATATATGTGTGTATATATATGAGTGTGCACACGAAGGCCTGTGTAAATCGACTAACATTGGCAATGTGTTTGCCCTGTAAATAAAAAGTCTACGAATTTTGGATATTCGCCAAGCGTAACTCACCCTATTGTTCTTAAAGATGATATTTCTTAGTCATAGGAAATATTTATAAAATTCGGAAAAAATTGCCATTATTTTGCCGATTGAGTGCAGGCCTTTTTAATTTATGAGCATTTTTTTTTTTTTTAATCAGTTTCCAAAAACAGAAAAACCTTTTTAAGTTTTCAGTGCGGTTTTCTATTTCTCTGAGTGTACTTAAGGAGTGTTAAAATAAGGTTATGATTGCGATAAAACGTGAGGCAATCGCTTAAAATCAAAACTTACACTGAATTGCAGCAAAATCTGCTGAAAAGAAAGACTTTAAAACTTATGAATTAGACTTGAATTGAGCAATTGGAAACTAATTGAAATGAGTAATAATTTCATGCTAATTTGAGAACTGGCTTATTGATTACTCAGTTTGGATTTAAAACAGTTAATGTCTTTAGTATCTGTCAGCTATTAATGTTGTTTAGCTTTGTTTTGCATTACTTGGACACACAGCTCAAGGATCAGTCAAAGCCATTTGGCGTGTTGCATGCCACACAGCTCAGCGGAAGCTCACAATCCACAGCGGCACACCCGCAATTTTTGCACTTTCCTTGCTTTTTTCCGTTTTTTTTCTGCGTGTTTTTTTTTTTTTTGCCTTTTGCCCATGTTGCAGCTAATCCGCTGGCCATTGTCAGCAGAAATTCCATCTAATGTCATTTTCACATACCATTTTCCCTGCCAGCTTAGGCAGCAACTGTAACTGCAACTGCGGTTGCTCGGGGCCATCAGTCTGCCTGCCAAATGGCTGTCTAATTGTAAGTGGCATTGTCATCGCACAGCGAGAGATAGAGAGAGATAGAGAGAGAGACAGAGTGATTGGGAGGGAGAGATGGAGAAAGAGAGGAGTGCACTTTAGCAATCTAAGCTGAAACATGTCAGCTATTTTTTGAGCTATTTTCACTGACCATTTATTAGTTTGTACGCACAGTCAAAAAAAATCGAAATGAATTTTAGGAATTGCCAACAATGTTAACTAACTTTATTTTTCAGAAAGTATTTATTTCGAAAATGCAAAGAAAATCTTTTATTAATTCCAGTGAACATTTTTGTAAAATGCTAGAAGTATGTCTAATATTTTTAATGAATTTGTTCTTGTTGGTTATATTTGTGATAGTTTAGAAATTATATAATATATAATGCTAATGTTATTAATAAACATGTTGCTCAGCTAAAGTCTAATATAGCAGTCGAGACAGCTCATTTCTTTACTATTTTCGGAATTTCAGTAAGGAATTTTCCTACTTTTTAGAAATGTTTTCTATATAGCTAAGCCTAAACTAATTTGTAGCATTATTTTGTCAGCATTATTTTAAAACTAGTTTCTAAAATTCATGTAGATTGTTTTTCTAAGTGTAGCCGCCGTTCTACACTTGCGCAGTTATTAAATTCGTTAGTTTTTATATATGCATATATATATATATAGAAGAATATATATCGCACTCGTGTGCCTCACCTTGCACAAATATTGCAAATTGACCTTTACACAAATAAACGTTTTCTGTGGTCATCTACTGAATATTTAAATTTATGCTGTTGATTTTCAGTTTAAATCGCCGATTTCACAAATTTCTACAGCTATTCCACTTAGAATTGCACGTTTCTATATTTGGTAGCTGTGTTTGTATTATACTCTGTTAACGAAGAAAAAAAGGATATATTGGTTTGATACAATGCCCGTCATGCTTTACTTGTGACCTACTTGTGACTTCTCAGATCTTTATCCCTCCAATCTACCATCTCTTATCAGATGTTATTCCAGTCTAAACAGAGTATTTGGCAGTCGACTAAGCTCGACTGTTTTTTTTTTCATTTTTTTTATTTTTCTTTTTTATTGAAGCTGTTGGCAATTATTGCTGATTTCGCAAAGCGTTTAAAATGCAATTGGCAGTCTGTAGATGTAGATTTTGAAATGCATTCGTACGTGTTTTGGTTGACTACCTGTAGATATTATGATGCGAAGACAATAAAAAGTGAACAATGCCATTAAAATGAATGTAGCACGCAGAGCATCTGAAATCATCAAATGCGGAAATGACTAATTTCAAATAGAATAGAATAATAACGAAGAACAAAACCATTCCATTTAATGTAGCTAGACAAGAAATACGCTTATCGGATCTTTTTGTGTTTAATCTTAAAAGCATTTCGGTGTAAGACCTAGTTAGGAAAAAATAAAAACTATTTCCACTATTAACATAAATTAAGAGCACTTACAGCTTGAGTCCTGAGTCATGGGCTATTAGTAAAACAGTTTCATAGTTTTGTTTTAAGGCAAGTATTGTGCCTAATTGAGTGGCAAAAAAAAAAACGAACCATTTAGTCAATTTGACCAAACATATTTGTTGCCATTAACTGAAACGAACAAATTAACAGATTAACAAATTTTCTAACTGATCGCTGGCATTTGACAGTCTCAGTGAAGCCAATTTTAATGACCTTTTAATGGGTCGCTGAAAGCCAGAGACAGACTCATCATATTCATATTAATCACAAGCTCACTCGTGGCAAGCGAGTATGTAATTTGCATTTCATTTGACATGCCGGTGTGTCGCAAGAGTATTAAAAAGCAGGTAATTACGGGTAACAAAGTTGCAACTGATTGTTGCAATCACAAAAAATTGAATTGAATTTTAGTTTTGGACATAGATATAGGACAAATGTATCCAATTTAAAGGCTACTTTTGTTGCTTATATTATTAAGTAATTATATTATTTATTCATTTAAGGTCGACTAAAAACAAATACAAAAATTTGAATATAAATTAAGTTAAATTAAAAGTTAAACTTAAATATTGTATAAGATAACATTTGGATTATTAATAACTTTCAATACTATTTTCTTAATTTCATGAAGATTTTTTCTAGAAATTGGCGCTTTCTATTGTTAACAAAGAAAGAAAGAAAAACTTTTATAATTTATGGGCATTTGTTTTCATAATTTTTCTATTTATTTCGGACTTATAGATTTTTTCTTTTATTTGCAAATTACTTCCGAAAACTTTCTCATTGTCAGGGCTGGGCTTAAATCCCTGATAGAGCTAAGAATCTTTCACTTGCATATTTTCGCAGTGTCAGTCGGTAATTAATAAAGCAGCTCATTACCTGCGCTGTTGTCGTTGCCTCGCGACGCGTAACTTAATTAAGTTTATTTAGCTGGAACATCAGGCTTGCTGCTCACTCTCAAATTGGTTTCGCATTTCTGCTGTTATGACATGCCGCGAACAACTGTGGAGACTGCTGAGACTTTTTAGACTGGCCTCGTTGCATCTTGTCAGGTGGCAGCGGCAGTGGCAGCGGCCGTGGCAGTGACAGTGGCAGGATTGCAACTTGCTTCCGCTTAGTGAACCGTAGCGTGCCCCTCCACCTCGTCAGACACCGGATACTCTCCGCCTTTGAAATATATATATTGAATTTCAAAAGGGTTTCTGCTTATCCGCCTTTAACTAAGTATGCCGCTACAAAGGCATGCCGCTAATCAATAGCATCAGGCTAGTGGTCAAGAATTTATAAGATTGCCGTTTTTTTTTTCTTTCTTTTTTTAGTGGTTACATAATGCTTTCGTTAATGTTGTTGTTGTTGTTGTTGTTCCATGATCCCGAGGGGACAGTACACACACACACACGAAAAAATCAGCCTGAAAAATAGAAAGTTTTTCGTGTTTTTCAAATAATTTTAAAATTAGCAACAAAATTTCTAGAATTATTATTTTATTATTTTTTCTGTTTTTTTTTTGTTGCAATATTTACAAACATTGAGAAATACATTATAAAAAAGTATTTATACAAAACCTAATTTTTTTAGAAAAATGTATTTGTTGTAGAATTTAACTGTCGTCTCCTGATGATCAATAATAATAAAAGTAAGTGGAAACTAACATAACAATTCTTCTATTTACACACACATCTTTTTTTTCTGAGTGTATGCTTCACAAACACGTTATTCTTTGTATGTCACCCCAAACTTTGTTAGTTGCCAGCTTGTTAAAAAAAACTAAGGCAAGAAAAGGTGGTGAGACAAAATAGTTAATTAGTTTTGCGCCTGAATTGAGTAGGAAACAATGTTGTGCTAAAGATGAGCTCTAACTAAAGTTGACAAGTTTATATTAAATACTAAAACTGTTCAATATTTCCAACTATAATGGATTTGCATTTATTGTATGTTCACGATAATAAACGCAGGCAAACCCAATATTCATAGCTACAGGATTAGTATCAATATTTCTCACACAGCATGTTAAATGTTACTTTTACTTACTACTGCGTAACAGCAAGTGTAGTAGCAATATTGCTCTGCTATTGCTACTGCAACTCAAATTAATTCTAATGGAAAACTAATATGAATGCGCTTTCGCTCTAGTCTGATCTGCTCTATCATTTGTCGGAGCAATAGCGATAGCAGTAGCAAAAAACTTCCTTTCTGCTTTCTGTAGTTGTAGCAGATAGAACGGGAGCAGAGTGAGAGTGAATCAGTTTTTAGTGTACAGCTTGAGCTACTGTATTAAATATAAAAATATTAATATGTGGGTATATAGAAACAGGAATATAAATATAAAATTAATATAAATTTTTACTATTTTAACAATCGAATATGTGCTTAGCTTTTCTGCAATCACTGCCATTTTTATTATTATTCCCCGAGTATTTTCGCGTTAATTTATAGTAAGTCAATTTCAATATCACAAAAAAAAAACGTAAAATTAAATTAATGTATTTTTTTAACATAATTTATTATAATTTAATGCTGATTGCAAAATAGAAATTAAACAATTTTTATTTTTTATTTAATGGGCTTTATACAAAAAGGGGCTTATCGTCTGCTTTAGATTTTCTCAATTTCTGTATTATTCATTCAAATTCAAATTCAAATCAAATTAAGTTTAAATCAAGTATTAACTTGGTCACAGACACGTTAACGCCAAGGGAGACTCTTAATGGTGAATGTTGGAAATGTTGGACATCATTGTTCACGCTAAGTTTTTCAGTGTTCCAGTCTTTTAATCACCTTGCTGACTCACACGGCAACAAAGCAGTTGGCAAATGTGCAAAAATGATAGCGAGATTTTCAAAACAATTTCTTCATGTTTTCAGATGCTAATGGCACTCAAAGGAAAAAGCCATAAGCGTTAAATGTCTTGGAGCGTTGTTAATTTTGTCCCTTTGTTTCTGTCTTACTGCGCCGAAAAGAGCAAAAATTGCGAAATCTCCAACTAGGGGAAATGCTTTTTAAGCACGTCGCTTACAAGCTATTTCCATTTCCATTTTTCATTTTAACTGCAATCGGCAGCATTAAAACAAGTCACAAAACAACTGCAAGAACAAGGCCAAAAATAGGAGAGAAAAGCAGAGTAAAATTGCGTGTTAAGTCAATGAAGACTAAAAACAACAAAGTCCGCTTCGAGTTGTATTTTCTTGCGCTTGCTTGTCTTTTTTTTTTGGTTTTTATTGTACTGCAATTTTGGCATCGCAATACCAGTTGGCATTTTCTCTGTGACCCGCGGGGGTTTTCACTCATTTCTCTCCAACATCTGACAACTGCTCAAGCAAAAAAGGAAAACCCTTCCAGACACAGCTCCAACTCCAAGTCGAAGTCAAAGTCGAAGTCGAAGCTGTGTTTGCCGTAATTATGAAACTTTTCGTATTTTAATTGGATTTTTATTGATTTAACGCACGTGATGTCGAGGCATAGATGCCATCAGATGCAAACACACAGTTTGGATATGGCCTAACATAGTTGCCATAGTCAGCCAGAGTCCCACTGCCAATCTGAGTTTCCTTTTGGCCAAAAACAATGGTCATAAGCCACAAATGCTAATAGGATAACGTGATCTTCGGCTATTGCTCATTATTTCGATTTAAGTTCGACTGCGTATGGTCTTAAGGTTTGCCCATACACTCAGCGAAAAGATGGACCGGCAAGGGTAACTCAACTTAAAGATGAAGGAAAAACTTTCTAATGTTCAGGGCGATATTGTAAACAGCAGGGCAATCAATTCTCTGAGTGTATGGTCTTAAGGTTTGCTTAAAAGCATACATAAACATAAACAAATGCATTTTTTTGTTTTTCTTTGAGCGATGGAAATGTCGCTGATAAATTGGATGGCAGGCGAAGGCGCGTGATATGCATATTTGGGTATCGTTCCAAAGACGGAAATGCTGCACAGCTGTTCAGTGTGTGTGTGCGTCCATTTGTTGTGCAACAAGTTGGGGTTGCAGTGCAGCAGCTTAAACCAATATTAGTTTACTTGCTGTTTGTTCATTAGCTGCTTAAATTTCGAGTAGCTTTTTCCTTGCTCTGTGACTAGTATTAGTTTAGTTGCAGTTTACACACATTTTTTTTTATTAAATATTGTTCATTAGCTGCTTAAACTCTGAGTAGCTTTTTTTCCTCTTAAAAATCAATATAAACTAATATTGAAATTTTAAATATGTATTTCTTTAAAAACTTTTTATTTTGTTTTAAATGCTTATTTTTCAAATAGTCCTTTATTCATTCGCCGGCCATTCGATTCTTGATTGCAATTATATACATTCATTTGTCTACAATTGCTCAGTTTATGTGTTTTTTATTAAATAAGTTATTAATATTTTGATCGATAAATATCGATTTCACTTTACTACATATACAGCATTCCAACTGGCTTTCTTTTTTTAAATTGATTTGATACATTTTTGCAGCTTCTCATTTGCGAATCTTTCAAGTGAAAGATGAACTTTTACTCACTCATTAAGAAAAATACATTTTTACTACAACCAACTTGAAATCGTTAAATTAACATCGTTGACATTATGTCTATGTATATCTTTCTGCGAAAATGTTGATTCACTCTGTATTCGTGAGTGTGGCATTAAATTTGATGACCTATTCGATAAATTATGTTTAATACATACAATACAGACTGAACGCCTCGCCCCTCTAACGGTAAGCGTTAGTCAAAAGTAAGCGCCAGAACCAGTCTGGGTTAAAGATCTGACTTAGACAAGAAGCGATGCAGAGAGAGGCGCAGAGAGGAAGAAGCAGAATTAATACAACAAACTCCTTGCGATGGACACAAAAAATGCCAAAATTGCCAGAGAAATTTCGAATGTGCAATGTGTAATTCGAAATTCGAAAATCACAATTCGAAAGGCAACGCGGCCGATTTTTTGTTTATACCCTGAACCCATTGAAAATTGGTAAAAGGGGTAAAATCGTTTGGTGCCAAGTTATGTAACAGGCGGAAGGAAGTATCTGCGAGCCCATAAAGTATTTATATTTTCGATCACCAGCAATAGCCGAGTAGAGATAGCCATGTGCGTCTGATCTCAGAGATAAATTATATAATGAAATTTGATAATTAAAGTAGAATATATAGCTGGCTGCAGGGTATATCGAAGTCGAGCTCACTCGACAACAACAGCATTTTTACTTTTTTCCCTTACGCGCGCGAAGACGCTTCAGATTTGAAAGTAAAAATATGCGTATGTATATGTGTGCGAGAGAGTGTGCGTGTGTGCGTGTGTGTGTGTGCGTGTGTGTGTGTAACTGAGCAATGCAACCGCATTAATTTATATGATTAGCAGCTGAAGCGCATTCTCTCTCTGTGTGTGTGTATGCAGATAAGCTGGTTGATTCATGAGGCTTACCCATAAACGGTACGCAACGGACGAAATGAAATTTCGAACAAGTGGGTCACACACAACACACATCAGCACACATCAACACACATTAACACACACACACACACACACAATGCATTGAACAATGCAATTTTCGATCTTGTCATTTTGACTCTTTCGTTTCGAATAACAAACGAAAACAAACCAACCAAAAACAAACAGCTCCTTTTACAGAGAAAAAAAAAAGCCAGGACCATGTCCAAATATGCCAAAAATGCCAAAATAACGCGAGGAGCATTTGAATAATTGAGGCGAGCACAAATCATACGAAAACAGCACAACTGAAACATCAAGCAATGTCAGAAAAACAACGCAGCCAAAACTGTTGTTGCAGTTGCAGTTGCCACACTAAGAAAAAAAATCGAACTAACATTAACGACAAGAAAATAAATTTTAAAAAATTTAAGCTTTTCCCTTTGTAAAGACCATTTCAATATGGAATATAGAAAATTGCATTTCAACTTTATAAAAATATGTTCTATTATTTATTAATTTATATATTTTGTATATTTCTATTTTTTGAGTGTAGTTGCCGTTGACAGCTGTCAGCGTCCATCGACTGTTGTCTGGTCAACCAGTCAAAAAGAGCGCTTCTCACTCCTGATTTCGTATGCTTAATGGGGCGCAGCGTTTGTGGCATGTAACATGCAACTCGCACACTCGACTTCAGGTGTCAACTAACTGTTGCAGTTGCAGCCGCAAATTGCAGTCAACTGCTGCTCTCAAAGGAGACTTAATTAAATGCAGCCGCATCGCAATTTCAATTAACTTGTCAACATTTTGCGTACTTTAGCCGCGCAAGGGTTGCCCTGATTTTGACAGCTCTATGAATTATAAAGGGATCAGCTATGAACATTACTGGAATGTATTTATCAAGCGGAAATACTAGAAAAGTGTTGGAAATTTCCGGTGCATATTTAAATTGTAAATGAATTAGGCATGTTTATATTTGAATGTGTTCACAAGGATGAATAATAATGGATACACCGTTTAAATGTTTTTTCATAATTAGGAATAAAGTTTTGTTTATTCTTTGCTGACCCATATTTATAATTCAAATATTTATGTATATATTTCGATATATTTGGAATCCCAACGGGAGCTGATGATGAATACTAACGAAGGTATTTTATGATGCTGAAGAATTGATTAACTTTTTTTTTATTGCTTGCTGACCCATATTTATAATTTACATCAGTCTTTTGCTAGAGCTTTTTCAGGTTTTTAATTGTTTTTATTTCGATATATTGAATCATGTCGTTTTTTTTGGAAGAAATTCGAAGCGTGGAGCTGTATTGCAAAAAAAACTTGACCTGCAACCAGGTAAAGATATATTTGGATTAAGTTTAGTATTATCTAAGTAAACAATCTCTTACCACTCTTCGCTATCTGCTATTTTTGTCTTCTAGTGGAGCATTTCCTATAAACGAATTTTAGTTTCAAAATTTAAACTTAACTGTTCTTTTTGATTTAATAGCCGCAACCCAATTCGGCGTGCCCCAACATGCAATTGATGGGATGCCCGTTAACGCGACCAATTTATTTGAGAGGCAGCATTAAGACTACACGCGGTTAGATTAGTGATTAGTGCAAAATGAATGTTACTCAGATAGCGAACCGCCATGAATCAATCGCTTATGTTTATCTGATCTGTGGCCAGGCAACAAATTTCGCTGCTCAGCCAACAGCAACAGCCAACGGCAACAACAACAGCAACAACAACAACGACCATAAACATGTTGGGTAAAATCTCGAAGCGCGAATCTCGAGCTTCATAAATATGAGCATGAGTATATTATAAAATGTTGGGGCAAATTGAAATGCGCCGTTGCATCTCTCAATCTCCATTGCCAAATTGATGCCAATAGCTGACATAATGGCCACAGCAAAGCACTGACTCAGCGCGAAGTCTCTCTATCGCTCATAACTGATTTATGAAACGCTCAGCCAAAAAGAAGCCAGTTCTCTCTCTCTCTCTCCGTCACACTTCCTTTCTCTTTCTCTCTTCTCTTTCTCTATAACGCACGCGGCACATAAATCATTGTGGCAGCTACTGGGCTTTTTCATTTTGGCCAGGCTTTAATGCAGCTGGCCAGCCTGAAACTTGTCCGCTCCTCCACCCACTTTGACAACAGTTCATATGCCCAAATAATTACCGACTCTCAGAGCCCGTCACTGACTGCATCCTGTTGGCCAACTTCTTGTTGGAGTCAATAAACCACAGGAGCAGCTGCTACCAAATTCTCTTTAATGCATTCAGCTTAATGGAAAATCCGTGATCTGCAAAATGCACAACGCAACACAGTTCGACACTTTCGGCATTATTCAATTTGTGGCTGTGATTAGAAATTACAATGCGAGACATGTAGAACAAATTGCAAGGCTTCTTAAATGTGTGGCTTATATTTAGATTTCTATAGTATTATTTTCATTAGTAAGCTTCTCTGAATTTTTGATTAATTTAACTGTACTATGTGTAGCTTATATTTTAAATTTATCTTTGATTACTTTTATTATTTTCTAATATGTCGATTTTGCGCCAGGGATTGGCGTATAGATGGAGCACATTATTCGGAAAGTAAATTTCTAAAATTCATGGTTGTCACTTTTCACATTTCTTAATTTCAGGGTACGTTTTTATAAAATTTAGAAAAATATGTCTAATTTCGAGGGTGTTGTTTTCTTAATATACACTACACATAGAATATTTCTTATATTCGATTTTATCTAAAAATTAGGGTTTGCATTTCAAATTTAAATTTTAAAAATATTTCTAATAGCTTTATATATTTTTAGACCAGTTTCTGAGTGTAGCCTTTATTTTGTATTCATGTCTTATTATTTTTTTTTTTATGTGTAAGCTGCTTCAATGTGTAGCTTATATTTCGTGCTTTACGTCATCATTTGTGATTTCTATTTTAGTTTTTTGTTCAGTTATATATTTTTTGCAGTAAGCTCCTTTAATTGAAGGCTTATAGCTTAGTTTTTTATTTAATAATGCGTCTGTAACTGTTAACGAGAGTGCGCATGAAACTTTTGTTGCAAAACTGTGCTTATTTCACGTATTCGGTCTCTCCCTCTGGCTTGCATAATTACTCATACGCCGTGTTGGTCTACTTAGCTTAACTCTGCTTATTTTTTTGGTGAGGTTGCATATGAAAGTAGATGTTTCGCACGTTCGTCTGTTTGGCAAACCATTACGTGACATAATAAGCGCATTAAAAACAGCGGAGATAAAAAATAGATTTTACCACTTCAACTTAAAATAACACGGCTACCAAAATTTGACACGTAATTAAGAATGAGCAAAAGAAAATGAAGTGCTGCCAAGCGTAAATAAAATTAAACGTCATAATGCGACAAATTTAATATGGAGAGAGCTGCAACTTTGTAAAAAATAATGCGAGTAATATTATATAGAGAGAACTCTAAATTTCTACGAATTATATACGAGTGCCATGGCTAATATTGATTGACATTTAACATTTAACATTCATATTTCAGAGTTAAGGTGTTAAATGTCAAATTGAAACGAATTTAAGTTCAATCCTGAAATGATATGTATCAAAATCCAGACTCATTTCTCCCTTTTACAAATGCATTTCTTAATTATGGAAAATATTTCTGAAAAATAGAAAAAGTCGCAATATTTTTTGATGATCAATTTATGTCAAGCATTTCTAATTTTTAGAACATTTTTTATTATGTTTAGAAAATTTTCCTAAAAACAAGAACAATTTCTGGGCGATTTTCTAATATTCACGGCGATTTTTTCTGAGTGTACAATGTTTTTTGGTTCCGATACGGTAATTACTAGGCAAATAATATCAGTTCCGGCAAATGCACTTTAAATCAATTTTAAATTGTGGATCAGTTTCCGATTTTGATGCTGAATTTGACTCAGTAAATCGGATCCGATTCCAATTCCTTCTTGACAACCCAGTTTTAAATATTTACTTAGGTAATTCAAAAATATGTTTCAAACTTGATTTGACATTTGATTTAACATGCGCTGGAATTACTAACTTATATCATTTATTTTTTAATTTTCATAATTTTTGATTTTTAACTGAATAATTATGAAGTGAGTTATGAGTGAGTAATACTTTTTGAAAACAGCAGTCCTGCTTTTAAATTTACATGTAGCTGATTTTGCAAAAGTCGTAATCTAATAACTGTATATTAATCAAATCTTTTGATGACCTTTGCTGGCAGTGGAAATGTTACTGTTTTGCACGTTAAGCTATTTTTTATTCGAGTCCCTTATATAACGCTCAGCAAGCTGATATTTAAGCTTAGTGGGATGCCACGCCCACTTTTAGCTGACATTTAAGGCATCTGCTGGCATTTCGCAAGGCTTATTAAATATTGGTGAGCAATTTATAGAGGTTAATGGCGAAAAGTGCAAATTTAATTACGCTCGATGGCCAGGCACACGAAATGCAGCTAAAGTTAAACTTAAGTTGTTAATTGCAACGCGTAGAAAAACAAACAATAAAAAAAAACCTCCGCAGACTTTGTTGGCCAACTTGGCGCCAGTTGACTTTTAGCCGGGTCGACAACATACAGTTGCGAACAAAATAATAGCAACACTCGCACAAGAAATGTTTTCAAATGTATCTTTTTTGAGACAATTTAAGGAAGAAGAATTTTCAAAAAATGTGAGAAACAAGGAAAAACATCATTCTATTCAGCGTGTTCCAATTATATAAAATTAATTAAAATTAAAATTAAATCTTATGGAAAAATCAAGAAAAGAAGGACAAAATAATACAGCTGTAAATATGAATATTAGAAATAAATGATTTATATTTATTTTTCGGATAACAAAAATAAATATATAAATATATATTGAAAAGAATTCCAGGAGGAGTACTTAGATAATACTCAAAAATATGTTAAAAGTTAAAAGAAAAATTGGAAGACTGTGTTTTTTTTGCATTCATAAGCAAATAGAAGTGGTGCTATTATTTTGTTGGAAGAGTACAACGACGACTCGTTGGAAAAAGAAACACATAAACATAAAAAAACCTTGTCGGAATATTTGTAATTAATCGCTTGTTTGATTATGCAGGTTTAACAGCATTAGCTTCAGTTTGTGCCTCAAGTTTCACTTGTTGCAATTCGCCTTTTAATTAATTACGTAAAACGTATGCAAACACTTCAAAAACAACGAAATAATAATAAAAAACATGTGTACACAAAAATTTACACACAATATTTTCATAACCATAAACTTTGAGAACACCGCAACCATTTTATTTTTATTATTTTTTTTTTTATAATTTTTCAACCAGTTGCACGCTGCTGCCATAACTAGAGGCATGCTGGCCAGAATTAAAAGCACCGAAGTTGAAGCAAGTTTTCGAATTTGAATTTTAATTTGATTGTTGCTGGCAACAACACAACAATGGTTTCATGGTCAGCATTTGTTGTGGCTGCTGTTGCAGACTGCGTTTTGTTACAGTTGTTTTTGTTGTTGCCACTGCGGTTGCCACATTAATTTGCATAATATACGTATTCGTGTAAACATTATGTGTGCAGCCATATAAGCCACCGAAGGCTGATTTTACTCGTATTACAGACAATGCAAAACTTTATAATTATTGCGTTAATTAATTATGTCCGTTATCTTCTCTTTTCTCTCTTTGCAGGTAAGCTTTCAATTGAAATCCCAGATGAATATCATTGCTCAACATGTGTGTGAGCATGTGAGTATATGTTATATAAGATTACAACTCAATATTTGTGCACATATCAACAAATAATAATCGATAGACTTAAAATAAGAGTTTCATTTGATATCCCTAGATGCATGGTGCAATAAAACTAAGTTCTGAGAGTGGAAACTCACAGCCAAAGCATAAACGATGCTTGCGTCATTAAGTCCAAGACCCACTCTCAAGACATTCTCTAAAAAATATTCTGATGATTGCGTTTTGTTTGTGTTTTAATTGTTTTGTTACTTACTAACTGCTGGGCCAAATGAAAATTACATTTTTCTGCGGCACTTATTGCCTCAATAATGAAGGCATAAGAGAAATGTGTCATTACGTCCAAGTTCCCCTTTCTGCAAAGTGCAATAAAAAATAATCTGCTCGCAACAATGGAAATGAACTGGTTGCGTTTTAAGTTTCGACAGTTAAAACTCACTTCAATTGAAATTTAATTGTATTATTACTAACTGCTGGGCCAAGTGAATGCTTATGCAGGCATAAAAGAAATGTGTCATTGAGCCCCTCTCAATAATATCTCTGCCTTATAGAAAATAATGGATATATTATATACATATATATATATATGTGTGTATACACACAGATATACAGAGCAACACGCATAAGCTTGCATAATTTCATGCGCATAGAGCAAATAATCACAATCATTTCTCATACGCCCCGTTGGCCGCTGTAGCTTTGCTGTTGCATGCGTTTATCGCTCAACAATTTCAATTGCACATACATATTTTTACTGCTATTAATATTATTTTATGTCGCATTGTCGCATTGTTGCTCGTTGTTGTTGCTGTTGTTGCTGCTGTTGCTGCTGCTGCTGCTGCTGCTGCTGCACAAATTTGCGTGACATTTCTCAATAATTTCGCTTGATATCGCACCACTCTGCGGAGGGGGAGCTGTGGCACTGGGAACGCGGCTGTCTCTCATTACGTGTCCGGGTTCAAAGTGTCACACATAGATTTCCGCATATTTCTGGCGAGCATTGCATTCTTATTTTGTGTATTTTTGTATTTTTATGGTAATTTATTTGAAATGAGCTGAGCTGAGCTGAGCAGCAGGTCTGCTCATGCAAGCAACGCCTAACTCTTGCCACTTGCCACACTCAACCAAAAAACACAAAATCCCCTAAATCACACTTAAATGTAAATCGCCCTAAAAATATAAAGTTTTTCCACTTTTTAGGATTCATTTTTCGCTCTACAAAATTCAAACTTTTCATTATTTATGCTACGAAATAAATATCTAAAATTTATAAAGACGTTTCCTTACAAATTAGGCGATGTAGTGCGATTTTTTTCTGAGTGCACCAAAATCGAAAACGGTATTTTTTTGTTTTGTTTTTTTTTTTTTTTGTACAGCAGCGCTGACTGACTGCAAAAACCACAGAACCACGGCCACTGCCATAGCGACAGAACAGAACCCACTGACTTAATGACTTGCCCCTGCTGGGCAGCACACGTTGCCCCCTCACCTCCCCCGCTCACCACTCCACTCTCCCCTACCGGCTTACCTCTTATGGGGCGGTTGCATGCGGGTAACGCACTTGACGAGCACTCATCCAGAACGGCATCGGGAATTTGAATTCAAGTTGGCGTTGCCAGGAAAAACTGGCAGCAGGGAAAAACCCTCACACAGCAACAACAACACCGGCAACAAGAATAACATACAGCTGAAAAGCAGCCGCAAACATAAAAATCATAATTCAGGTACATTTGTTGTGCTTCCGACTTCCGGTTAATATGCTCAGGAATTTTTCACTAATTTACATACGAACTATGCTTGCACTCTGCATTTTTTCGTTATTTGTTTAATTTGTGCTTGCTTTCTGTTGCATTGCAAATTTAATAAGGTTTATGAGAGTGGTCGCCACACAAAAATGTTCATAATTGTATAAAACGAAGCAGCCTTCGTTTAAAAAACGAAAAAAACAAACATAGTTGGAAAACATACTTTAAATCCTATTATCTGCGCACTCTAATTAGTAAGAATTAATATCTTTGAGTACAGACTTGAAAGTGAGGATTCTGTTGGTACATCAGAGCTGGCTTCAACAAATCCAGCATTAAGGATAATAAGGATATTCAGCACGTGTCTATAATATATAAGATGTAGCTCTTTTCTTGTTGATATTATTAATATAAATATTAATGTATTTTGAAGCTTCACATAGTCAAATTATTATTAAAACAAATTTTAAATATTATTTTCTTAATATCTGTAAGATAGATTTTTTCTAAGAATCAATGTTTGTATTTCTACTCTTTAGAAATATTTTATCTTACTCAGAAATATAATTCTGAAAAATAGAGAAAAGGATTTCTAATGTAAATATATATATTTCTGAAAAGGATTTCTAATATTTCGAGGATTGTTTTCCTGTCTAGAAATAATTTCTGCTTCTCAGGGGAAATTTTTCTTCTTGGACTATTTCTCTGAGTGTATGAGTATATGAGGCAAGCCTTAAGCGCATTTAAGCTGTTTTACATTGCAAGCCAATTTGTTAAATTTTCCCCTTTTCGCAAATACAGTCATCAACTGATTGTAATCTGTCCGTGTGTAATGCTTGCTCGAGAGCTCATGGCGAGCGTTTCCTTGATTATTCATATACTTGGATTAATGTGCACTTGCAAAGCACTCACGACACTCAAATTGGAATGAAATCATTGAACATTTCGCTTCCGCAAAATTGGCAGCATTAAGCATAATAGCATCAAATTTTTGACTTTCACTTGCTGAGAAAAATCATAGAAAATGCGAATTCGTATAAATGAAGATACTGATGAGTATTGTTGTTGTTGTTGTCGCTGTTTTTATTGTTGCTGGTGTTATTGGTGTTGTTGGTGTTGTTGGTGTTGCCCTTCGGCATATCGTTGGCTCAACAGCCAAGGTAAATTGAGCTAAATAAAGTTGACATGAAAATAATAAAGCGGCTTAAAAGTATCACAAAATACAAAAAAAAATTAAATAAGCAACCAAAAATGAAAGTCGCAAGTTCACTTTCAATTTTGTTGTTGTTGTTTTTGTTGTTGCCTAGCTGTTGTTTGTTGGTTGTTTGTTGTTGTGGTTGTTGTTGTTGTTGTGCAATTGCCGGCGCCACGAGGCCAACTGCAAAATGTGCGGTAATCATTATGAAAAGGAATGGCAAGCGAGGGCGGTGGCAAGGTGTTGCGGTTGGTGTTAGTGGCAGCAACATTTGCGGCACATAATTCAATCAAAAAAAAAAAAAAAACCAAAAATACAGCACATTTTGCAAGCGATGTTTGCTTGTAAAAGTTGAAAATTCACTTGCCGCACTGCGTCTCTTTTTTCTTTTATTTTTTTTTTTTGGTGGATTACTCAATGTGAATGCTGTGTGAGTCCATTCACTTGCAAAATGAGTAGAATGCACACACATTAAGCATACGCCGCGTTGTCATTGAGAATTTGTTATGGGCTGTGGCGTATTTTTAGATTCGATGATTGTTGCTGATTTTTGCTGTTATTATTTTTTTTTTTTGGTTTTTTTTTTGCAGCCTCTTGTGCCACATATTCCTATTATTAATTTGTGCCGCAAACTGGTTTGCCGCAAACCGTAATTCAATTTATTTTTTTTGGTTTTGTATAACTTACAACGTGTTTTTTGGCTGTTGGCCCAAACCAGTTACCGTTTGCTAGTGCTGGCCATTCTTCGATAGGCCCGAAAGGCCCCGTTTAAATGCTAAGCAGATTGATTTCGCTGGCCGCTGGCCATTTGAATGAGTTATTAACACAACGTATGCAAATATATACAAATATCAAATTCAATAAGGTAAAGCAATCGACACGTTCGCAACAAATGACCACTTCACAAAAGTAACAGCAGCTGCTTCGAACTATACTCGTGATCCACATAATTATTATCTCTGACAGTTTGTTTTTAAACATTCAATAAAAAAAAAGATTTGCCAAATTATACAAAATTGGCCTACTTTTGGCAGCAAGTGCAACTCAGCTTATTATGCAAAAAGTATATTTCTTAGAGGGGAAGTTGAATTTTAATAAAATATTATATAATATATTTATAAATATAAAGATAGTTTATAAAAACGAATATAATTTAATTCAAATGAAAATATGTCACTAATATTTTCTAAATTTCAAAAAGTTTCAAAAGAAATAGATTTCTGAAAAATAAAAGAAAAGATTTCTTAATTTTTAGAAATTTGATTTCCTATATTTCCAAATTATTTCCTCAAATGAACCGAATATTTTTCTAGCTTTCAGTAGATTTTCACTCAGGAAAATGTTCATTTTAGTGCAATTTACTAAAATACGCAAATATTTGCATTTGTCCTTGGGCATTAATTGGCTTAAATTTAATTACAATTGTCATAATCTATGCAATGCAGTCGACAGTCGGTCTTACGCAGAAGGGCTTACATAGTTATCAGAGATATTGTTTGCAGCTTGAGCACTGCCAGGGATTATCGCTGGTGGTCTATACAATATATACATATCTACATATATGTATATATGCCAGATGCATCCTTTCAACATCAAATGTTAATTAAGCTTAAGCCGTCAAGTTTACTCGTTGCATTGATATGTTGAAATCTTGATATCAAGGTATTCTGAGCCTGGCCGAAAGTAATAGTCGATATTAAATGCATTCGTGCATTCAGATGCAACTTAATTATGAACACATATTTGCCTTATTTTTGCAATATTACTTTTGCAACAGTCGACGCTCCTTTGCGGGCAGCTTTTTTGATGTTCGTAGAATTTGAAATTTTATTGGAAAATACACTACAGCCAAAGCTGATCAAAAAAGGCAGCAATAAAAATACATATATGATTGCAAAAAATGATGATGGTGATTCAAAAGCTTTTCGTGGCTATCGTTGGACGGGATTTAAAGCAGGTCTTTCATGCGCCATCAGCAAACATTAAGAATGTTATTGAACAATGTCTTAAACAGAGTCGTTATTATATCTTTTTAATAAAGTAACCAATTTAAATCCTCAATAGTATCGAAAATTATATGTCTGACTCAGTCTTTGAACTCAATAAATATTTAATTTAGCTAATGTAAACTTTTGATTTAGGCTTAGAGAAAATGTAAGTGATTTTCTTGTCTTTAATTGGCTGTTAGAATATTAAGAAAGGTTGCCGACAGCAACCATAAATAAAATAGTCGCAAATTGTTTTATCAAGAGTGCAAATAAATTTTCTGTGGCTTGTAAAAAGTGAGAAATTTAAAGCCTCAACAGTAGCAAAAATTCAAATTGCAAAAGTTATTCTAATAACTTTACATGTATTTGATGTAGAAATGTAAGCTTTTAATTTGGGCTTATTTGACAGAGTTATTAAAGAAAGCTTATTGATTCTTATCTGAAATTTGCTGTTAGAATGTCAAGAAAATTGCTTCTTTTTTTGTTGTTATTGCTGTTGTCGACACCTTTAACTCAGTTAAGCCCAACGACAAATTGCGGTCAATTTGCCAGCAGTGTGGCCAAAATCCCAGTAATTGACTAAACACAAGCCACACGTATGAATTTGTGTGTGTGTGTGTGTGTATGTGCTGTGGACAAACTGCAACTGGCATTTAATTCAATTTTATTTAAATTGCATGCAAAATTGGCAAAATGCATCGAAGGGCTGCAAAATGTGCAACGTTAAAATAATATTTTACTTGTAAAGCTTGCGCCGAAGTCAAGTCAAGTCAGCTGAGGCAACAAAGTGCAATTTCATACCTCAAATTTCCACTTAATTGGCGGGGTCCACTTGAGGGCTGGGTGTGCAACGGGGTTGAGAAGGTCCTGCCGCATGAGGCATGGAGCCTGCCGTCTGCTGCCTGCTGCACGGTCAGGCAAATTACGCTTAAATTTCCGCTGCGTATGATATATTTTCAAGGCGATTGCGTACACGCTTTCAACTTCCACTTAGCCACGTCGTAATTTATGTTAATTTACGCAATTTTCCCGTGTGGCAATTGCTGGCTGCAACGTTGGGCTCAGGCACCCTCAAGCGACGCCAACTACACGCAGGAAAAAAATCAACAGGAATTTTAGAAATCTTAGAACAGTTTTCTATTCGTGTTTGTTCAAAGAAAATTTGCTTTTTTCCTTCTTATATTATATTATATAAGCATTAGTATTTTAAGATTACACATATGCAAGAAAAATACCTTCGATTTTACGTCGATTCGAACTAAAGTTTAATATAAGAACCGAGCCAGTAAATTTCATTACTTGTTTCTGAATTTTCCTACAAATTAGGATTTCTGGTTTCTAGAAATGCATTTTTAATAATATGAAATATTGGTAAACAGTAGAAAAAAACGCCATATATTTTCTAAATTTTAGAAATATTTTTCGTATATTTATAAATTATTGCTAAGAACAAGAAACACTTTCTTGTTTTCAGTGCGATAAAATTGATGACAATTTTGTTCTTTAGGTTTGCTTCAGTAAGCTTCCATGATATTAAATACTGTACTATATTTAATGCAAGTTGAACTTGTACAACATGTTTAATTGGAAAACTGGCAAATTGAGTAAAATTGTGAAAACTCAACGGCGACGAGGCCAATGGCATCCGAGGAGACAAATGGATAGACAGACAGAGCTGCGAAATATATTTCACGCACCTTGGACTACTTTGAGGCGTCGCCAAACAAGTATTTTTTTTTTATATTTTTTTTTTGCCATGCGACAGTGTTGCACACGCACTTGCCAAGTCTCGAGACGCCTTCGCCGCCACCTCTATTTGCCCCCTTGCAACGAGGGGGCACGCTGTCAACACGCAGCTAGTTTTCATGCCGGCCGGCCAAACGGCGCATAAAAATTGCTTTAAAAATCGAAAACAAGACGAGAGAAAAACAAAAAACAAAAACGCAACTTGTTCAAAGTGGCACAAAAAACGGTACATGCACACACGCATGCAACACACACGCATATATGCAACAACATTTCTATCACTCGCACTTAATTCATTTTGATTTCTGTGCAAAGTGGAAATTTATTTGCATAAATTAAAATGCGAAACGAAATAAGCAAAAAAATGAAAAACATATTTATTTATATATATTTTTTTCATAGAAACCTTACATGCAACATATATATATGCAAATATGCATATATATATATATATATATTCGTATGTCAAGCTGCTTGTCCCGTTATGTTGCCACATTCAATGCAGGAGAGAGGGACAGAGAACAGACTGAACTGTTGCATAAATAGAAAATGTATTTATTGATTACGTTTTCTGAATTTGTATAAATTACTTTGCAACAAAATGCATTTTGTCGTATTAATTTTGTATGCATTTAGTAGTCAAAGGTGAAAGTTGCACATAAATATTGAATGCAATCAGAAAATGCAAAATTGATTTATTTCACATGCTAAGAATTTGACATATCAAATTCAAATAACAAGTATACATTTTATTGAGAGAATTTCAATAAATTTCACATAAGTCTTTCAGCACTTTTAATAAATAAAAACGAATCTAATTTTGTAGCTTTTTTTTAAAACACAAATTCTAAGTTTATTCCCACACTATTCCTTGTGTTTCAGCTAAAGTTATTTATGTTCAATAGCAAATATTCAAAATAAAAATAAAATAAAATAACAAGTTGCTTGATTTAAAAGCCGCAGCCGTTAATTAAATCCAATATGCAGCCGCAATGTCAGCGATTTTGAGCTATGTGACTACTTCCTCAACCTCATAACAAAACACACACTCAATGCGAATAGCCTTGTCTAAAAGGTGGCAATAAAAAATAAAATAAAGTTAAAAAAAACGCAGAGATTAGCTGACAACAACAAACACAATGTGAAGACTAATTGTTAATACAAAAAGCATTTTGCACATTGTTAGCGGGCAAAGAGGCATGCAACTAATCATTAGAAGCTTGTTTGCAATTTGCTGTGCTTCAATGTCAATTTTAATTAATTAATATAGGGAAAAAATAAGCGCACACACACTGGCGACTGGCGACTGGCTGACTGAAAAATGTTGCACGCAGCGATGCGTGGCAGTTAGCAGAATACATCTCCGCCACCCCTACCTCTTGCCAACCCTCCCTTCGAGTTCCACCACTGGCAAAGCCAGCTCTCACACAGAAATTATAATTCTGCAAACGATATCAACACTCAATAGAGCGACAGCAGCAACAGCAGAAGCATCAGCAACAGCAACAGCATCATCATCATCCTCATTATTAATGATTTTCATAGAACCAACAACAACAGCGAACATCAAACAACAACAATCATGCTGAGGCCACATTGATATGCAGCAAAGTTGTCTGAACAATGATACGGATACAAACTGCAAGCATATGCTGCATTTTACACTCACAAAAAAATTGGAACTCAATTTTAGAAAATCGCCCTAAGATCGTCAAGAAAACTAGAAAGTTTTTCCCTTTTTTTTTTTAAAGAAATAATAATAGTTTAAATAATAATTATAATAAATAAAACTTATTAAAAACCGGAACATTAATGTATATTGCATTTTTTTTTTTGTAATTTTAAAACTGATTTTGGTATTTTTTTTAAAATAATTTCAAATATAAGAAACTAATTTTCTAAGGGAGGTTGAGTGCATTACATGTTTCTTAATTTTAATATTTAAAAATAAATTATAAATAATAACAAATTTTCTGATAACTAGAAAGGCTGCCCTGAAACGATTTTCTCTATATTTTAGAAAAATATACCTAGATTACCATTAATTATTGATTATTATTATTAATAATAAGTTCTGAATTATTTGTTCTGAATGAAAGATGTTAGTTGAATTCTTTTTCTGACTGTAGATGTTGTTGTTTTTAGTGTAGTTGCTGTTGTTGTCACGCCCCCTCGGCATGCAATTGTTAAACCGTCCGCATTGTATGTAGGTTGCATGTACTTACATACATATATAGATACATACATGCACAGATGTGTGTACAGAGTTCTAGCTTAGAAAATATCATGTTAGAGATATCAATTTGCTTTTGCACCCAGCAGCAGCATCAACTGACAGCAACAACAATCACAATACACAAAATGCGCAAACAGATAAAACCAGACACAATACGACTGCAACAATTGCTCGCTCTTTCTAACAGCCCTCATCAAAAAAGTACGCAGGAGAACTATCAATATTTTTGTGGATTTCAGCTCACGCTTTTCACTCTGCACAATTTTGATCGATGCACTTCAACTGAGTGAAAACGATTTATTCTAAGCTGTTTGTGAGAACCTCTTACAGGTAATAGCAATTATGTATTTGCTGCACAACGAATTGAAAGATACTAAATATTTTATATGACATTAAATTGATTTTGAGGACTGAGATGTTCAGGTAGGGCATTTTATATATATATATATATATCTAGCTTGGTTGGTTCACTTTATTTTAAGCGGCTTCAAAACACTGTGCACAGGTTGCAGCAACTACATTTGTTGCAGTCGTCTTATGCAACGAACTGAAGGAGAGTAAATCATTTATATGAAAATAAATTGATTGCATAAGTTTGACTGTACTCACATTGAAGAACATTTGCAACGCCTTTTCGATAAAAGTTGCATTCCCATTGTTTTTGAAAACTGGAGCTGGCTTTTCTGTCCGTCATTCTCTCATGTGGATTGCAGCTTACGTTCTCAGACTTGTGAGCAGCACAATAATTGCTAGCTGGGCTCAACTCCAGCTACAGCTACAGCTCCAGCTCCAGCTCCAACTCCAACTCCAACTTCAACTTCAGCTCGTGTGCAACAACTTTAGAGGCAACCAGTTCAGAGTTTGCCATGGCAGCAATAAAATGATGAGCGCAAGATAACACAAATTACTTGGTACTTGTATGGTTACGTTGGCCTAAAAACCTAACCGTGAAAAACACATTTAGATTTTGCCTCTATACCTCTACCTGTAGCTAGTTAGAGGCAAACTCTGTTGTTGTTGTTGTTGTTGTTGCCACTTTGGCAGCAGAAGCAACTCCACCTCTTGCCTCAGCTGTTGCAATTTAAAATCATTTTGCAACAAATTTTTTTTTGCGCCAGAAACAAAACCAAAGCGTTGAAAATTTCACTGCAAATTACATTAACTGTCTAAGTCTACACAAAAGCAATTGTTGTTGTTGTTGTTGCTGTTGTTGTTGTTGTTGTTGTTGATAATTCTTTGAATATGGCTTGGCTACATTGTCGGAAAATCCAGGCTTACACATTAACTAGAGCATGAGTGCAATTGATTCAGTTCTTCTTTTTTGTTGTTGTTAAGACATAACTATGAACTTTTCTTGGACTTAATCGGCAACTTAATCTTCATGCTATAGAATTGTTCTGCAGCAAGGTATAAATAAATAGGTATAAATAAGTACAATGGCACAACTAGTTTTTGGAGGAAATGAAAGTCTCGAGCGAGTTGTTATTCGAATTGAACTGAACTGAGCGCAATTAATCAAAGTTTTGGACGAATTATATTTTTGAGCTTATGGGCTCTTTTATAGCTCCACAGTCCATGGAATAAATGCACCCGAAAAAGTAAATCATACTGGAGTTGAGAAAATCGACCAAACACTAAAATCGATTTTATAAATAGTTTCTAAATATACAAAACATTTTCTTAAAAATTCGAAAGGCTTGCCCCAAGTTGACTACCAAAAAAATTTGGTGATGTATTTTTCTTTGAATACTTCTTATTATTGAGAATTTCACTCCTAAAAAGGAGAAATACAAAAAATAAAATCACAATTAAATTAATTGAATTAATTTCTGTATGTGAAGTGCTAAAATATTAATGTTTATTAATTAACATAAGTAACAAAAAAGCTAATATACAAATTGTTCAATGATCACACATAGAAAACAGCACCCAGAAAATGCAGACATATATTTTCTAAATTTTAGAAAAGTCCAATCTAAAATGAAGAGAAGCAAATCCCGGCACAACCATAAATCTTAGAATCGCACTTGTTGAATACTAATCTAAAATGCTGTTTGATGTTTTTTCAAGTGTGGCATCATCAAACGTGCAGCTTTGTGTAGTTTTTATTGCTGGTAGTTGCTGATAGCCACTTGGCATTTTCCGCCTTTGCTTTCGCCTCAGCCAATCCCCAACTTGCCAATCCCCCCGCCTGATCTCCTCCGCCACCGCTTCCCCTGCTCGAGCTGATCCACCTTGTCCCAGGCCCAGGTTGATTGTATTTGGTCAAGTCTTGCAGTTTTTGATGCCTGCCTCAATGTTGGGCTCAGCCTCCTCGATCTCAGAGGTTAAACGTTGCAACTGTTGCAGTTGCATTTGCAGACGCAACAGCGGCAACATGATAATAATGAAGTTTTTCCTTGTTCGCTGATGATCAGCATTAAAAAGTTTTGGTGAGTTGATGGTTGCAGCTAACCTATATTTTAGGTCATAATATGGTGGCCAACAATGTTACTGGTCAGCATTTTGAATGGCGTTGTGAAAAACATTATAAACCGATTTTTATTCCGATTTTTCTTTCCTGTTGTTCGTTGTTCGCCGTTGTTACTATTATTGTTTTTGCTGCTGCTGATGTTGTTGTTTGTGGTTGCTGCAACCTTTTAAGGCGGTTAACTACCCATTAAGGGGCGTTTCTAATGGCACAAACCGATGGTCAAGCGGTGCTGCAGCCAAACTCCTTTTGGTCTTCGTCATCGTCATCGTCATCGTCATTATCATCACCATGGTCATCGTCATCATCATCATGACCATCATCATCGTCGATTCGTGCCACATACTTAAAGATGTTGAGGAAGAGGAGAACCATTTTACTGCCATTTTACGCTGCTGGCTAAGTACAAATTTTACTTGTTTGGCATTTTACTGGCTAGAACGCCCCATGCCCCCATGCCCCCATGCTCCATGCCACAGCTAACAATTGCTGTTATTGTTGTTGTTGCTCTTGCTGCGGCTGCTTGTGGGCTGTGCCAAGTCGTAAAATCATAATACAAGTTAATCGGCCGTATATATGTGTGCCTTAGCTGAATGCCTCTCCCTTCTCTCTCTCTCTCTCTCTCTCTCTCTCTCTCTCTCTCTCTCTCTCTCTCTTTCTCCCTCTCTCTTTCCTCTCTCTTTCTATAGCCGTATTTTATTTATTTGTATTTACCTAATATCGCCTAATATCAATGAACACAGACAAAATTTAAATAGAACAAAATAGAAAAACTTTTTATTTTTTGCAAATGGTTTTATTTTTTAAATTTTATTTTAAATTTATTTATTCTAGTAATAAGTAACAAATAAATTAAATTAAATTGAATTTAAAATGTAATATTTTTCTTTAAATCCTAACCTTTCATTGAGTCTTGTGTAGTTATTTATTAAATATTCCTTAACACCGGTAGACCCAAAATGTAATCTATTGTAATCATGCTGGGGGTAATTAATTATTATTAAGAGAAAGAGAAAGCGGGAAATAGTCGTTTAAGTGGGGAGCCTTCTCTCTCGAGTTCCCCCCAAACCTGACATTTGTCCTTGTCATCAATTTTTGGTTGCGTGGCGCGGTTTCCGCTTCATGCCAATTTTTTTAATGCTGCAATTTTTTGAATGCAGCAAGCGACGAAGCGTTTTTGTCGCCATTTGAATTCTGGTTTATTTAATGACTTTTTGCAATTGTTTTCGTGAGCGGATTTACAAAAATTGACTTGACTTGAGTTGCGTTGAGTTGAGTTGAGTTCGGTAAGCGTTGCTTTGGTTTCGTTTAGTTTCGATTCGCTTTATTCACATTTTGCAGCTCAAGGTTAAGCGGCTTTCGGCTGCGCTCAATTTGTTATTGCAAGAAATAAAATACTAATGCCCCCTTCCCAAAACTGCACCCCTCTGCCCAACACAAATTGGCGTCGTCACCGTTTGTTGTATGGTACTATTTCAATGAGTGGCAAATAATTGCGGCTTGTGTTCGTAATTTGTTACTGTTGCTTACCTCTCTGTGTGTGGTTATTAAAGTGCCTGATTGGATATGAGTTTAAAATGTGGGTTGAGGCAAATTGCAAGGCACATGAAAAAATAGAAACAAAAAATACATATTCAATCGATAATTGCATGGCAAGGCCCACAGGTTGAGTATAAACGGCAACTCAAGAACTCGTTGGTGGAGTTGTTTTTATAGCCTTTGGTTTTTTCTTTTTCCTTTTTTATCGATCAATCATTAGTGTTATCAGTTCTTACTGCAACTGAGATCTAATTGCACTTTAAGATACGCTGCGTTTAACTTATTTGGTTGTTGTGTAATCTTTTCAAGATGAAGTTGAACTCTCTTAACTTTGTGACTTAAGCGATCTGTTTTTCACTTACACTCACATCAAATTTACAGCATTCTCTCTGCACTGGACTGGACTGTAATAGTTGCCAGTTGGCCAGTTTGCCAGTTTGCCAGCTAGCGCTTGACTTTGATAAATTTAACTTTGGAAAGTGGCTTTGTGTGTGGCTTCGCTGATTTCATGAAAGTAAAACAAGCGCACGTTGCGATGCCAATACACTCGGAAAAAATCGCCACGAAATATACAAAATTGCTCTAAAAATTAAAAATAAATATAAGAAGACGAAAATATTAGGAAAATATAAAAATTAAAATGAAATTTAAAAAAAAAGAAGAAATAAAATGGAATACTTTTCAAATTAAATTAAATGAATTTTTATAAACTTTATAAAATGTATTCGTATATGTGAAACCGAAACCTTAAAATACCAGGTCCTGTACCATTATATATAATAATTTTGAATATTATGAAATTAAAATTGTAAACAAACGAAGCAGACATAAATATGAATATATATTGTTGTATGTGAAATTTTAAAATAAGTAAAATCTTCTATTTACACACACACAGAAAACCAATTTGAAAATGAGGTCAGTTGTTTTTCCCCGATTGTAGTCCTTAACCGCCTCTTGCCTACCCCCTCAAAGAGTCCTTCCACTGTGATGCCAAACAGGGTTCACTTAACATGTCGTCTCGCCGCAGTTGTTCACTGTCAGTGAGGAAACACAAGATGAGGCAATTTTATTTGATATCAGAGTTGATGCCTTGTTTTATCGCCATGATGAAATTAACGGCAATTAACTTGATTCACTTTGTTGGTGTTGCCACATCTGGTGACTCCTCGGGATATGCATTTTATCGCATGAAGCATGAGGTAATAATTTAAGAAATTGACAAGTGAATCACACACCGAACTGGAACTGTTGCCTCCAGATTGCACTACTAATGGCAAGGAACGAGTAATGAGAGAAGAATGGGAGGCGGAGCCAGGCCGGGTTGCTTTGACCGCAGTTGCGGCGAGTAAGCAGAAAATTAACGCGTAATTAGTTGTTCCTTTTAAAAGCAGCCTTGTCATCATTTGTGGGTAGAGAGCGGGGGATGGGCTGGGGAGGGTGTGTGAGTGAGTGTGGCATGTGTAGGAAGTGTCGCCACTTGACTTGTTGCTTTCTTTGTTTTGTTCCAGTCGTTGATTAATGAGCTGCGGCTGACTGCTCAATGCCATTGACTTTGATATATATATATGTGTGTGTGTGTGTGTGTGTGTGTGTGTGCATGCGTGTGCGTGTGTGTGTGTGTGTTAGCCGCAATTTAAATTGCTGCCAATGATCGTCGTGGCTCAAATGCAGCTCGAGCATACGTGTCTTTATTATATATAGTTAACAAATCAGGTTGTTGTTTAAGATTGTCGATCTGAGCTGATTAGAGCTAAATGTGCTGAGGGGCTGAGGTCAGCCTTAGAAGCGGGTTGCGCCGAGCGCATATATTATGACTTCAAGTATTCGTAAATATCCCAGCAAGAAATGTTGAATAATTATGCACAGATACAACTGCCTTCTGCACAATCGGAGATAATTAGTTATCATTTAATTAAAATATTAATTATAATTTATTAGGCTTAATCGTATGCAATGATTAATTCTAAAAATTATATTTTAGGCAATAGAGTTTGCTATGCTTGCTGACATCAGATTTAGATTGTGAGTTGACTATATTTGCTGAAATGAGATTGCTTATAATTATCTCTACTTATCAGCACAGTCTGAGTTATATTATGATTTCCCCAATAAATGCAACAAATGTTGCAGCATTTTGCATTGAAATACACTCCGAAATCTTGTAAATATTGCTTACTTTTTAATTTGAATTTAATATTACATTTTTTATAGTTCATGTAATTTATTTTTCCCTTTTAGTATTTTTTTCTGTATCGGTTGATATTATATAAATAAACAAATTGAGAGATAGACAAATATTTAGTAAATTAATAAATAAATATATAAATGCATAAATATATAAATAAATAATTAATCAAATAATTAAGTGAATAAATAAATGTTTGAACTTACGATTTAACAATGGTTTATTTTTTTGTTTTCAGTGTATAATATTAAGAGTAATTAGTAATTAGAGCTTGATTTGGAATTCAACTGTTGGATAAGCCAAAGAAATCCTGCGCCAAAACTCACTGTTTGGTGTTGCACTTCAGTTGTTTTTTATGTATTTTTCTGGTGCTTTATAAATATTGAACAGAGTCGGAGCTGACCGTATTTGGCCAGCGTTTAATTGAGGCCCCACCTGTTTGGGCCGAATGCTGCTGTTGTCCCAAAACTGACTAATTTACACAATGAAAGGTCATTGTTTCCACTTCAATTAGCCTCTTGCCAGTGCCAGCGATTTTTATTGTTGCCTTGTCCAAATTGGAGTGCCTGTCATTTTGATGCACTGAGCACGACTCGAGCACAAACAGAAAGAAATAAACATCAACACTCAAATCTAGGCTTATGACAAAATGCCGCTGACTGCTTTGTTGTCATTTTTGCTGCATAAAATGCCAAATTGTCTGGCAAAGCGAAACGGCGACTTCGAATTCTGCCCAAATTTGGCAAGCGGCAAGTGGCCAATGCAATTTCGACTGATTGTTGCCATCTATTTAGCGACCGGCCGGCATGTACATAATTGGTTAACTCGCCGCTTGTTGCATGCAACGAAATCGCCAAGCGCTTCGCATCTTATAAATATCTACACTTATAAAAACCATAGGTCTCAATCTTTGTCAATCGACCTACTATTCACCCAGTAAATTTCTGATATTTATATTTGTGGCACTCTTAAACTACAAATTTAAATACAAAATATAAAATTTTGCATCTCTTTGTGATTGTCGATTTAAGGCAAGCATTTATATTTGGTTTTCTTGTATTTAGTAATAATAATAAAAATAATAATAAATTTACTAAAATTAAGGCAGATTCTGCTTGCCAAGTGTAGTTTGTGTCGCTTGCACGCATGTCAGTCAGAATGTCACACAGCTATGCGCAAATTAAACACTCTTATTATGACAGGCAACGCACACTCACACACGCACACGCACACGCACACGCACACTCACACTAATACCCACACACTCACACACACACACACGCACACTCAGGCACAACAAAAGTGCAGCGCACTTTAGACAGTAATAACAAAGTAAACGAAAGTCGTAAAATTAAATTTAATCCGCTTGGACTCTTACCGGCTGGTTTTTCTTAACTCTTGCCACACCCACTCGCAGCGCAGCCCCCCTTGCCACACTGCCCCCTCCATCCGCTCCACAACCCCATTTTATCCTGTGTGTTAAACTTACATGTAATCCGCTTGTTGTCGTCGTCGTCGCCAACTTGCATTCTGCCAACTCACTTAAGCAAATGACCAGGCCAAGACATCGCTCGGCCAGTTTGCAATGCACACACGCACACACACAGACACGCACACCCAGATGGCATTAAACTTTTTTTTTGTTAAATTGTTGGTTTTTTTATTCCTTATTATTTTTGTTGTTGTATTTTTGCTGGTGCTGTTTTGTAGCTGTTTATCGTTTATCGGCTTGTCGTCCGCTTAAAGTGTTGCAGCGTTTTTCTCTGTTTTTTATTTGTGAACAGCGGCTTTCGGTGCGTCTTTTGTTTGCCACTCGAATTTCGAATTTTTATTTTCAGCGCATAATTAATTTTAGATGCACATTAATTCCGAATCGGGCAACTTCGAGTGCCCCGCGGCACTTGAATGAATCAGATTTGCTCTCTGTGTGAGTGATTAAATAATATTGTGTAAAAATAAACCGTTTGTTGAATTTGTTGAAACTGCAAGCAAAAGTCACATTAGATCCATATTAAACAAAATACATACACACACATAAATAATCGTCCTGAATTGTGGCAACTAGAAAAATGTCCTTGTTCTTAGAATTAATTCGTAAACATTTGAAAAAGAATTCCTTAAATTAGAAAGCTTTTTCTAATTTAACTTAAATTAATTTATGAAAGGTCTAAAATGAAATATTAACATTCACTAATGTTTTATAAATAATATGAGTAAAAATATAGCTTTTTTATAGTTAAATTAAACTAGAATTTCCAATTAGACATATTTTTCAATCTAGTTGAATTACTTCTATAAACTTTTACGATGAGTGATGGCAATCTGACTTGTCAAAAAAGTGCTGATAAAATGTTTGAGTTTGAGCAAGGGTATTGGCAGGCAATGTCAAGCAAGGCAGTCATTCAGTCAGTCAGTCATTCAGTCAGTCAGTCAGTCAGTCATTCACTCAGTCAGTCAGTCAGTCAGTCAGTTGTCGGCCTTCATGGCTAATTAAGTCGCTTAAATTGACACAAAAGAAGGTTAATGTGTGGGTGTTGGCATTTATGAGGTAACACACATATGACACACGTGTGTGTGTGTGTGTTTGACGACTGCAGCTGCACTCGCCCGAAATATGTAAATATTGTTACGTATCGCTTTAATAGTTGTCATAAATGAAACGCCCCCTCAAAATGCTAAAATGTGAGGTGTAAATGCTCAATTTCTACGTGTGTGTGTGTTTTTGACTGTGTGTTTGTTCCCAAGGCAAAAAGTGGGAGTTTCCAGCCGTCGTCTTTGCAGCGAAAACCGTTAAAAATTTGTTGAAAACATTATTTTTTAACAGAGCCTTAAAAATAACAGGCAACAAATTATGCGAATATCACTGATTTGAGAGTAGGTCGAATGAAAAATTGGGTTATGTTTATGGTCCAGACAGGGGCAATAAATTGTGAAATGCCTTAATTCGTATGCACACTGAAAATTAATATATTAAATAATTTATATTAAATGCCTTAAGGAATCCAGCACTTTTGTTTTTTTATTTTTGCTTCTAGTTAAATGCATTTGAGAATACGTAAGTAGAAAATTTGTGTTATGTTTTATGAGGCAGACTAAAATATATATGTATACATAAATACATATACTTTTCTCGTGCGCAGCGTTTAAATTTGTTCAAAATATAATTTGGAATAAAAGACACCGATTTGTTCTACTAGTTACGCGGAATGAAAATTCACAAATTGCTTACATATATTTCAATTTGTTCAACCACTAAAATTAAATTGAAAATGTTGCTGTTGTCATGAGACAAATATCTCTCTATATTTACATTTCGTATCCATCAGATAGGTATATTTACCATTTAATTATATTCAAAAGTGAAACACATTATTTGTTTGACGCTGTTGCAACAAAATTGCCTAGTTTGAGCGCACAAAAAATGAAGCAATTAAGCCAATTGAAAAATTGCATGTCCCACACACACACACACACACAGACTATAAACCAGAGCAAATGTGCATGAGTGTGTGTGTGTGTGTGTGTGTGTGTGCGTGAAGCTAATGCAAAAAAGATAGTAATCGACAAAGGCGCGAACACTGTCGCCGTTGATGAGGCACTCGTCGCATAGTGCAAATTAAAATCCAGTTAAAAAAACATCCAGAAATAAGTGTACTCAAATTAATAAAATGCCGGCAACAAGCGCTTCCAGTTTTTAATGCAGATTGGCCACAGGTTTTTTTCTTCTTTTTTTTTGTTTTTGTGAGTAACAACAACAACGCATAATCACATACACACACGCACGCACACTCGCGGCTCTTAAATGTCAGCGGCCACAAAGAGGCGCCGTTAAAGCTGGCCCATAAAATCGCATATAAATTAATCAGAAATTCTCGCGAGCGCAAAAAAAGAAGCCAACAAATAAGAATGCTTTTGGTATCAAGTGTGATCGACTACGAAATACCCTGCAGCCTTGCCGTTGATTATATTTTAAATTAATTCTAGTTGTATTGAAATATTAAATTAATTTAATTAAAGCAAAATTGGATGAAATTTAATACAAAATTAATATTACATACTCAAATGTAAGCAGGTGTGGAAGTACTTATAAAAATCAAACTTTTGTATATAATCGTTGTCAATAATATCAATATGTATTTTATATATTAATTGGAAGGATTGCCTTTGAAAGCCTTTCATTGCACTTGATCTGAGCGGGGTATACGAGAACCTTTATTCCAAACTGGAAGTCTCTGAGATCGAGAACAAGAATAAGTATATAAAATCGTTATTGTGTTTTATTATACTATTGTGTGGTCGTTCCCGTTACATACCTTATCGCTAAATCATTATACCCCATTTACCCATTTGCAATGCGTTGCACCAAAAAATACAACAAAACAAATGCAAAATTTGCAAGATTGTGTCATACGCAGGCTCCTGGTTGCCAGTTTGCCAGTTTGCCAGTTAGCCAGCTCAAGGCTGGCTTTTGCGGCTTGCATAAAATAAACATACAGCAGATTTATGTGGCAAGCAGCCACCAAAAAAAAATAAAAACAAAAACGGTAAACGGTAATCGCTGAGGCAAAAGTCAGCCGCGCCTGCGCTTGAATACTGGCCCGGGTTCTCTGAGGCAGCTGATTTCTGGGGAGTGGTGCCCATTTGCCCTGACTTGACTTGACTTCACTTTGTTGGGGCCAATACGGAACCGAGCAGGGCGGGCTTTGGGGGGCATTCCGAGGCTAAGCGTAGCGCTTTGTATTTTTTATTTTTTGTTTTTATTTGTTCGAGTATCTCGCAATGCTGCCCAAATGCTGACAGGCAAATGGATGACCGTTTTCTGACTGTCTGCTGTCTGCTAAATGCTTGTCTCTGTTGTCTATGTGTTGCCAAAAGACCTTGGACTATGATTTTTACACTCTGTTCTCTTTATTACATAATATTGCTGTGTGGTTGTGTGTGTGTGTGTGTGTGTGTGCGTGGGGGCCAAAGTCGAAGGCAATAGATTGTTAATTGAATTGGAATTGAAAACGAAAACCAAGCGTGAAGTTCTAAAGTTGACCCGCACTCAACGCTGTTGCACGCAAATGTCAAACACACTTAAATTATGTTTTTTCTTAAGTGTTTCTAACTGCGGAAAACTGATTACAATTTAATCCAATGACACTTGCCGAAAATACAAACAAAAATAATGTAATCCTGCGAGAGCTTCGGAAAAGTGCAAGTGAATTTTTTGTAGCCCCCCCGAACGGTTATTTTATATATGTATTTTTATGGCTGAGAGCGCTCGACGCCCAACTCAGCTACAGTTTCACAATTCACATAGTTGCCACGTCTCAAACGTTCCAAAACTAATACTGACAGCTAACAACCTGAAAATGTCTATACAATTTTCTTTGACTAGTTTTCATTTCGTTTGGGTTTTTTCGTATACTCTTTTTTGAGGGTATCATAATTTTTTCAAAGGAGGAACCACATAAAGCAGTACTGGAAAATGTTAGAAAAAAAAATACTAAAAATACTACTAAATGTAAAATTATAAACAAAAAAGCCTTCCAATTGAACACAAATTAACTAAAAATCTTTAGCTTTCCATGATTCACCAGATTAACTGTGAACAAATAACAAATAAATAACATTTTTCCAAGTCGCACCTACACATAATAATATTTCTAACTTCGAATTGAAATTTAAATATCAGCAGATTATTTGTTGAAAACGGAAATGCCTTTTTTTAAATAGAATCTAAATTTAAAATATAAAATAATATACATAAAATTTAAATTTCGGAAGATTAACTCTTAAACAGATAAGGTGTGATAACATCTTTTTTTAATCATACCTACAAATAATTATTAACTCGGAACTGGAATATAAATATCAGCAGATTAATAACTTTGCACTAGGGTATGTAATCCTCGCCTTGCCTAAGTTAAACTTAGTATTTTTTGAAATATTTTTTTTTTGGGTGCGTGCGCTGCATAGGCAATGTTTTTTTTGTTGTTGTTTATTGTATGTTGTCGTTGTTGGTTGTTGCTGTTTTCGGTGTGGTTGTTATTGTGGTTGGTTGACGGTTGGCTTGTATTATTACCCCACCTTCGGCTCCTAAAGCAGACGCTTAACGCTTCGTCAGTTTGTTTTCTTCTCGTTTTGCTGCTGTTGCTGCATTTCGTAGGCCTTTTTTACAATAGTGACCTCATTTCTTCTAAAAAAAGGTATCAAATTAGTGTAGAATTTCGGCTAATTAATGTACTGCGAGTGTTTATGATGACCATCTGCGATTAGCTGCAAAGCGAGAGCAGCAAATTTGAATACAATTCACAGAGAGCCAGACGACAAGAGCGACAAGTGAATATGAGCGGAGGGTAAACTGTTTTAGCTGTCAAGTTTGCCTTTGCCTGATTTCTAAACCAATTAACATGAATTAGAAATGTCACGTTGGCTTCTTTTTCTCTCTCTCTGCACATTCAAAATGCCACACAGCGTTGAGGCGTTGTGGGGCGTGGCCGGTTTCCCAAACTGGGACAATGTACACTCAGAAAATAAATCGCGCGAAATGGAAATTCGCCTCACAAATACAAGTTTTTCTTAGAATAATTTTAGTAAATCACCCGAAAATTAGAACCGCCCCAAAAATTAAAGGTTTTCCTTTTTCTTAGAAATAGTTAATACATTTTAGGAAAATGTAGTTTGAATATTTTCTCAGAGTGTATATGCGACATTGCTTGTCGTTGTTAATTTGAAACACTTGCCGCTGACCGCTGGCCAAACACTTCCTGGTTGCTTTGACATTTGTTGACCACACACACACACAATTATATATATATATATACGTGTACGTATACGTGTATATGCCCCTCCTCCTCCTCATGGAATTCCATGTTACGCTATCACAGTGCAAAGATCAAATAGTCAAGCAAAGGCAACCGCTGCTTTGGCTGCTGTTGCAGAGGCAACTGCAACTGTCAACTGGTCGACGTAATTAATTGCCGCAGCAACATGACCGTCAACAACAACAACAACAAAAACAACAACAGCAACTGTTGACCATGGCCACATCTTTGACTGCACTCTCGGTCTCAGCTTCAGCCACAGCCACAGTCCCGCCTGCCCCACTTGCCCCACTTGTTACAGAGGCGACGCACAGGCATCTGCCCGCAGTTGGGTTGGACACTTTATGTGGCAGATGTGCTCGTAAAGATTTCCTCATTGTTGCGCGTGTGCATAAAAGCATTTTTAGCATTTTACCTAGCCAAACTCTGCATACGCTTGTATATACGCTTGCACCGCTCCCCTCCCCTCCCCTCTATCCTAACTCGTCCCACCTCACTCGCCCCTCCTCTTTGTTACCCCTCCTTGCTAATGTAAACAATTTCGAAAATAAAATCTTTGGAAATGTGTGTCACTTGTCGCGTCTTGCCTGCCATCGCCACTGCGTAAAATCTGTTCGTACACTCAGAAAAAAAAGTACACCTCAATCTTAGTAAATCACCATATTTGCATTTCTAAATTTCAGCGTGTTTCCCAAAATTTAGAAACAAATACATGTATGTACCATTTGCATAGCTTTTTGTTACTTATTATTATTAAAAAATGTATTTGAAGATTTCACAAATATAAAATTGCTACTTTCTAGAACTGCATTTCTTAACAATAGGCTATTTTTCCGAGTGTATAGACTGTCCACATAGTGAACATAAATAGCGAAAAAGAGTTAACAGCAGCTCTATAAGTTTGGACTTCTATATTCTTTAACATGTTTAGTCCGAGGCAGGCAGGTTTAAAATGTTGCTGGCCCTCTTCAAAAGGGCTGCTAATTAGCCAGGCGTTTACTGCAACCGCTTTTTTTTTAACTTTAACTTATATTTACTAAACTAATAAGTAAAACCTTTGCAATCTACTACTAATTAGTTAGCTTCGTTAGGCAGGAATGGCAGGCAAAGTAAAAAGGGAAAGCTAAATTAAGATTTTCTAAATGGCAAACAGCATTTTTATAACTCATTCAGTTGCCACAAGAGATCAAAGTCAATTATATATGTATATATATATATATATATATATATTGTACATTATTGAGAATCGAGGACATTTTGCGCTTCTTTTTTTTACTGCGCATTTAGTTGGCAATTGTGTTGTGATTACAGCTGCTCCAATGACAATGAGCAATTAAATCGGACACAATAATGAGCTAATCTCAACGAAAAAAAAAAAATGCTGCACATAAAAAAGAAAAATTATTAACAAAACGCCAGACAAAGCAATATATGTGCATATTGTGTACATATGGAAAAACTTGTATATTTTAAATAAAAAAGAAAAAATTAAACTATCATAACTGGTGGCTTCAAGTGCACGCAGCTGTGCAAAAATATGCAAAAATTGAGATTAATGTCAACGGCAATTGCAAGCACACACACACACACATACCAGCGCACACACACCAGCACACACTGATAGATTAAGTGTGTGACAATCCAATCTCATCCAATTCAATGAAATTGCACTGGAGGCCGCTGCTCCAAAACTGTCAACACCAAAAAAGAAAAAAAAAAAAAAACGGGGACGTGACAAAGTTGCCATTTACAAATGACACGTGTGCACTGATAGCTGGCAATGCTGTTAATCTTGTTGTTGTTGTTGTTGTTGTTGTTGTTGAAGTTACCACTGACAAAGTGAAACAAAGCAAATAGAAATCGCAATTCGCTTTATGGCCAGCTGCGCATTAATCGGGCCAAGAAACAGCAACTGCAATAAACCAACACGTGAGCACTGATAACAGAAACGGAAGAGCCGCCTCTGTTTCTGTTTCTGCTTCTGCTTGTGCTTCTTCTCGTTGCACTTGCCACACAGCGGCCACTTGTGATAAGCACAAGAACCAACATTACGAAACTTGCTCGCAACGATAACAGACAAACAGCTGGCTGCAATTTGTTCATCAACAGCTTTATATGCAATGCTCGATTACAAAATCAATGCCAACGATACTGCCGATAATACTTTTATGTATTTATTTAGTGTCTGATGACTGATATCAGTCGACACAGAAAAAAAAATGCAGAAAGTACAAAATAAATTAAATGAAACCAATTATAAAATTTAATGTTTACAAACCGCAACGCTGATAATTTATTTATTTATTTAATATCAACTGGTATAAGTAAAAATAAAATATATTGTAAGTAAATTCCAACACTGATAATATATTTAAGGTAAAATATAATTTAAGATCAATGCCAAAGATACTTTATTCATATATTTATTTAATGTAATAATATATAAAATAATATTTAAATTTCAAATAAAAAATGAGTAATATTTATATATTTAAATGTAAAATGGTTAAACATAAGTTGATATTGAAAGTGGATTTGCTAAAGTCAATTATGAATATCACACTTGATCAACTAAGTATGTCAAAGTGCATGATTTGTATATATTTGGTTTTTTTTACATATTTATATTTACATTTATTTCATATTTATTTTCGCTGATGCCCTTAAATCTGTAAAATCTATCTCAGTTGTTCCGAAAATCCTTAAAGTGGATCTTAGTGAATAAAATGCATATTATTTATTAATGTGCCGAGTGCAATCAATGGAAATTGATGCGACTCAGGCAGAAAGAGAATCTACTTGGCACACTTTAAGGTTCTACAAGCTCTGAAATATATATTCCCAATGCGGCTCTGGGCAAATGACCCCATTAATTTGAAGGCGCACACAAAAGTCGAATGGGGGAAATATTCGTCTTAGAAAATTTCCGCTTAACAGAAAAGAGGAAAACAAAAAGAAAAACCATCGACGCTAGTTTGAATAAATTATTTAGAAAATAAATGACCAACGATTTTCGTATGGCACTCTTCTCGAAGCATTTTGCCTTTAATTAGACGGCAAGTCAAAAGCCCTCTACTTAATTAGGCCTGACTGCGGAGCACCTGAACCCAAAATAACTCGAAAACCCCAAAAATAAATAGCCATCAAAAGGGAAGTAAAGAAAACCAAAACTCAAAAGTCTAAACAGATAATAGAATAAAAAAACATTTCAATGCATTTATTTTAGTTCATTGTTTTATGTACAATTTTTTAGATGCGAACTCAAAACTTAATAGAGAGAGAGAGAGAGAGAGTGAGAGAGTGAGAGAGTGAGAGAGTGAGAGAGAATGCAAATGTAGATAAATGTAACTCATTACGATTGTATTTTAGATTGCGTCCAGTTGTAGATACCAGATTAGATTGCCATATCTAATATCTATATCTATTATGCCATGAAATGAAAGTCAATTATGAATATTTGTTTTATTTTTTGTATTTGCCTGCGTTTATTTGCTTTATTTTTCAATTTCGAGACAAACATTTCCGCACTTTGTAGCCTTCAATTTAACTCTTTTTATAATTAATTCATTTATTGTGTTATTCTAGATTGCTTCTAGTTCTGGATTCCAGATTACATTCTCATGGGCACTATTATCAGCTAGTCTATGTAACTATTAACCCATAAAAAGGAAGCCTTTGGCGCAACAGTCAATTATGAATACCACACTTGATCAACTGAGTCTGTCAAAGCGGTTTTTAATTTATTTTTCTACAACTTCTTTTTTTTCTTTCGAGAAACATTGCTATTGATATTTATTGATAATTTTTTTCTTTGCCAGTTTACGCTTATTATGTCGAGGCAAATAAATTTCCGCATTTTACTTGACAGCTCCAGCCTTCAGATTAATAGCTCTTTTCTATAAGTTAATTAAGTACAATAGTTGGATAAATAATGTGTGTGATTAAAGGTGTCTACTTGGTTGTTGATTATGATTATGATTTTACCTAGAAGCTTATAGCTTCCAGTTGAAGTAAGGAGTTTAAGCATGGATCTTCACAATGAAAGCCACACCTATTTTAAACAGCCACAATCAGCATTGGGTACGTCTCAATTATCAGTCAGCTGTTTTTGTATTTGTGCAGATGCCTCAACGCGTTGCAAGTTGTTGTTGTTGTTGTTGCCGGTTTGTTGCCGCCGCTGTTTGACAAATGCGGAATTTTGTTTGCGGTTTCTTGCTGCGATCGTTGCCATCAGATTTAAGCCACAGTTGCTTACAGAAAAATAATATAAAAAACAAACACAGGTGCGGAGCAGCAAAAACAACTCAAATAACAAGATGCAAGTTTTGTGAACTTTTAACTGCCCCCGCCCCTTGTTGCACTTGCAACTGGTTGGTTGTTGCCTGCTTTTCGTTTTGCAAATTTAAATTCATTCACCTGTGGAAATTTATATATATTTTTGTTGTTTGTTTTCCAGTTGTTGCCCGTTGTTGTTTATTGGCTACTGTTTTGTTGTTGTTGTTGTTGTTGTTGTTGTGTTACTTTCACTTTTTTTTATTTGTTGCACACACAGCGAGCTCAGCGAAAATCAAAGCAACGGTGTCTTCTATCCACTTTTAAGTGCAGCTGTCTTTCTACAATTCGTTGCCTGTTTGCATTTGTTTAAAGTGCCACATGCATGTTTGGTTTATGCAACAACTTAAACATATCAGCTGTCTTATTGTCGTTTTTGGTGTTGTTGTTTTTCTTCTTTTTTCTATCTATGCACATAAGCGTAGAGAAAAAAGCCCCCAACGATTGTGGCTTACAGGTGTTTGTCTGCAACAACACAACAGCTTGTAACAACTGGCTGCAACTGGCTCTTGCTCTACAAAAAGAGACCATATCAACTTAAAAGAAATAAAAAATGAGGAAAAACTCTGTGCCAATTTATGGCACTCGCCTCGCAATATATTACAAAAAAACTACAATTGGCTGCAGCCATTATTTAAGACTTCGCATTGTTTTCCATTATATTTATACACATTTATTGTTTTCTTTTATTGTTATTGCTAACGGCATTTAAATATAGCCGCATTGTGATCATTTAACAATTAACAACATTAATACAACATTGTCTCTTTTGTCCGATTGCAGGTGCGTATTTCATGCTTGTCTGACATTCAGCTAAAGCTTATACAATTAATGACTGGCTGGCTTTTTGTGATGTATGTAAAAATAAGTCTCACAAATTTATTATTTATAAAGGTTTTTAAATAAATTATATCTATAAGGACTGATAATTGGGTTATTCTTAAAACTTTTTGAATAAATGCAGTTTTTGGCTAAAAATTACATTTTTGAGGGCTTCCAATCAACTGTCATAAATGCAAAGAAATGAAATTTAATCGGTCATTGAATAATTAATAATAATTAGATCAATGAGGTATTCAATACCTTTTGGCTACCAGACAAGGGAAAGAGCTTAAGCACACACAAATATTTCAAGCCGCCTCAACAAGCATTATATAACTTCCAGCTGCATTTGCTGTTGCTGTTGGTGCTGTTGGTGCTGCTGTTGAAAGTAATACAAAACACTGTTAAATTGTTGAAAAGATTCCTTAATTAAAATTGAGCCTCGACTGGCTGCAAATTATTTATTGCGCCGTATCACACAGCAAATGAGGGGAAATTATTTCAAAAACTTTTCTTGGCAATTTCAGCGAGTGCAAAAATACTTTGAAATGGCAACAACAAAACGATTACAACAAATGCCAATCATTGTTTGCGTAGCGCATCAGCAGCTGTGTGTCTATTAATGTGTGTGCGTGCGCGTGTATGTGAGTGAGTTTTGTCTATTACCGCGTTGCAGTTGGCAACGCGCTACACACACGCAATGCTGGCAGCGCTGCCATCAATGAGATACTTTTATTTCTTATTTGTTTGCCTTTGCCGCCGTCTTCGTTGACGTCGATGTCGACGTCGCTGTTTACTCGAGCATAACTCGTAGTGCTCACACACACACACACACACACACACACACGCGAAAGTGTGAAACTAGTGTGAAGTTGAGACGCTGACTGCGGACTTAGCCGATGGTGTGGTTGTGTATGGTGAAGGGGTGATGGGTGGGGAAGGGGGGCACCTATGCGGACCTTAAAACCTCTTTGTTGTTTCTTGCTGTTGTTGTTTTTTGTTGTTTTGACTGCTGACTGCTTACTGCTTATGTATATTTTTTTTTGCCGGAGCATGCGAAACTTGTTTGCTGCCGGAATTTGTTTATGATTTTTTTTCAGTTTTTTTTTGCCTTATGCTAATACAGTCTAGCTATGTAGCTTGCATAAGTTTACTACTTTATTAGTTAGCATTCCTCCTAAATATTACTGATTTTTGTTTTTGGAAAAGTGTAGAGCACTCCTTAAATATACCAGTTAGCACTCCTCTTAAATATTGATGATTTTCAAAATAGTTACGCAAATACATTTTTTAATTTTAAAATATACATTTTGGCAATTTATATTTTATCGATGGAATTAAGAATTTGTTTTGTAAAGCGAAAAGCAGTCCTTTAATATTTGTATTTATTTGTTGATCAACTTAAGCTTATTATTCCTGTGGCAAACATATCTTACTCCAAAGTTTCAGCAATTTGTGGGCCTTCAATTTATTTGATGTCTCACTCTTCAGTTTAGTTCCCAGTGCAAATAAAATATGCCTTGCAGCATTTAGAGTCTTCTGTCTGAAGTGGAGACTATAATTATTCTCTATAATTAATTCTGTGCTTTTTCTGATTTTTAAATTAGTCACTTAAATTCACTTTCCATTTCAATAATATATTTGGAATTTGTATTCTACCTAACAAAGATTGCCATATTTAAATATTCACAATTTTAAATAGAAATTAAGCTAATCACTTTATGTAATTCCAATTTACTTCCACAAGTTTCAAAAACAATAAATTAGCGCTTCCATTTTTATAATCGTTGCATGGTAATTCGGTTGTCAGACACGATATATATATATATATATATATATATATATATATATATATATATATATATACATATATATATAATAATATGTATTTGTTGTTATGGTTTCATAATGAACAAACAACCCGCTTGAACCATAAATTTATCCATTTTGTCTCCGAGCTGCTATTGCCTTAGCGTAAAAACTTAACCAAGTTGTCCCGCTTTGCTTTTTGAAATTTGTTTTTGTTTTTATTCAAGTTAAATAGATTTGTAGTTCTTTATGTGTGCTTTTGTCTTATGCTAATTTCGAGGCGTGCAAAAATTCGCACTTTCCAACTTGTTTGGCATGCGGATTCCACTTCAGAAAACACAAAAGCTTTTGTAAATTTCATAAGTCGACGAACCTGGCGTCGAAGCAAATAACCAAATAACCAAACTATAAATTAGGGTCAACGCTGTACGAGTTTTCACTTTCGGCTGGTCAAAACTGGGTCATCAGGCTGATGGTGTGAAAAACTTGGCCTAGAATGTTGAATGCTGAATTCTGAATGCCGCAGAATCAGTTCGGACAACTGGAAGTGGCCACTTTTTCACTTGGCCAGCAAGAACTGTCAAATTATATTGTACAATTAGAATCCATAAATTTCCGGCCGTCGTTTCTTACACTCAGCGAAAAAGATTAGAAAATAGCTCTCAAAATTAGAAAGTGTTTCCTTTGTTTTTAGAAATTATTTTTAATATTTAAAATAATTCGCATTGAAATTTAGAAATGGAAATCAAGATTCTTAAAAAGCCGCAAACTTAAAGTTTAGAAATAGGCTTACTGAATAATAAGGCGAATAATCCTTGGCGATTTGTTAAAATTCATTGCGTTTTTTTTGGGTTTTTTTGAGTGTATTCAAACAAGTTGTGAGTACTTCAGAAGTGGGACGACGGATCCGTTGTGCTTGTCCGTTGTGCCACACCTGCAATTGGCGGTCATGAGTCAGCCACACAGCTGCTGCTGCTGCTGCTGCGTGTTGCCCCGTTGGGCATGCCACAGTTTCCGGGTTAATGCCTCACTTACGACTTGGATGCAAATGCCGAGATATGCAATTATGGCAAAGCAGCCAAAGCAGCCACTCTTGTCTCTGGCTAAATGTCAAAAGTGAAGCTGCATAATTCGAATTACTGCCAAGTTTGTTGAAACTGAGCCAGTTTGAGTTGAACTGTTAGTTATCAGCTGTCTGCACACAATACGATGTAATAATAATAATACATAATTAAGCCAAGCTAGAGCTAACCACAAAATGTCATGTTGGGGCTTATCGAATGCAGCTAATTCGAAAATCATTAAGTTTTATGGCCGGCTTCCAGTGCAAGCAACGTGTTAAGTCCACACTCAAACTACACTCAGAAAAAAGAATCTTATAAACGCCACACTTTTGGCGCCAAGGTTAACTCAACTCAATTCATTATGCGGAAAGTTTTTCGGGTTTTTAATTTCAATTTGTAAGTCGATTTTTTATTTTATGCGGACTATTTTTATGAGTGTAGAAGAAAGAAAACATCGCATGCCAAACACGGAAATTATCGCCAAAGCCGTAGTCGACATTTTGGCCCCGCAGGATAATGCGAGTTTCTCAGCGGCTCTCTTCTAATTTGCCGTTTCCTGCGCCTTTCGCGTCTAATTATACGGCCAGCTACAGCTGGTCGCCCCTCTATGCCAAACCCTCCCCTACCTCCCCTACCTCACCCAACCTAACTGCCACCCCCTTTTACAAAATGCCCCCTCAAATATAAGCGAGGCAATTTGAAAATGCAGCGCCAACAAGCGCTTTTGGCTGACTGCCTGCCAGTTTGCCAGTTTGCCAGATTGCCAGACTGAATGGCTAACTGACTGAATGGCGAACTGACTGCTTGGCTAACTGACTGCGTGCTGGTTGGGAATAAAATGACTGCAGTTGCAGTTAACGGCATCTAATAGATACTTGGGCACCTTGGCATTAGCATTTCCATTCCCCCAGCAGATGTGTGCACAACACGACCAGCAAGTGCAAAAAATATTACACAGATTAAGAGTCATCTACTTACACACTCACACACACACACACAACACAACACACACACAACAAAATTATTCAAATTATATGAGCTCAGCTGACCAAACTTTTAACGTTTTGTTTATTTATTTTATTGAATTTAAAACTATTTTATTACGTCAACTTTAAACAGCATAACTTAAATACTGCAGGGAGCGTATGAATGGTTTATCTATATTTAAACTATTATATTTCAAAGCTACAAACTTTAGCTGTTAAATAGCTTGGGCAGTTTTTCTTGAACTCATGCTTATTTTTGTCAAGTTGAGACATTGAAGTTTATTAACGCATGATGTAAATATGACATTAATTTTATTGTGAGAATATGACGGCATATTTAAAATAATGATAAAATCATTATTTAATATATATATATATATATCTATATATCTTTTTAGCTTAGTTTAAAGTCCTGATATACACATTAGATTCATTTCTCTCAACATACTTTTCATCGTTGATGAAAGAAACACCTTGAGGGCATTGATTCAACTCTTGATAATTAATCTTCCACTAAAAGCTAAAGTTGATTCGAGGAAAAAAACGGCAATTAGCAATGTAAACAGAATTAAGCGATTTATTTCTTTTAATATTCTTGCTCATAATTGATTATAGAAATGCTTCAAATGTGCTACTCTGAGTCAAAGATATTTGGCATAAAGCTAATTCTGGAGATTATATATATATGAGTTTACTTTTGTTTTGAAGAATAAATAAAGTGTGTTCACGTATACTGTGAATGTGTGTTCTGCGAACACTTAAACAATTAACTTCTTGTTGTCTGCTTTCTCATAGTTAATCGTTGAAATGCCTCAAAAGCGTTGATTAAATCTCTATTAAAAGTTATCACAACATTAAATGAAGTATCATATTCCTGTGCGATTAAAGAGTAAACAGTATGTTTCATGTAATATACTTTCTCATCGCTGATTGGGGAAATACCTCAAAAGCGTTGATTAAACTCCTGATATGCATGTTCAACCTTCACTGAAAATTAAAGTTGCTTGGTGGGAAAATTAAACTTGTTGCTGTTGTAATTAAATTAAGGCTGCCTCAGCTGCCTCGAAAGTCGACATCGAAATCTGGGGCTACATGCGTTGTGTGTTGTACGCCATAATGAATCCAAGTATTTTGGCACTTTCACCGTGGGTAAATGAATTGCCCGGTAAAATACACAAAGTGTCATTAGCTGGGCAAAAGTGTAACAAGCAAAAGGCGCACTCGAAATGCGACGACCTAATTTGTTGCTGGCCATTCATTTAAATCGTTCTCCAATCGCTTTAATTAAAATCTTTATTGCTGAGCCTACACAAAACTAACAAAGCTTAATTTAGTGCTGAGTGCAACACACGGCAGCAGCAAGTGCAACCAATGGCGGCTGCCGCATAACCCGGCCAACACATTTCAAATGCGATCCGGGCCAGTGAAGTGAAGTGAAGTGAAGTTGCTGCTGCACTCGCAAACAAAATTGCTCTGAATTTAAGAGAATTTAAGCTTACACTTTTGGAGAACGGATTATTTCTTAAAATAATTGTTTTATTAAGAAATACAAAAAAAAAAATACACAATATTTTGTAATTGTTCGATTTAGGGAAATTATTTCCAAAAACAAAAACAAAAACAAATTGTATTAATTTTCTGAGTGTAGCTGCTACTTGCCGCTTGCTGGCTGCTGCCTAACAACAATTTGGAGTCATTGTGAAATCCGCGAGGCGATTCCCCCCACTTCAGCCGAGTTCACTTCGCTACGCTTCAAGCCATGCGGAGGGCGTCCAGTTGAGTTGAGTTGAGTTGAGTTGAGTTGAGCTGAGTTGAGTGCGATTGAAGCCACCCGCAAATAGTTCAACTCTACACACACACATATATATATATATACTTATATATATATATATATATATATATATATATAGGTGTATCTCTTGCTGCCGCAACGCTGAAATACTTCAGCTACAAATTGAGCGCAAACGCATAATTAATTTCACAGAGGCGCAAAGCAAAGGCAAAAAAAAGAAAATATCATGGAAAAAATGTTGGCAAAATTGAAGTTAGAGTTTTGTAATCCACAAAGTGCGGGAGCTGTGCTGTGTGGCAGGTGCTGCATGTGCCACAGACAGACAGCTGCCCAGTTATAACGGTAATTGCTTAACTGGTAGCAATGTGCCGAAGGCATTGCTGGCTGCTCTCTCGACTGGCCAGCAACAGTTGGCCATGGCTATGGCTTGCCCGGCTTGCTTTGGGCCCCTTTGGCTCTTACAAATACCAATTTATTTGGTTTAATGCGGGCATAGGTTTTCAGAAATACAAAAAAATGAATACTTATTATATATATATATATATAATTCGATGTATAAATATAACAAAATCTTGTGAATGAAATCAAGCTATTTCCCTCTTATTAAATTATTTAATTAAAGTATTTCAAATTTAAATTTGTTTGCCTCTTTTCAATAGAAATCAGACAGACTACGAGAAATTTTATTTATTTGCAGTAGAAAATACAAAACATTTACTTTAAGCTAATCTACACTTAAAATAAAACGTAAAGAACAAATTTTGAATTGAGATCAAGCCATTATGAGATATTATTTTTAACTGTTGTTAAAAATATTAAATTTTATTAACATTGAAATTGTTTGGGAGATGTTTTGGGTATTTACCAGCTGAACAAAATGTAAAAAAAATCTTTTAATTTCAAATCAAGCTATTTTATCTGCAGTGAAAAATATGAAATAATTTTAATGTGAATCGAATCTTTAGAAAGCAATTCAGATACTTTTTCAGAAGTTCTTTGTATGTATATGGGCATTTGTGAACCGACTTCCGTATTGACCGCTTTCTTTGATAAATGGGTGCATCTTTTGCTGCTGTTGCATAACTTGAGTGACGCACTCTGGGAGCATTTCCATGGGGTCATTTGCATTTTGGAGCTCTCTTCTCACGCTTCGGACAGAAAGTCAACTTTCCAAATAAGAAAAAGAAATGTTTGTGGCAATGGAAATCGAGGCAAAGCTGAATATCAAAGCTCTACGCACGTAACACATAACGGTTAATTTTTGTTTGGGTTTTGTGGGATACAGCAACAGAGCAACTGAGCAACTGAGCAAGAGAGCAACAGCATCAACTGTGCCACCAGCAGTGGCAGCAGCCAGCCAAGATATAACTGTAATTGCCGGCAGCATAATTGCGGCATAATTGCAGCAGAGAAGCTGAAAATGAAAGTGCAGCCAAAATGGAGGGGGCAAAATAGATAAATAAACAAAAAAAAATAGAGCGCACAGTGAAAAATTGTTTTTGAAAAACTGGAAACTTGATTTCTGTGGAGGGGCAGCCACAATTATGCAGGGCTTTATATTTTATATCTTTTTGACGCGTTTCAATTGCGCTCAAAAGCGAATCAAATTTGTCTACAATTTCGAAAGGCAGACAAAAACGCCCCGAGACCCACCCCCAGTAAAAATAGTGAAGGGGGTGTCTAAGGAAAACAATGAAATTGATTTTAGTCTTATGATTTTGTGCTTTGAGTTGTTGTTGTTGTTGCTATTGTTGCTGTTGTTGCTGTTGTTGCTGTTGTTTCTGTTGTTGCTCGCCAAAAAATCTGAAAAGCCGCAACAACAACCACAACTCAGCCGCCGAGTGAAAGTAAAAAATAAAAGTGAAAAAAACCGAAATCGAAAAAATGTTCAAAAGTGAAATAAATATAGCAACAACAATCCAGCCAAGTCTCGACTACTTGGCTTGGCTTGGCTTGGCTTTCATGGCTATTATGAAACGCAAGTCAGTCAACCATCGTCGTCGTCGGCGAGGTGGGTGAAAGACGCCAGCACCACCAGCACCACAAACACCTCCAGCGAGTCATGCAAGCACCACAGCAAAAATAAAAAATATACAACAAAAATAGAAAAATAACTTTCAACAGACGCCAAACGGCATTGACTACAAATCTCGAGTCGATGACGTTGTTCGCACATTCCCAAAGATTGGATAGCCACACGCACGCGTCTATCAATATGTATACCTATATATATATATATATATATATATACATTTGCGAAAAGAATAATATCAGCAAAGGTGTTTTTAGAAGTGGAAGAAGACTCTTTCAAAAAGTGAGAATGATAAAGAAATATATTTTTATTCGCTGATCAACTTTAATTTAATTAAAATGAAACTTGCTAAATTGAATTTTGTGAAGAGCAAGAAAATTAGCACTTGTAATTATAATAATATAAGTAAATAAACGATTTATATTATTTATAATTATTCTTTTCACTACTTTTTGTCACTTTTTCTGTTAAATGAAAAAGTGTATATATATGTATATAAATATATAATAGAGTTGCAGGAGCAGTATCAAGAGATATTTCATTCGCAACGGTATATGTATATATATATATAGATATATTCGCACTTACAGTTAGCTGTCAAGTGGCTTGAGTGGGTCAAGTGGTAAACAAGGTGAGAGATGATAGCCACAGCCAGCAACAGCTTATAACTTTTGGGCAAAAAAGAGCAAAAAAAAAGGCAAAACCTGAGGATCGTTTTTGGCATTGGATTTGATATTGAAACTCGACTTGAATTGAAAATCACATTCGCATTCCAACAATTGAAATTGAGCATTCGGAAACGGAATGAGAAACTAAACAAACCGAAAAAGATTGTATCGTAGCGCACATTATAATAGTAGATCTCGTTAGTTAGGAGTATATAAAGATGTATATGAATGTGTCTGTCTTCGAGCTGTTATGTAAATTAGTTAAGGCACCAAGAAATAAACGTTATTAGCGTGAAAACTCGTTCAAAATTGAGTTATTAATGATGGGTTTGGGGGACTCTGAATGGATTACATGATTAAGCCTATTGTAATCATTACAGAGTACTCGAAGAGGTTCATGCAGGGAATAATTAGTAGTAGAGTGATTAAGAGAAAGGAGATTGAAGTAACGGTGAGGTAGATCTGATTTCTCCATTTAATAATTTAATTACAAACATATAATTCCCATATCTTAAGCCATATTCAGGATCAGCTTTCATTTGTAAGCCTCTAAATTTGCTTGCTGCCTGCAAGGGGCAGCTTTTAATGAAAATAGTCAGAAGAAGTATTTATTTATTTATGCAAACCAAACTCTCAAATATTTATTCGTGCATATTAAATTTTTTATTTATTATCATGCATTTTTCTCATGTATCGCATTAGCCGTTGGCGGTTTTTCAAAATACCAAAAGACCCTCGAAATTGATTTTTATTTATTTATTTTTTAATTAAATTTTATTCCATTTTCACGAATTTGTTTTCCTGTATTTCGCAGTCAAGCACAGGTGAGCATTTATAGTTTTTTTTTAAATACCAATAAACCTGCCAAATTGCATTTTTTAGTTGCTTAAAAAATACTTTAATGATTCAATTCAAGTCACAATCAATCCACACTGGATTCACATTGACAATGTGAATGGCAGCTTAAAAGTTGCATCATGCAGGCACATTAAGAAACAATTTTCGAGTCCGCTGCAACTCGATTGTGGCAAGCAGCTGGGGCAGCTAACTTTATTGCAGAAAGCAGAGCTAATCGCGAAATATGTGCGGCACGTTAGGCGAATCAGCAAATGATCGATTGATCGAATGGCCCCGTGCCCATTTCCAGCCTCTTTCCAAACCCCAAACGCCCCCCGCCACTCCTGCCCTCCCGTCCCGCGCACCTATTTCCCCTCAACCAACAGCAGCACCATAAAATTACCCACAAGAAAGCAAATGAAAAACAGTTGCTTTAATGACTTTTTAAGAGTTCGTTAGGCGATAAAAAAACAACGCAGCCTCTGCCATATTCAAAGCACCATTTGCGCGATCTGGCAAGCGATGCTTCTATCACTCAGTAGCCGCCATGCCACGCCCCCTTGCCCATCCTTGAGAGCAGCTGCTTGTCGCCGGCATCGAATGTTTCGCATTATGCTCAAAAATGGGTTAAGTGCCTTTCAATTTAGACAAAAACAGAATTTCGAATTTGTTCGCATAACTCACCATAACTGAAAATCATATCATCTACACTCAAAAAAAATATTTTTTTTTTAAGTACTTTAGAAAATCATTTTCGAAACATTGAAATTTACTGGGTCGGCTTTTCTATTAGAGTTTGGCTTTTGTTTTATTTCTATTTATATAAGTTGATCAAAGTGAAATAAATGAAAATAAATGTTTAATAATAATATAACTAACAAATAAACTTATATATGAAATCTTCCATGACACAACTCCCCGGAAATGAGACATATCCACACCGAAAATTAGATTTGGAAACTGGTTTTAGCAAGCCACATGAATAAATTTTTGGAAATTTACTTTCTGAGTAATAAGCTGCTTGAAAACGGGGTATTTTTGCTGAGAATCATATCGTGCTCATGCCTCGAATGAATCATAAGAGTCAGTTCCAGGCCCTGCGACGAGCTCTACTTCCTGACCTATAAAGGTGACTCACTTTTTCCCTTTTCTCCCCAGTGCTCAATTCGATATGCGATCACATTGACAATTTGTCATAGCAATCGATGCACTGCGATCCTCACCAGACATCAGACAATGCTCAACACATGCTCCATTAATTATCATAAAAAGCTCGACTTGGGTATACCCTCTAAATTAAACATACACAAAGTTATTCAATCTGAATTCCAATGGAATTGTTAGATTCAAGATTTATCTAATGTCTTTAGGCATTTGAAAAGCATTTTACGATTTTTTTTAATCTCTATTTTACAGTTTCTGAAAAACTGAAAAATTTGTTTTGAAAGTTTCAGTTAAAAATTAAAATATTAAAATCCTTTTTTTTTGCATAAATTATCAAGAAACATTAAGATTCTTCACGAACTATAAACAAATTTGCGCAATTTCAAAATAATTATTTTGAACTGATTTTACTTTATTTATATTCAATATATTTGAATTCATATTCTGAATTATGCATTATAAATTCTATAATTAAACTTTATTCTCTTAAAATGTACAGACTTTTCCTTAGACTTTTACTTTATTTTCATATTTTTCAAATTTTTCAATTTCATTTAGTCCACATTAAATTGATATTTAATTAATTAATTGCTAGCTTAAAATACCCCACCAGCACTGCTGATTGCTGGGTATGCAAACAAGCGTCATATGTTACGTAAAACATGATTATTATTTAGCATTGGCATGCTAATAAAGCGCACACCACCAACAACAACAACAACAGCAACAACAAAAACAACAACAACTGTTTTTTTTTTTTAAACGTCAAATGATGCCATAAATTTATTATCGTCACAAGAGTCGCCAAAGTTGCAAAGTTCAATTCAGCTTTGCGGAGCTGACTCAACAAGCATAATATATAAATATGTATTCGTGTGTATATATATATATATACACATATCTCATGTCCCACACCCCCACTCGCCCCCACCCATCCCCCTTTGTTATCGTGACAGTTTTGCGGACCTTAAACATGCGCCATATTTCACAAAAATTGGCAGCGAACGCGTGTCAGAATGCAAGGCGTTAAGCGGCTCTTATTTTCGTATTTTCGTATTTTGGTATTTGAGTTTTTTATTTTTTATTTTTTATTTGTTACTTTTTAACTGTTTTTGCTGTCTTTGTCAGTCAGCACAATGGAGTTGTGCAGTCGCCAAATTGATCTATACACTCAGCAAAACTATAACGTTTTTTTTTGTTTATAGAAAGAATATCTGACTTTTGGAAAATTGCCCTAAAAAATAGTAAGTTTTTCCAGTTTTTAGAAATAATTTCTGAATATATAAAACAAATCTTAAAATTAAAAGGGCTTACCCAAAATCCGTACTCCCAAGAATGTGACGAATTTTTCTATTTTTTTGCTTTAAACATTTTGCATTCGTAAGAAATGCATTTCTTTAAAGACGAAAACCTTTCTGGTTGGAAATATATATATTTTTTCTACATTTTAGAAAAATTCACACATATTTCCTAAAAATCCACGAGCAACATTTTTTAAATTTACTTGCTTGACGCTCAAAAGGGATATGTTTTTCCGAGTGTAGACAATTAACCCAAATTGCTGGCACAGCAAACAGCACGTGGGCAACACATTTTGGGCGCCCATTCTTGCAACAGACAACAAACAGAGACAACAACAACAACAACAGCAGCAGCAACAAATAGCAAATAACGGTTTGAGATCGTTGCATAAGCCACAACGTCATTCGGCTGAGCAGCTGGCTTTGAGCCGTTTCTCTATTGGCCATTTGAAAGGCAAAGATCGTTGCGAAAATGCGCCTTTTGGGCTAGGCCAACAAAATTAGGCATGCAGCTAAAGTATCCATTGGAAAACGCAGAAGGCATACCTAAAAAAACAAACAAAAGAAAAAGAAAAGTAGCAAAACTAAAAAGCAAGTTGACATAAATTGACAATTCCGTAAAAATGGTCAATAAGATGGTAAGCATAGATGGCATACTAATTGGTAATTGCTGCTTGCTTGTATTACGAAAGTCTACAAAACCAGAGAGAAATCCAAAGTACTAAAAGGGACTGTGAATCTTTAATAAGTGTGGCAAAAGTATGTGCAACATTCAAAATTAGGATCTTTTTTTAAGGCATACATACGAAAACCTGCTCTTTTAGATACTTACGAAACCCCCTTTTTAAGCTGAAGCCATATTTTATTTCAGTGTAGCGTTGATTGCTTCCTCTTCCCTTATAATTCCACAATATTTAAGCATTTGCGACCCACTTTTCAGGTGTGCTCATTAATTTGAATTTATTATTATATTCCACGACTCATATCGCAACGAGGCTGCAATCAATATGCAAAGTGTTGCCACTCAGAAAGGTATTTACGAGTACACACACACGCACACACACACACACACTCACACTCACACCCACACACACGCGCGCACACTCATTAATCATGCCTCATTTGTTGTTTTGTGGATTACGCATGCAACTCGTGTTTGCAGCACACGTTGGGCGCCTTTTAAGTGGGGAGCTGCGAAAAATTGGCAATTGACACGCGCCATCATTATGATCATCGTGATCATCGTGAACATCATCGATTGAATGATGTTGCACGAAAATGTTGAGTGTGCCACAAGTGTGACAAATGCTGCGCAGGCGCCAAAGCTATCATTTTGTATCTGAAAAATACAAAGCCAGAAAAATATCAACAACTGAATCTGGAGATGAATCAATTTGATTTGCATTTTTCTAAAATTCAAGGTGATCTTATAAATAAACCAATCTCAGAGACTATAGGAGCTAGAGATCCCAAATTGGTATAAACCACGCGCAGATCAACCTTACTGCACATCATATAGTCAGGGTTTTAGTCACAGTCAGAAACGTATTCCCATATTGAGATCTGATGATAATAATTATAGTAATAAAAAAATGCAAATAGTAAATAATGAACAATAAATAATAATTAATAAATACTAATAATAAATAATAAATTATATATAATAAATCATAAATAGCAAATAATGCAAAATAAATAATTAAAAGCAATTATAATAAATAATAAGTACGAAGCAAAGAAGAAATAAAAAATAACAAATAATATGTATGAAATATAAAATAAATAATTGAAAAAATACGTAATACATAAATAAATAATACATGATAAATAGAAACATTATAAATATATTCATATTAAATAATAATAATATTCAACAGTTGGCTGCAGGGTATTTCGTAGTCGACTACACCTGCTTATTGGCGTCTGACTTTGTTCTTTGGCCTATCAACAATTGACCGCTTGGCCTTGTCCCAAACCCAAGCCCACAGCCGCAAAATGTTTTCTATGTTTTGTATTTCGTGGTTGCAATAATCTTATCTCTGGAAAGGCGTTATCATCTATCAGCCACAGCCACAGCCACAACCACACACACACACACACACACACACAGACTGCATTCGCTTTATTTACTTTGCTGCTGGGCTGAGCTGAGCTGGGCGTGTATTCCAAGCATTTCCAGCCCACAGCATAAGTCGGCGTCGCCATCGTGTGAATAGCCGTTAAAACTGATAGGCGATATCTCCGCCGCAAAAAACGTCCATTATCACTGGAAATAGCAGCAGCAGCGCGAGCATATCAGCGGGCAGCGCTGCAAAAGTTTGGATTTTTTTTTTTGGGTATTTATTTATTTTTTGCCTATCGGAAACGAAAACCCCTAAAAATCCCAGCAATAACAAATTTTTTTTGAGGTTAGTTTTAGTTTGGGAACTGGAACTATCAGGAAAAAAAATAATTGAGGTCAGCGATATGTGTTGGAAATGAAACCGAATCAACAAAAATCCAGAACCCAAAAACCCAAGCAAAATAATTACAATAATATGAATTAGGCCGTTGATAAGCGAAAATTAATCTTTGTTTAAATAGCATATAAATGTATATATATATATATATATATATATATATATACAAACAATTATTTAATTTGCCTATGCTATCTACAAATGGTACAAATTATTTATATTTACTTATGCCACTTATTGAAGCAAACTTATGCGAACAAAAAAATAACTAATATATTATTAAATATATTATAAAATTATATTATATAAGATTAATTGCTTTGTGTATCATTATTCTTTATTTTAGTTTATTTTTGTACTATTAACTTTAAAAATATAATAATTCATTTTTAATTTAATGCAAACAATTATATAAATTGATTGTTATTATTTTTATAAAAACCAACATAATGAAAAACTATTGAATCATTTATTTATACATATTACAAATTTTATTTCTTTGGTTTATTAATATATTTTATTTTATTTTTGTACATAAAAATAAATGATTATTCGATCTTGTTCCTTATTATTTATTACTTTACTTTTATTTTATTGTTTATTTTATAAAACCAAACAAAACCAAAAAAAAAACAAGAATGTGTTATTATTTCATGCATAGTATAAATTATTTAATTTGATCATTATCACTTTATATTTATTTATTTATATTATAAATTTTATTCAATAAAAACAAAAAATTACCTAAAAAAAACTTTAAGCAAATTTTACATTTAATTTACAATCATATTGGCTTTAGCTAATAACTGATTAACTAAATAATCAATAAATGGCTCAGCATAAAATGAAGGCAAATATTATTATTTTATTTTATTATGCCGTCATTAATGCGGAATAGGAAAAATACTTAAGAAAATCCCCTTTGCCTGAGTGCTAAAAACCCCAGCTCAACTCAAAGGTAAGCGCTAGAAAGAGACAAAAGAACAATAAGAGGATGAGGCGGCAAATGTTTCGTCATCAAGCAGTCATCGTCATCATCATCGGCGGCCGGCGCGTCATAAACAACAAAAATACATTTCTCTTAAGTCAAAGTTAATTGCTCTTAAATCAAAGTGAACGTCGCGATCGGCAGCTGTGTGTGTGTATGTATGAAGCCGGGGAAACAACAAAGGCTGGCAATGGTAAGAGGAAGAGAGACGGACAACAGGTAAACATTATATAAAGTGCAGCAGCTTTGTTATTGTTGTTGTTGTTATTGTTGCTTACGTAAAAAGCGCTTGCCAAACTGAATTGCACTCAAATTGAGAGTGCGAGCGAGAGAGACTGCGCAGTGAGAGTGCAGGCATACCCACACACATAATAGATAGAGATACATAAACAAAGACAAAAAGCATGCGAAAATCCAGCGCAAAGCATAGAAACAAAAACAAACGTCACAAAGTAGCTAGCGCGGTTTCTCCCTCTCTAACTATGTATCGGTATGTGTTGTGAGTGAGCAAGCGAGCGAGCAAGCAACCGGAAGAGAGCGCGCCGCCACTACGAGAGAGAGTCGGTCGTGTGCCGAGCCGAAATCAAGCCGAGCGGCTAACGAAGCACAGCGGACCCGGCAACGCACAGCGAAAAACGAACGCGCGCCGCACAGAATCATTCTTGAATGCGCGCGCGAACGTTTCGCACCAGCCAAGAGCAACAGACAAGCAAAAGGCAAAACACAAAAAAGAATCCTCCAACAGAAAAAAGTGCAAGTGAATTAAAGTGTTTGTTTTTGGCCGGGCCAAAAAAAGTGAAAAGCGAAAATAGTCGCAAAAAAAATACACAAAATTAAGAACGAGGCCTACTAGCACAAATTCAGGCAAAAGTAAAGAAAACAACAACAACAAAATAAAATCAAGCAAATATTTGAATAATTAAAAATAAACTCAACAACGGCGACGACGACGTCAACGAATTCTTGACTGTGCTGCCTGCGCGTATCTGTGTGAGTGCGTGTGTGCGTGTAAGCGTGTATCTCCCTCGCTCTCCTCTCTCTTTGCGTGTGTGTGTGTGCGCCGCTGACGCATTTTGCCCGTGACACAAGCAGAAGCAGCAACAGCAGCAGCGCTGCTGACGTCGCCGGCCGGCGTTTTGTGCCCAATTAAAGCAATAACAAAAAGGAATCCGCCGTGCTTATTACAACTAATTACTGATCAAATATATCTAATCAATCGGATATATCGCAAATCGCGTGTTTGTAATTATTACATTTATTTTATTGCATACTTAAAACAAGTGTAAAGTGCTTTTTTTCAAAGAGAATTTTCAAGGTTGCAAATCAACAAAAATAAAAAATAGAAAAGGTGATTACATAAAAATCTAAATGCATAAATACACACTTAAGCAGTAGTAATAATAAGCTAAATAATAATAAGTATATATTATATAATAAGTAATAAGAAAAACAATGTATGCAACAAAAACTAGGACAATTTATAATAAGTGTGTAAGAAAAAATGATGTAAATAAGTATGTAATATTTAGCATCAGTTATAAGTGCGGAAAAAACTTAAATCGACTTACGTCAACACACTCATAAAACAAATCGAACTAAATTTGACTAAATTTATTATTATTTAGAAAGTATATTTCTAAAACTGATGCTTGTTTGTATTTCTAAATTTGAGAATGGATTTTTGGTTTAAGCTTAGAAAAAATGTGTATGTAAATATAAGAATTCTTATATTATGTATTTCGTTACTTATATTATTATTAAACATTAGCAGACGACAACTAAACTACAATATATAAGCCAAGCCAATTTCAATTTCATTACTTTTAAAATTAGAGTTTTCATTTGTACTTTTTGGAAATGCATTTCGGAATAATAGAAAATATAAAAAATCGCAGTGTTTTTGGAATTGAGGATTTAGGGCCGGGCTCTATGAATTTTACAAACAGTGTCTTCTTCTATTTGGAAATTACGTCTAAATATATAAATATATGAGTATATATATTTCGGTGTGTACATAATAAGTTTGTATATTATATTTATCGGCAGCAGAGAATCGAAAGTGTTTTTTTTTTGGGCGTGTGCCTTGTAATTCAGACTTGACCCCATTTGATCCATTTGCTCCACACACAGTGGCAGCTTTTTCAAGGTCACGGCGCCTTCGTTTGCTAATTCTCCTTCCCCTTCACTCTCTCTGCCTGCTCCGTCCTCTTTTGAATGCTCGCAAAATATTTACCCAACTTCTACCTTAAACTGTCAATTGTGCATTTTATTTATTATTATGTACATATTTATCTAGCTGTTTATTTCCGTAATTCTCCCGTGCGTTATTAGCTTAATTAACACGGCGTGTTTTGTTTTGTTTTTTGTTTGACATTGTTTAAGTTTTCTCGGAAAATTTGAATGGCAAAAAAATTTCAAAAAACACAGTTATTAAATTTTCTGGGAAAAATCGGCGAAAAAAATTGAGCCGCACTTCATTTTGTAGAATTTAAAAAACTGACAAAAAAAAAGTATAACATTAAGAAAATTTGAAAGATTCATCTACTAAAAAGTATGTATATGTGTAATAAAATCAAAATAATTGAATTTACATGAGAAAATCATTAAGAAATCATAAATATTTGTAAACAATTTAAATTGTGCGATGCGCAAAACTACAATGAAAAAAACAAATATGATTCACAGTTTGTTGTTATCCGAGTCGGTTCCGAGAAAAACATAAACAAAAACAAAAACATTAAAACCCAGCCTGGAGATAAGAAATTATTGAGAAATGCGATTCGAATTGAATCTTGTCAACAGTGAATTTGAAAGCGCATTTACACTATTTGTTTATTTAATGTTTTTTTTTTGCAAATGGGTAATCAGTGTATCTACTTTTTGGAAATATTTCCAATTATTAACAAACATTATTTTGGGAAATAACAAAAGGCATTACCAATTTTTAGAAAATGATGTTTTCTATATTCACAAATTATTGCTTTACTCAATATAAGAATAATACAAAAGGTAAAAAAGGGAAAAAGTAAGAAATATATTTAATTCCATTAAAAATAATATTTAATAAATTTAAATTAAAAAAGTAAGAAATATTTATGAGATTTATATTTTCAAGAAAATTGTTAATTTATTAATTTGTTTCCTTTTTTTAATGTGCAGGAACCCATCGAGCTGAAGAAGCGTTTGGAGGAGGTGCGTCTGCTGGAGTCCCGTCGCTCCGCTCGACTGGCCGATCAGGATCGAGACACGGACTTTGCCCGCCTGGCCGACATGGGAGGCGATCGCCGCCGAACCACACACAGTATTGAGGTGCCATTGACGCCGCTGACGCCGCCAAATAAGTGAGTATTACTAAAACTAAAACAAATAGAATAATACAAAAAATGCAGAAATATATTCTACATGCACTCGAAAAAAGTAGACCCAAATTAGGTGAAGAATATCTGCTTTCCTCTTAGAAAATCGCCTTAAGCCAGAGATTTAAGAATAGCTAGCTCTAGTTTTCCACTTGATTTTTTTCTTAGTGTACTAGGCCCAAGAAATAAACACATATTTTATTCAGTTACTCAATATAGTATATGGATATATTATAGTTGACTTGGCTAGTGGAAAAGTGATTTGCATATTTCATTTCCAAGTTGTTTTTGTTTTTGTTTTGATTGTGCGTTCTGCGATCTTGCGATTTTATTTGCTCAACGCGTAGTTTGCATATGTGTTTGTCTGTGTGTGCATGGATGTGTTATGTGTGTGTGTGTGAATGGAGTCTAGGTTGAATTAATAATTCATAAGCGGCGACAAATTAGCGGAACAAGCCAAGTCACGATCACACACAGTCTCCCTCTCCCTCTAACTCCCTCACTCTTCCTATCTGTTCCACTCTCCCCCTCTCTAGCTATCGCTCTCTAGCTTGCATACAAATATGTATGTCGCCTTTGGGTTCTTATCTAAGCTACAAAACAGCCGGCTAGACGAGACACCGACCGGCTATTTAGCATAGACGCCCGTCTGCCAACTGCTGCAATTACACACAACTTATATAAAAAAAATGTGACCACTGATATCTCTACCTCCCTTCCCCCTCCCCTCACCCCAACAGTGCAATCCCCCTGTGACAGACAGATTTTGACTGGGACTGATTGCAAAATAATTCAAATATTCAATTGCTGAGCAGCTCAGACGCAATGACGACGACAACAAAGTCGAAGTCGAATTCGAATTCGAATCCGAGGACACAACAACAACAAGATTTGATTACGACGTATAAAAATCGCGCGATATTGGAACTACTTGTGGGCATTATAATATTTACATAGAGTTTGCTTAAATAAATCTTTTTTTTGAGCTACTGTTTTGAGTCATTTGAAAACTAATTATTTTATTTTTATATTATTCATCACTTTTTTGCAACATTTTAAGATTATTTTGAGAATATTAATTATTTTATTGTATCAGCGCGAATATTAATTATTATTTTTATTATATTATTAATTACTTTTCACGACGGTTTTTGAGTCATTATTAAAATTAGTTTTTTTTTTCAATTTATTTATATTATTCATTTTTGAGATGACTTTTTGAATAATTTTAAAATTTTTTTATTTCCAATGAGAATATTTATTATTTTAACACATTATTAATCATATTTTAGCTACTGTGTTGGTTAAAAATATTTGTTTTTTAAGCGAGATAATTAATTTTTTTTTTTAATATTAAACATTTTTAGAGAATTTTTTATCATTTAAAGTTGCTTTGATTCCAAGCGAGAATATTAATTATCTTAATGATTAATCATTTTATATTTTTTGTTTGGTTGCGTTAAATGAAGTTCAACATATATTTGATTTTATATTATTATATTTATTTTATTATGTTCGCCCAAAATAAGACCAAAATTATTTTAAAATTAGCCCAGAATTCTTTCTCTTTTCTTAGAACTTTTGAACAATGAAAAATATATCTTTTTAATTAGGGCATACAAAATTCGGCTTGCAATTTTTTGTTGTCTGATTTTTTTTGTTGTTTTTGTTTGATTTTTGTTGTGGCGTATTTCATATCAATTTCAGTTGATAAGCACTGCAAAAACTATTTAATCCAAGTGTGCAAAAAACAAAAAAAAAAAGCAGTCGAGCAACAACAACCAAAATAACAAGTGTGCCGGTCGGCAAAAAAATAGATCGAAAAAAAATGGGACAAAATGCCGGCCACGTTATCAATTGATAATTAAAGTAATAACAATAATAATAAAAATAAAAGGTTAAACGAAAAAAAGAGAATATGGACTCAATTGCGTCGTAATCAACACTGAAACTAAAACAAAACTCTGCTAAACAGTAACAATAATAATACAACAATAATAATAAAAGTAATAAGAATAATACAAATTATAATAGGAACAGCAGCATCCCCGACAATTTCTGTAATAAAATTCAAATAAAATTCAATTGAGTTCAACGCGAGGCGTTCTGCGCCAGTTTAATTTAATTACTTACATACACTGGAAAAGTAGTCGACCTACTTTTGACGTCAAGGTTGAGTTAGCTTTTTATGCGGAAAGAATTTTTCTTTTGTTTTACTAAAAATCTGTGTTTTTTTTCTCTTAAGTACAGGCAATAAATTTCTAATTAGATACAAATATTATATATATTATAAAATGTTGACATATTATATATATATACTTTTTAGATTATTTTCCTTTCTTATATTTAGAAACTATTTCTTAAAACAAGACACATTTTCTAATCATCAGAAAAATTTTAATTTTAATGCGATTTTCCAAAAATTTTTAAAAACTTATAAAAAAAAAATTGTTCTAGGTTCCAGGTCGATTTACTAAAATTCAGTGCGATTATTTTGCTGAGTGTACGCACAAGCTGCGAAAGAAAGAGAGATAGAGAGAGAGAGAAACACGCGGCACCCAACCAATGCTCTCACAGTGGATAGGGGAGGAGAGCAAGGGGGGATTAGAGTATAGCATGACAATATGGAAGCGCTTACAAGGCTTGCCACGGTGATGGGCAGGGGGCAGGTGGGGGGAGACTTTTTGCCGGCCGCATTTATCTTAAAGCACATTTGACGCAAATGCTGTCCAGTTATTTGTTGTTGTCATTTGTTGTTGTTGTTTCATTGAATTCGAACTCGAATGCGGAAGTGTTTATTTCGCGCACACATACGCAAATACAGCAACACACACACACATATGCAGAGAGAGACTCGGTCTAGTTATGGTTTCTATCTGTCGTCGCCATTTTGTCGTCGTATTTTCTTCATGCGGTGTTTTGATATGCGCAGCTCTCTCTCCCTCCCTCTCTTGCTCCAACTCTTTCCCCTCTGCCTTCCTCCCTCCGTCTACCTCTCTCGCTCGTTTACGTACGCGTGTAATGATAACAGCAGCAGTAAAAGAAACCCGCTCACCTTGCATACAAACTCACACGCACACACACACACGAGTAAACATTTGGCACGCGTGTTCTTCCAGTGCGACGTAATAGTAGTTTCCACGATCAGCTTTATCTACGTACCAAGTATGCTGCTTTGATTACGTTGTGCGTATTACGATTAATTTGAATTTACGTTTTTGTTATTGTGTTGTTGAAGATTTTTTTTTGGTAATAATCAGTAAACGACTTTATTTTTCGTATTGGTATTTATTTATTATTGTTATTATTATATTATATACTTGTACTTAATATAACTCTTTTTATCTTAACTTTAACTTTTTATCATTTGCAATTTGCTAATCAGACGTGCATTGGTTTCCAATTAGAGTTAATTTGCTCACTGACAAAAGCAGGCTGACGCAGACTTAAGCTACGCTGCATTCCAATTTTAACACCGGCCAAAAATAGCGAAGAGAAGAAAGCTGGGCGACTGTAGATCGCATGGTTTGCGAGGGCTGATTTGTAAATTGGCAAAAGCTATTCCTTGACTCAACAAAAAATAAATAAAAACATAATTTAAATTAATGTGAAGCTTAAAATAATTCATATTATATATAAATATAACAACAAGCTAACAAAAAGAATGTTATATAATAAACAAAATAAATAAACAAAAATAAAAAAATAATACAATAAAAAGCGAAAAAAAGAACATGGTTAAATGCGAAAAAAAAGGTTAATAATTATAATAAGCGCGTAATTTACGCGTAAATGTCAATTTGCGCTGTACGTCAGTGCCAATTTTCAACGCTACACTGAATCGAAACAGAACAACGAGAAACTGCTGCAGCAGCCCTCTCCCCTCTCCTGCTCTCACTCTCCTACTTCCAGTCCGTTGCTCTCTCGATTAATGGAAGCGTGTAAGCGGCAATTGGCCAGGCATCTTGTTTGTTGCTGTAATTGCCATGATTAACAGCAATAACAACAAAAACAACGACAACAACAACAACTGCTGTTATTATTATTCTTGTTGCTGTTTATTGCAAAAAAAAAACAAACAAAATGTGAAGCAGGAAAAAAAGTGCAGCCAGCGAAGAAGAAGAAGAAAAATATTATTTTAAAATAATGCACAAAACGAGTTTACCGTTGCAAGCAATAACAAGCAGAAGATGAGGGAAGAAGAAGAACGACGCATGACTTTTGAATATTGCTTTTGGGCAAAGAACTTTGGGTTTGGATTTCGATGGGGGCAACACAAAAACAAATCAAAATAGTCCAAATAAATAGTCCACTTTTGAAGATAACTTCTTATCGATATATTTAGATATTTGCAAAATTAACAACAACAAAAATAGAAAAATAATTATTAACAGAGACTTGATGATAAGCAAATATATAAATATATTAAAGTGGTTTCATAAGAAAAAATTATTTTGTTTAAAAATTAGCTAACAATAAAATAACAATATAAATAAATAATAAACTTATTTAAAAAAATATATTAATAAGTAAATGAAATAACCGTAAGAAGTTCAACTTTCATATTATTTTTATTATTAATATTATTATTGAATTTAAATTGATGTATCATAAAATCGCACATTCAACTTGGAGTCATTCGCATTGTGGCATGGCCGATTAAGTGGATGCGATGGGGCAAACATGTTTGTGGCTCGCTGAGCCGTTGCACACTGCAAGAGCAGCTCTCCTAGCAGCAGCCACTTAATGTGAAATGTACATGTAACAAGAGGCAACAAGAAAAATAACAATAATATTTACAGTGAAGTCAAAACAATAAACAAACGACAAGAATAACAACAAAAGTGGAGTAATAATCATAAGAAAGTAAACAAAAACAAAAAAAAAAACAAATTCAGCGGCAATTAGCCAAGTCTTGAAAAATATTTGCCGTTGTTTTTTGCCGCCCAAGAAAATATTATGTGTATAAATATTATGTTTGAGTTGCCCTCAAAAGAAATAAGTACAACAGCAACAAGAAAAAATAATACTTAAATTCAGTACAATAAAAAAAGTCAAGTCGAGCGCAGAAGTGGGTCAAAATTATTATTGAAGCAGAACAAAAACAAAGCCAGCAACAACAACAACAACAACAACGATAATGGCAAACGCAATGCACAAATGGGGGAAAAAAGGAAAAAGAAAAAAATAAATTTATAATCATTTTCTAAGCATTGCTTGGAAAAGCGGCCCCTCGACGGCAAATTATTGAAATGGATTCGCATTCGCAGCTAGCCAAAAGATACTTTGTACGGGGCTATGGGTTGGGACGGGGGATTTGGTGCACATACAGTTGCGAACAAAATAATAGCACCACTCGTGCAAGAAATGTTCTTAACGCTTTTTTTTAATTTGTAAATTTATGGAACACTTGGCGTTTTCCACAATGTTAAAATTTAAAAATTAAATTTTTTGAAAATCAGGAAAATAAACGAACGAATAATAAAAGCAGCATTTTTCAAATGTGCACTAGAAATAAATAAACTACTTCTGTTATTATTATTTTTCCCTTCAAATTCAAAAAGCAGTGCTAACTATAATTTACATAAGCTGATTACCAAAACAATATGTTCAAAATCCACATTAAGAAAATTGCTTTGTTTTGTTTGTTTTCTATTTGTCGAAATTGTGGTGCTATTATTTTGACCGCAACTGTGTGCATAGACATTCATAACTGCCAATGTGGCCAATGTTCCGTTTCCCTTTACCGTTCCAATCAACGTAAACAGAATTTTCCAAATGTTCTGCACGAATAGTTTGTTTGATCGTAAAATTTTATTTTTGCATTCAAAACGGCGGCGGCAGCAACAAATAAAAACTCGAAATGCCAAATGCAAGTTTCTTTGCCTGCTGCGATGCATTTCTCGAGGGGAGTGGTGGGCAAGGGCGGGATGGGTTCTCCTTTTGGGTATTCATTGTGCACTCGAAAAAAATGGCCCTGCATCTTAGAAGATCGCCACAAACTTGCCGCCAAGTGTTACTCACTTCATTATTCAGCAAGTAAATTTCGAAAATTCTTCAAGCTCATTTTAAATGCCTTGAAGTCATTGATTTCTTATTTCAAGCATTGACCAAACTAGTGTATTTCAATCAAATTAATCTTACAAAACTCACAAAATAGATTTAATTCCTACTTTCCAATTTCTTCCAGCAATACTTATTTTAAGTGCCTTTGCGTCATTCTTTTAATTTCGAAAGTTTCTTTCAAATCACGAATAAAATTAAACTTGCAAGAATTATTTTCTTTTTTTTTGGGTTTTGATTCAGCTTTGAACAGCTTTTGCTAGTTTTTGCCTTCTTCGAACAAGTTGTATTTTGCGTGCCTTAAAAAATGCATTTAAAATAAAATTAAACCTCCAAAAATGATTTATTTATTTATTTTTTATTTTTTCCTTTTGCTTGCTTAGAGCAAATAATTTATTTTCATATGTATATTAAAAAAAGATCACCTCAACCAGCAGACATTTATATTAGAGTTGGGGCCAGTTTGTTAACAAGTTCTCAGTGAGACTGGCCAATGGGCCAGTGGCTATATTTAAAAGTGCATTTGGGCCCAATAACAACAACAGTTGCCAACTGGAAACTGGAAAGTGGAAAATGGCAGCCAGCTCCGCTCTTAACGTCTTGCATTATTTATGCACGAATACATTAATAAGCCCGCGGTGCAGAGATGTCGAAATAAATACGAGTGCCATAGAAATACATACACAACACACAACACACACCCCACACAACACACAACACACACACACACACATATCTTTATGAGAGGTATGGGAAAATATCGAAAGAGCGGCAGAAACAAGCTGTTGAGGAACAACGCGTCAGGAAAAGCGAAATGAAAATGAGCCATTTTCCGACAGCTAGTAAATTTTTAATGTCCGCTGTCAGCGATTTGCACACACACACACACACGCACACACACACACATCCATGTGCACATTTAGATTAGGTTTAAGCCCAAAAAAATACAAGTACAAATTTAGATGCATCAACAAAAATCTTCAAGTTTTTCATAAATTGAAGTCAAGTTTTTTTAATAGCCTCTTGCATCCATTGGAAAATGTGTAAAAAGGGTAGCATGATTTTGTGCACCAGTATGCAACAGGCAGAAGGAAGCAGCTGCGACCCCATACAACATATATATTCTTGATCAGCGTTGAGAGTTGAGTCGACATCGACAGGTTTATCCGATCTCAGATAAACATCTCGTTTACCCCACGCAGATCTGGCTTATTTAATCGATAACTGTCCGCGTTTCGCAAAACATCGATATATAATTATATGATTCGATATACATATTTATACAATAATTAATATTAATATTAACGTGTATTTAAATTTAATTAATTTTATATTTAATTTTACAAATATTAAATTAATATGTTTAATAATATTTATATATTATTATAATATATCAATTATAATACACTTAACAGCTGTCTGTGCAGAGTATCTCGTAGTCGAGCACACTCGACTGCAGCATTCTCATTTCTTGTTGCACTGTGATTTTTTTTGTGCCGATTTCGATCGCTGGCAATAAAACTTAATGTTGCACACTTATGAGTCGTGCCCCGTGGAGCCAAAAAGATCGGTGGGCGTGGCATGAAACAATGCACGCAACATTTGCAGTTGTTTGTGGTCTGCAAAATTCTAAGAACGGAAAATGCGCAAAAATTAGATTGAATTGTTTTTGGTTTGCAATTGTTGCTGTTGTCGGGCATGGGGCATGGGGCATGGGGCATGGGGAAGGGGGAAGGGGCATTGGGGAGGGGGTGAGGCATAATTGCAGCTCGGACTTCAACTCGCGACTGGATGTGGATGTGGATGTGGACTGGCAATTTGATTGAGTCGTTGCCAATTGCAATGGCAAACGCTGCGGGTGTTGGCACTGACGAGCAGCAACTGACTGACTGACTGAGTGAGTAACTGACTGACTGAGTGACCGACTGTCCGACTGTCCGTCCGTCCGTCTGTCTGTCTGTCTGTCCGTCTGTCCGTCTGTCTGTCTGTCTGTCTGTCCGCTTGTTCGCCAGTCTGTGCAACAAAAGTCATTTCGCAAAGTCAAAATCGCAAAAAGAAAAAGAAAACCGCACACTATAATTTTAGCCGAAGTTACAGTTACACATTTTCTAGCCAGCAGCGGGCAAAACAATCACACTTGGAAAAATAATCACCCCAGAAAGTTATAAAGTGTTTCTCATCGTTAGAAATAATATTTTCTAAAAACTTCTAAGTCAACAATCCCATTTTTAGAAATATTCTATTTTATTGAGAAATGTATTTCTAAAAGAATAAATGCAAACACTAATTTTCTCAGAAATTCTCAAATTCAGAGACAATTAATGACATTTACTGAAGAATTTAGCTGCTGTAATATTTTATATATTATATTATTATATTATGCAATATGAATTTTATCAACTATTATATATAAAAGATATTATATTAACAATATAAACAGCAAAAAAGCTAATGGAAATTATTGTTTCTATTTTGAAATAGTAAAAAACCACAAACAAAATTTTTGAAATTTGCTTACTAACTAATAAAGTAGGGCAATTTTAGTCAATTTTAGTTAGAGTTTTTTTGTTCAGTGTAGAGCAAACGGCAAGAGCCAGCGGGCCCAAGTTACAAACTACAAGCAACAGACAACAACAACAACGAAGCAACAGCAACAGCAACAGCAAAGCAACAAACTGATTTGGCTTATTTTGCGACTATTGCGGTCGCTGGAAATTGCATTAGATTTCAGATATTTTTGTTGCTGTTGTTTGTGTGTTGTGTTTGAGACTGTTGTCAATTAAAGTTCAGCCTGGTCGAAAAGTTCTGTTAATGCCTTTGGGTTTTGTCATTGTTCGAGAGCAGCAACAACAACCACCACCATAGCAATAACAACAACAACAACAACAACATCGAGCAACAATGAGAGACATTTACATGAAATTGTTGTATCACGTTTAATTTGGCAATTTGAATGCAAATATGTTGAAGACTCGCGCGTGTTTCTCCAAAAAGAAAAACAAAATAATACCCCAGGTCGAATCGAAGGGATTTTCCATCTAGTTTCCATTTTCCACGTCCAAACTTGACTCGCAGTCAGCCTTGAGACCCAAGTGCAGAATCATGGCCAACAAAAAAGATTACTGTTAACTAAACTGAAATAATCAGGGCTTGTTTGGGGAATCAGAGCCTTGGGTATAGTTTGTGTTGTAAATTTTAAAACAGTTTTTTGCATTTCTTAATTTCAGTTTGGAATTTTAAAAAATGTAGAAAATCTCCGTTTGTTTCCCAGATAGTTTTTTCTAAGTGTGTACTACAGAATAATCCATATATTTGTGAAAGCCTTTCTAATTTTTAAAAATAGTTTTTCTGGTTTTTAGAAATAATTTTGAAAAAACGAGAAAAAATCTCTAGTTTTTAGGGTGATTATTTTTCAGAGTGTATATAATTAAAGTGCCTGGCGAGTTTTTGTTGTAGTTTCTTTACTGGGCAGTTGCTGTTGCGATTTGTTAATTGAATTAAATGCAGCGGGTCATCAAAATGCAGCCAGCAACTTGTCGATCACTGTGCCTGTGTGTGTGTGTGCAACCCATTTAGCCAAAGTGTGCGGCAGAGTTCTCATCGCTTAACTGTAAAAGCAAACGCACGTACGCAACAAGGCCCACTCACTCGGCCAGTTACTTGGCCAGCTAGCAATTGTCGGCGTTTGAGCCAAATGCGTGGCAGGAGCCATGCACATTGGCACACAAAAGCTAGCCAATAAATAAATAATATAATAATAATATAAAAAGGCTTTGCATCAATTGTTAGCTTTGCTCTAGGGCCTGTTTTCGATAGTAATATTAATGTAAATAAATAAATATGCGTTTTAATATAAAATAATTTTCTTTACAATTCTTTTGTACACAAAAGCCAACGAAAACTAGTCAAATATTTGGTAATAAAAAGTGCACAAAATGAACCAAATCGAAATGCATAAAGTAAGAAAGGGAAAGAAAAAGTTTATTAAATTATAATTGTATAGAGGCGATAAAATTGTAATTCTTTAATCTAAAAACAGCTTTTGCAACCTTTTGGTAATTTTAGCTAATTCCTTGGCTCTCAGCAGACACGTTTTGCTCTTAACTTATCTAAGAACTTTTCACAACTTGTTGTTAATTTTTGTAGGCAATTTCTTGGCTTTTTTCTTTTTCTGAACGAAATATATATTTTTGTGATCTGAAAACATTGATTTCTTAGTTATGGGTTAAGGCTTTGCCCACTGTGCGCAGCGCAGCAGTCAACGCTGTTGACAATGCGGAATTCCCATGGTTGTTGTCGTTGTCGTTGTCGTGCAGTTGGTGGCATGCTCGACCAAGTACCGCTAAATTGCAGCAGACAATTGTGGCAGCCGCAGCAGCAGCAGCAGTTGCAACAGCAACGCTTCCTGACGCATGCTGCGCTGCATGCTAAGCAGCTGGAGGCGTTGCTGACACATGACTGACAACAACAACAACAACAACAGTTGCAGTTGCTGTTGTAGCAGCAACAGTGGCAGCCTAAGCAGCCCACATGCTACCTTTGGGGCAGCAGCAGCAGTAACAGCAGCAGCAGTAACAGCAGCAGGTGTGTCTGTCCGCCACGTCCATGTCTGAGTCCATTTGTCCATTTGTTCGCGTTCGCCTTGTGACAACTGCCAGCTTGTTACGCCCTTTTGCCTGCCACACGCTTATTGCCGCTGTCTGCTGTCTGCTGTCTCGGAGTGACAGAGTTGCTCTGCACTCGCAGAAAAAACGACCTAAATCTTGGTAAGTTGTCATAAACACTAGAAAGGTTCTTTTATATTTTTTATATTTTATTTTATAAATACAAATCGTGGTTTTTATAAATGTACTTTCTGATTTATGACAATCTACCAAAACTTTAGGCCGATTTTCCTTTTTTCTGAGTGTGCCCAGCGGAGATCATGATGGACTTCAGCTCAGCTCAGCAGCCGCAGCAGCAGCAGCAGCCAAAGTCGGGGCGTTGTTTACTGATTTTTTGAAATTGAATTTGAAGTGATTTATCAATTTGGCGGCAGAGGCAATAGAAAGTGGCAATGCCAGTGGGCCAATGGCCGGCAACAGTCGAACCGACCGAGGGTACAGTAGGTACAGTAGGCACAAAGCCAAATGAACAACTGGCTGTGGCAAGGTGCAGTTGCCACTGGGGAAAAGCGAGGAAAAGCGAGGCTGCTTGTCACCCGATGCCGGAAAATGTATGCAGAGAAAAACAGGCTCAAGTTCAAGTTGCCTGCTGCCCTTGAGGGAAAAAAGAAAAAATATCGACTCTGCCTCAAATTAATACGTTTTTTATTCATGACTGCTCCTGGGGACGCCCCCCTGGGGCGATTGCCAATCTGCCACTGCCACTGCCACTGCCACTGCTATTGGCACTGATACTGCCACTGGCACAGCCGGGTTTTCTAGTGGCAATTGCAAAACATTGCCGGAATGTGGTGACAATGCCTCGTTCGGCTTCTTTTTTGTTCCCCTGCTTTGCTAATGTTGCCTTCAACAATTGCAACTCGAGTTTGTCGTCGTCTTCGTCGTCGCCGATGTCTTCTGCTGTTGCCTCTCTGTCGCAATGTTTGTAATTTGTGCAAATGAGCCCCTAAATGGCAACGAGAGAGCTCCCAGACACGAGCAGCAAAAAACAACGAAGAAAAAACAACCAAATTTAAATGCGCTATATTGGCTATGTAAACGATGCGAGCCCAGGAATGGAATGGAAAGCCGTTAACTGCTTTTTCCTCCTGAGTTTATTGGCTCAATTGTTGCTTTTTTAGCTTAGTTTATTTAAGCTGAACACGAGAAATACATGGCAAAATTTAAATTATTAAAGCGAGATATATCTAATTATTTGTTGTTTATTTTTTTATTTACTAATCTATCGATAAAGGGGAATATCTAGAAATGCATTCCAAATAATGCCAAAAGAAGTAAAATACTCATTAAGAGACAGAGAGATTCCCTGACTAAAACTGGAGGCCAAAGTGCAATTCGTTCTCTACGAGAGCCCAAAATATTACTAGCCAAGTAATACAATTGTTACAACCTCAACATATTGATAATAATTAATTAATAGTTAACTAAATTGAAAGGTCTCAAGTAGCGCCGAAGCATAATGGTGCCAATGGTGGCATAACAACAGCGTAGTCAGTGCATAATCAAACTAGTGCTCAGCTCGTGGCACGTGTTCCAAATTCCGTGATAATGACAAGCAAAAAAAGACAAATCGAAAAAAACTACGTCTCAAAAAAACAACAATGAATAGAAACTAGTATTTACTATGCACAATGTTGTTATCTATTAAAAAGAAAATGAAAAAAACCCGCGAAAAAATGAGCAAAAGTAAATAAATAAATACTAATAAAAACTATGGCGTGATAAAAATAAATAAAAACAAAAAACAAGTGAGCAAAAATGCAGGCAGCTGCCATTGAGTTGAGCAGCTACCATGTTCCATTTATGTTCCCACTCACGCACGCACTTACACATACACTCACGACTCGACTCGACTCACGACACACACTTTACAGTTACGCATTAAATACACACGCGCACACACACATGCGCGCCGACGCACACGCACATCTTAACTGGCATGTGTTTGTTTTTATGTTTCTGCTGTTTACCCGCCTTGTTTTTGTTTTTTTTTGTTCTTTTTTTGGTATGTGAAATTTCCGCCTTCTGGCCAAGTTGTCTGCGTGGCTGGTAGCTGGCTCACCTGCCTGCGAAGGCCGACGTCAAAATTTCAATATTTGTTTACTTTATTTTTACTTGTTGTTGTTGTTGTTGTTTCGCTCTCCTCTTTTTTGTGGTCTGGCGCTACTTCGAGTCAGACTCGGTCTCGTTGCCGGTCAGGCTTATATTTGCTTTATTCGATTTTATTGCTGTTTTCATTTCAGTTTGGCGAATGTGTGTCACAGACACAAACAGGCACAAAACCGACAAAAAAAAAGAAACTTACAAATTAGCAACAAAAAGAGGTCGCCTTTAGCCCAAACGAAACGAAAAAGAAGAAAACAAATAAAAAAAAAAACAACAGAAATCAAATTCAGCCATGCGAAATTTTTGGAAATTACGCATAGGCTAAAAATTTGAATCAACACACACACAACTAGTAACAACAACAATAAATATGATGCCTTGAATTCCCCCAACAAGTACTTTGCCTTGTCTTCTGAGCAGCGGCAAAAACTAGAAACTAGCAAATACGTCATAGGTCCGTAAATAACTTATCATTAGAGTTCGTCTCTAAAAAAACACTAGAAAAATATCACGCAAATATTAAAATATATATAAATAGCAGCTGAAATTGCTGTACATGTATATACATGTATATAATAATTATATTATATATCATAAATATTTATATTTGTGTATTTGTGAATGGTAATTCCATCTCTGACAGCAAATGCAAATTTTGCAAATATTTATAATATATAATATGATATTTATATATATTAACCACATATTTATATTGCTATTATTAATTATTATATAAATGGAATTCGATCTGTCTCAGAGAGTGATTAGTTTTTTTATTTGTAATTTCGAGTATTACTAGTAAATTGCTGATAAATGCAGTTATTTCAAATGAAAATAAGCAATTAGAAACAAGTTTGCTGCTTAAGATTTCCCCCAACACGAGCGATGTGTTTCCGTTTGTTATTGTTTCCCCCAATGACTTTCAGTTATCGTTATCGTACAAACTGATAAGCGAGCTGCAAAGAAAAAACCCTCAATGAAAGTTTACTTGCCATTGAGCCAGAAACACAGAACGCGTGTGCTTTTTTTATACTTGTTGTTGCATATGGCCATTATCGCGATTTGCACAGACTTTGCTTTTGACACTTGATAAGCGTTTTAGATTTTGCTGCTGATACTGAAAGTGGCTCTTTGATTCTATGGCGGAATCCATTAAAATACGCCGTATTCTTTAGCCAACTTGGCAACGATCACGGATCAATGAACTCCAGATCGGCGACTGCGTCATTATTGCGCACATAAATGTAATTCATTTGTAGAAAAAGCAACGCCTTTCAATAAATAAACACATTGTTTGCTAATCCCGCTATAAATTAAAGTTAGTACTAAAAGATAATGAAAGAAATCGATTATTTATTTCTAATTTTCATAATTACAAATGCACATTCGAAAATGCTGCTACTCGGTCATTCTTCGCCTCTTTCTCAGGATTAAATTTGTTAAGTTTGCATTATTTTTGAAGAGCCTTCTTCCACTTCTACACTTCTAAAAACGTAAGGTCCTTGAACTTACCAATTCTCGAATGGCATATTTGAAAACATTTCAAAGTGATATTATGTTGTTCACAGTTGTAACTTAAGTTAATTTTGTGCCTCAAATTAGGGCTCTGAAATTGCGCTAAGCTCGCTTTTGCTTTTGTTATAAATCTGGCTAGCCACTCTTCTGGGTGGCTGCAATTTAAATTCGGGTGAAAGTTGTGCACAAATAACAATAAACAGGAGAAAAAACAAACAAAACAAATGCAACAACAACAACAACAACAACAACCACAATTACCCGTTGCAATTTTCGAGCACGTGTCTAATTCAATAAACTCATTTTCGCAGTGGACTTTAATTGTGTTTCCACGACCACAAATCAAACCCAAAACGAATGCAGCTCAATCCAAAGCAGCAAAAAAAAAAAAAAAAATACAGACACAGACAAGAGGGTATAAATTGCAGTTGCAACTAATTTGTATGCGGCATGCAAACGAATATTTGCCCGTCCCATGCCCCCATGCCCCTCCCCCAACTTACCTCATGCCCCTTTGGCCATATCATATCGCATCTGAGGAGCGCGCATATTTCCGACAGCCGCCGCTGCACATTGCAATGTAATTTTGCTTTCAACACCTTTTTGTTGTTTCGTTTCGTTTGTGCCGCATGCAGCATGCAACATGGTCGTCGCCTGCTGATTGCAACCAGCGGCGTGGGCAAATAATTGCCAACAAAACAGCAACCAGCAAAACAGCAAACGGGTTCAAGTTGCCTAGGCTCAGCCTACACTCAGAAAAACAATCGCCCTAAATCTTAGTGAATCGCCAATTGGCCAGTTGGTCAGCATATTATTCAGAAAGAAAATTTCTAAAATTTACAGTTTTTACAGGCTTTTTAGCATTTTTTTTGTTATCAATTTATTTATTATGGAATTCAATTTTTTTGATGAATGAAAAAAAAGTCTTTTGACTTTTTTGGATTTTGTTTCCTAATATTTAGAAATTATTTCTTAGAACAAGCAAAAGTTTAGTTTTCCGGACTATTCTGATTTGAGAAATTTATCTAAGAACAAACAAAATTTCTAGTTTTCAGGGAAATATTTTCTAAATCAAGAAAAACTTTTTAGTTTACTTTAGTTCTGAAAACAAAAAAGACTTTTTATTTTTCTGGGCGGTTTTCATTGTTTACAATTCAGAAATCAAACTCACCATTTATTTGAATTTTTTGGTGAGTGTAGGCTCATCACCTGGCCAAGCATCAGCAGCAGCAGCAGCAGCAGCAACAACAACAAATGTAACCAAGTGCAAATCACTGCGCATTTCCCAGGCCCCGAAATCGGCGCGAATATATCGCATTTCAATCACGCGCCAGAGCAGCGCCAATTGTCCCCCCACCCTGCGCCTCTGCTTCCCCCTCCCCCTTGCCCACGATTTCTGTGATCCGCGCCTGGCGCAATTTACGTGCGGCCACGCAGTGACTCTCCGAGACTCTGAGAGACTCGACCAGCAATTTTACAACTGCAACATCGGCAACAACAGCAACTGCAACTTGCAACAACTGCAACTGCAGCCCGAAGTTTATTAAAGTTTGCTGCGCAATCGAGCTGAAAGCAACGGGCCTGTTTATTGTTGTTGCTGCTGAACCTAACGGTACCGATTGTGCGCACAAAATGGCCACATCGTGATGCCTAAAATGCATCCCTCCCCTACTCCACTCCCCCTTGCAGCCCACGGCACGCGCCTCATGCAACAGGCAGGCAGCAGGCAGGCCGGCCGGCCGGCAAAATAAACGTTGACCGCTTGCAGGCAGGCCTTTAAACTTGGCTTAATGCAGCACAGATTTGAACTGTCCGATTTATGCGCAAATTTACTTTTATGCGATTAGCAGCAGCAATGAGAACAATTTATCGTCAAGTTTAGTCAATTTAATTGGGGCGCAGATGAGGCTGACTGAAAACTAACTAACATTTGCCACAAAAGAAGAGGTGCCAAAATGGCTAAAAGACAATCTCTCCGCCTGTTGCGGTTGCTGGTTGCTGGTTGCCGGTTGCCCGTTTCTCACAGGCTACACTCGGACAAAAATGGCCCTAAGAACTAGATTGATTTTCTTGATTTTCGAAATTATTTCTGCATTTTAGAAAATCGCATCAAAATTAAAATTAAAAATTGTTTTGATTAAATTTTTGTATTTTAAGAAATTGACTTAAATTCGCCTTAAAAAATTGAGAATTTTTCTTGATATTGAAGATTATTAAGAAACAATTTTTAAATAACAGAATGAAAATTTCTAAGAATTGGAAATACTTTTTTTCTTCAGAAATACATTTCGTAATAATATAAAATATTTCCAAAAAGTTGAAATACAAACATTTATTTTTATAAATAATTTCAAAAAATTAAACATTTTTCTTAAAATTAGAGAGGCTTACATTTTTTTTTTTCTGAGTGCAGCTAGAACAACAGCAACTGTTGCGGCAGCATCAGCAGCAGCAACTGCAACATGTGGCACAAAGCGCGTGCATTAGACAAAGGCTAAGAAACAAACCTGGTAGCACGGTAATAAAATTTTATGGCAGCTGTTCTGAGAAGGAAGCCAAGCTGGCTGCATTCACTGCATTCACTGTTGCATCCACAATGTGCAACTGCAACTGCAACTGCAACGGCTCAGCTCAGCTCAATTGTCGCTGCCTTGCGGCCTCTGAATTTGCACAATGGACCAAAATGTGCTTTGCGAAAGGGTCTAGCGGACAGCAAAAAAAAAAAAGAAAAGAAAATAAGCAAAAAAGTAAAATAATAAAAAACAAACAGCAAACAGCAAACAGCAGCTGAATGCAATTTCACGTTTCGGCTTAAATGTAGCTGAAGTGCTGATGCCAGCGATAAGAAATGTTTTTACAAAGAGCAGCTTCTAAAATGCTCTATAAACACTGCAACACACACACACACACACATACATACGTGTGGCATGCATCGTTTTGTGGCACAGTCTTAATGCGGTATCAACGTCGGTTAAAGTCAGTCAGTTCTTCTTCTTGCCTAGTCTTTGAAATCGTTACTAACCCATTAAAGTTAACTTTGAAGCGCAAATCGCCTCAATTCAATGCTTTTCCCCTTTTAGCCAGCTTAGCCCAAGGCTGATTGACTACAATGTTGCGCACTCATAGCTGCAAACTGACTACAATTGTTTGTTTGACCTAAGCACTTACTAACTACCATTATATTTCCATATATTCAAATTGTAGCCATACTTCATTCATTGTCCTCAATTAGTTTCACTCTCAAATTATTTCTAAATGCATGAAAATCTTTCCTGTTTTCACGTGATTTTTAAAAGAAAAACGATCTAGTTTTCAAGGCGATTGTCGAAAATGTAATTCAATTCCTTTTACCGAGTGTAGCTGCAGTTTCAAGCAGCAGCTTCTTGGCAAGGAGCAATGAGTGTAAGCCAAGTGCAGGCTTTGGCTTCACTCGAAATGAATATAAATATCTCCATCGGAAGGATGTTCTCCAGTGCGAATAAGCCGCTTAAGTTCTATTATCAATAATTGGTGAATGGAATGGGGCTGAGATGAAACCCCATTTAGATGTGCTGCGAGTCAAATATTAATTCTGGCTACTTGCCACATTGCCCCATGCCACATTGCCACATGACAATGACGACGTCTCAATTGTTTGCAATTTGAGTTCCTTCTTTATGTTTTGGCCTGTGCATTTGTTCAACTCCGAGTTTTGCTTACACTCGACTTGGTGGCGAGTATTTCAAATCAGTTGAAATGTTTTGAATTTACGACATTCGCGTCGCGTCTTTATTATACGGAATCCCCTGCTCTCCTCCCTTCCCTTTGCAGCTCAATTTTGCTGCATTCTTTGTCCAAGTTGTTGGAGCGTAAAAATGCTTTTCATAAAGCTAACGCCAAAGGATATCTGATTTAGCTATTTGTTGCTTCTGTTCTTGTTGTTTGCTTTTTGTTTCTTGTTGTGTTTTTGTGTTTGCTTTTTTTTTTTTTGTCTTCAAGGTGAACTTAAAGTCAAAACTCTTAGGTGACGTCAGCGCTGATTAGAAACAAGCAGGGTTTGTGTTAAAACAAGTCGACAAAAAATAAAAATAAAATAAACTTGAAAATTAATCTTGCGCAAGGTCAGTAAAAATTTGCACAGCAACAATAAAAATTAGCCACAAAAATATTTGTGATGCTATCTATCGTAGCTGCCAATTAATGACGAATGAGCAAAATCAACAACATGAACAACCGCAACAACAACATCAACAACAAACACAACAAACATTAACAATGCATGAGCATTGAAAAATCGCTGGCCACAAAATGAGCTAAATGGATAAATAGTTTTTGCATTGAAATGCCTCACGGCCCGTTTATACATAAAGAGACCTCGTCACATTGTTGCTGCAACAAATTACAACGACAACGAACAACAACAACAATGGCAATGTTCCGTCGGTTACTTTGATGTTTTTGTCAGAGTTTTGGTTTTTGCTGCGAGGGCGTCTAATTAAAGCCAAGCCAAGTCGAGCCGAGCCTCACTCAACTCAACTCAACTCAGCACAACAACTGGGCCTTCTACTGGCCTTCTGAATTCCTTGAATCGCATTGCCAACACACAACTCGAACAAGCCTCTATCATTATTGGTTAAATAACTAAAATAAATACGAAGAATAGATACTAGTATCGATAGCTCACAACTTAAATAATGAACACTATCGATAGCTGATATTTACTAGGATTTTTCATACTGCTTTCAGTATCGAACTTAATAATAATAATAAATAAATAATAAATAATAAATAATAAATAAATAATAAATAATAAATAAATAATAAATAAATAATAAATAAATAATAAATAAATAATAAATAAATAATAAATAAATAATAAATAAATAATAAATAAATAATAAATAAAAAATAAATAAATAATAAATAAATGATAATTAAATAATCAATAAATAATAAATTAATGGTATTTATAGTTTAAATTTCATTGAGTTTTTCACATTCTTTCGCATATCTAACTCGATTTGTATCTTTTTCTTGTACCTTGCAGTTCTCGGAAGCGTCCGCCGAGCGACAGTTACGATTGCAGCAGTGATCAGTGCAAAGGGGACGAGATGAATGCGTGCCACGCAGCATTGATTCTAATGCATCTGCACAATGCGCCGAATGCTGGTAGGGTTTAAATACTAAATTAAATAATTATCCACTCTTTGGATGGGCTTTCTCGATTTTCTAACTTTGCTAACAATTTTGAACACATTTCTCACATCAGTTTCGGACAAGTGGCTGGGCTCCAGTCCGGGCAGCAGCTCATCGGCCTCTTGGAGTTCCGGTTCGGCATCGCCGCCATTGAGCGATGACGGAAATGCAGCGTTGCACAATCACATAATATCATTGCAACACGATGCGGCAAGTGCATCGGCAAATGCACGCATACGCACAACATCTGTGTCCACATCGGATGAGGGCATTGTCATCGACTTCAAGGAGGAGCGCAAGAAGAAGGTAGGTCAAATATACAAATTCACAAATTTTCAATTTTACAACACACTCAACAGTATTTGATTAGATCAAAAGAATGCGGCCAGTGCGGCAAACAGAGCGCAGCGCGACAAAATTTGTTGCATTTTAATTGCAACTTTGTACGCAGCAATTTTAATTGCTATAATTATATTCATGTAAATGCCTGTGCCTCATTTTTGCAAAGACAGCCAAGCAGCCAAACATCCAAACAGCTATGTACACTCATCAAAAAAATCAACCTCAATTATAGCAATTCGCTATACTTTGGTAAATTTCTAAGATTTATTGTTGTGGCTTTCTCAAAATTAGGATTTGCATTCCAAAAATTCAGGTTGGCTTTTTCTAAAATTTAGAATAAATATATCGAATTTCCAGGCTGTTGCTAACTAAAATTTATGTCGTTTTTTTTGAGTGCATATTTATATATGTATATATATATATATATATATATATGTGTGCTGCTGTGGCACTTGGCGTATGCTTGGTTCGCATCTCGATTTCATTGCTCATACGCAAGCAAAGAACTGTGAAAAGTCAGGAAATTAAATAAATGTCGAAAACGAGCACATTATAAGAACACATCAATCAAAGGGCAGTCGTTCGTTAACATTACACCAAAAATGATGTATATCCATATATATATATATATAGCTATGTATCTATAAATACACACACACACACACACAGATATTCACTGCTCTGACAAAAATCAATGTGTAAAAGCTTCACTCATTAATTGTGTCTCTTTTTTGCTCATTCGCTCTTATAGCACTTTTTGCTTGAAACTTAAAGTGTACTCCACTCAGCAGTAAGAGGCTTATGCAACTTATTTTTACTGTTACTCTGCCATGAGGCTTTAACCTCAAGGCTCGCCATCTACACTGAGCATTTTTATAGAAATATAATAGAATAGATAAAAAATGAATACAAATAAAATCGTCATATTTTTGAGATTTTTTCCGAGTGTATGTGGCCAACTATTTAGCTATTTTCTTTATACCTGCTTCTGCGTCTCTTTTGGCAGCTCGTCTTTTGGGCAAGTTGCTCTTAAGAGCTCTCAGCAACAAGGCCAAAAGCGAGTGGTGAATGCGATATATATGAAGAGTCATCGAGACTCAGAAGCGCTATTTGTTAACCTTCGATGTGTGTTTAGATTTTATTTACATTAGGACAACATTTACATTAGTTTTAAGGGCTTGTTGCCGTCTGAGAGAATAGAATGCTAAAGTAGAGAATCAAAGGCGATGAAGTTGCTCGACTGCAGGGATGAATCACAAAGGCAATTCACATTAAATGATTAAATGATTAATAAGTATTTGCAATTTAAGTACTGAGTAAGTTTCCATAGAGATTGCTCTATCGGTTCATTAAGATCCAGCATCATTTTCAAAATATATTCCACACACAGAAAACAGTCTTTTTCTGCTGTTTTTTGAAAATTGCATTACAATTGTTAAATGCTCTTTTCGCAAATTTCACTATAATTGTTTTGTTATTTTTTTTCATTAGTTTTTTTTTCGTAATTCCCCTCTAAGTGCTTAAGTGCCGCTTTCAGCTGGTGGCATTTCAATTTAAAATATATATTTTTGTCGGCTTTTTTAATGTCTAGCCCCTTTCCCTCTGGTCTAGCCAGACTTTCACTTGTCCGGCTGATTTTACCTGTTGCCAAGCCGACTGCAGAGAGTGGCCGAAAAATTGTCATGTTTCCGGTTGTTGTCAGGGGCTGCTGGCAACTGACACGCCCACTGGGAGGCAAATAGATTTTCAAGCAAATATTGTGAAAGACATTTGCAACATTTCCGCATAATCTCGAGTGTGTGGCAGGCATCGAACACAAAGCAGACGGCTCTTGCCACAGATCTGTGTGAATAGACAAATACACTCAGAAAAAAATCGCCTTATATCTTATAGGGCAATAGAAAGTTTATCTAGTTTTAGAAATCATTTAAACATAAACATTAGGCAAACAAATTTCTAAAATGTCGAAAGGATATCAAATTATGTATCAATTTTTTTCAATTAATCTATATAAATCTAAATAATTGAATAAAATAAAATCTTAAACTACAAATGTTTAATATTAAATATAAGCAACAGGAAAGCAAATGTAAGAATACATCTTCAGTACACACTTAGAAGAAAACTCTCTGGAAATTAGACGTAGGTGTTCTAAGTTTAAGAAAAATCAAACCTTAACATTGGTTTTCAATCATCAATTTTTGAAGTTTATTTTGTGAATAATTAGGCGCGAAGAGTACGGGGATTTACTCAAATTTAATGGTATTTTTTCCGAGATTAGATAGATGAAATAGATAGAAAAATAGATAGATAGATTGACAGATGGATGGGTAGATGGATTGATGGATGTGTAAATGAGTGCTACGCAGAATGAGAATGAGCTCAGCGAAGTTGCAGTGAATGCATTTAATGTGTGTAATTGTGCACAATTAAGGCAAACGCTGCAAACGCTTGACAGCCATGGCCACATGGCGTGTACGTAATAAGCCACATTACTCATACGCAACGTGTGTTGTTGAGCGGCATCGCGGAATTCTACTTTTTGTTTTTTTTCTCTATTCTTTACTTTGGTTGCTGGGCTGAGCAGCCACAGAGTGTTTGGCACAATATGGCGCATGATTAACCTTCATTACTCAACGCGCGCTGTAAATTACTCATTCGCCATGATGGCCTTTGTTTTGTGTTGTGTTCATTTGTGGTTAAGAGCGATTTTAAATGCAGATTTATGTGCATACAACAACAACTGCCAACAGCAGAATGACAACTGCAGCAGCAGCAACAGCAACAGCAGCAGCAGCAGCAGCAACTCACAGACACTCGGACAGACACTTTTGCCTTTCAATCAAGGCTGGCAATCGCACAGTGGGTTGTCTGTAAAGCTATGTCAATCATAGCAAATGCACCTATTACACTCGGAAATAGCCAATTTATCTGAATTTGAGAAAGGTTCCTTCTCAGAAAGTAAATTTCCAAAACTTGTGGCTGTTTCTTCGCTTCACACAAACATTTTACATCATTTATAAATATTTATTTAACTTAAATTGGAAAAACTAAAGATTTTTCAGAGACGATTTTGAGAAATATATATTCAGAAATATCTTGTAAATATTAGAAATTCTTTTTAATTTTTGGGATGATTTTATAAAATTGAGAAATTAAGAAAAATGTTCTAATTCTCATATAGATTTTTATAAAATTCAGACATTATTTCTGAAAAGAAGAAAAACATTCAAGTTTTCAAAGCGATTTTCTAAAAAAAATTTGCTGACTGCAGTTGTTAAGTGCTTCAAACAAATTTGAAACAGAGGCACTCCATTCAGCCAGAGTTGGGCGAATTGACAAATTTTGTGCCGCTCATGAAAACTTTAGTGGCACATTTCCTGGCCTTTAAAAGTGGCCCCGTTGTCGTTTTGTGTGCAGCAAAAGTTTTCAATGCAGAAAGCGCTTCGGTGTCGACCTGGCTAATTGCATGTTCTATGTATAAGCTTTTACGAATTTTGTTTTACGTGTTTGCGGTTTTTTTCTATTTTTATTTTTTGTTTGATTGTTGTTTTTGTTTGCTGTTTTCCAACTAATTTGTTTTATAACATCAACAACAGGCACCAAAAGCAGCAAACGCTAACAAAAGCAAACGCAAATTATACTACAAAAAAAAAGGCAGACAGCGCGGCGTATGCAAGGCGATGACATTGGGTCTAAAGCGGGGACTGAGGAGGGGACTTTGGCTTAGTCTAATGGCAGTTGAACGGAGAAGGGAAGCGCAGGAGCTGTGGGGAGGGGCTATTTGGTTGGGCTGTTGCGGTTTATCTTCTACAAACTGTGACTGCTCTAAAACTAAAAGGCGAATGCGATCGTCGCTGCCAGCCAACATGGCGCGGCGCACGTGCCACTAATACTATGCCTGTGTGTGTGTGTGTGATCAGCGTGTGTGTGTATTTTGCTGGCAGCTAACTGCATTTGCCATTTTGCGAACAAATGCGCTGCAGGCAAACGCAGCAAATGAATGAGTGGCATGTGGCATGTGGCAGTCCATTCGTGCATTACTTTTGACAGATTCTTCAAACCAATATTTCCTCATTGTGTTAAATTGCAATAGATTCTGCGAAGAGAAAAAACGCATATTCTCAAGCTTTAACATCGATGATTTAATAATTATCATAAATATTTATATATTTATTTTTTTGCACTACAAAATATCTGCATTATTTGCTTAATTAATTTATTGTGCATAAAATTAAAAATAGATCGGAGATCGGATCTTTTTTGGCGATGGGAAAATGTATTTTCAAATTATAACCGACTGCAGATTTAAGTTAGTATAATTCGCTTTTGAGCTTTACAAAATTCGCTTGCAGTCACAGCTTGTCGTCTATACAGGGTATTTTAAGCTACAACACTTTCAATTACTTCAAAATATACATTTTATTTTTATTTTTTGTCTCTTACTCAGTAAAATGTCAAGTTTTTTCTGCTTACTTAAATTGTGTTAAGAATGTTTGCTTGCCACTTTTACAGGGTATTCTGTGCTCTATCAGTTTTGATATTGATTGCAGACCAGCCTTTGTTTTTATGTTGTAACACTTCTATATAAGCTTAAAATTATTTTTCTGATTTGCGGCAGACCATCGACCATTGTCGAATGTTACCTATCTATATATATCTCTCTCTCTCTCTCTCTCCCTCTCTCTCTGTGTCTGTCTTTGTCTTTATCTGTAACACCGTCGCGCACTTGTATCTCTTACTATATATATATATATTAAATGCTGCCGCAAGTTGCTTAAAATTTGGCTTTACTAGCTGCATTTATTTTTAAATGGAACGTACAAAAATATGGCAAAATTTAATTAAAAATTGTACAATTCAAGTGTCGGTGTCAGCAGAGTGTGTGCAAAAGAGTGTTTGTGTTTGTTTCTGTGTGTGAGTATGTGCAGCAACCTTGAAAACAACATTCACTTGGCAGAAACAGAGACAAAGAGAGAGAGAGAGAGAGAAACACAAAACACGAGCAGAGATTGGCAAACAGCTTCGGCAAATGCCTTTGGCACTTGATTCATAAGCCAAACGTCGTATTTAATTTCACTCATATGGGCAAAATAACCTTGAATTCTGATTAGGAAACAATTTAAATTTATCTATCAGTCATTCGCTCAACGCTCTCAGCTGCTGCTGCTGCTGCTGCTGCTGCTGCTGCTGTTTATTCAGTTATTGAGCTCTATTGAGCTATTATTATTATAAGTTAATTGTGCTGCAAAAAGCCATTTATATCGCCCTATCAAACTCACACTCAGACTCTTCCCGGATTCATTAGCGCAACAATTGCAAATGACATTGGACACAGGTGTCGTCAAGTCTTGTCGGACAGACGACAGACTGACTGACTGACTGATTGGGCGACACACGGGGCGTATGAGTAATGACTGCTCAGTCTGCTGGCTGCCCACGCAGCAATCACTTGCACAGAGTACAAATAGGAAACATACAGCAAAACTGACACTGGCTAACTGCAAACAGCTTAATCTTATTGCTAGAATATATATATCAGATATTCTCATTATTATGTTTCTATGGTGGTTTTTTGTCTGTGAAAATTGAATAACCTGCTAGACGCAAACAGCATGCAGTTGCCTGATGGCATTATGAGTGTTATTTGGCCAGAAGTACACGACATAAAAGGAAATTTGGTCTTTGCTCAGCTGCAGGTTTGTGTGTTGTGCGAAATTGAGCGAAAGAGCCTGTCAAATGCATTACTAATAAAACACAAAAGCCACAGCTCGAAATCACCATCAGAGCCAAGAGGAAAACAAAAAGACGAAAAAAGTAGATTAAGAAAATAAGAAATAAATCCAAGTCTCGCCGGAAATGCATAGCAAAAAAGCTGAAGGCGAACAACTTGCAGCAGCAGCAGCAGCAGCAGTGTGCACCAATTCGTCAGCGTCACTTGCAGCAGGAGTGGCAGCCACGACAACAACAACAACAACAACAGCAACAGCAGCAGCAAGAGTCAGTGAAGCGCACTCTTTGTGTGTTGTGTGTTGTGGGAGAAACGAACTCATAAATTCATCATAATTGCCAAAGGCACAGAAATGTGACTGAAAATGTGCAGCAACAACAGCAAAAGCAGCAACAACTGCAGAAAGTCGTAAAGAAAATATGCAATAAAATTAATTTGCCATAGCAGTCGGTAGCAAAATACAATAAGAAAACAAACACAAAAAAATAAGCTAAGCATTCCATGATTTTGCCAACATAACCATAAAAACCATAAACATTATTTTAATGGCGCTGCGCATTATTTACAAATTGCAGTTTCCATTTTGCGAAGCAGGAGCTTAGCGGCTAAATAATTCATTCATTTGCTGTTCGCTTTATTGGAAATTATTTCGCTTAACAAATTCAAAGAGAAAAAAGAAAAAAAAATAGTAAAAGAAAAATCTGTGCCAAGTGCAAAGCAGCGGCAACATTTTCATGTTCAAGGTGACAACAAATTTGTTGTGGACGGACCGGACGCAGACGGAGACGGAGGCAAAAGAGACACTTGAGCCAAATGCCGCCTCATCGTTTGGCCTCGTTTCGCTAATTTTTTTGGTTTTGGTTTTTGCATACTCTGTTCACGCAGGTGGAAAGAGTACCATTCAAAATATATTTCTCTGTGCCCCCACAAAGGCGCAAATTGCAGTGATACGTTGACATTTGAAATTCAAATTATATTCAGAGAACTATTAATATTATACATAAAAGAACTGTTTATGGAGCTGCAGTTCAAAAAATGTCCTCCCTATTTTGTTCACCTGTCATCACCTGTGGTTACATTCTTAACAGGGTATTTCGCAGTCTTACCTGTCTTTTTTTGTTTGTTTGTTGCTTTTTCTAATTTTGTTTGTCTTTGTGGCTAACTGCGGGTTGATTTGTTTATTCTGCGCTGTGTTCATGTGTTGGAATCGGTTTTGTAATCGGAATTTACCTGACTCAAAGCAAAATTGATATTTTTTCAAAATTTATAAACGCGGAAATCAAGTGGAAGCTGAAAGTAATTAATGATGTATTTTCATTACGAAACACATAACATATACTCACATTGTTGTGTGTTTCATATCGATAAATCTCTCTATACATTCGTTATTTATAAATGTGCACATTTTGTGGAAAATTTGGAAAATTTAATGCTAGCTGAGAGTAATATATGCTTTTATTGTTACTCTCTTTTGCTTTAATAGATATTTAACAATTAATATAAATCTGTTGCCAACAATATTTAATGCAAGCATTTCGAGCAATTATTATCGAGCGACAACGTTCTTCTTCTTCATTTGATATTTATTAATATGCAAAGTTTATGAAAACAATTTAATGCCAATTGATGATCATAAATAATTTTGTTGTTGTTTAATTATGCATTATTTAATGCAAATATCCATTCTTTTATATAGATAAATCGGTCTGTACATTTTTGTTGGTTTTCTTTGCACCTTGTTGCAACATTGGCGAAAAATTTGCATACGCTTTTGCCTTTGGCAAGCGGCCCACTTGCCACACGTTGCAGTGTCCCCTGCTGCCAAGCAGCTGGCTGTCTTATCTTGTCGCTTGGCCTTTTGGCTATTTGCAATAGTTTTTGTTTGTTGTCTTTGGCGATTTGCAAATTACAAATGTCACTCAAAATGCGGTTGCAGCTGCATTTGCAGTTGCTGTTGCTGTTGCAGCGACGACATTGCTGCCACACTTGCGATGGCCAATGTCGGGATATAAATGTTTTTCTCGACATTCTTATATATTTAATTTCTTTATTTTCTTTTGGTTAACGGCCAACTATGCCACGGGCCGGCTGGTGTGGCACACAATAGCCAAAATGTGTTGCAAGTGTTGCAAAGCTGCACATGTTTTTGCATTTCGATTTCATTTGCATTTCAAAATAAAAACAAACACAAAAAACTTTTGCATTCTGCCAAGATGAGAACTCAATTTCAACTACAAACACTTGCAACACACACACAGACACGCACACAACTGTACCCAGCCGGCGAATTGGCCCAGTTTCACTTTTTTCTGCTTTTTTTGTTACAAACAAAATGGCGGCCAAAATGACTGCAACTGTGTTTTGTGTGGCTGTACTTTTTCGCCAGTGTATTGCGGGCGCGTTGCCAACTGCAACTGTGTCACAGCTATTTTGTAGGTTATATATACTCACACACACACACCCACACAGACACACACCACACAGAGACTGTGGCACACTGTTGCAGCAGCCTCGATTTTGCGCCGGCCGGCCGGCAAATGAATGTTGCGCAATGAAAAATGCATTTCCCTTATGCACTCAACTTGTCTCTCGCTCTCTCTCTCTCTCTCTCTTTCCCTCTCTCTGTCTCTCTTTCTCTTTCACTCGTTGACACTCTGACGTCGCCATCTTTGCGGCGGCCATGCGCAAAAGCTCATTTCCGTTCTTCGTTTTCTTCGTTCTCAGTTTTCCGTTCAACTCGCCGCGTTTTTCGCCACCACCCACCCCCAACCCCTCCCCTTTCCCTTTCCCCCTTCCTCTCTCTCGGCGGCGGCGGCACGTGTTTGCACACAGTTGCTGCAAAAAAAATAAAAAACAAAGTAAAAATAGTAATAATAAAATGTGTGCAATTTGTCGCTGACGTCGTCAAGCGAAAATTTCTGTGTCTTTTTTGTTTGCAATTGTTATGAAATGGTTTCTGCATTGCCGTCGTGAACCGGTTCGTGAAACTGGTTCACTTATATGATAATTTTTGGCAGATTAACTATTTTCTTACCACTATTTTTGCCCTTGTCGGTCTCTCCAAATACATGCATTTGGATTTTATTTTGAATTTTATTTTTAGTTTAATTGAGTTTAGTTTATGTGTAAATCAAATAAATAAATGCATAGCTAATTAAAGAACAATAAACAGCATTAAACTAATGTGTCTCACAGGATTAGCTCAACAATTATTTATAACTAAAAACTTGATTAAAAATCTATAAATCAATTTGTCCATTAGGAATAATTATTTATTTCTCTTCTATAAACAATCTCCAGTGGATAAATCGACGCTAACAGCGACACATGTATTTCTAGCACGCATATTTAAATTTGCATATATATTTTGCAAATCATTTCCGACTGAGAATTAAACGATCTACGAATGCAGGCTGCATTTTTGTTATATTTGTTGTCGGCTTGTTTGTTTGTTTGGTGTGTGCTTGCCACTCATTTGTGAACTGTTTGCGAGTGCAGCACGCAATTGGCGAAACTTGAAAAATGTTTTGCGCTCGATTCACTTTTCATGGCTAATTAATTTTCGTATTGCGCAAAATTAATGAATACTAATGCTAATGCGAATGCCAAACTAATGAATATGCAAAGCAAACATTTAATTGCACACACACTCGACTGTGTGTGTGTGTGTGCATGGGTGTGTGTGTGTGTTTGTGTGTGTGTATACGTATTTATAAGTAGCTTTATGCACATCCAAATTTATTTGTTGGCATCGGCGCAGCAAGCCATAATTAAAAGCCAAACAAGCGGCAGCAGCGGCAAGAGCAGCAGCAACCAGGTGATTTCATTAGCAACTTTTGCTTTTCGACTTGGACTTCCACTTGTTAATTATACTACACAAAAAAAGGCAACAGCGATGTATTTTTTCCACATACAATTGCGAAAAATAATAACACCTTTTCCTAGGAATAAAATGTTGAGTTTTAATATGTTGCTCGGGGGGAGTCCCTATAAATTAAAGTTATTGCTGCTCCTTTTGATTCTTTCCAACATATAGCAGAGATTAAATACTAATAAATGTATATTTTCTAACTGTATTTTGTCATTGTTTTTTTCTAATATTTTACTACTACTACTATTTTTACCGCCGCTGTATATCAAGTTGAGCGGCGATGGGGAAATTGAGCACATGGGTCGTATGTGCGATTCGATGTTATGTCTGATAAGCGTTACGCTTTCAAAACAATGAAATAGATACAGATACATATATATATATATATATATATATATATATATATTTATATATATACTACATATATATATTATATATTCCACACACACCGCATCCACTTACATCACTCAATTGGGTTTGGCAAACAAATGAGTGCCAGTTTTTTTTATTATTGTTGTTGTTGTTGTTGTTGTTTTGCAATGATTATTTAAGCAGTCGGGTAGATAAACAAATGAAGTGGCCAGCCAGCCAGCCAGCCAGCAGCGAAGGGCGACACGTGTCGTGAAAAACTTCTGTCTCAACACTTGAAAAAAAATGGACTAAAAAATATAACGTTTTTTTTTCCTATTAGGAAACCTATTTCTAAAAATTAGAAGGGCTTGCCCCTAAAATATAGCGGTTCATTCTATTTTTTTTTTTAGAAATATTTTCTTACATTAAAATTATAAACAAATGAATTACTAAAAGTATAAATGTGAATCCTCATTTTTAAAAAATCCTTTCTAAAATTTAAAATTTAAAACAATTAATGAAATTTATTGGCTCGACTTTTAGATTGCAGTTTAACTGTTATATTTTATTATATATAGTTTTATAAATTTATGAACTTTTTAAAATATGTTTGTGTATGTGAAATCTAAAATAAAATGTTTAATAATAATTTAAGTAAGAAACAAGTTAATATAAAAATTATTCTATATTTACACACAAAGTGGGTGACTTTTTTTCTGAGTGCAGCAATGGTAAATGCGCAACAAGCGCTGCTTGTGGGCGGCGTTTCGTTGTCGTTCATCGTTGACATGTTTGTATTTAGTGGGCGTGGGCTTGTGGCATGCAGCTTAATTACAGCGCATCGGCACGCCTACAGAAGCTATGCTTCAACTAGATGCAACTATGGGAATGATAATGCTCTTAATGCGGGGCAGTTCAAACAAACTGTTGACAAAAGATAAAATCTAAGTGTTGACAGTCATGGAGAACAGGTGCTAAATTAGTTGCTCGAGATGTACACCTATAAGCGTCTCAGTGTAATTGTAAACTAATGCAAATTTTGCTGCAGCTGCTAAGATTTAATAGCTATAGCCTTGATCCACTTCAGTCGGAAAAAGATGACCCTGAATTTATTACTATTATTGTTGAGCAGTATATTTCTGAGCGTGGGCAGCTTGTGTGTTTCTAAACAACTAGGGTTTTCTTTTTTGAATGAAGTTCAATCAAATTATTTTTTGCCATGTATTTATATATTTTTATAATTTTTTCTTTTAAATAAAATAATATTATGTATCAATTGGTTGGCTTTAGTCACATTTTCATTTTCAAGGCTTGCCCAGAGGCCGAAAGCAATTAATTTTCCACCTAAGTAAAAAACATGACAAGAGAATTTCACTTTTTTTGTTCCCAAGATGAAGCCAAGGAAATTATGAGTTGTCAGCAGGCGTGTCAGAGCAAGCAGCAAATGAGTGTTGCTGCATATGACGTCAGCAGCCAACAACTTAAAATAAATGCGAAAAACACAAGTGGCTGGCAGCCTTCTTCTTCTTCCTGCTCTTCTTCTTGCCAGGGTTTTTCAGCGGCAACAAAAAAAGTTTTGCATAAAACAAAGCACAGAAAATGATTAAAATCACAGTCAAAGCAACAGCAGCTAAAATAAAACACACACACACCCATACACACGGTCACACACACACACACACGCATAGTGCATAGAGAAGTAATTTTTGCAGTTATATTTCAAGGTCAAAGCAGCAAAGTCAGCAGTAAAAATCAATATGGCAACACTTTTAAGGGTTGCGGCGAATTTGCCCAACAACAAAAACCTTTCCTTAGCAGCGACGTCAGCAGCGCTTTTAGTGGTTCAGTGGGTCGCATGCAACAGCAGCCAACTACAACAACAATAACAACAACAACTATAACAACTGCAACTGTTGTTTGGATTTTCCCGCGCATTTTTTGCGCTCTGCTCTCTCTTTTTGTGCACTCTCTCTCTGCCTGCTCTCTGCCATGCCTGCTTTCTGCTCTCTCTCTGCCTGCTCTCTCTCTCTCTCTCTGCATGCTCTTTGCCAGCGCTGCGCATGCTCCTCTCCCACTCTCTACCTCTGTCTCTCTCCCACTCCTCTCATTTCGCATTTACGCGCTTTTTAAAATGGAGCCTGGATTTAATTATAGCTGCCAGCTCAGCACTGAATTTTGCGGCCTTTGCTTCTGTGTGGGTGTTTCTCTGTGTGTGTGTGTGTGTGCTCGCTGCTCCTTGATTAAGTCCACTCAATTACACACACTCACACACACACATACGCAATAATGAAAACTGCACATTTTGTTTGGACGTTTTATGATATTTTTTTATTAGGGTAGCAGCAATCGATAAAAATGCCTTCCTCTTCAAGGTTAGGAGCCAAGTGGCTAAAAACTGATTGACGCCTTGGCGGTGGGATTGGGGGTTTGGGGCTGGGGGTTGGGGAGAGCATATCGACAAATTTGCAGCCGTCAATTGTAAATTTGAGAAATGGACTAAGTTACATTCAGAAAAATAATCAAAGTGAACTTTAGAAATTCACCATACTTATTTTTATAGAAACCTTTCCCTCCTTAACTGTTGAGTAAATTTTTCAGAAATTTAGAAACAAATACAGTGTGCGTCAGCTTATTTTCAACAGTGTCAAAGAAAATACGTAATTGCCTGCCATATGTGTTTGGGATTCAGCTCAGTTTTGGATTGTAGCCCCACATAATTCAGTCCGTCCGAGCCAAAAATGATGAATTTGGACTCATCTCCAAATATGACTGTGTTCCAAAACTCCAGATCCTTGTCCAAGTGGGTTTTGGACACCGTCATCCTAGTCCCTTAATTTGGTGCGCTTATAAAGGACTTTTTCCGTGGTGCTCGGGCATTTAAGTCATGTTTGCGCAGAACAATGCGCACAGTTTCCACACAGCACTTTTTCCCCATTTTATCCTGCACCTGTTGAGACATTTTTGGAGTCGATAGCTTGGGATTTGCCCTTATTTTCATGATGATCCTCCGATCCTCCTCTTCGGTGAAAAGCGGGTTTGGTGCCATTAAGCCCTTGCCCTCAATCTAATTTGCGTCGACGAAGCACCGAATGATGTTATACATGGTTAAGTTGCTCAGATTGACCATTTCAGCTATTTGGCGATGTGAATATCCGTTCTTGTGGTGTGCCAGGATGAGTTTCCGTTGTTCAATGGTAGTCCGTTTGTCCATAGTCCTTGTGGGCTTATGGAACTCGGGATGCAGGATATAACTAAACTGACTACGAAGTATTGATCTATTTATTCCGAAAATACTCAACTTTAGGTAAAAAATCCGGGTTCTATGGCTCCCAGGTGTCCACAATGTACCTGATCCAAATAAGCTGTCACCTAAAAATAGGCTACATTTTTACATAATCCTACCTAGCAGGTGGGGAAACCTCAGTTTATGAGGGTCATCCATTCATATTGGTGGTTAATACATGTAGCTACCATCGGTTTTTGGAATTTTTGAAAAATAATGAATAATTACTTTATGGCAGGCAATTACGTTTTTTCTTTGACACTGTTGAAAATAAGCTGACGCACACTGTATATCCAACTTCCGAAATAATTGTTTCAATGTGTTCGTTTTTTTTACTATTATTATGAAACATGAGTATGTTATGATTTCACTTATACTACACCACATTTCAGATATAATATTACAATTGATACACTTTTTTTTTTTGGAAATATATTATTTAATTTCAAGCCAAACTTAAATATAACAGTCGAAAGAGACAATTGTGTTACTATTTTCTCCATTCCACAAAGTATATTTGTTTAAGAATCAGCATTTATCATCGAGCCTTTTGAAATACGTATACGTAATATGAATTTATTTAGCATATTATTATTATTATTGCTGATTGCGATTATGCATAATTAACATATTAATCACATTGTGGCTTATTTAAATTTTCTTTGCATTAAAAGTCTACTTTTCATTTTGTATCTTTTCAGGTGAGTAAAACTTGTCAGTCTGCGTTTAATTGGCCTTTTACTTTGTGAGTATTGCGAGTATTTTTTCTTTTTGTGTTGTATTTTTTGCATATGACGCAGTTTTATGCGATTTATCACAAGTTTGTAGTCATTGTATTTGCATTTCCGTGTGGGCTTGCCTTGTGCCCCGATAAGTACAATTCATGTTTATATATACATACATATATATCTAAATGTGTATTTATGTTAATGGCAAATTCAATGCAGCGAAGCTTGAAATACGAGCACATTGTTCGGCTTTTAAATGAATGTCAAATACAATTGCGAGAAAAATAATAACCGCAATTGCACAAGAAATGTTTTCAAATAATTATTAAAACTGCAAATAATTAGGAATAAATAAATATATACAATTCCAGGTACATTAAAAACTTTAATTTTTAGGGGAAATACCAAACAATATATATTTAAAAGAAAATTTTGATAGAATTGCAAAACTAATTTTTTTTTACATTCGTTGTATTGCCATTATTTGATTCTGTCTGTCTGATGCAGCTATAATTTAGAAAGTCTGAATTAGTTTTCATACTTTTCAAAGCTTATGGAGAAATATAATTAGAATTAAATCGACGAAAAACACATATTTCGCGTATACTTAACTGTTTTTGGTTATTTAGCTCTCTTCGGCGAGAATCCTATTCATTAACATAATGACCCTTAAAGTTGTCTAGACGGCTACAATTTACATTATATTTTTTTCTCTCAGTTCTCAGTTTGTTTTTATTTTTCCCTTGCTTTGCATCTATTTTTTATTCCATTTATAGTTCCTTTTTATGCGCGGAATAAACGCTTCAGTTGCATTTTCGCTTCAAAGGATAAACCACAAGTGGGATAAAAAAGAGTTTTAGTATTTAAATTAAATTGAGTACATTTAATTAAGTATTTGTGAATTAATTATATTTAATCTGACACATAAATATTTATGCATTCGTTGCGTTCAAGTTTACATTTTAAATATGAGTATAAGTATTCTTATACTTATTGATTAACCTTTTAAAATCTTATAAAACATTGATTTGACAAAGAATGGCAAAAATATTTATTTAGATTTCATAAATAAATTGATGCAACAAATAAATAATAATTTCGAAAGCTGTAGGAGCAAAATTAAATTGCATACATCAATGTGAAAGAAAAAGAAAAGAAAAAGTACAAACAAATTGATGACGCGCTGCTTCCGATTCCGGTTTTTCTTACCGGATTTTCACTGACTGTTTTTTTCCCATTATTTGCCGGAATAAATCAAAAATTTTTGTAGTTTTGCCAGCAAAGCAAAAATATTTGCTGATTTTTGTGGTAAATTCAATTCTCAAATATTATACTATAAACTGGCAAAAATTACACTGTGTAAAATGTTTGTTTATTTATGAATTTTGCTGGCCAAATTCAAAGAGTTTTTTTTTGCATATGACAATTAGTCATTAGAGATGAAAATTTGTTGGCTTTTAACCCCTGCCAAAAAAATAAAAACACCCACAACTAAAAAATTAGCCAACATTTTCATTAATTTGCTGATGATTTCGCTAATAAGTTACACACACACACACACATACATACATACATACATACAGCTATTGCTGTTAATACAGGTACTCACACACATGCACAAAAATACACACCTATTGGAACAAAACACCGCGGGCCACTTGGCCTTGGAATAGGTTGATTGCATTCTAGCGGTCAATGCCGTCGCCAGCGTCAGCGTCGACGTCGACTTCAGCGGCGACTGCAAACGAAAATTAAAAACGATCTCTCGCCTCCCACCCGCTCCCTCTCGCACTCACTCTCGCTCGCACTCTGCTCTTACGCCATCGCATTCGCACCCGCTGCTGTCTTGAGATCCCGTTGCGACGCGCACACACACATATACACGTTTTTCTATTAGTGTATATGCAATTTTTGTAGTTGTATTTGTGACTGGCTATCATAAAACGCGCAAAGCTTTTGTATTTTTTTTTTATTTATTGTTTGTTTTTGCAATGACAAAAAAGCCCACAAACAACTTGTTGTTTCTTTATTGTTGTTGTTCTTGTTTAAAAAGCAGCAACTATTTATAAAATGCGCTTTCAGCTCTGCCTGTGTGTGTAACTGTTTCTGTATGTGTTATTGTCATTGCCCGTGCGCAGCTGGCAATGCCGGAAAGCAATGACAACAGCGCATAACTTGTGACGCTTGCTGCTGGCAATGACGACAGTTCTTTCTGCTTCTTTCGTTTCATTTCGTTTCACTTGCAAAATATTCTTGCTCGAAATAGAGCAAGTGTACCATTCCATCCTGGAAATCCTTTTCATCCTTCCTTTTCTTTGTTTGCGCAAATATTTGCATCTGTAAAATAATTAAGCGCTAATATTTTTGAACGTGACTTTTAAGTGGCAAACGCATTTTTAATTTTAATTGTTAAATTTTTGCGTCTAGTATATTTTTTATTTATTTTATTAATTTTTTTCTGTTTACTTTTAATTTTTCTGATATTGTCATTGCCTTTTTATACAGCAATTTATTTATTTAACCGTTATGCATTGTTTATATTTCCTGTTTTTATTATTATTATTTTTTTTTGTTTCTTCTTTTTTGCCCATATTAAAGAGCTAAGCGTTTGCCACTGAAACCACTTTGGCTATTTATTTTTTTTAAGAGCAGCAAAAATGAGTCATATTTTTAAGTCTTATGTTCAATAAATTGAGTCTCTCTCGATCACGTCATCCACACGTATTTCGCCACACAGAAATCCCCACTTGCCTTTATTTCAAACAAATCTTTAATTGTGAGCGTAGCTCACTTTTACATTTGACCGCCAAAATTGTTAATTATGTTATTATCTAATTATGTTAACTCAACTCTGTTAATGTTGGCATTTGAATTAAGTCAATTTCCAATACTAGTTTTTACACAATGTTAATTACACAATGTTGTAATCTACGATGTGTGACCATCTGAACTAATTATGTTAACACAACTCTGTTAATCTATGGATTTATTTAAATTAGTTAAAATTCAAATTAAAAATGTAAATTTAAATGAAAAAAATAGCAGCATTGTTCAAATGTGCACTTATAATTATGAAAATTAGAAATAAATGAACAAATACCGGTTATCATGTGTGACCATATATCCAATGTCTGCTGATCGAGCTGATAAAAATATATATGTCGATAAGAAATAGTCGGTGTCATTTTCTGAAGAGAAAACTTTTTTATGCCATTGAAATTGGCTTTGATTAATAACGCTGCGCTTGTCATAATTATATTATATATTTATATCAACACATACATATTCATACATATTTTCCACAATATGTGAAACTGGTTGCGGCTAGCTAACCTTGACGCCTAGACCAATCGGTCAAAGCCAAAAATATATAAATACAAATAGCAGCGCACCTCCATTGAATATTTATCTGTTGTTCTTCTACTGTTTATTTATTTTTATTTGCTGCTTTATTTTCATCTTGTTTGTTGATGTTGTTGTTGTTGTTGTTGTTTTACTCATGTTGGCCTTGCAAGTCTTCGCTGCTTGCTTCTTGCTACTAGCTGCTTGCATAAAATTCAACTAAAATGTTCATTTGAAATGTAACACATTTAAGTAGCAAGTACACTTGGAGAAAAAATCTACCTATATTTTGGCAAATCGCCCAACATGCAGAAAGATTACCTTAGAACGGACCTTAGAAATAATTTGTAAATCTGTAATCATGAAAAACATATTAAAAAATTGAATTTCTAAAAAGCACAAATGCACGCCATAATATTCAGAAAATATCCTTTCTTTAATTCCGAATCAATTGATCTCAAATCCTAAAATACAAATATAAGCAACAAGGCACAAGTATACATACTAAAAATGTACTTTTTACATAGTAAACATTTTTGTAATTAAAAATCAAATGTTACTAAAATGTTGGGCAATATTGTTTCTCTGAGTGTAGCCAAAACAAAAAGTGTTGAACAGGCCAGAGTTGCGTCCAAGTTTTCGAGCTGGCTGCCAACCTGTTCTCTTCTTGGCCACTTCCTGCTCCGCATGTGGGCGCAACATGTGTGTTGCCTTGGCTTATTAATTTCATACATGTATATATATATTTATTATATATATATTTGTTCGCATGATGAATGACTGCAGCAGCTATAAATATAGACATAACACTCTAAACAACAGCAATCATCGTCAAGAAATAAGCTGAGCATAACAAATGCGTCGAAATATTTGCGACAGGTTGCAACAGCAACAAAAGCAACAACAATATAAAAAAAATTGCTACGAATTGTTAAACATTATATAAAACCTCAAAATGTCGACTCCGGCCAAAAGGCAAGGCCTTGAAGATTTAAAAAAAAATACACAATAAAAGTCAAAAATTTCGCACAATGCGCCATGTTTGAAAAAAAAATGATAAAAAACAATAATGAAACTAATTTGCCAAAAACAACAACAAATAGCTTAAATTAAATGCGAAAAATGATTAACTGAAGTGTTTAGCTGGCAATTTGCATAAAGCCAAAGATAAGAATAATTGGTTTATAAAAAAATCGAATGTTAAACTTTCAACTTTTTGTTGCCAATAACAATTTAAGCTGCAACTGCTAACAAGCTTTTTTGCACACAAATCTGACAAGTTTATTAAGCTTCCAATTCTGAGTTTTGATTTCTTTTATATAATGCATAATAATCTTTATACACACTTGTCATTTATTTTTTATGATATGCCAGGGGAGTATGTTTGCCAGTGATTAATTGGTTGTCAAGAGGTTAACAGGGATTACAAGAGGCCATTTAGTTTTGCCGCTGTTTTATTTTGCATTATTTTATTTTATTATTTATTATTTTTACGGCTGACGTTTGCACTGCTGCCGGCGCTGCACGCTAGATGGCGTGTCAAGCTGAATTCTTTTTGGCCCTTCATTCGTTATTCAATCTTTTCTGACAGCTTAGCGACGCAGCCGCGTGTCCGTCCGTCCATCTGTCTGGTTGCCAGTTGCCAGCCAACTGCCCCACTGAGCGACGCGAGGCATGCCCCGCGTGGGTGCCACCTTTACTCTCGGAAAAATGTCGCACTGAAAACTAGCATGTTTTTCTTGATTTTACAAATAATTACGACATAGGAGAAACCGGCAGTCTGATATTTTAATTTATTATTTTAGTTCGCATATAATTACATTAAATTATGTTATTAAATTATACACAATTATACTCAGCTCTTGGCTTGTGTTTAGAAGCTTTGCAGTGCATTCGCAAGCATGTTTTATAAACTGCAAAGCACAATGGTAATTTCCTATGCCACGTAATTGCTGTTATAAACCGTTGGCTAGTCAGCTAGCTGACTAACTGCCTGGCTGCCTGACTGACTGACTGACTGACTGACTGACTGACTGAATGACTGACTTGCTGTTTGTTGTTTTATAACATCATGGAAAGCCTCATCATCATTACACGGAACTTTTCATAGTTCTGCTTTGGCGTCAAGCTGTCTGAGCCGAGAGACGAGAATCGAGTTGAGTTGAGTTTAGTTTAGTTGAGTGGCTTTTCCATTCGCAATCGCATTCGCATTCGCATATGCATTCACATGTATCATATTCACATTCGCATTCACATTCAGATTCATTTTTTGCGCACTTGCATTTTGCACTTGTAATTGACATCAATGCATACACTTGCGATCAAAATAATAGCACCACTCCGCACAACAAATGTTTGCAAATGTGTCTTCTTAAATTTATAAGTTTCACCAAAGAAGACTCTTGGAAAAAGTGAAAAGTAAAAGAAAAACACAATTCTACTCAGTGCAAAATTGCCAGTTTAATTTCTTATATTTTTGTTATTCGTTAGAAAATAATGTCGTAGTGATGCTATTATTTGTTTCGCAACTGTATGCATTTACAACATTCACACACACACACACACACACACACTGGCAAATTCTTTGCCATAATTACGTTACTGATTTTTGCTTTGACTGTTATAACAACAACTTAGTGATTATTTTTTTTGTTGTTGTAAGTTAGCTGTAACTTGACTTGGCAATACACAAAAGCAGCTCTCTGGCCTTCTAATTGCTGCCAACTGGCTAACTGAATGACTGGCATGTTAGTAAGCAAGTACACTCAGAAAACAAATCGCACTAAATTCTATAACACATCGACCAAAAAAAAACACGAAACGTGCATTTCCAAAAGCTCTAAAATAAAAAAGAAAAACGCAGATTTTTACGAACTATAGTTTCTGATTAATCAATTGGATTTTTCGCTGAGTGTATTATTGCAGTGCAGCAATTACAACTCACGTTGCAAATTCCCTTCAATTAGTGAGGCTTTCATGTGTTGCTCGCGTTGCAAATCAGCTTATTAACTTGGCAAAATAATTGCCAAATGACATTCACGTGTTTGCCACTGCATGTGTGTTTGTGCATGTGTGTGTGTGTGTGTGTGTACGGCTGAGTGTGCATTGTCACATAGCGTGCAATTTACACCTTAAAAGTGCAAATTATATGTATTTAAAAAGTAACAAATAAATTGAATTAAAATTTATACAAAATGAGATGTAATAAAATAAAATTTATACTAAATTTAATTACAAAAAATGTGAAATATTTGCAACAGTTCCTGGGCTATTTAAATGTAAAATGTTGCAACGTTTGTTGCGTGGCATGTTGGGGAAAACCCAGAAAAAAAACCCACTCAGACAAAGAAATTGTTACTATGAATTAGATAATTTAGGTTTTTACCCAGCTTAGGATTTCCACAAAAGCAATGATGGAAAAATATTGATTTCTATATTAGGTTTAGGGAGGAGTAAAGACCTCAAGCTTAAAATATAATAATTATATTCATCTGCCATCAAAATAATATTATTAAAATTTAAAAAAATATTTAAAATATCGTTTTTGTTTTTATGAAGCAGAAACCACCATTGTTTTGAGCTTATTTTCCTATTATATAACATATGCTATATGTTTCTCTATTTATGAGATAATATAGATAAATATAGATAATTACATATTCTGAGGCTGATTATTTTAACTTTTACTCTATGGTAAATTGGTCTTAAATAAAGCTGGGATTTAAATGCCACTTTTGCAATCCTGTAAATATTTGATAAATTTACAAAACGGTTGCTTGGCTCATTATTCAACAGGATATGACACACACCCAATACACACCAACACACACTTATATATTTTATGCCCTCACCTATAACGAACCCAATTTCCGTCGATTCGCTTGCAATATCTTTGGGGGAATTTCACAAGTCGAAGTAAATGCAGAGCTATAAGTGCCATTCGATCGCTTAGTCACTCGCTCTCTCCCACTCTCTCTCTGTCTTACTCCCTTACTCTCTCTATCTATTGCCCTCTCGCTCACTCCAGCGGTTGCTGCTTTGCGCTTATCGCGTGGCCCAAAGGCCAAAAGCGTCAATTGAGCTCGAGAAGCGGCCAGCAAATTGCCGAAGTCGCAAATCAAAATGAAAAATAAAACATCAGTAAAAGCAACAACTGCACGAAAGCAGTCAAAAGCAGGCAAAGGCAGCCAAAAGCAGGCAAAAGCAGGCTGCTTGGCCAGTTCGCTCTTGACCAACATTTGAGCCAGCCGCCAAGCAGCAACAACATATTTTTACCAGTCCCATCAAATGATGTGGTGCCCACAGTTGAAATGTTGCTGCAATTTCTGTTGGCTAAAGGTGAGTGCAAACTCAGCCAGTAAATTCGAACTGATATTTGGAAAATACCCCTGAAAACTAGACAATTTTTCTTTATTTCAAAGATAATTTCTAAATATGAGGAAACATTTTTCTTCAAATTAGAATCTAATTTGTAGTGGAGTGGGGGACTTAGCGACGCTTGTAAATGACAGATATGCAATTATAGTCGTATTAAAGCCACTGCAAAGCTAAGCTAAATGTCGCTGAACGGAAACGGATATCAAGAGAGCGCCAAGAAAAACCACTGTGTGTGTGTGTGTGGGTGTGTTGTCAAAGTGAAAAGGGCTGTCAAAGGCGCTATTGCTGAGCAGGCTGACATTTTAGATTTTATTCACTCGATGTTGTTGGCTCTCGACAAACGCTGTTTATTTCTATAGGGACGGCAGCAGCTCAGCAGCATGCAACTCAAAGGAGCCACAGCCAAAGCCAAAGTCCTTGCCCACAGAGCCGGGGCGTTGCCAGGCAACGATATTGCTGCTCCTGCCAGGTGCTTAGATTTAAAAAAAAAAATAGCAGAGAAATCATGCCAGCTAACAGATACTGCGTTTGATAAAAATACCAACAGGAAAAAAATAGAAAAACCGTAAATAAGTACTGATGTTGACGTTACACTCAGAAAAAGAATCAGACTGAAATTGAGAAAATTGCCGTGCTTTTGGATCGAAGAGTTGCTCTACATATTATTCAGAAAAAAACCAGAAAAACATTATTACATTTTGAGGGAGTTGTTTCCTAAATTTCTTTCAGTTCTTAATATTGGGGAATATTTGTAAGATAGAACGAAAATACAAACGTCTAGAAATGATTTCTATTAATAAGATAAATATTTATATTTAGGTCGATCCGTTTCCAGAGTGTAGAGCAGCAGAAAATAGTCAAAAGCCAAATGGCCTGGAAACATTTAAGGCTTTAAGCTGTCAAGCTCTGCCAGGTCCAGGTGAAGCGACGCCCAAAACTCTTTGTGCAGCATATTAATTGAGCTGGAAACTGTGAAAGCCTTTGCTCGGCTTAGAATGGGGCACAGTTGCAACTAATAAATACAATTTATGATGTGCACAGTTCGAAGAAGCTGTGACATTGATGCTGATTTCGGAAATCAGCGAATCGTTTGTTATGTGTCATGATTATGCAATACTCGTGCCACAATTATCGCCAGCGTTTGTATAAGTGCATGGGGCAACGACAGCAGCAGCGACTTCAGCGAGCAACCATTTTCCTGGCAAATGGGAAATGCCAGCAAAAGCAAAGAAAAACAAAACAAAGCGAAAACAAAGCCAATCAAATATGCGACAGATGAGGCAGGAAGCTACGAGCTGAGCTCAGCTCAACTCAACTCAGACTGAGAGTTGGTCGAGCCGAACAGGAAGCTGAGCTGCAGGGGTGCACCCCCTCCCCTCCCTCGTCCCACGTCCCCTCTTGGAATTGACAGTGGGGCAAACGTTGTGTTGTCAGTTGCGCATGCGCCCCAGCGACAAACAGACGCATAAATGCACTTAGAAAAATATATTTTAAAAAATATCAATTTTAGTAAATATTATTATTACATTATTCAGCAAGTATGAAATAAATTTATGTTTGTATTTTTCTAAAAATCAGGGTTAGCAATTTTACATTTTCTAGCGGATTTTATCTAAATATATTGTTAAATATAGAAGAATTCTTGTAAAAGCTTTTTTGCTAATTTAGTGATTTATTAAAATTGAGGGCGATTTTTTCTGAGTGTGGAGGACAGCGGGACTGATTTGGAGTGGACCCGTGGACTCTGGGACCAAACAGAAACCGGTCAACTGCTGTCGACTTCGGACTGCCGACTGCCGACTGTTGGCTGTTGGCTGTTGGCTGCTGCAGTTGACAGCTGTTGATTGATGAATCCTATAGCAATGCCCCCGAGTGGCAACATCTACTGGTGCAGCCTGGGGAAACTGGGAAACTGGGAGACTGGAGTCGGCTGTCAAAGCCCGTCAACTCCAGTCCTCTTCAGTCTCGTATTTTTCCTTTTTTTCGCTGAGATCGTTAAAGCCTCTTCTTTGATGATGACGCAAGCCACATTGGCTTGACTCGGGAACTCTGGTTTTATGGCTGCGCTTCAGCAATAAACACTTCTAATTGTAATTAATGAGGCGATTGTTTAGCTTTTTTATGTGTTGATTTATTTCTGATTTACTGCCGCGCGGCGGCCCTAAACAAGTGGAGCATTGAACTCCAATTATAATCAGCACCTTATTAAGGAATTACGGAAAGGAAGTATGATCAAAGGACAGCCTCACTTCATAGCTAGCATATTTCATTAGTTAGACTTTAATTTCGTTTGGACTGTGCATACACTCAGCAAATCAATTCCTATTTTTATAGAAATTTCTTCATTATCATTAGAAAAATTATATTTTGGCTTCTACTTTTCAGAAATGCATTTCTTGATAATAGAAATTGTTTATAAATGAGTGAAAAACAACACATTTTTGGGTTTGTCTATTCAGGAAAAGCTTTTGTAATATAAAAAAAAAATTTTGACCTATATTTAGAAATTATTTTTAAATTTGAAAGACGTGAAATAAATTAATAAGAAATTAAAATTAAATTTACAAGCTATTTTCAACATTTGGAAATTATTTCTATGAGCAAGAAAATCTTTCAAATTAGGTTGACTTTTTTTGCTGAGTGTAGTTTTGGCTGCAATTGCAATTGTTGCTCGAGCCTCTGTTTCAGTCTGTTTCTGCGCGATTCAATGGGCTTTTAGCCACAAAGCGAAATGGCCAATAAGTTGTTGCTCGGCCATCCTTTTAGCCAGTTTTGCTGTGCATTGAACTTGATTGCCATTCTCTGCCGCTGTTGCTGGTGCAGCTGCCCTTATACTTCAATGTTGCAAACGTGGCTTGGTCTTTTTCTGTTGTGGACTCGGCTATCGTCGCAAATTTATCTTAAATGCTGCGTTTATTTTTGTGTTTTTGTTGCTTCCACTCTCTCGTCTATTGGCAAACACTTTTCGGACTGCAGAAATGAATGGCTCCAGGGCGCACCTAATGATTCAGTTGTGGGCCTTTTTCATTTTTTATTTGCTTGTGCCATGCCATGCCATTGAAGGCAAACTCTGCTCAACAAACTCCACTCTCAACTCAACCAAAAATCACAATAATTGCACTGCTGACACGCCAGCCCAAAAGGAGGTGTGTGTTGTGTGTGTGCCATGTGTGTGTTGAGTGCTCTGTTGACTTGGCGCTTTGCATGTTCTATGCTCATGTGTTAAGCTCATAAATCGAGCGTTGCTAATATAAAAAAAAAAGTAAAAAAAGGTCAAGCGTTGAACATGTTTTCAAAATGTTTCCAGAAAACCAAATAATTGTCAAGTATTTTATGTCAGCACAGTGAATACACGTAGAAAAAGAAATCACCCATTTTGATGATTTTTACCAACAATTCACTTTTTGTAATCAATATCCTATTCATATCAACATTGAATACATTGTTATTTTTTTAATTTTTCCAAGAAGTTCTTAATGAAATTCAGTAGATTTTCTCAAATTGTGGACGATGTTTTTGCCTGAGTGTAGTCGAGTATTTTGGTTGGAAAAACCAACTGACTTTATTCATGGCTGCCGTTTTCTGCTTTCTTATTTTTTGTTGTCTGGGCTCTTTTGTCAACATTAACATACGTAAGTGTCAGTGTCAGTCAGGCTTGTGGCTACTGTGGCCAAGACCAAGACGGCCAAGACGACGACAACTTGTGCAGGAGGCAAGTTGGGGATCGCATGTGTTTAGCTTTTGGGGCTACCGTGGAGCGCAAACAAGTTGGCTAAAAGCCGCTTTGGAGTGGAGGCCAAGAGTGCAATTGATTTATCGTGACAATGGGCGCACTGCTTCGAGCCTGCTCTACGCTGCTCTGCTGCACTCAGAAAAAAATATTTATGATTTCACATATACAAGAATTTTTCAAAGTTTGCAATAATAAATAAATATAATAAATTTCGAATTGTTTAATGTGAAACAATTTACGATTAAAGTCTAGTATAAGCCGAGGACAAATGACAGAAAGGATATTTTCCAATAATTTCCCATATTTGAAATTTCTTCTAAAACTGGAGAAACTTTCTATTTATGGCGATTGCCAATTCAGGGCGATATTTTGTTCTCAGTGTATCGATGGGTAAGTTTGGAATTGAAGAGCTCCGCTGAAAGCAATTGTAAATGAAACCAAATTTGGTGCATTACAATAAGTGATTGGCCAGGCGGCGGCAGCACCACCAGCAACAGCAACAGCAACAGCAACATGTTGCAAGTTGCAAGTAACAGCAATTGCCGGGGCACAAAAGTGAATGCCCTCGGTGACGTCACGAGTGCAATTCCAGTTTCTCGCCGCGCTCTGCAATTATCAGCAGAGAGGCACAAGCCACAAGTCGAAGGAGAGAGCAAAATACAAAATGCACAAGAAATATGAATAGCAAAACAAAATGCATGATATCAAAACAAGCAAAAGGAGGAAAGAAAAAGAAAAACAAAAACAGAAACAAAAACAAAAACAAAAAACAACATAAATAAATAAAAGGCCCGAGAGTGGAACGAACTCTGCTGCACTCTGTGTGTTGTGGGAATGGGCAATGCAACCGGGTGTTGAAGTGGAACGCCGAAGCGAATGGGGCAGCTAACAACAGCAGCAACAACAACAACGACGAAGAAGCGGACAATAACAATGATAATGATGATGATGATAAATGCGAAGCAGCAACACGATGACTAAATGCAACAAGCAGCGACTTTGGACTTGCAGCTAGCAACTTGCAACTCACATCTGCTACACTCAACAAAAACAAAGAAGAAAGTTTTTCACGTATTTTTCAATAATTTCAACATAAATTTTAATAATAAAATAATAAAAAATATGTAAATGTTGTCTATATTTTGGAAATACTTTTTGTTATTAACAAATGCATTTGCAAAAACTAAAAATGCAAACTTGAATTCTTAGAAAAAATTCGGAAACAAATAATGGAATTTACTGGCTCGCCTTTTATGTTGGAGCTTAGCTGCTGTACTATATTATCTACTATAAATCTATAAATCTTTAGATGCAAGTGATTATTAAAAACATAAGTAACAAGACAGCTAATATAAGAATTCTTCACAGAAAACACAACACCCAAAAAATTAGACTTTTAGAACAATCCACAATAAAATTTAGAAACGCAAACCCTGATTTTTGGAGACATATAAATTTTAGAAATTTTGTCGCTAAATAATGTGTTGACCAACCAGTTACTAAAATTTTGCAGAGTGTAGCGAATACAGTTGATGAGCACGTCCACGGCAAGTGGCAACAACAACAACGTTGCTCTTTGGAAGTGGCACAAAAAGCAGCTGGCAAGAGGCTTGGCTCCGTCTCCGGCTCCGTCGTCGTCGTCGTCTCCAGTGCCGAGTGCCGCAGCACTCGCCGCAAGTTGTTGCTGTTGCACAAACATGTTGCTCACTGGCTCCGCGACATGATTCTGAGGCGCAGATATAAAAACCAAAAAGAAAAAGAAAACAACGGCAACATCAACAGCAGCAGCAGCAGCAACAAGGCGGCAGCCACGACAACAACATTGAGACTGAGGCAGAGACTGAGACTGAGACTGGGGCTGAGGCTGCGGCATGGGCAAAACAAAAACAATGTTGGGCTAGGTTCAGTTTAGGATGCGCCTTGCCGCTTGCCACAGAACCTGACCAGCGTCGTCTTCATTATTATCATTTGCTTTTGGTCTGGCTTAGTTCGCAAATTCTGCCTTTAAATCGCAATAACAACAGCAGCAACAATTTTCTCAGCTGCTTGTTTTTATTTTTGCATTTTATTTACAGATTCCTAGCTACATATTACATATTCCATAAAAAACAATCGATTTTTTATAAGACAGTTTTCGGTTGTGTAAATATTAAGTTAACATATATTTGGATTCATCTGAAAATTATTATTATAACTATGCGAAGATGAATGCACCTCTAAATGAATAGTAGATTAAATTTTTGTTTTTCTTTTGTTTATATTGATTCCAAACCACAAATATTTATATATCTATAGATTTATTCAATATTTTTAACATTTATTTCCTTCTCTTTTCCCCTTGCAGGTGAGTTCTGCTCGTTTATTGAATATCACAAATTGCGTTGGGTTCATCTATGGAGGGGTAAGTTTTCAGATTAAATAATGGCGTGTGTGGGATTAAATTAAAAATGAAAATGCAATTTTAGTTGGCTGTAATTCTGCTAACTGCGATTGATCGTTTAGAAAGGGACTTCGGAGGCTTCAGGAGCAGAAGGAGGTGTTCAGAAGATTCCTCTGCTTGCTCGTCTTTGCAGCTGCTGCAGAATTACTAAGTTAAAAGTTTTTAAGTTGACTTGCCACCAGCTGTTGGTGGCACGATCAAAGCAGCAGGCTACCGACTCATTAGCAACAATAACAACAACAACCACTTAATGTGCAACAAAAAGTAGAAGAAGAAGAAGAAAGGCGCGTTACGCATTTTTAATTACCAACTTCGATGTCAGCAAAACAATACAAAAAGGGCAAATTGCCGCAACGACAATTAAAAAATTAAGCAAACATTTTTGCTGGCTGCTGCGAATGTGGAAAATGGGTGTGGCTGTGTGTGTGTGTGTGTGGCTGTGTGTCGAAAAAGCTGTAGCAATGTCAACGATGCGACGTTGCGACGATGCGGTAGCAATGCACTTCCTGCCAAACAACAACAACAGCAACTAGAGTCTCGCCCCAGTTGGGGGCAAAAGCAGCAGTGAGCAGCGAGTTGAGCTGTAATTTATGCGCCTCTTGAACGCGCTTGCCAATTTCTTGGCTTTGTGCTTCATTCCGAGAAGCCAGCTCTGCTCCCATCCATACGCGCCCCCACCTACACTCGGCAAAAAGTAAGTTAAGTAATGAATCGGCTCTTATATTTTAATTAAATATTATAAATAATTTAATTCGAAATGCCTTAAGTCTGTGTTTTTTCAAATTTAAATTATATGTGCTGTTCAAACATAATATAAAAACATTATATTAATAATATAAGTAACAAGAAGCTAATGCAAGAATTCTTCAATCTCCACATTAATTTCTGAGATATTTATTAAATGAATTTAGAAAAATACAGCCTGAAAATTAGAAATGCAAATATGGTAATAATGTGGTGACCAACCGCTGAGTCCAAGGTATGGCGAATTTCTGAAATTCAGCCCAACTTTGTTTCAGAGTGTAGTGCCCCTCCCTTCACCCGCCGCCGCCTGCTCCAGTACTGTCCGCAGGCAGCCGCAAAGAGCTTGCGCCTCCGCCAACATTGAAGATTTCTTTATTACTTGGGCACGTTCGTTGACGTTGCTTGGGGTCGAGGCCGGTTGTTAATATCCACGCATGGAGTTCAGCGCAACGACCCCTGCTGCTTACCCCTCAACACACCCACGCGCACACCCACACACACACACACACACACACTCAGAGAAGAGCACATCCAATCAGAATCAGCTGTATGCATAATGTTTGTTGATTTACTCAAGTCAACTCAACCCTGATGTTGATGTTGATGTGCATGTTGAGGATCCGCTTCGTCATTTTGCTCACTTTGGTCACTTGTCCAGGTCAGTGCTGCTGCTGCTGCCTCTCTCTCTCTCTCTCTTTATCTCCCCCCTTTCTCTCTCTCTCTCTCTCTCTCTCTATCTCTCTTGGTCTGCCATACGTGAGCTGCTTTGGAAAGCGAATCTTACACTTGCGCAAAAATCCGACCAGAATTTTACAAATTCGGCAATGTTATCTCATCTCATTATTCAAAAAGTATTTTTCTTAAAATAAGAGTTTTGTGTTTTGCTCTCCTACTTTTTGAAAATCCATTTCCTAATAATGGAAAATATTTATAAAAATAGAAAAAATCGGCATATTTTTAGAAATTAAAAAAAAAAGTTCATATTTTCTCAAGCGACTTTTTTTGCGTGTAGTTCGAGGCTGCGCTGCATATATCGCCTCACGACTTATAAATGTTGTTGTTGTTGTTGTTGCTGCTGTTGCTGCGACAACAATCACAAATGCGGCATGATAATGATGTGGCCCAAATGCTGATAATGAGGTTTGTTGTTGATCACACACAATGGTCCATACTCGCATAATGGTTTCCACATACGTATACACATATATATATATATATATATATATATATATATATATATATATACAGAGGTATATACAGAGAGACTCTTGCGAGCAGCTTTATAAGTTTGACTGTACAAATTGAAAATGACATAAAAATATTGTCAAAAAAAATTAAAAATTTGATATATCAAATAGAATCTTAACAATAAATAATAATTTATAAATTATTTATAATAAATAATAAATAAATTTGCAGCTGTGATAAATGAAATAAAAAATAAATAAATAAATATTAAGTGAATAAATAAATAAAATAAAATAATGTGTTAGCAAATAAATACATAAAGGAAATAAGTAAATACAAAAATAAATAGTAATAGCTCTTTTGCTCTTCACTTGACAAACCAAATAAAATAAAAATAAATATACAATATAATATATTAAAATAAGTAAAAAGTGTTCGAGCAACCCTTGTCTAAATTTATGCACAATTCTTTTTATGTTGAGGCAGAACCGAACAGTCGTCGTCGTCTCTGGAGTACAAAGCTGCCAATGTGCATGCCAGGTCAGGTGCCTCAAAAAGAAGCTGCTGCTGCTGCTGCTGCCACAACTTGTTGATTGTTGCCGTTGTTGTTATTTTGTGTTTTTGTTTTTGTTTTTCATTTTTGGTCGTCTTGAGGCAAGCCGGCCGGCCGGCATTATATCTCATTACAGAGATCAGCATAAACAAGCAGCAAGTTGCAACGTTGATCGTTCGTTGCATGCCCCAGGGGGCAGTGGGGAAACACGCGCTGCGTACTCAAGGCAATTGAACTCTGTTCTTTCTGCGCGTGAAGGTGGACATGACGAACCCAGACGACTAACCCGATCCCAATCCCAGACCCAGACCCAGACCCAGATCCAGTCCCGCTCCCAATCCCAATCCCATTTCAAGCGAGCAAAATTGAATTAGTTGATTTTGTTTTTTTTTGCTGCTGTTGTGGTAGGCCAGGGATTGGGGAACTGAGGAACTGCGAACTGGGCTGCCTTTCATGCATCGCGATGCGTCATCATAATCATGTTCGTTCTGCGCTAAAAAAAACATGATCATTCCCAACTGAACGCGAAAAGCTGATCGATGGATGCGCCTTGTTTCCAGGCGTTTTAATGATGCGTCAGAATATTGTTTACGCATCATTTTACATGTCGGCCAACTGATGAGGACGCCGCTCTGCCCCGTGGCGGCAGCCAACGATTCTAACTGACCATATACGTATATATAAGCTGTGTCTCTTCTTCAGATAGACTACACTCGGAAAAAACCTTTGAAAACCTTGAACTTTAGTCATTTTATTTATTTTTTATTTATTTATTATTCAGCAAGTAAATTTCCAAATGTTATGTTTGTGATTTTCTAAAAACCAGTTCATTTCTCAAAGTTATGTTTGTATTTATCTAAAAACAACATTTGTATAGCTTATATTCTGGGTGTTTAAGGTTCAATAAAAATTAATTATTACTTAACTTAATTACTTAACTTATCCCAAAATATAAAAGGAAAATACAATCAAAAAGCAGCTGAACTCGAATATAGCAGTCACGAATGCCAATTTCAATACTATTTTCTTAATTTATATATTTAGTATTTTCTGAGAATCAGTGTTGAAGTTTCTATTTTTGAGAAATGCTTTTGTTAATAATTGAAAATATTTCTGAAAAGTAGAAACCAGCTCCACATTTTTGGGATTGTGTAATTAGAGCAAACCTTTCTAAATTTTAGAAAATGGTTTCTTATATTTGGAAAATATTTATAAAAACAATAAAATCTTTTTAATTCTTAGAGCAACTTTCTAAATATTAGTTCGTTTTTTTCTGAGTGTATGTATGTCTTTAGATAGAGTCTCCGCACGATAATGATGCTGCTGCTGCTATCGAAACTATGAAATTATGAAATATTCTTGCTGAGAGCCGTTCGCTGACTCAACTTTTATCGTGATGTGTGCACTAAAGCACGAATTCCCCAGAGGTTACGATATGTATACACACACATATATATATATATATGTATATATGTATTCTCATGTGTGTGTGTTCATTGTAGTAGAAGCAGAGCAAGACAACTGGAAATGTGATGCGGTTCAAGTGAAAATGCAAAACTCATTCAATTGCCAAAAAAAAGGAAAAAGTAAATTTGAAATGCATTCATTTTGAAATTTGCATTTTTAACTGCATTCGGATGTGTGCATATTTTGTGTGTAACATTTATTTGAGTCTAAAGCATACGAAATATTGGAAACACAGGCTATTCAAATGAATTTATGGGGCATATTGCAAGTGCCCCACTCTCCTCTCCCCTCCTTGCTTAACTGCTGAAATATTTACACATGCTCACAATTTATGGTATTGGCTGCCAGAAATGCCGAAAGCGCCCGCTGAATTTCAATAGAGTTTTTTTTATGTCCAAACACACACTGTGTGTGTTTGTGTGTGCGTATGTGGCAGTGTTGCAAATAGGGTTGCCATGACAAACAACTTGGCAGCGCTGCATTTTGTTTTTAGCTTGTTTACATTTCTTAAGCCCAGTTCACTTGGCCCTTTTGTGAGTTGCGCTTATTCGGCTTTTATGCTTAAGCTTAAGGGCTCCTTGGTGCGCCCTTGCAGGCTTCAGCAAAAGTTGTCATAGCTGCACTCGGAGAAAAAAATGCACATAAAATTTGCTTCTTCACTTTATTAATCGGAGTGTAAATTTTCCGAAATTTTTCAATTTTTTTCAAATTTAGAAACAATTTTTTTGTAAACATTACAATTTTACTGTAAGGATTTTGTAATAAAAATTGGATTTTGTACTTTTTAGAAATACGCAGGTTATTAATGGGAAATATTTCCAAAAACTAGAAAACATCACCATATTCTTAAGATTTTCGATTTAGGGCGAGCCTTGCTGAATTTTAGAAATGTATTTCCAATATTTAGAAATAATTTGTAAAACTAGTAAACGTTTCTTTTATTTAGGGCAGTTTACAAAAGAGTAGTGCAATTTTGTTGCTGAGTGTATATCCTTCCTTGCCCCCCGTGTTCGCCAAAGTCAAGTGCAGAGAATTACCGAGTTCACTACCAAACAGGGGCGACAAGCATCGAGGTGCAGAGGTAGCCAATAGTTGCAGGTATTATATACATATTCCTTTGCACCGGTTTCGAGTTCAACGACACACAGGATAAGCAACAACAATCAGGCCTACCACAACAACAACGACAACAACAACAATCTCAACAACAACCGGCACAAAACGTAAACGTTGCAAACAAAAAAAAAGAAAAAAAGTTTTAAGCAAAGGCAAAACTCAGAGCTCAAATCGAAAACAAAGCCACGACGACCAGTAGGAAAAAGCGTTACAGCGGGGCAAGGAGCTGACTAAGGGAGCCGGAGAGCGAGGAAGGGAGGGGGTGCCACAGTTACATGTGGCAGGCATCACGTACGCTTGCCTGCTGCCTCCACTTGAGGAGAAAAGCAGCAACAGCAGCAACAACAACAACAACAAAACAACAACAATCAAAAAGAGAACCAAAACCAGTGCCTTCTGCCTGCTGCCTGCTAGAGACGAGCCATGGCAAAAAATTTAAAGTTTTTCCTGTTTTTATAATCAATTATAAATGATTTCAAAAAATTGGAAAACATTTTTCTTAAAATTAGAAATCAAAAACCCCAAAAAAAAAATGTTATTTTTCCAATTTTGGAAATGAAAATTGACAATCTTTGTAGTAACAAAAAAGGTATTACAAGAATTATTCTATATAGAAAAAAGCAGGCTGCAAATTAGTAATATTTTTTAAAAATTGAAAGAAATGCAAACTCTGATTTTTAGTAAACCACAATCATAAAATTTACAGAATTATTTTCTGAGTCGGGCAATTTTTGAAAGTGAAGGGTTTTAAGTTCCAAAATCCAACCAGTCGCATCACGCACGAGACAAGCACGAGTTGTGGCGCAACTCTAGGAGGCACCACTCCCGGCCACCCAATGTGTCCTTTGTGTATCCTGCCTAGCATACGCATATGTTCGAGTATTTCGCATTGAAGTGGCTGAAAGTTGTTTCTGGCCGGACTGAACCTGTACCTCAACCTGTACCTGGAGCCCTTCAGTGCTCGGAATTTTCTTTTGTTGTTTCAGGTGCACTCTGACTCAGTGGCCAGGCCAACAATAATAATAATAAGAGCGCAGCGCAGTTATTTCATTAAGTTATCTCTTTGACATACACAAAGCTGTAAATGAAAAATCTCCAACAGCTGACAATTTTCACAATGAAATGTTATTAACAAATATTTGCCTTTGAGAAACAATTGGACTTGGCCTGGACTCGGCATGCTTTCGTAGCAGGAGACTTGGCCCCAGCACAACTCACAATGAAATTGCATTCAGAAATGTTCAAAATGAAGACTCTTGAATAATATATGTAGTTATTGAGTGGGCTGTTAGCTTGGAAGACGTTGCATTTCTCATGTGCGCTCAAAGCTAAACAATTACAAAAGGTTAAAAATGTACACGATCCAAGGGGATTGGTGGGTGCAGTAGTGGAGGAGGGGGAGGCAGTTGGTAAGCAACAGCCTAAGCCGGAAATCCTTTCGAACTCGCATATGGCACGCAAAAACCAAAACAGGCATTGTTGACTGGGTTTGACACGATTCTTGTTCGCTATTTGTTGTTTCTTCACTCAGAGAAAAACTCGCCATAAAAAAATGCAAAGTTTTTTTTAGATATTAGAAATAATTTCAAAATATAAGTTAATAATTTTCTAGCTAAATAATATATATAATATAAGCAAGAAAAAGCTAATATAATAATTCTTCTATGAAAATAAGGGATATTTTTTTAAATAATAAAAAAAAAAAGTTAACACTGAAATTTAGAAATGCAGACGCTCGGTTTTAAAAAGCTACATAAGCATACTCACAGATTTTAGAAATTTACTTTCCTAATGTGTCTCCAAAATGTATGTCGATTTACCAAAAATTGAGGTGATTTTTTTGCGAGTGTTGTTTGACGTTATGTTGACGGTGCCATGGAAAAATGGAAAATTGCCGCTTTTAATATTAGCTTTTATTTGCAATTGTTGCTGTGGCTGTTTTTGCTGTTCCTGTTGCTGTTATTGTTGTTGTTGCTGTTGGTGGCTTTGCAATAATGCCGTGCGCATGTAATAGGAGCCAGTGCCAGTGCCAGGTGCCAGTGCGCCGAGCGAGAGTCGCCTACATGATATTTATATTCCCCATTGCTGCAATCATTTCAAGCTGCCGACAGACGGACAGGCCGACAGACCGCCCCACCCTCAGATTGCTGTTGTTGTCATCTGCCACAATTTTCTAGGCTGTTATTATCCGACATCGCTCGATACGGCTTTTTAAATTTTAATGGCATGACATAAAGCAATGTACAGTCAATTTTTACCCATACTGAGACACCCCTCCTGCCCCCTCGCCCTGTTTATTTGATGAGTGTGGCAATTTTAATAACATGACAGACCAAAACGACCCTTAAACACACTATATACACACATATATATGTGTATAAAACTGTTTCCGCTAATGCAATTCACTTTGAGCTGCTCTTGCAATAAAATAATAATAAAAATGAAACAATGCGCCTTTTGTATCAGGCAACTTTTGAAAGCTTGCATTGCGAACAAAAGCTCGTCTGTGCGTGAATCATAACTGTGTGAAAGTTACAAATTATTGTGAAACCAATTTAGAATGCTGTAGTGCAGAGAGTGCTCAACTACGAGATACCCTGCAAGTAGCTTTGTTTTTTTGTTCGTCTGACTGTGTGTTTTCTTCATTAAAAAAGTAAATAAAATATATTCTAGCAGTTGTTGAATAATATGTCAATGTATAAAATATATCAGAGAGAAGACATAGCCATTCAAATTGTGGCTTTTATTTCTATCGGAAAACGATAAGTATCGATATTTGCAAAGCGAAGGCAGAACTTATATTCAAAATAGTAATTTTTAGTAAAAAAAAGAGGAGAAACATTGGATATTGACACTCTTCAAATATTGCGTATTAATTCAAAATTCAAAACATTTTTTACATTTGTTATTTCTTTTTTTATCCATCTACGCATTGCACTGTTTTCAACTTGCCTTTATAAACAAATGCGTCACAGCGTGTCATCAATCAGCCCCGATTTTGACTACCCGTAGAACTGTCTCTGTCGTATCAGGGGTGTATCGTAAAAGAAGCGCAAGGGGCTTGCGTGGCCAGACTTATTGGCAACAGCAGAAGCCGCCAACTGAGGTTGGTAAACAGCAAACTCTTTCAAAGAGTCTTATTTACTTAAACATTTTTATAATGCAAAATGTGAGTGTGGCTGGCTATCTTATCGTCATCAGCGATATGCCACAAGATAGATGCTTTTATTTTGACACCTGACAACCCGATTGCAGTCAACTACAGCTGCGGTCAATGGTATAATAATAATAAAGAAGTACATATGTTTTGGCAAACTTAAAAAAAATACTTTAAATATAGATTTAAAACTATGCAATTATTAACAAAAAATAAATTAAATTATTTAAACTGATCACAAAAGAGAAGATCAAAACAACAAATAAATAAATAAACACATGAAGTGATTATATATATACATTAGTCGAAGAGTAAAGTGAGCCATCTAATCAAAGGGATTATAAAAGGGGCTGTGAATATATTGAGCATATGCAAGTATTATTTTGACGCAACTGTCTGTGCTTTATCTATATATATAGGGTATATATAGTATACTGGAGAGTTCATTGTCATCAAGGTCGACGGCGACTGCAAATGCGAGTTATCAGTTATAAGTGTTTGCAAATCAGATTATAGATTGATATTTGACAGTGCAATGTGTGATTTGTGTTGGCCTTGAAATAGACTGTTGACTGATAAGACAAACACTCAATTTGCTTATATACTACGGAATCATGTATATGTATATATGTATACATTTATAAATATTTTTTTTTTGCCAGACAAAGCGGATCACAGCGTAATTTCCCAGTTCGTTGAACTTGGCGTCAATGCAGATTGCATTATAGTTAAATGTGTTAACATGCTAATTAAATTTAGTTTAATTGAATTATAAACACACACTGAGTGTGGAAAATAAAAAACAACTCAAAGCGAGTTGTTATCGTTGCTGTTGTTATCGTTGTTGTTGTTGTCAGTCAAAAGTCAATGCACCGACAGACAGCTAAGGAAATGAATTTTAAGCAACAACAAATGCAGAGAGAAGAGTGAAGAGAGAAGAGCAAAGGCCGCTACAAATTTTACGGAACTTGCAACGATCAATACTTCATTACTCAACACTGGTTTAGTTTGCACTGACTGTAAACAAAAAATATGAAAAAAATTAGGTTCTCGAGCTATTATTTTTTTATTCTGATTGGGTTTTTTTTGAAATAAACTTGAGGTGTGCGCTGTAACCGAGAATTTATATTCCAAATCTGCATTCCTCTGCCTTTTACATACTTGTGACCAAAACCTATATACCCAATATACACATTTGTAATGGGTTCAGTGTATAATTAGGGAGCAAATGGATCAGATCGGGTATGGGTTTGGGTTCGTTGTGCAAAGATTAGTTACAAGTAGTTCGTTGTTAGTCACGTTTTCGAGGCGAATTCGAATTCGAATTTGAATGACACAAATATGTCAATTAGCAAGGCAAATGACAAATGCAGTGGAATTTCCCTAAGCATGTGAATGGATATATTGGTAAAGGTCGAATGTCGAACTGGGGTATCCAAAATGTTTATTGTGTGCCAGTTAAATGTGTGCACAATGGAATGCCCCCAAAAGCGTTACGTTCGCAATGACCTTCGATGTCTAGACGTATTTGACAATTTTACATACCCCTAAATATATATTATATATCTATATACAAAAAAAAAAACACGCACACTCTCAGACATAAATATTGTGAATGGCTTTGAAAAAAAAATGCTCATCGAGTTTATTCAACTTGCGGCGCGGCGAACTGCGAAAATGTGTGTTGAAGTTGGTGAAATCCAAGACCCAGTCCCCTTATCCTGTGTCTAGGACATCGGTGAACAGATAAGAGACGTACAGACAGAGGGATAGAGAAAGAGACCAAGCCTGAGAATGAGAGAGACAGAGAGAGAAAGCAGCTCATTTAATGGAAAGCCCAGAAGCGGCGGAAAACTTTTAGCCCAGGTTTCTCTTTTTATGGCATGGCGGCAATTAGTGATAGCCAGATAAGCGAATGAGCCATAAAAATCAAAGTCCTTTGCTAGAAATTATGAAAATAAATTTAAATTCTTTAGTAGCGAACAGAATCATATTTTAGTATTCAAAGTAGAGTTTATTTATTTATTTACGTGGTGTCAGTTGACATAATAATAATACAGAAACTATAAAATAGATTATAATAAATGAAAAATCAAAAATTGATATTAAATTAAAATAATAAGAAATATTTATAAGATTTATATGAATATCTGGGGTTTCATAGCATTAAACAAATAACACAAACGTTAACTTAAGCGGGTAACAGATTGAGAACAGATATCGATAACAACTGCAATTGACATGAGCTTAACATGAATGTGCCGATAATCTTTTATACGATAAACTGTGTAAACTGAATGTAACCCTTCGATTGTTAAGTCTGTTCGTACTTTAATTTCTGACATGATTAAATATGGTATTACATTTAGAGCTTAAAATATATAAGATTTTAGATCACATTATATTACTCCATATTTTTTAAATCAGCCTAGGATTTTTTTTGTGTTGTCTGGCGAGGTAAAAAAAATCAATTAGGCACCACTTGAGGATTTTTTTGTTAGTTTTTTTATTATGTCTGCAGACAGAGCAATCCTTTCCAATTGGGAGCCATTGCCAGTGCTGTTTGTCTATCTATTCGCCTACCCACCAAGCCACCTGCGTTTTCTTTCATGATTAAACATTTAACTTTTTGCGCTCGATGCGTGCCAACGACACAATAAAATGCCAGAGGCCAGAAGCCTGAACCAAAAACTCTCCGACTCCGCAGCGCAAAATATCCTTGAAACGGGCCATTCGCACGCATACGTCGACGTCGGCAGCGACTGTGGCTGCCAAAAACACAGACGACGCCAACGCAAAACCCGCCCCGCCTCGCCTGCCTCAAAGCAATAAAATCCCCACGACAACAGCAACAACAAAAACATGAATAATAAACGCAAAGTAAAGCAAAGAAAAACGTGAAAAAGCAGCAAGAAAAACAAGTAAGAATGCAGAATGTGTATGTGTGATCGACTAGGAAATACCCAGCAGTCATTCATCAAATTTCCCTTTCATAATTCGGATTCCATATTGGAAGTCTCTAGATCTTATTATCTGCGAGAAGCGACGAATATGGGCTTATCGACTCGACCGTTACTGCAGATCAAGAATATATGGAGAATATATATGGATTTGTAGATGCTTCCTTTTTAACAGGTAAAAGGTACAAAACCGTTATACCTCTTATACACATTTTCAATGGGTGCAGAAAAACCCTTGGAAAAAAAATCGTGTGCATTGCAAGGGGTGTTCGGGGGTGGGGGCTTATGCCCGGGCATGGGCAACAATAAGTGCGTGAGCCTCTCGAGCAATGACTTCTTATACACAGCAGGCAGCTGCTGACTGCCTGCCTGCCTGGCTGCCTGCTATAGCCAATAAGTATCTCTAACAGGGGCAGCCCAGTGTCAATGGCATTCAAGAGAGAGCGCGAGAGTGGGAGAGAGCCCAAGTTGAGCCAAGCAAAAGGTTATTGGTCCATCATCATCATTATTGTCGGCATCATCATCATGCTTGTTCTTGTTTCTTTTGTGTGTGTGCCATATTTTTAGCCTACTTTGCGGCGCAGAATGCCCGCTGAAGGGAATTCGACTTTTCAACTGGCGTGCATGTGTCAGTGTGTGTGTGTGTGTGTGTGTGTGTGTGTGTGTGTAGAGGTGTATGTGTGTGTATGTGAGTATGTGTGTGTGTGTGTGTGTATGTGTGTATGTGTGTCTGTCTGCTGTCAACTGGGCGAGTGGGCCAAGTGTATTTAGAGGTCAATTATCTCAACACTCGACGAGTATGCAACTGTTTGCCGCAGCGCATCTTTTATAACAATAAAACGAATTAAGTGAAATTACACTTTAACCAAAAGTCGAAGCCTTTTTGCTTTGTCAAGTCGTTCAACTTTTGATTAATTGCATGTACATGACAAATTGCTCTCTGCAGCTGCTTCTGCATGCGCTCCCGCGATATTTGTTATTTCCTTTTTTTGCCTCTGTGGGTTTTTAATTTGTCCCAAGCGGCGGACGTTTTTGCTAATTAACCAAAATTTATTGTCGACTCATGACACATCTCTCTCTCTCTCTCTCTCTCTGGCTCGGTTTTTGTGCATGCTTTTAGTCATATAGCAATATTATTAAAACAGTCAATTAAAGGTTTTTCTACGAAATGTAAGTCACAGTAACAAAAAAAGAAAATAATCCAAATTAACAGCTGCATGCAATCCTCTTTTGTACAGTGTCTGTAATTGCTCACAATTAACATGGCAATTAGACGAAATGCAAAACAAGTCAGCTGAGGAATCGTGTCAATGCCTGCCATTTAACAGTCTGTACATGTGCAGCGACATGAAATGCCAAAAGAACTAACCTAAACATTAGATTTTCAAAACGAAAAGAAAAACGACATGCCGCTGCGAGCACGACTAGAAATGACTCTATAAAATCAGGCACTCAATTTAAGTGATATTAAATATTTTATAAGAATAATGCAGCGAATGTGTTTTCTCTTTTGTTTTATTTAATCAATATGACAGAATGCTTGTTGCACATTTAATGTTAAGCTTATTTTAGTTGCAGCTGTTATTGATCTCCATCGATCCCTGTATTGCATTGTGTCATTTGCTGAATGCTATGAATCTATCTACCACATATTTAAAATCACGTTTCCTATGCTGATTTTTACGTTTTCAATTTAAAAAAATATATGCCACAGCAGACTTTCTCGTATTCCTTTTTATAGGGTGCTAAAAACCAAAGAATAAACTATCCGAATCGGAGTGCCATGCATATTTATAGGCACAATTCCAATTGGTTTGCGCACGGAAAGTCGGAAAAACTATTTGACCCCGACATGGTAAACTTGGAAATGGGCACACGAGGCTATCTCTATCTTATGTGCAGAGGGGTTGACTTCCTTGGGGTTGGTTTTTCTCTTATATATGGTATGTCTGTATCTGTATCTATAATTTGTGCCAGTTTATGACATCGCGACAAAAAAAAACCCATGAGTCTTGGGCAAATCGAATTCAAGTGTAATTGCCAGTGAAAATCGATTTGATTGCCTCAAAACCATCAAACTTTGTTGCACACACTGGGAAATCGTTTAAAGTTTTATGCAAATTTTGTTGTTGTTAACTAATTTCCTTATCTTGTTTGCCTCTTTTACAGGTGAGTGCTTGCCACACCGCATTGCCACCCTGCTCGACGTCCCGACTCTGCCAAATGCCCAATGCTGTAAGTAAATCCTACATCTTACATCAACTCGTGTCTTAACTAACTCTATCTGTATATATATGTGTATATAAATCTGTGCATACCTACAGTTGCGAACAAAATAATAGCACCACTATCAACAGGAATATTTTCAAATGTGTCTCTCTTACATTTGTAAGTTTGAGGTATTGATGAGTACGATTTTTGAAGTAAAAGAAGACTCTGCAAGGAAAATTGAAAACCATAATTTTATTCATCGTTTTGAACCTATTTAAATTTAAAAGCGAGAAACTAACGAATAAATAAGAGCAATTTTTCAAATGTGCACCTCTAATTATGATAATTAGAAATAAATAAACGTTTTCTATATCGAATTCATATGTTGAAAAGAATTCCAGGAACAGTAGGGGCGTTACTACGCAACCTTTAAAAAACTTCTCCACTTTCATTTCGAGTGGCTTATTTGTAACCAATTTAAAGACTTTAATTTTTTCAATATTTTTATAGCTAGCCAAAACTTTAATGTTGACATCTTCAGAATTGATCGCTTGTGGTCAAATCATAGTTTCAAAATTTTTAAACTATATAGTAAGTATTATTTTTTAACATTTTGTGAAACATATTATTCTGAACGGAGCTGTATATTTGTTGTTTGTTGTGCCGCATTTGAAGCGAAATCAAAATTGCAAATAACAATTTAAAGCCCGGCCAAAAACCAACTTTGGCAACAAACATTTAACGCCCAAGGCAAAAAATACCTTGTCGTTGTCTCCCATTTGGCTGGAAAGAGGGCGTGGCCTTTAACGCCCAGCTTGCCATAACACAGTTAGCCATAAAAAAATCCGTAGCTCGACTAACAAAAATCACCCATTGAGCAAAAAGGCAATTTGATTTCGATTGTTTTTTTCTTTTTTGTAGTAGTTTTTTGGGTTCCAGGTTGTTGTCGGTTATATGCCCGTATCCAGGTTGTGCGTCCGTCCGTCCGGCTGTCCGTGATTACGAAGTTATTCAAATGAAATATTTGCGCTGGCCCATTACATCATCGATCTCAGGCTGGACTACTGCATTTTACATTGTGCTTTGCTTTTGTTTTTGCGTTGAAGAAAAATGCGGAAATTTCGCTATACGAAAACTGGATAAATTTATGAAAATTATTGTGGGCAACGAGTCAGTTTTTCCTCCTCTTCCTTTACTCACTTTCGCTGGTCGCTGTTGCTGTTGTCCGAAATTATTTTGGCTATTGGCCCATGGTCATTTTGGGCAAGCCCTATTATTATTTTGGCCTTATATTTTTTTTTATTGCAACTTATTTGCATTTCATTGTTTTTTTTTTTTTGTTTGACAATCTGTTTTGTTTCTCTCAAATAACAATTGTCATTTCATCAATGCAAATGTTTTTCGGTGTCATTTTAAGTCGTTTCGCCACGATTCGATTTGAGCGAAATTGTCAAAGTTTTAAAATGAAATAAATCCCAGCACTTAGTACATTATTTTATTGAAGAAAGAATAATCATGAACAGCAATTGTTTTAAATGTTTTGTTTAATATATAGGAAAGTCTTTGAGATGTGTTTTAAAATATGTAAGTGGAGCTTTTGTTTTTGACTGCTTGTGAATTAATTATGGAATTTCTGTAAATAGTATTGGCCCAAAGGTAGAGAACATTATATTACTAAATAAATGCAATTGTAATTTACTTTAAAGCTACTCATTGTTTCATTAGCTGATCTTTAAATAGTGTGTGAATTATTTATGCAATTGCTGTAAATAATACATTGCTCAAAAATAAGAGCATTTATTATATAATATTTAATATATATTTATATATATATATGTTACAAAATAACTTCAGTTTGGGCTCCCCATCGTCACGTTTACATTATCGTCGTTGTGGTATCAAATTACGATTTATGATTTTAGGGAATTAATTAAGCAATGCTTTGTATTAAATTACAATCGAAACAAAAACAAACAAACAAACACAAAAACAGCGGGGTTAAAATAAACAATGGAGTTGCCGAAGGGACAAAATAATAGTGGGGCTTAAGGCCAACAAGGCCAACAGAACTCCCTGCCAAGTAAGGGAAAAGATGATTACAATGATTTAAGCTGCTCAAACTGCTTAAATAATTGTGGTTGTTTATATATATATATATATACATATATATATGCATTGTTCTTGGGGGAGAACACAAAAAAAATGCCAATTTCGAGCATTGTTTTATTTTTCACTTGAAGTCCTCTTTGGGGCCAAAGTTGTTGTAGAGACGAGTCAATAATTGAGTTGAGCACGGGCCACAAGAAAAAATTCTAATTAAAAGTCTTCCGGTATTTGGTATTTTATCTAAACAGGAAGATGAAGCCAAGCAGAAAAGCAAATAACGAAATGCCAGCGACACTTTCCCTACAAAAATAATGAAAAATCTGCAAATTGGGTCAGCCGAGTTGAAAGAAAATAAACAAAAATAAGGGACAAGGAAAACTTTAAGCCAGGCCTGTTATCATTTGCAATTGAAGGCGTCGAAAAAAATGAAAGTTCACCAAACCAAAACCAAAAATGTTGAGTGCAAAGTTTCAGCACAAAAATTCTAATTCTATGCTAACAAATTCTCGTTTGTCAGGAAGGAGGAGTGAAAGGGGGGCCAGCAGTAGTACTTGACTGCCAGCTTATGGCATCAGGGCGGCTGCAAGTGCCGTGGAATTTAAGAAATTGAATATTTAAATCCCAGTCTAAATCCAAAGTAGCGCCAAATTGAAAAGGGTTCCCGAAGAAACCCCCCAGCTCCATGAAAAATGCTGGCTGTAGGGAAGGGAGATATGGAGGCTTACACAGTAGATATTTACAATCACAAATAAATTTTTGAAAGTAAATTTCTAAAATGTAATATTGTGGCTTTCAATAAAGCATGGTTTTCTATTACTTCTATAGATTTTTGTGGTAAGTGTTAGGTTTGCAATTCTACTTTTAAGAAAAGGATTTCTTAATAACACAAAATATTACTAAAAAATAGAGAATAAAAAACCAGTATTTCTTCGGTTTATCGATTCAGGGAAAGTCTTTCTAATTTGTAGAAAAATGTTTTCAATATTTAGCAATTATATCTAAAAACAAGAAAAACTTTCTATTTGTCTGGCATTTTTATCAAAATCCAGGGCGGTTGTTTTTCTGAGGGCACACAGAAGACGCTTTGCTCTTGCAAGATGTGGGTCTTTCTCAAAATCGCTTTCGCCATTTTGTTTGCGTGTGCAGTTTTTAAAAGTTCTCGAAGTTAATTGGAAGTGTGTGTTGGTATTGGTTTTTGTAGTGCTGTCAGTTTGTGTGTGTGAAATGGACTCTTAACTTTATGCCCAGCGAGTCTCATATGGCTTTGCTGCTTATGCAACTGCCACAAGTTTTTGTGCCACAAGTTCCCATTTGAATGCTCACAACTTGGCCGCTTTCGCAACGCAAAGTTTCACACTAAAGTTCATTTATGGTGTATATATTAGTTCGATAACAAACTACACTCGGAAAACAATTCAACCTAAAATGAAAATGGCATCAATTTTTTACATATCATTTCTAAATATGAAACAAATTTCTAAAATTAAATTAAATTATATGAATTTATAAAATATTTAAAAGCTATATAAAGTGAAGTGATCTTAAGTTAGGCAATTTTTAAAAATGTACTTGCTGAATAATAAATGTACTCAAATTTCGGGATTTTCATAATGAGTGCCAGTGCTATTGCCGCTGCTTATTAACTGCCCATCCGAATTATGCCGCCTTTAAAATATTGGTAAATTAGACAACTTGAAATTGGGCTAATATAGCACTCTAATCTGAAACTCGCTCCGCACAAAGAGCTCTTCTTGCGACGCATTTGCCTCGCATTTGCCTCGACTCCCATTTTTGTGGATGGCCTTTAAAAGCGTCTAATTTGCTGGCCATAAGCGGCTTACACTCGCTGGCTTGGAAGCACATCAAATAGCATTTCAAAGTACACACACACCAACACACACAGGCACTCCTCTTAGGTGCAGTTTAAAGCCGTAGAGTGCTTCTGAGGTGCTCCGTAAACCGCTTTCGGCTCCTGCGCCTCTAATCCCCCTAAAATGGCGCCAACATTGAGCTCTATCAATATTTGCCGTCCTTTGGGGCCAATACCTGCAAAATGACCACACTCAGAGAAATCTGAATATGCGCTACTGAATTTTCGAAATTATTATTCAGAAAGTATATTTATAGAAATCAGCGCTCTTTCGTTTGCTAAAATCGGCGAATATATCTTGCATTTCTTAATAAAAAAAGGAAAAATAAAGCATATTTTTTTCTGAGTGTAGTTCGTCGAAAAAGTGTCCTAACTCGATGTATTCCATTTTCTCGATTTGGGCAGAGTTGAATTCCCACCACAAGTTGATTATTTTTTGACCATTGCCACTGACATTTTGTTTGTTGTTTTTTTGGTTTTTGTGGCACTTTGAGCAGCTTTCCTAGTTTTATGCCACAGTTTGTGAATTATTATGTTGCCCATTTTGCACACAGTCACATTTCGCATCGGTGGCAGACACGTGTCTCTGTCCCCCTCTCGCCCTGTCCCCAAGTCTGGGCTGCCTCATACATCAAGCCGTTGGCTGCTGTCATTTGATGTTGGAATTGAAATGTGTTCCGGGACCGGGAGTTGAGGACTCCTTTTAATATTTGTAGGAGGGGGAAGCAGGAGTTCCACTTTAATTTGTTCCCCAATTTGTGAAGAGTATTGGGCTATTTAAGAGATGTGAGACAATTTTCGAGTTGTGCCCCGAAAAGCAGGCAATGTGAGCAACCGCTGCAACATGTTGAAAGAGTCGACATAAACATGCATATCCGAGCAAGTAGAGACTACATTATGTAGTCTGTATATACATATACATACATGTACAATACATATGTGCCCCCATTTGTTGCATAGAGTTTTGCGCTTGACGCTTGGCCTGGTTTACTGGCGGGCTGCATGCGTCGTACACTGTGCAAAAAGCGGAAGCGTCCCTCGCATACCACTTTTCAGTAAACATTACTTTTACACACAAGAAAAAAAAGTTCCCTTAAATTTGAATTTTAGTATTATTCAGAGAGTAAATTTCTAAAATTTATGTTTGTGGTTTGGAACTTCTTGATTTCAGTTTGAATTTTGCTAAAATGAAAAGTAAAAAAAAATATGCCCAATTTGCAGGGTGATGTTTTCTAGCTGTGTACTTATAGAAGAAATCTTAAATTAACTTTCTTGTTGCTCATTATTATTATTAATAAACATTTGCAATTTAAAATTTCACTTTGCACAATAATTGTTTATAGTTTATGAATTCATAAAAATTAATTTGAAAAGACGTAATTTATTTTTGTGAGTGCATGTACAGTTACTGCAATATGTATGCGTACTGTCAGCTTGGTTGGTCCTTGACGCTTCGTTGCCTCGTTGCCTTGTTGCTGCTTGCTGCTTGCTGGTACAGTCTGTGGCAAGGTCATCGCAGGCGCAAAGCCTTGTGGCAAGTGGCAAGCGGCATGTGGCAAGTGCACAGTTGTTCGTCAATTGTGCTGGTAAAGTGACCCAGTTACTGTTTCTGCTCCGACTGCTTCGGCTTGGATTCGGCTGCATTCTGGGTCAGATTGCCCCCATCTGGCTGACCCCCAGTCGCAGTTTAATTGAAATAGATGAGCTGTCGTCACACACACACACACACACACATAGTTCCTTTAGGTTGGGTACAGTTATGCTCGGTAGTTTTTTGCTGTCAACATTTCATATTTTTCATAAGCCAATTACTTGGGTTGCCCAGTTGACTCTTTAAAGCGATATCAAAACCACAACGAGCTCTGCGCTGCGCATTGATTAACCCAGGACACAGTGACCACAGGATATATACTATACACTCAGCAAAAAACAAATCAGCCCAAGTTACAAATTTCCCTAAAATAAAAATCGCCTTAAAATAGATTTCGAATCTAAAAATTAGAACATTTTCTTTGCTTTTAGAAATAATTTCTAAATACAAGAATAACATTTTTCTAAAAATTCAGGTCAATTAATTTTTCTGAGTGTAGATGGGGGATGGGGGTTCCAACTGGAGTCATTCAAGCCCCATTTGGCAATTACCGCAGCAATAAAAGTCAACGGCAAATGCAGCTTTAGCTTCCTTTCTTCTCTTCTCGCTTCGCTTCTCTTCGGTATTTTATTATCTACCCCAAAAAAGATATTTACGTGTGTCAAATAATAATTTTCGGGCTGCTTATCTCTCAGCTGGGCGCATTTTGGAATAACCCCTTTTTGTGGCAGTAGTTGAAAGTGTTGACAAAAATTTACATTTAACAATTTACGCAAATTTTTATGTCATAATTGGATTTTGAGGCATTGTTGGCTGCTCTTCCCTGCTCCTGTTGGAGATGTGACAATGGCGTTGATAATCAGACCAGTTTCTGGATGGGGGAGGGTGGGTGGGGGATGGGGAAAGGAAAAACAGGCTCTTAACTTGTGCCTGGTGGCTGGTCCATTAACTTGGGGTTGGACTCTGCCTGGTGGCTGTCACACATTTCCACACTTGCCACATTTGCCCCGTTTGCCACGTTTTTGCCTGCTTGGAATTTGAGCCTTTCTCACTGATAAGCCATTTTACGAGAATGTGCGCCGAACTGGGAATGGGAATGGAAAATGGGGAATGGGGAATTTGGTCTGCCTCTGCCATGTTGTGGTAAATTGAGCCCCTGCACGATATTATTTTCGCTTACTCTACATACACACTCTGGACAGCAAGTATATGTGGCACACACAGGTGCCGTATATATTTTTCAATATTTAATTTGTCCCAGCATCAAGCAAGCATTTACTTTTCGGGTATGAATAAAAACCCTGCTCAATTGGGGTCAGCTTAAATTAAAGAAATGTTTAAAGAAAGAAAATTAATTTAAAAATAAATAAATCAAATAAATGAAAGGCAATTTAAATTTAAGCATTTTATAGTGAATTTAAACTTTGTTTGATCAGTTGTCGCAAAAGTGAACTTAACATTTTTGAACATAAAAATAAAAATAAAAATTAGAAACCTTTTGAGTGCTTAGCCAAATCATAAACATATGATCATATTCCACTATTAGAAATCAAAAACAAAAAAGGATCTCAAGATAAACTCACTTTTTGATATTCGATTATTTATTTAACTCAAATATAAATTCATAAATATGCGTCAAATAAATTATATATATTTTTTTTATTCAAATTTGTAAATATTTAAAAGATGTCGCAGCTGTGTTTTCAACACACAGCAGAAAAGGGCGCGGTAAAGTGTGCGATATTCTTCAAGAAATTGGCAAGGTCCAAAGAGTGTTGCCTACTCTCAGGCGGCATGCACAATTACATAGTCGATATTTGCTTTGGGCTTAGTGCCGCTTCTTTTCAAGTGCAATTCGTATAAGCTGAAGCTGTAGCTAAAATTTCAACTCACGAACTTTGCCCATAAATGTTGTATATATTAAATGCAAAACATGGCCCCAACACTTATGTCTGTATTTGTGAGGCGGCAACCCTTAAGTTGACTTTCAAGTCAATTTTATGCTGGTTTTTTCCTGACCAGCTTTTGTTTGTCTCACATGCATACATACATAAGCTCATATGTATATATGTTTGCAAATTGACGCCATTTTCATTGTCTCACACACACACACACAGACAAAAGCAGCTGTGCGCTGAAATCAACAACATGAATGAACACGCTGAAAACTCAACTCAATTCAGCTCAACTCAGCTTCCATGTCGTTTTGCGCGACATGCTCAATCATGTTATTTGCCCCCACCACCACCGCCCCTCCCCCCTTTCCCTTTTGAAATGACAATTTCGCGTGCGATTGTCACATAAGTTATGTATGCATATGTATTGGAATGCATATGTGTGTGTTTGTGTACTGTACACATTTGTGCCAGTTTGTCAGTCGCGTCGCGTGTTTATTTATACGCAATCAAATTAAGTTTTGAAGCGAATTTCCGAAACGAGGGCGACAAATTGAGGTAATCATGTTTTTCATGTATGAGAGTTATGCGGAAAATCAAATAAATAAATACACACATAGACCCACAGATACAGATATAGTCATTAAACTATTCAAGCCGCCATCTTTGTTATATGTTGTGTGTAAATATGTAGACAAATGTATTTATATAGCATTTAGTAAATAACATAATGCAAATTAACAGAAACAGGGTGCACCTTTATGACCGATAAGAACTGCAATCAACATAAGCTTAACACATATTTCTAAGTATATTCTTAAAAAATTTAACAAATAAATAAAATAGCCGAGTTTAATTATTATCCTCGCTTAATAGCCTCCAACATAATTTTGCTGTGTTTTTACCTGCCCGAAACACCTTAAAAATCTTGTTGAAAGCCGCCCTTTTAAATACCAGCCCTTTTTGCCGAGCTGTTATCAACGTTGTTGACCCATTTGGTTGTTGTTGTTCTTGTTGTTGTTGCCTGCTGGCGCTGCGATAAGGCTTTAATAGCAAACCTCAAACCACAAAAGCTGACTGCTTTACATCTGTCAAAATGTTGTAGCATAATCAATTGCATATACAGATAACAGACACACACACGCACACATTTCTAAATACATAGACATTTATTTACAGCGAGGTTGCCCAGGCAATGCAAATTATGTGCTTAAGCTTTAAGCTTTAATGGTGCGCATCAAATTGACAGCTGGGCTGTAAATAATGAGTACAACAATTTAACGTTGCCTACTTTTCTGCGCATAAAAAGCTCCTTGAGTGCAATTTTTAAATGTTGCCAAACAAAAACATTAATCCTTATTAGTCGACGAGGGATCAGAAAATAAATCGCCTTGAATTTTCCAAATGCGTCATACTTTAGGCGTCAAATTTATTATTCAGGAAGTAGATTTCTAAAAATCCGGGTTTTTCCATTCTTATGTCTTATTTTAATTATGGAAAACTATAATATTTCGCGTATACAATTATTTAAAATAGTTACAAAAAACATGCGTAAATAATTATTTGGAAACAAATTTTCTTGTATTTATAATTTATTTTTAACAACTTAAAATTTATATTTGAATTATTATTAATTTTATGGCAATTTTCTCAAGCTGGAAAATATACAAAATAGAAGAAACACTTTCTGGTTTTTAGAGCGATATTTAGTGGGATTTTCTAAAATTCTAAAATTCAGAAGTTAATTCTAAAAAAATAAAAACGTTCTAGTTTTTATGGCGATTTTCATTTTGATTTCCTAATTTATTTTATTTTATTAATTTTTTTAGAGCTGAGCAGATCAGCAGCAGCTTCTTTTTTGCCACACACACACAGACACAAGTTGTACCATTTATAGTCTGTCATTTTCCCGCACCTCTGCCTCTGCCTCTGCCCTCTGGCTGTGCACAAAAGTCAATAATTGATGCTTCCGCCATGTTCTATTTCCCTTACGATTCTCATTCCATATGGGACAACTGCTCCAATAACAGCAGCCAGCAGCAGCAGCGACAGCATTAACTACACTTCCATTGACCCAATTCCACCGTGTGTGCTGCAAATCAAAACAAACATACTTCCAGGAGCGGTCTCTTTGTTTTTGGTTGCTCTGCTAAGAGCGCTCTCTCGCTCACTCTTTCTTTCGCTTAAATGGCCTAGTTACGCGCTCTTTGGTCATACTGTTGCGTTGCGCGCGCAATCTCTTCTATTTACTCGCTTTGGCAATGTTAGTGGCCCGGCCGCTCTTTTTGTCCCAGTTCTTTTGCACAGTTAACAGCACTTTTAATCGGAGCAGGGACAGGGACAGAGACAAAGAGAGAGACAGAGACTGAGGACGGGGCCAACCCCCAGTTAAATATGCTCACACACACAAAAATACATTTGTATATGTATAGAGCTTTATATACAGTTGACCCAATTTTGTGTTTTGTCCTTTCCACAGCTGTTCTCGTATTTCGCCGTTTGCCATTCCTCGTATTCGTCTTTTTTGAGGGGAGAATGGGCTTGTTTATGTTTGCAGCCAGCTCTAAAAATCGAAAGCGAAATGCGAAGACCAAAAAACTTGTTATTTATACAGCGCACGTAAATGTGTGTGTGCATGTATATGTATATTTATATGTATGGATGCGTGTGCTTGCCTTGGTTTTTTTTCCGCTGTTCATTGAATAAAAGAAAGCTAAAGGAAATTACATAGCAACAACAACAACAAATGCTGATAACGCACTGTTTTGCGCAACTCATTTCTTATAATGTGCAACAAAACAATTTGAATGAAATTCGTTGCTGTCAGCTGCCCCCTCACCCCTCCCCCTTTGCATCATTTGCACCCATTGGAGAAGTTTTTGTTGTGCAGAAGTCAAAAAAGCATTTATATAGCAATAAGCAAATGACACAATGCCATTTAACATAAACGCTGTTGCATCTGAGCGCCAGCTGCACTAGAGACATAAGCTTAACAATGATTGTGATGTCGTAGGCCATCTGCATATAAGTAGTCGGACTATTAAAGCAGAGAGCTTTCAGTCAATATCAGTAGTTAGGTTTACATATCCAAATATATTTTTGTATGTATAGCTATGTGTATTTGTTTATGTATAGATACGTAAAGTAACTTTAATTGAAAATGGCGCCAGGCTAAGGCAAGCATAACGATGCCACTCAGCTTCATAAATCACACAAACACAACAACAACAAATTGATGGAGTCGCAGTCGAACAGGGAATGCCACATCAATTTCCTCTGACTCACTCACACTTCCACTTCCACTCCCACTCTCTCACTCCGTCGGTGTCTCTCTCTCTCTCTCTCGTTCGCAACTCCAGACTGCCTTGCACAAGATTTGTGTTATGCCTGTCATTTTGAACTCACACGCACGTCACGCACTTATGCGGCAAATCAGGGACACAGTGCGGTAGGCTGTTAGCTTGTAGCTGTGAGATGTTTGTTGTTATTGGGGTTGCTCTCCCTTGAAAGCTGGCAGTTTTAGCATTGCGAAATGAACTGAAGTTTCAGTTTCTATCGCTCATTAGATAACTCCCCTCTTATTCCCTCCCATGACAACATAATTAACATAAGGAGAATGAAACAGACTCGAACGTTTACCGTTATTTAGCAGCAGGAAAGCGGCTTGTTACCTTGACTATTACTAACTTAAGCCAAGAAATTGATAAAGCTAAAATCATTTCCGACTTGTTGGCGCATTAATTAAAAATAATTAAAGGCAACAACAGCAGCAGTCGCCTTGTGCTTTGAATTGCGTATTTGATGGATTTAATCAAATATTTTGCCGATTACCGTTGCTTTCTCTTCTTTTCTTGTTAATATTTTGACTTCCACTCACACACACATGCGCACAACAGGCTTACATGCGGCTACACTCGGGAAAAATCGCCCATTATTCAGAAAGTAAATTTCTAAAAATTTATGTTTGCTAAAAATCAGAATTTCCATTTCCAATTTTTCTAAAATTAATTATTGTAAATATACATTAGTATTTTAAGCTTTAACAGATACAAAAACTTTAGATAGTTTATAACAATTAATATAAATTAATTTGAAAAACGTACGATGGCTCTCACTAAACATAATCGTGGGATTTGGGATTATAGATTTTATTTTTTCCTTATTTCTTATTTATTTTTCTATTTCAAGGCAATTTACGATTTTTTTCTAAAACAAATACTTTTGAGATAGTCAATTTGGGACAATCTTTTCTAATTTTTAGAATTCTTTTTAATATTTAAACATTGTTTCTAGGTCAAGAAAAGCGATATATTATTTAGGACGATTTGACAAAACTCAGCGCGATTTTTTTCCGGGTGTACCACCACAAATGGAAACAGTTGTTCAGCACACACACAAATGTAGTACTTATGGTGCCAGGATACGCGGCATATCCTTTGCTCTATTTCGCTTCGGCCGCTAACGAATTATGACGCCCACTAATTGCGCTAAGTTAAAACGAAAAATATGTAGAGACCCAACTGGCAGTTAATGTTGCACACAGACACACGCACACTCGCACACACAATAAATGTGTGTGGCAACCACGTGCGTGAACAATTTACGCCAAAGTTATTTATGTTTATGATCACGTTGCGGTTTGCCAGTTTTCCTTTCACTTTCGTTGCCACTTTCGCTTTGCGGGTTTTCTTGGCGAAAAAGAAAAACAGCCAACCGAAGTGGCTTTAATTGCCTGCACTTATGGGCGGCAACTCCAGCCCCGAGGCACAAAACAACCATTGCCCAAAACTCGAGCAGACCTCATTAGACCTTATTGCGAACCATTTAAAATTGTTACTCAATTATACCAAGAATGAGAAGAGTGAAAAAACAAAGGCAACTTAATTAATATTTGGGAGACAACAAATATATAAATCAAAATAGAACGCAGATCCTGGTTCTTAAATTGAAGAATTGAATTATTATTAGATTATTATTAGAACATACAATTTTCATTGTTATTCAATTATATCCAAAAGGAAATGGGCGAAATAAATTAGGTCAACTTAATTAATACTAGAGTTGCGGAAAATATTTAAATGTATAAATTGGACGATGTTCTTTAGAGCGATTAAAATTATTCTGCTATATTTGCAAGTGGATTGTGGAAAATGTTTCCATAAAGCCTTTAAAGCGATATCCGAATGTTTTTGCATATTTGCCAGTGGCTTTAAAAATACTTCCTCTTACCCAAAATGCCTCAAATTTGAGTCGATTGTCTCATTTGACAAATTGTTTATCACTCGAAAACTGAAATGAAACCTGCAAGCAAGGACAAGCTGGTGTGCAAGGACGCACTCAAACAAACAAAGGCAACCAAAAAACGGAAAAGCGAAAAGAAAAGATAGAGAAATATATGTCGAAAGCAAGGAGTTCGTTTTGCGTTGTCGAATAAAAAGTGGGTCAACAGCGCAGCCTGCGTCGCCCGTCTAACCTTCAGCATAAGGCGGCGCAGCATAAATGCAGTCGCACGGCCGCTAAAAATGCCGAGCGCTTGCCAGAAGCATGTCAAGGCAAGCGCGGCATATGCAGCATGCAGCATACAGCATGCAGCAGGCGGCAAGCGGCAAGGCATGTGGGGCAAGGTGACCCAGTAAATTGGTAAATGGGCAAATGCCGAACGCAGCGCGGCAAGGACAAGGAGAGAATGGCGGCCAACGTGTGCTGTGTGTTATCAGTGTGTGCAGCCGCCGGGAAACCGGAGCACATTCGGCACATCCTCGTTTTAATGCTCGTGTATGCGAGTAATCTTGACCAGGCACAGGCCCAAGCAGCCAGTTGCATTGCACGCACCAACACAGTCGCATTTCGCACCGGCCCGGCACCGGTTCACTGGCTGCTCCTCCGTGCTACGCTGCTCCTTGTTCCGTGCTCCTTGCCAGCTGCTCCTCGCCATGCACGCTACTGCCCTGAACTACTACGTGGAGCGCAGTGATTACGAGTCCTACGGCGATAGTGGGGCCAGCAGCGAAAGTGATGCCAGCCCGGGCTGCCTCTCCTCACCCCCAGCCCCAGCCTCAACCTCAACCTCATCGCGCGCCGGCAGCTCGCCAAACCCAAGGGCGCTCCATCCTCGCAAAGTACGACAATCTACAAACAAAAAATACATAAATAAATTTTAAAAAATAATAAAAATAAAAAAATTATTTTTTTCGATAATTTTCTATTTAAAAAAAAAATTATTTTAATTAAATTTAAATAAGTTGAAAACGCTGAATAAAATTTGATTTTTTTTCTTTCTTCCGTTTTTTAGCAGTACGTATTCATAAGTTCCACAAACTTACAATTTTGATGAAAAAAAACCGCTTTCAAAACATTTCTTCATGAAGTGATGCTATTATTTTTGTCGCAACTGTATTATTCCCTTTAACTTTACCAGTTCTTCAACTTATCCGACTGCTTTCTAATCACATATATAGTAAATACACATATTATTAACCTTAACCGTAAAACTTCGCATTTTTCCACATTTTTCTAATCACAAATCTCATATTAAAAGAAAAAAACAATTAAGTAAATAAACAAATTATATTTTATTCTTCTATTTGCAGTCGAAAAAATTCCGTTGTACCTGGAAGGGATGCGGTTTTGTTGAGCCCACACAGCTAAAAATTGAACGACACGTGCGGGACAAACATTTGGGGTAAGTGCTACAAAAAAAAAAACACACAATCAACCAAAAAAAAGGGGTCCTTTCAATTGTTGTGGTATCGGCATCCAAAAACCAACAGCAGCAAGTGGCTGGGCCTTGACTTAGTACAGCCCCACAAACAATGACAAACAATACATTCACAAGTGTTGCACAGTGGGGCAAATCGGCATCAACTAGGCCCATTGAAAAGTGTTAGCTATATATAATATGGAAAGAAAAAGAATTTTTGACCACAGCAATTTTAATTATTAGAATTTATGTAAGAGATGCAAATAGTTTCCCAAGTTATTAATAGAAGTTTCATTAAGAACTTAGAAGAAGAATTCCATATGGAGCTATTTTTCAGTTCGATGAAAAATTATCAATAAAAAAAGACTGCAAATTTTTCACAGCTTAACAGGTTAAACTAAAATGCACTCTGTTAACTCACTGTTAAGCTGTGTGAATTTTGTGAACAGCTGTTCAAATTTGCTTATTTCTGTCAAAAGCACTAACTTGATACATTCTGACCGTGGTTTTAAATTATTAGAAAAAAAGATTAAATATCTAGAACAAATACATTAAATAACTAGAAAAATTAGATTAAATTACTTTTTCTATTCGATCTATTGCCGATTATAAATTACCATCATAACATATTAAATCCGTTCTTTTAGATTAGATAATTTTAGAAAATTATTGCACTTGACGCATAAAAAACAGACGAATATATTCCGAAATTTTGTTCAATCTTAGTTAAACAAGAAACACTTTGCAAATAAACCGTTATCTGTCCAATGCACTGTGCAAATCGCTTGGAGCTATTCTAAACTAGAAAACTTGTAAACACATTCAAACATCCACAATAACCAGGTCACACAGATACAGCACTCACACACTCACACACACACACACAAACACACACACATCCAGTTTACATTTACTTAGAGCACCTGAAATTCAAGTGGGTGGTGCGGAGGGATGGGAGAGTGGCGTGGAATATGGGGAAGGGGAGGGTCGTGGCTTTGTTGGGGGTGACTTGGCTGCACTTTTGAGGCCAAGGTCCAAAATGGCGGGCCTCTTTTAAACGTTGACATTTGCGAATGTTAAATGTATTTGCCACACTCACACACACACACACAAGGGGAAAAGCCGCATTTGAAAAGAAAGAAAAAATTAAAGGCAATTTTAGTTTTTGTTTTTCATTTTTCGTTTTTTTTGGTTTTGCATTCATTTTGCTTGTTTTGTTTTTATGCTGCATAAATGCATGGAGTACGTACTTATATATAGAATTCTGTATATATATAGAATTATAGTTTATGCATATATTGTATTGTATGTGTGTGAGTGTGTGTGTGTATGGGTGGTGTGTCTTGATTTTATTGTTGTTATTGTTGGCAAATGAACAGCTCTGCAGGGCTAAATATGTATTCATGTATGTGTATGTTTGTGTGTGTGTGTGTTTGTGTGTGTATGTGTATGTTTGTGTTTGTGTGTGTGTGTACAACTATTTACGCTTGTATATATGCTAAATGTATACATAAAGTTCCGAACAAAATAATAGCACCACTAAATTTAAATTGTAGGTTTAAGGAATTCGTTTTTAGAAGTGGAAGAATGTAAAAAAAGTATGAAAGAAAAGAAAAACATAATTTTATGCACCGTTTTCAACTTATTTAAATTTAATAAAATTTCAATTTAAAAACTTAATTTTATGAAAAATTTAGTAATTTATCGACAATAATAGGAATATTTAAGAAACGTATTTTTTATTTTTTGTCGCTACTTTTTGGCACTTTTCCCTTAAACAAAAAAAAGCAACAAATATATGTATTGAAAAGGATTCCAGGAGCAGTGCTAACTTTAATTAATATAGAGGCATTAAGAGTCAATCCTTTTTATTCGTAGCAAACAATGTCAAAGTGATGCTATTATTTTCTTTCGCAACTGTTTGTATATATATATGTATGTATGCGCTTGACAGGCTTTTAGCGACTTTATTAACTAAATCAAAGAGCAGAAGTAAAAGAAACCAATTAAAAAGAAATATTAAAATTTTAAAAACATTCATTTAAATTGAAACATATGTAATCTCTCAGCACGACTAAATTGATAAATATGTTATTAATTATATATATATATATATTATATGCCTAGTAGCTATATTCTATGAGCAATTTGTTATAATTTCAAAGAAACTAAGCATAAAGATTGAGTTTTCAATTAAAATTATGAAATTGAAACTAGGTTTTTCATTTTTCGTTTTGAGGTACATGAAATAATTGAAATACAATACAATGATTTAATAATAATATATACTTAACATAAATATTATTTAAACATAGTTGGGGAGACATTAATTGAGTTACTTTTTGTTCAAAGCTTTTAAGAAATTTCCTGAAGCTTGCAGTTGATCTTGATTCTCGACTACGATGATTATGTTTTTTAAATATATATATATATTAAAAACTCTAAAATTCTAGGGGCCGGCTAAAAATTAACTTATCGTTTATAATGTTTGCTGTTCTAAACAACTACATATTTATATAGTATTTTAGTCTGCCTTGATTGTTTAATCTATACGATATTATTATATATATTTGATGATTTCTTTTTTTTATACTTAGTTTGATATACACAAAAATAGCTACAACAAAATGCCTGGGCTCATTTTTTTTGGTAATAAATAAAATTAATAATAAAAAAGTAAAAAATACATAAGTGAACTTTTTAGATAGAAGCATTAAATAACAAAAACCATACAGAGTAAATCAAGAATTGTGCTAGCCAAAGTTGCCACATTTTGTTGCATGCTCTCCTCCAGGAAAAGAAAAGAATTCCTCAACTTCAACTTCAATGCGTATGCATTAGACCCAGATTGATGTCCATGCCGGGATCAGCCATGCCATTGACAGAAAGTCCGCCATTTAACATGCTATTAGCTGGGGGAAAAGGGAGGGTTTTTTTTTAGATTTGTTAAGATTGGGAATGGAGATCTTAAGCTACCTACAATTACGGCCGCCCTGCTGCTGCTGCGTGTCCATCTGCGTCCAATACTGCTCCGACGGACTCTGCGTATTAGTCCCCGGCGGCGCCTGAACCGGCGCCCCCGTGTACCGAAAATACGGATTCTTCAAATCGAGTGTATTGCTCGAGGAGATCAGAGTGCCTTCGATATGCAGATCAATTGTTACATCGTACGATTGCCGCCGGTTCGCCTCGAGCAGCACGCGACCCGTCAGCGTCTGTCCCTGCTTGATAAAGATGGGCATGGGCAGCAGGCAGCGCACCTGATACCAGTGGGTCAGCGGTGCCGTGGGCGACGTGGACAACCACACGTTTTGCGTGCTGCCACTGAACTCCACGTCGAACCAGAAAGCCAATCCGTGACAAATGCCCGTCTGCAGTATATGAAACTCGAGCGGAATGTCTGAAATAGAAACGGAAATAGAACAAATCTTATTAATACCATTTGCCGAAATATATTGGCAGAAAACTACAAATCTTATTAATATAGAGTTGCAGAGAGTATAAATAAAATAATAGCTACTCAAATGCAATTAAAAGAAATTCAACTCTAGCCTCAACTCCTATCTAATTAATACGAGTTCAACTTTAAGTTAAGCTAAAATCTTCTTAATGCAAATTCAACTCCAAGCTAAATTCCGACTCACCAATGAGATGCAAATCGTCCTCCTTGTCGTTCAGGAAGTCGCAGACATGTCGCACCGATTTGGCCATGCAGATGCGTATGTCGAAGGTGTCGACGATCGGCTGGCGGAAGTACTCCTTCATTCCCTCCTTGTGCAGGGTGGTCAGGTCGACGCCGTGGAAGGCGGACTGATACCAGAAGTTGGCCTTGTTGTACTGCTCAGAGTAGAGGGAATCATCCGAGAATGGGGCAATGTGCAGATCGCCATGAGTCGGATACATTTTCCCCTGGGGCTTTAGCCACTTCCTGGCATGCAGATAGGTTTCGAGCATCCGTTCGTTGTACAACATATAACCCATTGGCTCCGAGATGATAACATCCACTTTTTCGGGCAACTCAATTTCCTCGATTTTGCCGGGTATTACGGATATCTTGTGCTGCACATTATTCGATTCGACCAATTGCTGCGCATATTGCGCCATATTCGATGCCTCGATCGCATACACTTTCGCAGCGCCCGCCTGCACGGCGAAGAAGGATAGAATACCAGATCCAGCTCCAACATCGAGCACTATTTTATCCTGCAAGGTAATATTGAAACATTTAGTAAACAATTTTTGATTTTGGGTTGATCAATAGAAATCAAAACTAAATAAAACTCATCCTACAAATGATCCACCAATTTAGTAAAGTGTCTCGAAAGTAATTTCAGATATGGTTTTGAGTTGACCTATATCATAGACATATAGTCTACATTGTTGATCTGGCTCAACCACAATACACAATTTTTTCCAATTTCATTGCCAAATTTCAATTTAAAAGTTTTGCACACCTAAAAGTTGCTTACCAGCTGTGGAGGAAGTGACTTCAATTCTTCTTCCTCAATTATGTTACAGCTGTTAATTACAGTCTAAATTCTGTTAATCTACAACTACTAGTCGATGCATATTGATATCGTAAGTTATGTTACAGCTGTTAATTACAGGCTAGTAGCCTGATAAATACATATCAATTACAAACAAATTAAAATTTCACAAGGAAATTCAAAATAAATTTGGAAATGTGCTGCTGGCTGACCTGAAAGTCAATGGAATTGCCTAAAATGGCCCGCTGATAGGTGCTCGTCCGCACATAGTCCTGCATCATGTTCTGCTGCTGGCTGAGATAGCCGTAGAACTGAAAGTATTGCGAGGCAGACGATTCTTCCGTTCGCTGCGAGAAAACCGATTTCGGACGCAAATGTTTAACATTCTCGACAACTTTCCGAAACAGCTGCTGATCCTTGTCGCTGGCAAAGCGCAAGACGAGATTATCCGATTCAAGGGAAACGGCATAGGAACGTTTGCCCAGCTGTGCTGCATCCGTATCCGCTGATAACATATATTCCTTCAGCACGTGTTCCTGATCATTATCTATATGAGAAGAAAAACCATAATCGATATTAACTTTTCTGTTAAAGCGGAATTTATTAAGCAAAGTTAAAGTGATCTGTCAACAGAATTGATAAAGCAATGTTAACTTAACATAATTGATTAAGAAATGTTAAATTGAACAGTTAACAGAATCAATTAAGCAGTGTTAAATCTGTTAACTTTCGCCTCTCTCTCTCTCTCGGCTTTGCTTACCCAACATGATGCGTACCAGGACCCCTTGGGAATCATAGCTGCAGCTGAGTGTGCAGCTGCTCTTGTATATGTTGCTAAACTCCAATTTTTGCTCATCGGCAATGGCGCTAATTACAACGCCACTAAATTGACAGTTACTTAGCGGGCAAAGCGCAGCAGCGACGCTGTTGACGCCGACGCCAGCAGCGCTGCATTTATTATTTTGCTCGGTGGCATTGCGGCTGTTGGACATTTTGTAAGTTGATGGGGATGGAGGGGGACGGGGTATGTTGTTGTTCTAGTTCTTCTTAATCACAATATTTTACGTTATAATTGACAATTTTGTTAGCGCTAAAAACACATAGAACACACACACAAGCAATCACACACACAGGCAGTCACTCACACACTCATTCGGGCGCACTCACACCAAGATTAGACAGAGACAGACAATGCACGCGAGACTCTTGCGACGCGCAAATTTTTTTTTTCTTTTTTTTTACAAAATTTTCCACAGCTAATTTGGCGTCGAGCAATGCACGTGGTGTGTCGCTTGCAACGAAATGTGTCAATTGGCGATGATGTTGTGCAAAAATCGATCGATTTTTGTTGATTTCTCGTATTGATTTTGACACAAGAACGTGTCTTTTTTTGCGAACGTCGCTACAACCCTGCAGCTGTGTGTGTGTGCGATTTGGCGTTGGCGAGTGAATGTCACGGCAGCGGCGTTGCCGGATGCGATACGATGTGTGAGTGGCAACGCTGTCGTGAGTTGGCAGCATCGATAGGCGTTTAGAGATGCGCTTGTCTAGCTACTAGCTACGATAGTTGTGAACGTTACTTTCAAATATTAGAGGGAATGTTTTATAGTAAAATTTACTAGCTTAGCTAATAATAATTAAAAATCAAACAAAAAATGGTAAACTGTGTGAAGTATTTATACAGTTATTTTTAATATAATCATATGAAATGAGTCGAAATTTAATAGCCTGATGGGCATCTCTAACCGCAAGGAAGTTGGCAGCGCAAATAAATTGTAGAGATGAGTGCGCCAAGTCACGACGATATTTGTAAATGTGATTTTTAAATATTGGTGGCAACAAATTTACAAAAAAAAAAAAGCAACAGTTCCCACTCACAACGCAGCCTATATTTAATGCTCCTCTCTACCTAAAAACAACAATAAATGACAATTTAATCAAAAATTGAAAATGTTTTTGCGCTTGCAGGAAGAAGGCCCGCCGCTCGGGCGACTATGATTCGTGCAGTGATAATGAGCACGAGGAGGAATTCTATTACACGGAAGACGACGACGACGACGACGACGATGACGTTGACAATGAACTGGTCAAGAAAACGCCTAGTCCAGCCTCGCCCCCAACGCTCAGCCATCGGGACATGGCGCGTCCCCCCCACGAGGATCCCGAATACCAAAGACAGATGGTTGGCAACTTCAAGTAAGAGCGAGATAGCAATACAAATATAACACAGTTGCGAACAGAATAATAGCAACAGTTGCAATTTTTTTAAGTTTGTAAATGTAGGGAACTTAAAAAAGTGAGCAAGATAAAAATCATAATTTTATTTTGCGTTTTCAACTTCTTATTTTTATTAAACACAAAATTAAAATTAAAACAGTTAAAAGCGAAGAAAATTAACGAAAATAAAATAGCAACATTTCTTAAATGTGCACTTAAATTCATGAAAAGTATAAATAAATAAACGATTTCAGTTATTTATTTCGCTTCAAATGAAAAAATAAATAAATACATGTAAATGTAATATTTATAATATGTAAAATTTGCATCAGAAGAAAAGGTTTCGAAAAAAAAAAATGTATTTCTTAACTTCGCAACTGAATAAAATAAATAATTCATAATTACTAATAATTGTTTTTTATAAATTGGAAAAACAGACAAGGACGCGCAATGCATAATTTTCACCACCTAACGACGCAGCAGCAACAGTTGCCGTCGCATCAGCAACATCACAGCAGCAACAGCACCAGCAGCAGCAATCACATCAGCAGCCACCAGCAGCAACAGTTGCAGAGCAACAATACCAGCTGCATACCAACATCCCCGTTGGCGCAACAAAATTACAATTGGCCAACAAACTCAACGGTTACACTGAGCAATAATTGCAGCAGCAGCAGCAGCAGCAACAATAACAACAATAACAACAACAGCAACAGTTGCAACAGCAGCAAACATGCAACACGTGCAACATCGTCGCGTCCGTCCCACTCGACAGCGCCATATCCATCGCCGACATACGTCCAACATCATCAGCAACATCACAATTACAGCAGCAACAGTTGCAACAGCAGCAGCAACAGTAGTAACAGTTGCAACAGCAGCAGCAGCAACAACAGCAGTCCAATTATGCATAGCAACAGCAGTGCCAGCAACATGTTGCAGCAACTTACACAGCAGAATGTAACGGTAACAGCGCATCACACACACAACAACAGCAACAGCAACACACAGCAAAATCAACAACAGCAGCAACATATTTCTAGTGTGACCATCACGCCCAATTATCAACCACAGCAAAATGCACCACAACATGCAGCGCAACACGCCCAGCAAAATGCGTCGCAGAATGCGCCACAACAATTGCGCTGTCAGCAACAACAGCATCATCCAACTGCCAATAGCAACAGTTTGCTAGCCAATATGGCGGCACCACTGCAACATGTTGCCATACAGCAGGCAGCGGCCGCCGTTCGCCCAACGCCAAATTCGCCGAGTCGCCGAACGCGTGGCGAAAATAAAAAATGCCGCAAGGTGTACGGAATGGACAGACGGGATCAGTGGTGCACCCAGTGCAAGTGGAAGAAGGCCTGCAGTCGCTTTGGCGACTGAAAGCGACTGAAAGCGTCGACGGCGGCAGAGGCGTCGACGGCGACAGCAACAACTGCATCATTAGCAACATCTGCATCAGCAACAAGCGTTCTGCGTTTGGCTGCTTGCAAAATGTTGCCTGCAACACTCACAATTAAAGCCAAGCGTCGCAGCAGCAGCAGCAACAACAATTTTAACATTAACATCAACAGCAGCAACAACAACAGCATTAGCAACAACAGCAGCAGCAACAACAGCAGCAGCAGCAATAACCGCAGCAACTTTAACATTAACAGCAGCAGCAGCAACAACAGTAGCAACTTTAACAGCAGCAGCAACAACACTGGCAATAATAAAATGGCGCGCATTGAAAGCGTTGCCACCTCAGTAATTGTATCGCCAACGGCTGTCGCCGCCGCCGCCAACAATGTTGCCACCACGCCCACCGATGATGTTGCTGACGCTGCAAATGGGCTGTTAACATGGAGTCGACGCGCTGCTGCCGCCAGCCAGCAACAACAGTTGCAGCAGCCAATGTTGCTGCAAGTTTAAATTAATTAATATACATAAAATGGTCTCTTCTTATTTGTTGTTGTTGTTGTTGTTGCCAACTGCCGTGCAAATGTTGCTTTGCGCGTGGGCAACATTTGCAATAATAATAATAATAATAATCTACATTAAATCATAATTATTATACATATTTATTTTAAAACACCTGACTTTGTTAATTCTTATGTTAAAAAAAAGAAAAAGAAAAAAATGGCAAAGCTGGCCCGCAATTTCTATATGCAACAAGAAAATGTGTATACAACAAATGCAAAATATAAAAAAAAAAACAAATCTTAAACAAATATACATCTGATTTTTTTTAGTTCATAAGACACTAGTAAATTTTTTCATAGTATTAAGTACAATTTTCGTTTTTCTTCTTGCTCTAAAAAAAAAAAACAAAATACCACTGCAAAGAAAATATTCAAAATAACCACGAAAAATAAAAATAAAAAATATGCATATATAAATATTGAAAACGTTACATCAACACATTATATATATATATATATGTATATATATATATATATATATATACAATCGAAATCAACATAAATATAAATAGTGAAATTACTTGTATAAAAAATGCATATTTCAAAAAAACAGTTTCAACAAAAAATTCTATGTGTGTGTTTGACATATATAAAGCTAAGATTTTAAGTATTAAGCAACTGAAAGCAGACAAAAAAGAAAAGAAACAACTGCAATAAAAACGCATACTCATTAAATACAAAAAATTAAAAATTATAAAAATAGAATGAAAATTGCTTAAGGGATAATGAAAAGTGCATAACGAAAAAACGCTGGCAAAAAATAAAATAAAATATATATATATACTAGATAACTTAAGGATACACACATACAAATACATATACATTTACATATATATATATATATATATATATGTATATATATATATATATATACCACATCTATAGAACAATTATCCCTGAACCCAGCCCAAAAACAAAACAAAAACTGAAACCAATACCATAAAGAAACCAACTTTAAACTAAATGTAGTAAAATTTTTAAAAAATAAAAAACAAAACGAAATGCAATAGACAGCAAACAGCAAAATAAAAATAAACCATCAAAAACAATTCATATTTTAATTTGGAGCCAAGAAGATTAACATTTTATCTATTTTGACAAAAACAAATGTTCAAATTTTATTTTCGCGCTGAAAACAAAAACAATTTATGAATTAATTTGTAAAGAACTAAAAACAAAAGAAAACTTACATATATATAAATATATATTTAGAACTTGAATGCGACTATTGTGAATTGTTCAAATTACGGTAAAAAAAACAACAAAAAAAAACAGAAAAATAATAATGACGTCACAAATGACCCAAGAGGTTTGTGAAAAGAAAAAGAGAAGGGAAAAGGAAAAGGAAGAGAAGAAAATGAAAATGGGGAAACGAGAAAAGAAAAATACACAAGGAATTCTTAACCAAATTGGAAGTACAAACTACAAACTAGAATATATGTATAAACTATAAACAAGAAACATACACACATGATTATATATGAATATATATATGACTATATATACATGTATTTTTCGAATCGATGAAAAATAGACGAGTACGGGGAAAGGGACGTTAAAACGAGCTTAGGCGAGGATCAGCTTTAAACAAAATGATTTTGAAATGAAAACAAAAGAAAAAATGTAATGTGCAAATAAAAAGAAAACACATGTAAAAAAAGGAAAAAGAATATGAAATATGAAAATGATGAAAATGAATATGCATGATGAATGTAAATGATGATGACGATGATGATGATGATGAAAAATTTATTAACACGCTGACGCGGAAATTTCTTTGAAATTGTTTGCCGTGATTTGAATGAAATTCATAATGGTGGCCATTATTTTATTTTTTATTTTTGTTTTTGTGTAATTTTGGAAATGCGACAAGTTTTTTTAAAAACCGTTACTCAACATTTTTACAATTGTATTTCTCGTTTTTTATTCTAAGCATAAGTTTAACTAAGTAACAACAATTAAACATAACTTACATACATAATTACATATTTACATAATGAACAAGCAAAAAAAAAGGGAATAAATTTTAAACATGTTTCAAAAATGATTTAAATGCAATTAAAATGTTGCAACTTAAATTGTCAACATTTATTAATAATTTAACATGATAATTCACACACACACACACACTCAGACACACACACACTCAGACACACACACACATACACCCACGATCTTTTTCGTTGCGTTCTGGAAATTATTTAAATATTAAGCGATATTCTTAAAAAAAAAATTATCCATTACTGTATAATTACTTATAATGCATATATATATCATTTATATTTTATGTTTATGATTATTACGATTACAAAAAAACAACAACAAAAAACAAAATACAAAACGCAAGAAATGCAAATTCTATCAAAAGGATCCTCAAAATGTTGTCCAGAGCGCTGATCAAGCATCAAATAAAAATAAAAAAAAATAATAATAATTATGGCACAATTGTTGTTCAGCAAAAATTGCAACAAATAAATATATATATTTAAAAAATAAAAAATGAAAAAAATTGTGCAAAAAGTATGAGTATGTGTAATATAAAAAGAAGATAAATACAAATCGAGGGCTCGATGTCAATAATTTTGTGATTTTTAAGGCCGACGATAAAAAAACAACTTCAAATAAAAATAAATCACAGCAACAACAACAACAACAAACAAAATAAACAAGTAAAAAAAACACCCGTTTTATTAAAAATATACAATTGTTATTTATAATTAAAAAACCAAACAACAAAACCATTTGTTTTTATTTCGATTTTCGATTTATTTTTCTGTTTTTTATTTCAGTTTGGCATTTTGTGTATAATTTTCTTTGTTAGCCTCTTTCTAAAACGGTTTCCGCAACTCCTCAACAAAATATACTACCTTGTGTATAAGTAGATCTCTCTGTATAAGTAAATATATCTCTCTCCCTTATACCTTGTGTATAGGTATAAAACCATTTCCAAACATTTTCAAGGTTTCTTCTAGCATTGAACGAAAACGATAGAATTAATTCTACTTATATATATAAGAGTAAAATTGTATGCTACTTATATGTATAAGAGTACTTATACGATTCCAGCAGTTATTTTGCAATTGTCACTTATACGATTCTTATGTGCATAAGAGTACTTATACGAACCTATCAGATATTCTTCAGTTTTCCACTTATACAATTCTTATATGTATAAGAGTACTTATGCGATTCCAGCAGATATTATATATATTTTTATAATTTTATTTATTATTTATATTTTATTTCGAAGTAATTTTTCATTTTCAGAACGTAACAAATAGCAATCGATATAGATATATAGATATATATATATATATGTATATATATATATATATATATATATATATGTAAATCGGCCATATTTGCCAATCTGTATGTATAACAAGATAAGATTAAGCAACAAAGAAGCAAAAAATTGTTAGATTGATACTTATGAATATTTCTTCTGATATTTAAAATAGTCTCGTTTATGTTTAAACTTAAGCAAAAATGCGGGGAAAAAATCGGGCAAATATTTGGTCACACTTAACAATTAGAAATCTGAAGCTGGCAGCTGTTAAACTGATTAACGGTTCAATTCCAGCCAGTGAAGCGCGGTATTTTGCATAACTAAGAAAAAAGAAAAGAAAAAGATACATACATAAATACACATATTTAAATTAACAGTAAAAATAGTGCATAAGTATAAGTAAGCACATACTTATACAGTACTTATACATGTACTTATACAATATTCTTATATGTAGTTGTGAATTGAATTGCATTAAATTGGCGTGTTTATTTATATGTGTAAATGAGTATATTCCCACATGCACATGTGCATGTGTGTATAAGAGTTTATTCTCAAATCTGTATAAGAGTATATTCGCTGGCCTGAAACGCATCTAAGAATGTGTGTGTGTGAGTGGTTGGGCAGGAAAACTTTCCCAATTGGAGAGCGAAATTAGTTTTTAAAATACAAAAAAAGAAGAAAAATTGCATTCAAAATAAGGCTGATTTATTTGACTTGTTCGTTTTTTAATTATTATAGTTATTATTAGTCAGCCACACACACACACACACTGCGTGTCATATCAACCAGGTTCAGCAGAAAAAATAAGTTTTAAATTCCAAACAACATTAAGTAACGACAACAACAAAAATTTATCTCCCACTTTTCATGCTAATTAAAAAATTGAATTAATTTTAGCGTATCCAGGCAAAAAGACTTCATATATAATTTTCATACATAATTCTCGGCTGCATTCACAATATATACTATATCGTTCACAATGTAAATGAATTAAGGGCATGCAGCAGCAGGCAGGAAGGGGAATTGCTTAACACTGCCAACAAAAAAGAGAAAGAAACAGAACACATGTTAACACTCCTACATGCCCATGACTTATACATTTAACATGTTGTGTACAATTAGTTCATCGCGCATTTGGTCAACTCTTCGATTTCATAATAAATGAGTACAACTAAGCTAAGCATAATATCTGTAAATTCTGCACTTCATATACAAATGCGCTGCCAGGCTGTTAATGGACTGTTACGCTAATTGTGCGCTCTGCATGAGCTGTTGCTCGTCTGTTAAACCAATTGGGAGAACTCCTCGACCGTTCGCGCATGCGTTGTGGTTGTGGGCGCTCTTGCTTCGTGTCTTTGATCTGCCGAAAATTCGTTTCCATTTAGTAGCTGAGCAGCCGCCAATTGAGACGACTGAGTTACGTTGATTATGTTTGCGTGTATGTGTGCTTGGTGCACTAAGCAGGCAATGCATCGTTATATATACTATGCACTATATACTATATTTGTTTATGTATTGTTTGTTTACTGCTTCGGCTCTTTGATCTTTCGCAAATTCGTTGCGTTTAGTTGACAAGTGAAAAGTTGAGTTGCGCTGCTTATGCTTGTATGTATGCATGTACAGTTGCGAACAAAATAATAGCACAACTACATTGTTTTTTAGGAATGAAAAAATAATATTAATTTCTCACCACTTTTTGGTACTTTTCCCTTCAAATAAAAATATATATTTAATAGAATTCCAGAAGCAGTACTAACTTATTCTATAAAAAAAATTGCTAAACTAATTTAGTAATATATTTGTTCATTAGTAAGAAAAAAAGTCAAAGTGGTGCTAGTGTTTTGTTCGCAACTGTTTGCTTGTGATTAAGCGAATTCAACTACACTGTGTATGTATGTGTTTTCTCAGTTTGCTGCAGGCGATCACCAACACAAATCAAGTGGAAGCATCTTATATTTTGTATGCTTAGCTCACCTACTTGTACTGAAGAAGCAATAAGCTGTTTAAACAATCACATCTATTTGCGTATGTGTGTGAATATATATGTGCGCAATAAGAGGAATAAAAACTTATATGAGTACATATATAAGAGTACATATGTGCATTCGTCATAAATTCATGCATTCTAATAAACTGACTGAAATTTCAAACCAAAAAAAAAAAAACAACTGAGAGATCTAAAAATTAATGAATAAAAAAACCAATGCAAAGAAGAAAATATTAAAGTTAATATTTATTAATTATGAAAGCCACATCATTATACAAGGGCTCTTAAGTAAACACGTAAAAATAATGTGTAATAATTTCAATAATAGTTTTTAAATAAGTTTTTCTACCCAGGAGAGTTGTTTGTAACTTTTTTACGATTTAAATTTAACGATAAATTTCATCTGATGTACAACTGATGTTTTTAAATTGAGTTGCGTAAAAAAAACCACATGATGTCTTCAAAATTGGCTAAAACAAAAAACAAAAAAACCTTACTTTCAAAAGACTTTTCGCTTGGGCCTTGATTTGGTAAATAAATAAAGCCCAGCCAAAAACAAAAAATTGGAAAGAAAACCAAATTAAATAATTTAAAAAACAAATTTTGGATAAAAAATTTGGAAATATACACAATATAATTTGCACATTGAAAACTATTGTACTGAGCGTGCGTCAAAAAAATCATATATATATTTAATTATATATAAATTGAATAACATTTACAATGATCATTTAATTAAGTTAACAAAGAAAAGATGTTCTTAAGATTTAGATTTAGATTTAAACCTTGTTAATCACTGGGCTTCTCAAGAGCTGACTTCTAAGCACTCCTCAAGAGCTTAAGCTACAATCACATGCTCTAATCTATAATCTATGAATCATTCACTCATTCACTCATTCATTCACAAGCTAAATATATATGAATATTTATGAATATCGAGCGAGTAGTTTTTAAACTATATGATTAATATAATTGTTGTTGTGTCTTCATCTTTTTAAAAATATCCTCAAGGATCATAAATAATATATGTTAAAAAATGCAGCATTTTCTGATTTGTTTATTTTAAAATGGTCATCAAATTAATTGTTTTTGTTAATATCTCATCGTTTTAAATAATTATATATTTATCTATATATAGATTTATATATCTATGCATTATGTTAATGAAATAATTCTGATTTCTGCTTTAATCTTAAGCCACAAAACTAGTTGAACTGGTTGTCATATATATAAATATACAAATATAAATATGAATATGTAATTGTCAGAAAACTGAAATGAAAATTCATAAAAATTCATGAAAATGTTATGAAAATAAAGAAAAACACCACACTACAAGGTACAAAAAGGGAAAGGGGATTGGGCCTGAGGAACAGGTGAAAAAATCAGACAAAATAACATGCACACACACAGACATAATTGCAAAAAAAATAAACACACTTATAAAGTTGAATTTAGCATAAAATAATTAAAACACAAAAAACAAACACAAATGGCAAAAACACAGTTTAAACCCACAACTTAAATGTCGTTGTAATTTCATAAATAGTTAAATACGGCGACAAAACTTACTTATATATATTAAAAACATAAACATAAATATAAACATATGAATAATAACAAGAAATACTACTACATACTTATATACGGATATAAACCATAAATACATAAAATACTTTTAAAAAAATAAAGTGAAAGAGAGGGAAAACTTTCAAATCCGTTTACAGCAAGCAAATTAATTATGGAATCTTAATGTTGATATCAATGTACTTAGTGATTGAATGTGACATGCTTCATATATACATATATAATTATATATATATATATATACATACTGCAGATATATATATATACATACACAGCAACATAAAAATAGTATTTACATACAGTGGAACCAAACCGAAAAAATTCAAATAAAAAACCAATACTTAAAATGCATTTGCAAAACTTTTTAACCCAAAAAAAAAAAACAGAAAAATACCAGAGTAAAAATGTTTTGAAGTGAAACATTTTACGTGAGAATCGTGTACCTACAAATTGAAAAAGAAAATAAAAAAAAATAAAAATAAAAAATAAACACAGAAAAGTAACGTAAATTAAAGAAAAATAAAATGATATACATTCTATATTTTTTGCAAAGCAAACTTGTAAAGAAAAAATACAGAAAAACTAAGAAACTAGCCAGCAGCAAACTGTATAAATCCAGACAGATTTTTAAAGAAAAAACAGACTATAATGATATAATTTTTAAACTGAATAAAATTGCGACAAAATAAAAAAAAATCACAAACTCGAACACGAAAACTACAAAATATATAAAAAAAATATATTTGCATAAAAGAGTAAATCTTTTATATGTCAATCTATATATATATACATATATATTTTGCAGACAACATATTTATATATTTACACACAAAGGAACGAAATATACAGTTGCATTTCAAAAATATTTGGAAAATCGGTTTGCTTCTTTGCTTCATAGAAATTTTGATTTTTTGTGTGTATTTGACATGATTCAGATACATTATTCATAGATATATGTAAATGTATCCATATAAGTGTATAAATGTATCCATAATCCATAAACCACCACGAATAGAAAAAAAAACCCTCAAAAACATAATTCTCATAATTCTCATATTTACCATGACAAAAAAAACATACTATCAGCATATTTTAAGCAGATGAAAATAGAGATACACGAACTTCTTCGAAATCATTTAAATGTTAAATGTATATGTTAATTTTAAACAATAAACCAAAACAAAATAAAAACCATGTGAAGAATTTGGAAAAAGCTAATTAAAAACAACAAAAATACTAAACAAAAACCAGTACAGTAATAAGCTAACCAAACGAAATGAAAATTCTATAATATAATAAACAAACGAAAAATGAGCAAAAAGATACTTTAAATATCAAAAATAATTTGTTTTCTTTTATTCCGTTTTTGGGCTAATTGCAAAATATGTTTAAATGCTTCAGCTGGTGAGTCGTAGCACGATATGGTAATTGAAATATCGGTTCAATAATAGCAGTTTTGTAGCAAGCAGCTTTGTGATGCGTAAAACTGGCGCAGTGCGGAAGCGCCAAGTGTGGAGTGTGTACCAAGCACAGGTGGAGCAAAATGATTTGAGTTCCAAAAATATTTTTTCCTATGGAAAAGTGTGGTTCTCTTATAAATTCTTCAATACGAATCGAAATATCTGTTGATTAATAGAAGTTCTTAGCAGTATTGTAGCAATCAGCTGTGCAATGCGTAAGGTTTGCGCGGTGTGGCAACTTCATAGAGTGGGTGGAATTTTTCTTTTAAGGGCAAGCACAGGCCGAGCAAAGTGGTGCTTTAAGTATTAAAAACAAACTGTTTTACACTTCTATTTTTTAAGTAAATGAAAAAAAATTGTTTGTGCTTCAGATATTAAAAATTTCAATCGATGTATCGATTTAATACAACGCCACAGTTTTGTAGTAATCAGGTTTGCATTGCATAAAACTTCCGCAACGTGGCAACTCCCCATGTATAGTGTGGGCCGAAGATTTTTTATTACCAAAACAAGACTATTCCTGCAACGCAAAATACTGTTGCATAGATTATTAACTCAGCTCTCTAAATTGACATTATATACCTGGCGAACAGGCAGACACATAATGAGTGGAACTGAGTCCAAGAAGCCCTCGACGAAATCAAAATCAACAGCGACCGATATTGATTCGGATGAAAACAGTAGCAGCGAAGATGGTTTGTTGCTCTTACAGATTATATATATATATACATCGCCGCATTTGCCGTAGGATAATCAATTAATAAATAATTTACAGATGGCACAATGCACATGATTCGTCGTTTTTTCTCAAAGACCTTACAAATGGCTTCGGACAAAGAGGACTCAACTGTGGACAAGGTGAGAGTTCAATTCTGCTTCAAATGCGGGAATATAAAAAATAATATACATATAAATATAAAATATCGTCCGCTCGCTCCTGCTTATGTCAACTGAAAGCTGGCCAAATAAAAACTGCAGTTTCAAGCTTGCATTTTACAGTTGCATTTGCCTGACAAGCTGCGTCAGAGAGAGTTCGAATTCGCCGCAACTGCAGCCATGTCAGGTTTTCGCTGTGATGTACAGTTACTGTGTAGGGAGCAAAAGTATATACACTTGCGAAAAAAATGATAGCACCACCTTCACAAGAAATGTTTTAACTCTCATTTGTCATTATTAATTCTTATTATCAATTTGTATTATTATTTTATATTTTTTTAAATAATTTTTTTTATAATTTTTATTAGTAGTCTGCTTTGTATTTTTTATTATTTAATTTTTTATGTTATTAATTTTTTTTTTTCAAATCTATTTAATGAACTCTGAAGTTTCTTGGCCAACAGAGCATTCCCCAATCGCTTACACCCAACTACAAATTTCTCATTTATCTTTTTTTTTAGGTAATACCCGAATTGACGTTTGAGGGTCTCTTGTCTCATTGGCGAGAAAATGGCTTCAAGAAAATTGTGACCATGGTCGGAGCGGGCATTTCCACATGTGAGTTGATATCTCGATATCTGCACGGGTATATATATATATATATATTGCTATTCCTAATTGAAATCCTATATTTGTAGCTGCTGGCATTCCGGATTTCCGTTCGCCCGGTTCGGGTTTGTACAACAATTTGCAGCGTTTTGATTTACCGCATCCGGCATCGATATTTGATCGCGACTATTTCGAGCGAAATCCGTCGCCATTTTTTGTGCTGGCCAAGGAGTTGTATCCGGGTTCATTTGTGCCGACGCCGGCGCATTATTTTGTCCGGCTGCTGCACGACAAGGGTCTGCTACAGCGTCATTATACTCAGAACATAGATACCCTGGATCGTCTGACGGGTTTGCCCGATGAGAAGATTATAGAGGCCCACGGCAGTTTTAACACCAATCACTGTCTTAGATGCAGAGAGGAATACGATATGGCTTGGATGAAACGCAAGATTTTCGCGGATGAGTTGCCCAGTTGTGAACGTTGTTTGGGTCTTGTTAAGCCGGATATTGTCTTCTTTGGTGAGAACTTACCGGAATCGTTTTACATACGACCCGAGGAGGATTTCGAGGATTGTGATTTGTTGATCATAATGGGCACATCCCTGGAGGTGCAACCATTTGCCTCACTTATCCATCGGGCGAGTCCACGTTGCATTCGCCTTCTAATCAATCGAGATGCCGTTGGACGTTCGAGTTTCGCTCCTTGGTTGGATGTCAGCGAGAGATCTTTGTTATATGGAAAATCCAAAAATACTCGGGATGTTGCCTTCCTCGGGGATTGTGATGCGGGTGTTTTGGCTGTGGCCACAGCTCTCGGCTGGGAGGATGAGCTGCAGCAGCTGGTCACTAGTGGCAGGGAAGAACATGCTTTGGCAAATCCCCTGAATTCCGACAACGAAACTACGGATTCGGGGCATGAGGAAGACTTTGAATCGGAATCGTTGGCCAGTTCCAAGGATTCGAATTAGGATTTGGATTGAAAATGTTTTAGTTTTAAAATAAATGTAATAGATATGTATTTATATATTTAAATAGCAGTTTTATCGACCAGGAATGTCTATATACTCCATATATATTATATTTCAAATCTATGTTAACTGATTGGTTTTGAAAACCTTGGATTTTGGATTGTGAAAATATGCTTAGCTTAATTGGTAAATTTTAGTAAGGGCGCATTATGTATATATTTACATAGCAAGTGTAAGGCCTAGGAATGACTATATATATATATATATATATATATATATCGATTTAAATCTACGTATTTATGGGTTTTATTTATCGCAAGATTGGCGGGAAATGTGAAGATGACATCGGTGATCTCTTGAAGTACATATATGTAGATACATTCATATCGATGAACAGATGAACAGAAGAATATATTGTATTGTTTAATTGCAAAATAATAATAAATAATAATAATAAATAACTCGTGCATTTTCTAAATACATTTAAATAGTATCATATCCGAAATAACATATATTAATTTGCAAGCATGGCAACATTATTTCTTAATGAAAATCAAAAGTCAAAGATGCAAATTGGGATGGAGCAGAAACTTGGAATGTAGAGTAATTGTGAGCTCCTTCTGAGATTGATATCAACATCTCGTAATTGTGGAGATGGAGTTACCAAATCTGGAAAGTGGATTAGTAGTCAACTCCTGCTAAGATTGGTAGGAACATTTGATGACTACACCCACCTGGCGCTTAAAATCAGAGAATGCCTTTATCTCACAATTTTGACACGCCCACAAAAAGGATGTTGCTCTCTGTTATATAAAAACTTGGTTTACAAATGGTAAATGATCGATAATTGATTGCTTGTTTCAACAATGTTTTCATATGTCTGTGGAATCTTGACTTCTATGAACAACAACGTTCTTGTAGAGAATGTGTGTCAAGAAACCGGATAGTTACCTTAGTTCGATAAATGGTCGATTATCGATTATCGATTATGCTTCCTCTCAGCCTTCTTATAACTGAGCCCTTGTCCTAGTTATTTTGAATTTGCTATGTATTCAAGGCAGTTCAGTAGATTTCACGGCCTTTCATTATAATTCTAATAGAAGTCTAACTTTTATTGGCAATAATAATAGTAATATAATAATAACTTAAGCCATTGACTGATTAATTAACTATTTTAATTATTACTCCTTGTTTAATTATTTCACTGCGGGTGCTTTGTGGGTTGCTTATCGGATTTGTGGAGTTTTAACCTAAAGCCATACTCCATAATTGTACATTAAGTACTATATTCTCCAGATCCGAGATAAGGTAAGAGAATTCAGTGAATGGCCTGCCGGAATAACAATTTTTTGATGTTAATTATTCAGGCGCCATTAGCGTCCTTCTTGTAAAGCATCAACCACAAAAGCTGCTTTCAGTTGGGCGAAACTTTCCGGTGCACTGGTCAGTAGAGAGTGGGAAGTGGGAAGGGGCGGAGGTGGCAGTTAACCGCCAAACAAAGGTTAACTTCTCATCTCTCTGGCTGCGAATTGTGACCGCACACATCGTCAGTATCGCCAGTATCGCCAGTATCGTCGGGCAACAATCAACTACAATTGTGGCCCGTTGGATGAGGCAAGCTGTTTGTGGCCCCGGTGCATCAAAGTTAATGGCACACGATCTGCCCCAGTGCCATCAAACCCTACAAGCGTATCTGTGACATATATGTGCATGTACACTCAGAAAATATTAGACCTGCGATTTATAAAAACGCGGTTAAAACTAGAAAGTTTGTCTTTCGAAATTGCAGCTCAACTCACCTCATTATTCTGAATATATATTTATAAGAACTTGGATTTGGCTTTCTTAATTCCAAGATTAATTTTTCTAAAATTCTGAAAATTTCAACGTGTGTTTTCATATGTGTACAAGGAATTCTAAAATTAGATTTTGAAGGCTTATATTGTTCACAAACATTAAGGCCTATAAAGCCGACAGCAGGTAAACTTTAATATAAAATTAAAAAAATTGCCATATTTCTGGGGATTGTCGATTTAGGGCAAGCCTTTTCAAATCATAACATTTATTTTTTTGATTATATTTAAAAATTATTTTTAAAACTAAAAAAAACGTTATTTTTTAGACCAATTTTAATTTCTGAGTGTATATGTAGAAACAATTTCTAAAAACAAGAAAAGCATTTTGGTGCGACTTTCTAAAGTTCAGTTCGATTTATTTTTGCGAGTGTAGATGAGGCACGGTTTAAGGTTGCGGTTCAGTTGCAGCTTCCGTTTCTGCTTTCTGCTTTCTGCGATGAATTGGCCAATAGAAAATACAGTTGCCACTGGCTTTAACAACAGGGGAGGAGAATTAGGAGGATGAAGAAGAGGGGGAGGAGGAGGAAGAGAAGGAGAAGCACTCGTGTGCACTAATTAAAACCAAGCAGAGATCCAGAATAATCGAGCAATGCGACTGCTGCTGCCACAGATAGTAAATCAGTCGGGAGTAATGGCAACATGTCAACTTTGCCACATACCGCCCTCTCTATCCCTCTGCCTATCTCTGTCTCTCTCTGTCTCTCTCTGGTTCTCTTTCTGTGTTTTGTGGCCAAATGTGCAAATGCATTAAGTAATCAGATGCAGTAGTAACAGCAATGACAAACGGAAAGCTCATCGGAAATGTTGATAGCCGCAATTTGTTGCAGTTGCAATTGTAGCTGCAGTTGCAGTTACAGAATGGAGACCAGCTGGTTAATTAAACTAATGGATTTTCTTAACGGCCTACTAAGTTGTGTGTCACTCAACTGATAAAATCATAAACTATGATTTCTGCTCCGAAACCGTATACATTCGATATATTTACGTATCAATTGACCCAAATGACTCAACTTGCCGCAACTTTGCTGAACTTGCCGCTCTCCGTGTCCCTCCCGGCACCTTACAATTCTATTTTGGAACACTATTAAGCGCATTCCACACACGAACTGGCACTTGATGATGCTTGAGGCATGTTACAGTGGGCCAAAAGCTATTTGTTTCGATCGAATAACATTAATTTACAATGAGATTTATTTAATATTTAATTTAACTTATATACAACAATGGGCTGATACATGATCCATGTTTCAATTCATATTATTATTATATACATTAATTGAATGGGTTCATAAAGCTTTATAAGCTTAAGCCAATTTCGTGGTATTAAATATAGAAAAAAAAGTATAAATTATTTTTTAAAATATTATAGTATAATTAAATCGAAATAGCTTTCTTTGAAGATGATGTTAAGCGAAAAACTGAATTGACGAGGGATGGATTGGATAGTGTTAAATTGATTAGATAAGAGCTTCTTGGTGGGTTGGGAAATTGGCATAAATTGGTTTTGGGTTACTTGAGAATATTCAATTCAGCTGGTTTTTTTGAAGACTGTTTTATTTAATTAAAATATTTTTAAACTTCATATGCGGCTGATTTAAGTTTCTCAATGAGAAAATGCCACACTCAAATTAGAAATTCTAGATGTAATATTTCAATATATCGCCATTATTTGACCACAGTGCAATATTAGCTTGGCGTGCTTGTTTAGTGTCAGCATGCCTCATATTTGTAATCAAAATGCCAGCAGCTCTCCTCGCGTCCCTTTTGGCATAACTTGGAAGCCAGTTCATCAATGGCAAATACAACTGGAGGGCGGGTTCGAGATTGGAGTGTTTGTTGCGTTCCTCTCGATGTCATCAGCGCCAGCTGTGCGCGTATTTGGATATTGAATTCTTGACATGATTGCCCGGCCACAGCTTGTCGTGCCGCCATTTAAATGAACATATCCTAGTTACACACACTCAGACCAGCATTTTAAAACCGCAGCGATATACATATATTTATATATTTAGATATACATATATAAGCCGGAGTTGCAATACAAATAGTACGCATACGAATATATTTACACTAAGCAAAAAATCGTCCTGAATTTTAGAAAATATCCGGTTGCAATTCAGCATATTATTTAGAAAAATCAAAGTTTTGTTAGTAAAAAAAGTCTTTCTAATCTATATAAAAATATGTTTCCTTCGAAATTATTTCTAAAAATGAGGAAAACTTATTTCTCCAAAAAAAGTAGACCTGAATTGTAGAAAATCACCACATTTTTTAAAAGCGAAGCTTGTGTCTTTTTAAAAACTAGAGTTTTTCTTGTATTAGTGCCAGCGTATATATTTCTAAAAATTTAAAAAACAAATGCAAACATTTAAGATAGTTAAATAATCATATTATTTAAAGATAGAGGACCTCTAATCTAAGAAATATAAATTTTTAGTTATCTTATAAATATTTCTTATTTAAAATTTGGAATATAAGTTATATTTTTCTCTGGCCACATAAATATATGTGCTTGAGCTGCAATGCAAATAGAACGCGTAAAATACATATTTATGTACATGAATGTACATTAGGATTATGTGAGCATCTCACATATATAGATTATATTATTTACGTTATTGTGAAATAGGCGGTAAAATGTCGTCATCGCTGCGTAAACGAAATCTTTATGAATATTTTATTATTGCTTTAATAAAAAAAAGCATGAAAAAACGAGAAGAAATGAAAACCTAAAGAAGCAGGGCAAAAAAAAGAAACATTCTGAAAAGCAATTTGTGTCAATAAATGTGGGAGTGTATGTGTGTGTGTGTGGGCGTTTAGCATTGCACATGTGTTGATGTTTCATCTTTGCTGCTGCTTGATATTTGTTGGTGTAATATCAGCAACAACAACAACAACATAATCGTCATAATCATTTTATGCGCATATTTTGTAGCATACTTTTGTGGTCATAAATTTTTATTTACGTCGCCCGCAATGCTCCAAGAGAGATTCTGTAGGGATTGGGGATTGGCAAGGGGAATTGGGATTGGAGGTTGGTTGTTGGGGTTGCTCACATATTGCATAGAGAAATTAAAGTGCGATAAGCTTTGTTTATTTTCATGGCTTGTGTTTTACAAGCACCTTAATTGTACTGTTTGTCGGAATGTGAACTTTAAGAGGCATACACTCAGAAAAACAGCACGCCCTACAACTTTTCCTTGCTTATAGAAATAATTTCTAAACATTAGGAAAAATATTTGTAAAAATTAGAAAAGCTTGCCCTAAATCGGCAATCCCTAAAACATGACGATTTTTGCATTATTTTTTTAGAAGTATTTTCTATTATTAAGAAAAACATTTCTAAGAAGTATAAATTGTAAAATTCAGAAACAAATAATTAAATTTAAAATCGTGATTTTATCAAATTAATTTATATCTATTTATCAACAACTTACTAGAACTTATGGCGATTTATATGCTGAGTGTACAATCAAATCAATCGGCTAAAAATTGTGGCGTTGTTTTTTTTCGTTATTGATAATTGTGGGTTTGAGAATTGCGTGTGTGAGAGTGTGTGTGAGAGTGTGTGTGGTTGTGTTTTTGGTGGGCGTGTTTAGGGCTGCAACCTCATGGCCAAATTGGCGGTTTTACTGGCTACAAATGAGCAGTGCGGCTAAAATAAATTCAGCTTGTGGCTATTTGATGAACAATTGAAAAATCAATTGAGTTGCGAACATAAAACAATTAAAAGACCAGCCCCCAAAAAATGGGCAGGATAATAAAAAACTACGTTAATTAACTGAGCGCAGCAGTGAAGTGTAACGAATTGGAAAACCAAATAATTCGCATTGATTTCGTTCATTTCAATCACGTTTGACACAACCAAACACAGACATACGCACACTAGCACACATTCATAGGCCTGCACAGCGACCGCATGTGCATTGATTTGCTGAGGAAAATCGCTGACATCGTTGGTTGAGAGCTTGTCCATTGATTGGCAATGCCGAGTCCGATATGAATAAATGAAGGCCAGATTTGAATGTCCCCCAGTTTGGATACCCAACAACAAGAGCAGAGCACACAGGTTTGCTTGATCTTTCCTGGCTAGTTGCTGGGTGGTCCACATACACAGCAAAAAAAAATCAAACTTAATTTTAGAAGGTTAACTCGCTTTGTTATTCAGCAAGTATATTTCTAAAAAACACTCTTTTGCTTTTCTCAATTTTAGGTTGCATTTAAGAAAAAATATTTATAATTTACGGATAAGGGATAAGGATTTGCATTTCTACTTTTTGGAAATGCATTTCTTAAAAATATGAAATAATTAAAAAAAAAAGATTTGAAAACACCATATTATTGGGTTTGTTTATATTTAGATATTATTTCAAAATAATAGAAAACTTAATTTTAATTTTACGGCGTTTTTCTAATTTTTAGAACGATTTTTTTCTGAATTTTTATATAATTAAAATTTGGAAAAATTCATTACTTGTTGCCGATGGTTATAAAGAAGTTTTTTGGTTTGCATTTCAACTTTTATAAATTAATTTCTTAATAATGTGAAATATTAAAAAATTGGTATTTTTGGAATTTTCGATTTAATACATATCTCTCTAATTTTAAGAAATTTAGTTTGCTTCTATTATTGTTATTATTATTCTAATTATTTCTAAAAACAAGAAAAGCTGTTCAGGGAGTTTTCTAAAATGGTTTGCAACATTTTTTCTGAGTGCAGCACGCAATGCAATTGGTGGCATTTAATTGTTGCACAGCGTGTACTGCTGCAACAAAAGGCTTTACGCTTTGTATTCAGCTATGAGTTGAAAAAATTGCTAAATTAAAACCGGTTCGAATAAAACGGACAGCCAGACAGGGCAACGGTCGGGACAGACAAATGCTTTACAAATGCTTTTCAATAGTTTTGTTTGTGTGTTTTTGTGTTTGTGTTTCCTCTTCAATTTATTTGCATGTTGATTTCGTTGCCTCTGTTCTGAATTGTACTTCTTTATAGGTACTTTAATAGAGATTCATATTCATGACAATATTTAATATCACATCGCTACGAGTCAAGTTAGTTAAAGGCATCAAATTTATGTCAATTACATTAATAAAAATAATTAAAGCATCATTAAAATGAAAGAAATGCAAAGTGAATAATTTCATAACAGCATCAAAATGTCAACGAAAACAAATGTATATAAGTAAATAAGTATATATATGCTTTTTATACACAATAAATAATTTATTTATATGTTGCAGTTTGTAGAAAAGTGATTTGTAAAAGCAATTATCAATATTTAACTCATTTGGTGGTTTTGCGAATGCAATGCAATTATTAATAATTTATGAAGCTGTGGTTTAGACAGATAATATAAAAATACTAAAATGCTTATACTGTTGTGCTGACACAAAAAACTGAATACATTTTAAATTATTAAATATTTCGGAAATTGTGCTCTCTTTTTATTTTTTTGCTTGTTTGCTTTTTGCGAAATTTTTCCCACGTAACACTGATAAGTCAGCCATTGAATGCACGACAACGTTAAAATTAAATGCATTTAATTAAAGAAATAATTTAGCAAGTAGAACACCATTTCCAGAGCCAAGAATGCCAGTTAACAACGTCTTGCATTTCCTTCGATTCTCGTTTCGACCACGTTTACAGTTGCCTCACCTTTTGGCCAGCAATTGAGCTGGGGCTGGTCATAGGGCATAGTTAGTTTCAGGATGTGGGTGTCTCGTCTTGCTTCGTGGCGCTCGCCTTATCGCCGTGTCGACATTGGTAATTTAGAGAAATGCAGCAATATCCAGTGAAAGCAGAGAAAGAAGAGGAATTCAAAAAATTACACTCAGCAAATAAGATTTTCCTGAATATATACAATAATTGGAAATACTTCTATCTACTTTTCAGATATATATTTCTTAATGATAGAAAATATTTTTATTTCTAGACATTGCTAATTTTGAGAAATGCCACAAAGTCGTGAGATGAGCGAAAGATAGAGAGAGATTAGGACGGAGTTAAAAAGTACACTCGGAAAAAGTCGTCCTCCAAACTACATAGTTTGCTCTTTTTTTTTTAAATAATTTGTAAATATCAGAAATTTTAAAAAATTAAAAAGACTTGTTTCTATTTTTCAGTAATATAATACAAAAAGTGGAAAAAATCACATTTGAAATTAATAAAATATTTATGAAATTTGCACTCTATATTAGAGTTTAGTTGCTGACTGCTTTTTTTAAGTTATATGCATTTTTTGTGAACTTTTAACATGCTAATGTTTGATAGTAATATATGCCACAAAAGAGATATAATATTAAAAGAGAACAAACAAAAATGTTAGAAAAATGATAAGAAAAGAAGAAGTCTGGTTTTTAGAAAGATGAAATATACTGACTGAAAAATAAATGAGTTACTAGTATGGTAAATTTATAAAAGTATTGCAAAGTTATATATTCTCGGAATAATATTGGATTGACCCTTTTGGCGATTGTTTTAAGCTTTCAAGTTCAGTTAGCTTTTGTTTTTCCGAGTGTATATGAAAAAGCGGTTGTTAGCAAAAGGAAGCAGTATTACAAATGTCTGCCTACTTTAGTTTAGCTGCTAGGAGTATTTTTGTATTGCATTTTCGATCTGCACTTTACACGCTTTCATTACACTTCGTTTCCGGTGCAAAACACTTGACCGCTCCCTGAGCTCGATGCTTGTTGCCATTGTTGGCATTAAATTGCTGCTGCTGCTGCTGATTGTTGTTGCAACGTTTTGTTGCATCTGCTGTTTGCTGTTGCCGTTGCTGTAGCAATACACACTTGAGCTGGGAGCGATTATCTATGAAACTCCAAAATGTCGATGGCTCTGAGACTGTGTCATAATCATCGAAATTATGTTGCATTTCAAGAAGCGTCACACTCATTGCTGCAAGAACCACTCTCCACTTCCCTCCACTTCCCTCCACTCCCCTCCTCTATCTCTAGAACTGGCATGAACTGCATTGAGGATTTAAGCTGCAATTTCGTTAAACAATTTCGAATCGATTTTGCTGGTTTAACGCCAAGTCTACTTCCACTTTGTTGTTGTTTGGCTCACTGCCACTTCGTGTTGCAGAGTGCTTCAAATTGTTTGCACACTGGTGGCAAACACAATTAAATGTGTAGGTTATGGGTACAATCCGCATTGCATTTTAAAGTAATACACTCGGCAAACAAATTGAACTCCATTTTAGAAAATCGACCTAAAATATATAAATATTTATTTATTTATTTAATTTATCTATAAATTAAAAACCAGGAGAATTATTTATAAGATGCGGTAAATATAAACGTTGTCTGTTAAATTTTAATAAGAACCTAAGAAACACAAATAAACTATGAAAAGAATTTTTCTATTTTACACACATAGGAAACAACACCCTGGCGATTTACTAAAATTTAGGGTGCTGTTTTTGATGAGTGTACGGAAGAGCCAAGTACGTAGTTACATATGGCTACTTAATGTGAGGCACTTTTCACTCGATTTGTAACCAATGTGCAACTTGTGCAAAGAACTTGCGGAAATGAAATGTGTTTCTATTTTAGTTTTATTTCTGTGTGTGCATTTACACGCTCGAGTGTTTGCGTCGAATCCACAAAATGCGAGAGCACCGACAAAAACTGAAAAACTGAAAAACGAAATAAACTTCACAACACAAACACACAACAACCCGTAAAACTCAAGTCTATTTACAAATCATGGCCAAAATGCAATTTGCAATGCCAAAAAAAAGAGGCGGAGCGAACAAAACTTGCCCAACTGCAGTCGGACAGTTAAAAGCAAATATGACGTTCAGCTTCAGCCAACAAAATATTTCTCCATATTACACTCAGAAAAAATCGCACTGAAAATCACCAAGAGCAACTTGCGTTATTATTCAGCAAGTATTTGTATAAAAGGCAAGTTGTGTATTTGTAAAAAAAGAATTTTTCTTTTCTCCATGCCACGATGGAGTTTCCAAAATGTAGAATACGTATAGCTAATTTTTAAGGTGTTTTATTTTCAATATTAATAATTTCTAAAATACAGGGCCATTTTGTTTTCTGAGTGTACGAAATACGAAATAGAAATTGTAAGTGTGCTTCCGTATCTCATTTCACACCCAGCCAATCTGCATAATTGTGCGGGAAATATTGTATGGCAAAATGCTTCGGCTGCGGCCTTGCAATGTATTTTCTGATATGTACACATATATATTATGTATATATATATATATAGAGAAAGAGAGAGAGAGAGAGATCTCATGATGTCCTTTCAAGGACAAACGGCAGTACGTGCCGCCGGCTGTGGCAACATTTGATGTGCCAGCTAATTAACATGTAAATAGTGTCGCAATTCTATGCGTTGCCAGTATTATTTGTGGGTGTATTGTGAGTGTGTGCATTATGATTTCCAGTTTCCATATCACAGGACATCTGTCACATTGTGTAAACCTTCTCTCTTCCCTTTTCCTGAATGTGATGGACTGCAATTGTTTTGAGTGCTTGTGCAATGATGTGCACTATTTTATATATACCACAGAAAAAAACAATAAATCAGAAATAAATTAAGTATTTATATATCACAATAATCAGCAGTTTGTACTATTTTCTATGTAAATATTTTATGGAACACATATGGAAAATATATATACTAAAAAACAAATACATGCATAAGATATTATACATTTGTATGTCACATCAATTACCAGTTGGACTGTATATATAAATTTTGATTATTAATTAAATAAGACAAATAATTAAGAAAAAAGTACGCAGACATTTTTTTTTGCTCGTGTAGAAAACAAATAAAAGTTGTACTACACAAATAATTAAATACATGAGAAAAATAAACTAAATTTCAATAACACATATGGTTATATACGATCTGTCGAAATGCATTCAATTTCAATTTACTAATTGTTATATATTTTTATTTGCTTATTCATTTTAGCTACATATGAATTTGTATACAAGTAAAAGCATTTATTTTTTACACATTGAGCACATTGAAAATATATAAAATGCGTAAAATGGTTTTGAGAGCAATAAATTGGCTTTGTTTTAATTATTATGTGTCCATAAATTGGGAAGCTATTTATTGTCATATATTTAACTGAGTTCATTTTTTTTAAACGAAACTTTGGTTAGCGGGTTCAGTAAATATGAAACTAGGAACATAAACTTGTCTGTGCCCACATCGGAAATAATTAAAATAGTACTAAATAGTGAAATTATTAAGACCCACGTATAGATAGAAACCCTAAATTCCAACTTGGATTAGGTCGATTGGTGATCTTTAAATATTTAAATTCAATAATGTGGAATAAGCTGCTCAAAATAAATGGAAATGATTTCAAGTTCCACTTAAATCTTTAATTAATAGAGAAATAAACAAAGTCGTTAACTTAAGTTGCTTTCGCATTCGCGGAATTGCTGAGAGATGTCAAATAAATGGGAGTACCTGCAGCGTATAAAAAGCACAAACTATTTTATAAGTTTACCATATATATAACATATACATATATTATGAAGAAATTACTTAATTTACTCAAACGAATCGTTTCATATCCAATAGCATTCGATTGATCGAACAATGCACTTCAAACTAGTAATTTTTCTGTGCCTGTTCATAACAAGAATAGCTGTCAAGTATATTCTAATTTTATTGTCAAATTTGCCTTCGAAAACATGTATTCACTCAAATATAAGACAATTAATAGGATATCCTTTTTACTATTTACCCTTCTACCTTTACCCATTTTGCCTTAGAAACTGTTGTGAAAATTCTGACGCGACGCTAAATGCAATATTGCTGATGGGAATTCGAGGTTGAAGCTTTAAGTCAAGTTAAAAAAATAAAGGCTCAATAAGAATAGACATAAAAGTGAGTGCAAGTGCATTTTGTGAACATCAGATTGCCAAAGATGAACAAAGCAGAAACAAAGCAAGGTGCTTAAAAATCCAGAAACAAGAAGTACGCAAAAACGAAATGAGCAAAATTTTAAAAGGAGGGACACTTGGAAACAAGCAGCACTTAGCCAATATTATTGGCCATATGTTGCAGCTGCCGGCCAAGAATAGAGCCGGCATTCAATTGTTGGTCAGCCTCCGGCCAAATGGCGAATGCTTCTCGATATTTGCGTGTGCGAGGTGTGTAAATTTTGGAAGCACACACAACACTCACACCCACACACATATCTTTAGTGGCAATGTATAGATGTGCTAACAAACTTACACTCAGAAAAAAGTAGCTGTAATTTTTTTAATTTAATGGTTAGTCAGCAAATTAATTCAGAAATTGAATTTTTAAAATTGAATATTATTAACAAACACTTGTATTTAAAGATTTCACGTATACAAATATTTTACATTGTTTATAAATTCATATAAATTATTTTGCAATTTACGTAGTTCAATTACGTAGTACGTAGTTTTTTTCAGGGTGTATAGATGCGCCAACAAACTTAGGCAAACAGAAGCCTGGCATACGTAATTCTTGCAAGTTATTTGAGAGCATGTCTGACTGTGGGCCAAAATGGCGTGCGGCTAACCAAAATGTTTTGGCCAACAGAGCAGCTTCAGTTCAGCGCACTTGACTGTTTAATTACCATGGACCCGTAGAGTGAAAGTTTAACTATGGCCATGGGATTGGCAATGGCAATGGCAATGCCAATTGCAATTCATGTGAGTGTGTGTGTGCGAGTGCGCCAGCGAGTGTTAGTCTGTCTATCTGTCTGTGTGTGTCCGTACATACGCACTGAAATCGCCAAATGGCTAATACTGCTCAACCAAGTAACGGCCTTTGCTAAGCTCTGGTTTTCTAGCTGCGCATTTTTTTTTTTGCTCCTGTTGAAATCCTTTAATCTGTCCTTGCCATACACGCAATCGGACTAACGCATTCGCACACACACTGAGAAAAAACCAATCTGCGATTTAGAAAGTTTTTCTTGATGTTAGAAATGATTTCGAAATGTAAGAAAATTATTTCGAAAAATAATAATAAAAAAACAGTAATAATAATAACAATTTCTAACTATATTTCTTAAGTATTCAAAATAATTCTAAATGCTAGAAAAGCTTACCCTAAATCGACAATTTCAAAATATTATGATTTTGTATTTATTTATCTATTTTTTTTGAAATGTTTTCTATTTTTAAGAAAAACATTTCGAAGAAGTAGATATGGAAAACCTCATATTAAAAAAAAATTCTTTCTAAAATGTAGAAAACAGTAATCAAACTAGAGTTTAGTTCGAATCGCCTTAAAATCTGAATTTTGGTAATTCTAATCAAAGGATATGAGTTTTTATAAACTACCTGAAATGTTTGTGTGCGTAAAATCTTAAAATATTAATTAATATTTATTTATTTAGATATATATTTTCTGATTAATAAGATGAGTTACCTTTGGCAAATTTCTAAGATGAATGGCAAGTATTTTTCCAAGTGCACGCACACACAACTACACACTCCCACCTATAGACAGATACACTTTAACTGAGCAATTGAATTGTTTCAATTGCTATTTGGCCTGGGTTCAGTTTCAGTTTTCAAAGACCGTCATTTTGGCTTGGCTTGGCTATCCACAACATTCTTAATGAAAGTCAATGTATTAAGAGGGGGGAAGTATAAGCATTCCTTTTGTCCTTAATCTGCCCTGCTGTCGGACATTGTAGTTGTGGTTGTGGTTGTCAGTTGGGTTGTTTGCTCGGTCAGTTAATTGGCATTGCACTAATATTGCAGTGCCAGATTTGCTTGTAATTCTCTTGCATTGCAAATTGTGGCTTACATCGCCTATTTAGCTGACAGTTGCAAAACTACAACTGGCACAACTAGCTGATAAAGATACGTAAACAGCAGAGATATAAACATTTCAATATAAGCATTACAGCTGGATTTTCTTGAATGTAGAGGCATCTTGAAAAGCGCATGAAATTAAACTGAAAACATTGAAATTAAATTAACTAAATCAATTAAAAGAAATATTTGTATTTAAGCATTGAGTGAAGGAAATATTATATTAATTAAAGTTCCGTGATAAGAAATTCATATTTTTGAAAACACTAGTTGAAATGAAAATATATAATATTTCGCTCAGTTTTTAAATAAAAAACTTTTAGTTAGCGAAATATAATTTCACTTAAAATTCAGTGCAAATAAATTGATGTAAAAACATAACCAACAACAACTTTAAGCTTTAAGATGATTGTCTAGCTGAATGCTTGTGTAGACTGTTGTAATGGATAGCGTAAGCTTGAGATTTCTCAGTTTCGAACTGAAAAACATTGAGCACAGGAAATATTATTTCATTTAAAACTCAATGCTAACAAATATATATTTTTGAAAATAATACTTAAAAGCGCATGGGAGCTTTAATCTTCTGTAAAGTGTTGAAATAAAAAGCTTTAATATACCTATCTATCAATTACTTACATATTTGCTACAATGAGCGTTCATTTGACCAGGTATTTGGGCCATAAATAAATGCCTGTCTAAGCACACTTAAATATACTTATGACATGGCCTCCGATATGTGATCTGCAAACAGTTTGTGGGGATACGCAAGGACTTGGGTTAATTTGCTGGTGATTTGAGCTGGAGCCCTTGCCTATTTAGTTGCATTTGTTTGCCGATGGCCTAAGAAAACAATCGCTTGTGTATCTTTAATTAAGCTAATGTCAATGCAAACATTACCTCGGGTGAACAAACAGCAGTTTAGCTGCGAGTCTCATTAAATTCAATTTACCAGCCAATGCCAATTGTTGGCCAGCGATATGCCGAGATGTGCCTATAAGTAAGAGTGCACTCCTGCCAGGCGCTAGTCTGAGACGCCTCACGATGTTGCTATCACAGCAGTTTACGCACTTGACCAAGCTCATCCACATAATAGGTAAATCTCGTGGCATTATTTGTTGCATAATCCACTTCGAATACTCGGTACTGATTACTAACAGACTTTATTACGTAATCAATTCAGAGTCCTTTATTCCTATCATTAAGAGCTCAATTTTACAAGTCCTGTCTCGCGAATAACAGTTTTTTTTCTTTATTCTAACTAAGTCAAAACAACTTTTTTATAAATAATTTGTATGTTTCTTTTAATTAAAATTAAGAATTACATTTTATTTTTCATTTATTATAAATAAATTAAAAAAGTTTTTTGCATTTGAATACCCCAAGAATCCTTATAATATTTTTTAAACTGTTTAACTTAAATTTAATATTAAATTTTATTTTTAATTCAATTAATTTTTCCCCTTTGTATTTTTTTGTATAGACTAAGATTAGTTGTCATTAAATAAATATATAAAAATGTTTAATTTTCTGCATACTTGGAATAGTAAGCCAATATTTTGCGCCACTCTCCTCGCTGCTGATCGTTCACAATGGCACCCAGGAGGCGACTCCACTGCAACTTGCCTATCTGGAGGCTGTGCAACTGGCTCTGCTTAATCTCAGACAACCCATCTTGCTGCAGTGGATCAATGTTGCCAAGTTGCCCCAATATGCAACACAGCCGAATGCGCTGGAGTGGCAAGTTTTAGCTGCCGTTAACTCCAGCGTGACGGAGGTGTGTTATCTGAATATAATTTGTATCTCATTGTTATCTCATTAAAGTGACGTTTATTTTCTTTATTTTGGTCAGGGTTTTATCACGATATTGCCGCAGACTACACAGTTCATTCATGCTCGCTATTTTGCCACACGCAATGCCAATGTGAGGCTGAAGGACAAACTCTACTTGTTTCTATGTGAACATGAAGATCCCAGCGAATTGCTCAGCATGGAAATATTGCAATGTGAGTGAAATGCATTATTATTGATTGGGGTCACATAACATCAGTGTGTCCAAGTTTTGAACTTGCGAAAAGTGTTTTTCGTTGCCAGAAGCCCTTGGACTAGTTGAGTTTGTTAAAAGGAATCTTGATTTAAGCTACGGTCAGAAGGAAACCTAAAAAAAACGCCTTTAATCAGTTTAGAAATCTGTTTTCCTATATTTGAAAATTATTTCTAAAAAGAAAATATTTGTAAAGAGATTCAAAGCAAGTAGAAACGTTTTGTCATTTGTAAAATAATAATAATTACATAAGATCGTAGTTACTTTTACATATAATTTCGCACTAATCCTTTTGATGTTTACTCAGTTTAATACTCGAGCATTTAATATTTGCCAACACAATTGGAGTTAGTTCTTATTTGGTCGACAATAGTCGTTGTTAACTTGAGTGAATCTCCCAGGGGCACTGATGAAAGTCAAGTCAAACTCAACAAAAACTTTGCCACACACTCGGAGGGGCAAGAAACAGCCGCGGGGCACATCAGTTGATCAAACTTTCAACTTTGGAGACTCTGGCCAATAATTTCCACGCTTGACGGCCTCTTCTTCAATTGTAAAGTTTTTTTTCTTATACTCTGATACCGAAGTTATAAAAGAGTGTATTCGTTTTGTGTCATGCCCGTCATGCTGCCTGTTCGTCTGAAATTTTGGCATTCGTGGGAAGTAAATTACTGGCAACTTCCTCCATCTCCCGCTCTCTGAATTCAGAAGCCTGGATTACTATTTTATTGTTTTTAGTAAATCGCCCTAAAAAAGGCGACTTTCCTTATGAGTGTAGGAAACTCTTTTTCTGTCCTGTTGTAAGCTGGTTTTAAATTGTTATCAGGGTATTTGGAAGTCGATTACCCCCGATTCAATTACCGCAATGTCTCACTTACTTGTTTTTTCGATTGTTCTTGGTTGTTCTTGGCTTGGAACTTAATTTGTTTTATTTTTTTTGTTTTTGGTGTTTTTGGTGTTTTTGGCTTGTTCGATGTGCTGTAATACGGACTTAGTCTACCCACACCATCTGATGTTGCGGCCAGGAGAGGCGGCAAATAAAGGATATGCCAGAAGTGGCAAAGCATTTCGAGCTGGTGTTGAGGTTGGCGTTGGAGTCAGAGTTGGTGTAGTTGAGGCAACAGCTAGCTTGCCACACCCACACCGCGACATCAATTTGGGGCTGTGGACGCAAAAGTTTGTCGGTGCCAGTGGAAATTTGGATGCTCAGCTCTTGGACGCATTCTTGCCGAACGAAACTTTTGCCAACCAAGCACATGCCCAATCCCAATCCGAATACCAACACCAACTTTACCCCAACAAGCTGCTCAATCTTCAGAGGCGCACCCTGCGCCTGGGCTCCATTACTTATGTGCCATACACAGTTACTAATTATGTGGTAAGTAATTGCCGGTTAAGTTTATATTTATCGCCGATGCTGCCGCCAAACAGTGTCGTGTTTATTCTGCCTCATCTTGTTGTTGCTGTTGTTGTTTTTATACCCTGGACCCATTGAAAATGCGTAAAAGAGGGTACAATGGTTTTGTGCTCAATCATGTAACAGGCAGAAGAAAGCATCTACGACCACCATAAAGCGTCTACAGTTGCGAAAAACACAATTCTTTAAAATGCTTAGTTTTAATAAAATTGGGAATATCCCTAAAACTTAAAATTAGTACTGCCTCCGGTATTGGTGTAATAGAAATAATAGCACAATTTCCTCATTCTTTTTAGAAATTGTTTATTTATTTCCAATTCCAAATTGGCAAAAACACTATAATATATTTAACTGGGTATATCGTAGCGAGCTCACTTTATGTTTACTTATTTCTTACGCATGCTAAACTATAGCTTTTTATATAGAAATCCATATATTAAGGCAAGGCTTCAAAAATATAATGGCATGTCCAAATGTAGATATTACGGTATATATTTATTTATTGTATTATAATGGATTAGCTTGTGTTTTGATTATGAATTTAAAATAATGTTTTATTCACCCCTGCTTGCAACTCAACTCTGACGACTGCAGATCAGATATCGATACTTCTCTTTATCTGTACTGACTCGATTACCCGTTCTCGATTGTACCGGGAAAATGGCAACTAGGCTGCCAGATAGCTTTGACCGCTACATGTTTGCTTATATACTGTATGAAATCCCACACAAATATGTAGCTCTGAATGCTGTTGTTCAGTTGATAGCAAATCACTGCAGAATCCAGAATTAGGAAACTATTAATTTTCTTATATTTGAGTGAGTAAATCTATTTGAAGGGAATTTTGCAACAACTAGAATATATTTAATAAAAAACTGCAGGGTATATCGTAGTCGAGCTTACTCTTATTTGTTCTTGTCGTTGTTGTTGATGTCGGCACCGCACAAATGTCGCAGAGATTTGCACGCCGGCATTAGGCAAAGCCAATTGGTCAACCTCAGCAGCCTCATCGTTGTCCATATTGTTGTTGTTGTAGTTGTTGTTGTGTTCTTGCCGCATTAGAGAGCTCTACGAAATGGTCATGAATAAATGGCCAGTGGTTGTTTACCCTGAACCCCCTCCCCGGATCAGGGGGTGTGTGTGGTGTGTGTGGTATGTGTGTGTGTGTGTGGCTCTTGGTGACCTGATAGAAAGTTATTTCCTGTGTATTACTTAGTTGTGGACAACGTTCGCGGTAACTAAAAACTTACACTCTATGGCCGTTTGCTATATCTATATCTATATCTATATCTATAATAATCTATTATATCTATATAATCTAAATGTTATATGTATTTATCGTTTTTTCGTGGCGCCGCTTACTTTTCAGTTGTAGTTGGCTTCAATTGTCCGATTGCGCAAAGTATAATAAATATATTTGGGAATTAAAATAAACGATAATAAAATGGGCATCATTTTAAAATTAAAGTAAGCCTAAAGAAATATATGTATGATAGATATAATGACTGCAATTTCAGTTTATTAGGTAAGACATGATATTTTTAGGCAGAGTGTAATTTGACGTAAGTATGACTGAAATTAAAGAATTTAAGAAAATTATGAAATACTTGAGTTTCTGTTAATTATATCTGATAGCTTGATATATATTTTAGATAGATTAATTTCTGAAATTTCAATTATCTAGATATTTTTGTAGATAAATTTGGTATATTTTTTATAGACAATCTGATTGTGATTTTCTAAATATTATATATTTTTGTATGTAAAATGTATATAAACTTGATATTAGCTTAACTACGAATCTAATTGCACACATTTAAATTTCACTGATACTTAAAATTGCATGCTGACCACTGTGCGGAAGCCCCTTGTCCGAAGGACACAAGACAATGTCCACCGACCGCGGAACACAAACAAAACAACAGCTCCAAAAAAAAAACAGAAAAATTCTTTGTTGTCACTTGGTGGAAGTTTTGTTCGCACTCAATTGTTTGCCTTAAGGACATTCGCACATTTCTAAACACACACACATACACAACCGAAACACACACTCGCACACACTCACACACACTCACATACAGAAGGCCGCAAGCATGTGCATGTGGTTTTGTTTACGGACGGCTTTAGCACAACATTGATTTAAATTACGTGTTTCCATTTAATTGGCGCCGAGTGTCGATGTCCATGTGGATGTGTGGGTGTCTCCACGAATACATGTGTGCGTGTGTGTGTGGGGGCGTGGCTTACATTGTGTGCCATCGCCATTACGAGGCCATTTAGTAAATTAGAACAGACACTTCAATGACCAACAATGGACGCCAATTAGGGCAGCCCCAAAAACTTAATAAACTCCCGCACTTCCGCACTTCCAACTCCAATCGCAGGCAGCTGGTGCCGGCAATGAGGATCCAATTAACCCGCGTGGCGCCAATCGCTCCATTGCCTACGACGGCTCCGAGGCTAAGCTTATGAGCACCTTCTGCGAGGTGCACAACTGCCACCTGCGTGTCGAGGCCTGTAAGTGTAGAACTTCAACTATTAATTAATATTAAATTTTATTTATATTTAATTTTAATCTATTTTATACTTTTTTGTATTTTGTGCATTTTGCAATTAAATATCCCAGAAAATGTTTGTCTTATTTAATATGTAGTTTTGTTTTTAATTTAATTTAATCTAGTTTCCACTTTTTATATTTTTTGTATTTGTGTAAAAAATATGTCTAATTTCAAAGGTGTTGCTTTCTATATGTGCTTCATAGAAGATATATTTTGTCATACCCTTAGTTTAAATCATTGCCTCATTATTGACGCCAGTTGTAATTCGCAGATGGAGCCGACAACTGGGGTGCCATCTACGAGAATGGGAGTGCTCAGGGCATGCTGGGAGACATTTACAAGCAGCGTGTGGAGTTGGCCATTGGCTGCATATACAACTGGTACAATGGCATCACGGAGACATCGCACACTATAGCCCGATCTGCAGTTACCATAATGGGACCAGCTCCAGTGTAGGTCGTCTTTCAATACTCCCAGCACTGATTCTAATATTAATCTTTAATTCACAGCCCCTTGCAATCTTGGCGTACTGATCTTATGCCCTTTAATGGAGGCGCTTGGCTGCTGCTCATCTTAACGATTCTCGTCTGCAGTCTGGTTTTGTCTTGGCTGAGATATTCGAGCCACTTTATTGTCCAGGGCAGACCAAAGGGTGTCTTTGTGCCAGCAGAAAATGTGGAAAAGTCTCTCATCGATATCTTTGCGCTCTTCATTCAGCAGCCATCAGCACCCTTGACGTGAGTTTTTCATCGATAAACCATTTTGTTACAGCCTTCCTTTACTTCATATTTAATTTATAAAATAATTTCAAAAACCTATCGTCATATTTTTTTGGGGGCTGTCATGTCTTCCCAAATTTTACAAATGTTTTTTCAAATATTTAGAAATTAGTCTTTATTTTATATTGCGATTATCGAAAATGTAGGGCGATTTTCTTTTCGATTGTACTGAGGCAGAAATTAGGCTGAATTTTCAGTAAGGCAGAACTGATGATTTATGCTCGAGATCGCAAAATTAAAATGATTCATCCAGCAAAATGAAATTGCCGATTGAAATGTTTTTTTTTTTAAGGTTTGATCGCTTTGGCACACGATTCTTTCTGGCCTCGTTGCTGTGTGCAACTATTACTCTGGAGAACATTTACAGTGGGCAACTCAAATCTCTCCTCACTGTGCCCTTGTATGATACACCTGTGGACACCATTGAGAAGTGGGCGCAGGCCAAGTGGAAGTGGGCGGCACCGTCGATAGTCTGGGTGCATACGGTGGAGAATTCCGACCTAGATACGGAACAGATACTAGCCGATAAATTCGAAGTGCGTGACTATAACTTCCTGTACAATGCCAGCTTTCGATCACATTATGGTTTGGCCATCGAGAGATTGGCATCCGGCGCCTTTAACTTTGGCAACTATGTGACCTCGCAGGCCGTTGAGAATCGAATTGTAGGCAAGATCCTTCCTGGCCCAATTGCCTGAGAATCAATAAGTGAACTTTTGCAGGTGCTGCGCGATGATCTCTACTTTGACTGGACTCGAGCGGTTTCCATTCGAGGCTGGGCGCTGATGCCTCAGCTGAACAGACACATTCGCAGCTGCCAGGAGGCGGGTCTCTATGTCCACTGGGAACTGGAGGTAGCTCAGTACTAAATATATACACACTAATATTAAGTTCCAGGCTATCTTCAATAGAAACAAATCAGTCAGACATCCGTTGGTAACGCAGGGTGATATTTGCAATGGTTGAAGTCCTGTTCGTACACCATCGATAGAGTAACTACCCTTATCAGAATTGTATATCACTTTATAAATGGATTTGGATTGGACAATTTGTTCATAAATGATATATTGGATTGCCACAAAAATAAAAATTTTTTTTTAGCCTTTAGCTCGAATTAATTTCTAAATACTAGGACACAAATGTCAAAAATTCAGAAAGTCTCGCCCTAAGTCGATTATCCTAATAATATGGTGACTTTTTCTTATTTTTTATACAAATTTTCTTGTATTAAGAAAATCTATTCTAAAAAGTTAAAATGCAAACCTCATTTTTAGAAAAAACCAATTAAAAAAAACAAAAGGTTTACCACACCACTAATAATCCATATATAATATACATACATACATATGTCTTAGCTCTTAACCAAATAAAATATTAATGTTGGTATTAATATTATTATTAATATTATTATTAAAATTGTTTTTTTACTCTGCAGCATGTTGTGAAGTATCTGGATAGGAATACAGGGCAGATCCTGTTTGACCAGGCCATTGGGTATGTGCCCCAGAAGGCGCCCAAGCCGCTTATTGTCGATGACATATCCGCTGCACTATTTGTGCTGGCCTTTGGACTCGGCATAGCTGGATGTGCACTGCTTGTGGAGTTGCTCCGAAACGGTTACATGCAGTGTGGGGGCAACTAATTTACGGTTTACAGCAGCTGCCTCTGCCACTGCAGCTGATCACCGATTGTTTGATGGCTGGCGGCTCAAACGTGTGGCACAAACTTTAACTCGCACTCGGCTTAGTGGTTAGGAGATTACAACAGGCAAACATTTTTGATAGCCAGCCTGCAGGTCAATTATTGGTGGCACATGCCCCCACCCAGTTGCATTCTGCAGCTAAGTGGCAAGGAGGAGGCTGCTTTCAGAGGATATGCTAAACTGAAAATGACTTTTCCTTCGACTTGGCTGCTTGGTAATTGGAAAACCGTTTGAAGCAACGCATACACACCCACACACACACACACACACTTAAATTTCGACCAGTTTAAATGCCTTCGCTGCTCCTGGCAATTAGGCACGTTTTAATGATGCACTTAATTACCGCCAGGGAAATTCTTCATTATCACTAATTTGTAGCGGGCTCTGATAGCACTCTCAGTCTGTCCTTCTGTCTTTCTGTCCGTCTGTCCGTCTGTCGTCTTGCAGTTGAGTTGGGCCAGTTGGCAGCTCCTTTAGCACCTATAGCAATCAAAGTGAATTTCATAAATCTTCCGGCAAAGGATGGCGTCTCATCATTTGGCATCCTTGCTGCGCTCGTTAGCGACCCGTTTGAGGCTATGGCAAACGGCAAACTTGCCAACGCAAATTGTAAAATCCGCCAGAAGATGTAATACCCTGTAGGCAATTGCTTAAGCAAGTCACTGGTTGCATTAAAATATGAAACAAATAAATTGATTAGCATTAGTAGCAGCTCAGCAAACAAATTATGTTCATTTTCGAGTGTATTTATATTATTTGATAATTAATCTTGCTTAAGAAACTCACTTTTCCTATAAATGAATGCTTAAGATATTTAAATAAATAAATAAATCAAATATTTTATTTAATGACGATTATGCTTTCATTCGAAAAAATGACATAAATAACTTTGGCTTTTAAATCTTGTGTTTAAATAAATAGTTTTAATGAATATTTCATAAATATTTAATTTGATTGATTCGTTTAAATTTTCGAGTGACGTTTATGTTTGTCGGGGTTGCTCTTGGTGGTAATGTCGTTTTATAGGGTATTAGAAACATAAGCTAGGTGAGAAAATCTGGCAAGCTTGGTCATTTCCCGTTTTAGACCCGAGCTTTTGCATATTTCCGTTATGTGTTTGGAATTTTTAAGCGAGTAACTCAGGTGCGCTCAACGTTGCATTAGGAATTGTTGTTGCAGTTGCTGATTTTGTCGCTGTTGCTGCTGATTTGAGTCTGCTAATGCAGCTGTTTGTTTCCGTTTGTTAGCATTTACTTGTTTGTTGCTGTTTTGTGGAACGACCAGGCCTTAACAGTTGCGGTGACTGTTGCACAACATTCTCTTTTTGTGTGCGACATTTGACATTTGACATTTGCCGACAACAAACTGTATTCTCCTTCCTAATTTTTTCTTTTTCATCTTCATTACTTTTTTTGTGGTGCACTCAAAGTGCTCGTTGGAGAGTTAACAAAATTAGATATTCCGCATTGTGCGCTCACAGAGGCGTGATTCTCAGATACTGCCTGTATAGAGGCCACAGAGAGAGAAATAGAGAGTGAGAGAGAGAGAGAGAGCGAGAGAGAGAGAGCGAGAGAGAGAGCAAGAGAGTGAGCGAGAGAGAGAGAGCGAGAGAGTGAGCGAGAGAGAAATAGATAGATAGAGAGAGAGAGAGCGCTGCTTGCACTTAATTAAATCGCTGGCCAAGAACTTTCACGGCTCAGATTTATGAACGCCTGCCAACAGGCAATAATTGAAATTATATAAAAGGAAGCTACTCGGCTCTGCCGTTAAATGAAATAAATCTGTGCGGCAGGCAGATAGAGGTAGGTGGCAAAGTGGCTGTGTGGCTATGTGGCACGTGCAACTGCAACAGCCGATAAAATATGAGCTGAATCGACCCGGCCAATTGCGAGTAGATTTCCAACTGCCGCCACTTGAGGCCCTCAATTGAATTAGCCCAAACGAAGTTTCTTATGAATTTTTAATGGCGCTATCTTTGAAATCGGGACGGAGCCCTTCGCTGCTGCCGCTTTTGTATGCGATTCGCATCGATCCAATTAGATGCCGTATATTTGCTCGCATATAATTGCTGCGCTCTCTTTGGCTCTGTTCTTCAGCCTGTTTCAGTGGGTTGCCCAGAACAACCTTTGGCTGCTGCCACTTTGCCACTTTGCTCATTATCAGCGTCGCGACAGTTCATGTTTTTTTTTTACACGCCTGCAAAATTTATCGCTCATAATTATTTTATTTTACAGTCTGCTGAAGTTGGCAGGCAACGACCTAAGCAGGCAGACACTTCAGCGTCTTGTACTCTTGAGCTCCCATGCTCCTTAAGGCGAACTACTGAGAAACGCCAAAGCTAAAGAAGTTAACTAAAAAAGTATTAAGTGCTCTGTTACACTTTAAAAATTAAATAATAAAGTAATACTCATTGAAATATTTACGGCTTAAGAATCTTTTCTTTGTTGACTCAAATTGTTCGGCTGATTTTCTTTAAAGCTTAATTGTTACACCTATTTATTAGGCAAAGAGCGATGTAAATGATAAAAATTCAATATTTCGGGTAATTATAATCTATAATTTTTTTGCCCAAAAGATATAAAGCTAAATAGTCAATTTTTTGGCTGAGGCTCAAGAAGTTAATCAACAAATAAATATGATGAAAATGTTATAAAATATCGATAATTGCAATTCGAATATGTTAAGTTTCTTTTACCTAAACATTTAAAGCTTAAACATCTATTTTATGCATTTTTATATTTACTTTTATTTTAAGCTGAATAGTTGCACATACTTATTATGCATAGAGCGAGCAACTTTTGGTTCGGGGTAATGCCTCTTAGAAAGCATTCCACAAATGCATTGCATTTGCCAAAGCCTCTGACACAGTTTTCAATTGTTGCCTCCTCCTCTGCTGTTGTTGGTGGTTGTTGTTTACACACATCTGGCTCCTCATCCCTGATCCACCCCTCTCCCACTCTCCCTCCCACTCCCCAACAGGCTACGCAGATATGTGTGTTCAACAAGCATGCAGCAGAGCACGGGTTCCACCAATCAACTTACACAATAACAACACAGCATTGCAGGTGGCTTAGCGCGGGGAGGGCTCCCTCTTTGCATTAGCATAATAAACGAAGTGAGATGGGGAGTGCTCGACTAACAGACATCCGGTGAGTGATAACATCAGTTATTATTTTAAATCTGGATTTTAAGAAATAATTTGATTGATAAGCTTGAAGTAGTGTTAAATATGCAGACTCAACAATGAGGGGCGCCGTAAGCCGATAACTGACAACAGTAAAAGTATTCAAATTTTGTTAACGGGACACATTATTTGGTAAGTACTTAAGCAAAAATCTCGACCCCAAATTTCAGAAAAAATTTCCGCAAAATGAAAATTTATCTGAAATCTAGAAAGAGTTTATTTTTCTTACATTTTGAAAAATTGTACCCTGAAATTAAAAAAAAAAAAAAAGAAAAGAGAAAATAGTGAGAGCATACCCTATTAGTCGCAGGTTCACATAAGGGGTATGCAAAGCAACTAGCCAAGTTTTTAGCAGCTTTGGCTGATTTTACAAGCATGCCACAAAAACAACAACAGCAACAACAAAGTGTTGCATGTGCAACGCAAAGCGGCATTAGTAGGATGAACAATTAAGTTTTGTACATATATATGTATATATATATATATATATATATATATTTATATGTGTGTGTGTGTGTGTGTGTGTGTGTTTGGGCAATGTGTGCACGCGTATTTGGGTAAATTGTTTTGCACTTAGCTAAAAGTTGGTCTCAAAATAAACAGAGTGTAAAACCGTTTTTTGTGTTATCTCTCGCGTTGGTTTACTTAGTTGAGTCTCGTTTTTTATATGTTATGTTTTTGTTTTTATGGAATGGTTGGCGGTGCATTAAGTCGTGGTCGGAGGCCATTAATCAAAATGCTAGCATTAAACTGTCGTCGGCTAACAAATATTTATTGGAATGCCATAGACGACACTCTTATAATTGAGGAATTACAATTTGAAAGCTACTGCGCCTGCAACTCTCCAGTTATTTAGGCTTTCAACTCGGCTCTAAGCCATCCAACTGACAACATGCAAAAAGCGTATGGGAAAAGAAAAAAAGAAAAAGCCGCCTTTGTCAATAAAGCGAATGTAAATGGGCTCAGCATTGACTATCGAAGCTGCTGGCAGAAGACAAATTGCTCTTTGCTTGGTCTCTTACGCCTATGTACACTCAGAAAAAATAAACTGCCTACATTTTCAAAATTCGCCAAGGGCGACTTACTTACTATTATAACTTAGAACATATATTTCTAAAAATCAGAGTTTTTCTTCTCTTAATTTCAGATTACATTTTTCTATTAATTTAAAATGTTTAACTTTTAGGGTGTTCTTCAAGCAACTTCCAAATTTGTGTTTTGTTACTTATATTATTAATAAACACATAAATAAGTCAGTAAATTTCGTTACTTGTTCTGAATTATAGAAATGATTTTATTTTTCAAGAATCAGCATTTGCATTTCTTTCCTATATTTGGAAATTTTTTTGAAAGACCCGGCAGCCTTTCTAGTTTTCAGACCGATTTTGTAAAATTCAGCGTAATTTTTGTTATGAGTGTATGGGCCGCAAGCAGTAACTACAAAATGAAACAGAGCCCTTCTCCTTTTTGGCCTCCTTCAATGGCTTTATGCTGCCGCTGCAAAGAGTTGATCTATGGGAAAGAAACTCAGCCAAGATGAACATAAAGCCCAGCTCTGCCGGAATGTGACTGACATTTCACATTCAAATGCTGTGACAAAAGCAAGAGCAAAAAAAAAAAAGAAATTGAAAAAGTGGATATATATACAATCAAATGAAGTAGAAAAGTGCATACCCTGCCTATTGATAAGGTATAAGGTATATAAGGTAAATTACAATTGTGATTTATCCAGCAAATTCGAAATTTAACTATCTGGGACTGGGACAAGAATTTGAATAGTCCCATAAATGGTTTTCTTTTATTTTCAATCCCGACTTAAAGCTGTTTTTAATTCCAAAATAAAAAAGCAAAAAATACAAAACAAATTAAATTGTAAAAGATGGAAAATATAAATAAATGAAGTAGAAATGTGCACATAATTTGCAATTATATTAAATTTATGATCGGTCGATCAAATTTTGAAATTAAACAGCCATAGAATAGTAATTGAAAATTGAAAGCCAAACTGGAAAATAAAATAGTCTTCTACTGTCTTCCATCCCGTTTTTAAATGCTAAATATTTTTTTTTAATTACTTATAGCAGCTATAATTAGTTGGTCAAATATTAAACAATCTTAAAATGAGAAATAGAACCGTCCTAAAAATTAAATTGTCTTCATCATCTTTCTTATTTTCAATACCTACTTGATTTGGATTTTAATTCCAAACTGTTTTTAAACTTACTTGTAGCACCTATAATCAGTGGAACATATTTTTAGAGACAGTCTGATAATTGAAATTGTGTTATTTTATTTTATTTTTTTTTAGAACATTTTGACTTGGCAATAATTACTAAGCAATGTTTTATTAATGAGTATTAACTTATTTCTTCGGCTCGGTGTACTTCTTTTAGAGTAGAAAAGATAAAAAAAATAGTCGATCAGAAAAATATAAATTCTTTTAATAATTTATTTTTAGCTTGTATGCAAAGCAGGGGACAAAGGCAACATGCCCAAAGAGATTAGAAGCCATATTGAATATGGATTGCAACTAAAGACTAGCAGGCACCTCCGAGATGGCTGCTGTGGATTCAGGCGAGGATTCGACTCGCATCGCCACTTCTCTGATGGCATATAAATTTTGCGGTCTGTGGCCATAAATCAGCGTTTGGCTGTCAGCCTGTAAATCGTTTGTCTCCTGTAAATCGCAGTGTCGAACCAAGTCTCTCACTGCCCCTCAAAGGTTGCTCTTTAACTGGTCATTAATTACAAATTATGTGCAGCTGGAGTTGTTGCCTCTCAGCTGCCTGGTAAGTGTCGCCTGAACAAATTAATACAGCTGCTGCTGCTGCTGCTGATGAAGACGAAGATGACGATAACATGCTCGTTGCCAGCAGCAGAAACGCATTGAGTGGACTTCCTCATCATCTGTGCACTGAGAAAAAAAATCTATACAAAAATTAGCAAGTTTTATATGCTTTTAGAAATTACTTCTAAATACTAGAAGTCATTTTTCTTAAAATTGGATAAGCTTGCGGTAAATCGACAATATACGGAGTTTTCATATTTTTTTTTAGAAATGCTTTCATTTATTAAGAAAAGCATTTCTAAAATCTTGAAATGCAATTGCTGATTCTTAAAATAAATTCAGAAAATATTTACGAAATTTGTTTTCTGGACTGCTATATTAAATTTTCGATTAGAGGCCAAATATTGTTTCAAATTAAATTATATTAAATGATAAGCAATGTGATATGCTTGTATCTGTGAAATCTAAAAGTAAAGATAAGTAAGTAAAAATATTATTATCTTATTTAATTTTGACTATATTCGACCAAAATGCATGTTTTTAAATTTTTATGCATCATTTACCTGAAAATCGAACCACGCTCAAAATGAAACTGCCTGAAAAAGTTATAGCTGTTGAAGGAACAGAATTTGAGCAGAAAAAGAAAACAAATCAATAAAATTATACATTATTTTTAATAACATTAAGTATTGAAAATCTAAAATTTTTTTCCGAGTGTGGAATTGGAGTGTGGCTTCATTAGAAGTTGTTGCCCAGGTAGCCAAATGGACAAGTGTGTTGAATGCTCCTACGGCACTTGCAAGTCGCGTAAGAGACGCTTAAATAATTAATAGAAAAATGCGCAACGCAAGGGGCACAAGTTAAGGTTGTGTTAAATGACTTGCCACTTGCCAGTTGCGAGTTGCCAGTTGCCAGTTGTGCTTGATGCCTTCCTCTGGAAGGCAAGTGACTAGCAACTCAACCAACAAGCTCTCTCGGCTCTCACAAGTTGTTTGCTTATGCAAATATTTGGCCTTATCATCATGATACTTGCCACTGCCACGCTGCGGCAGCATCGCACTCACATATTCCGTTTCAAATTCCGAAAAGTCATTAAATAATTTTCCACACTTGCACTTAATGTGTCCCGAGTTGGCCCTCACTCACAAACAGATATCACATCCTATCATATTAAGTGTGTGATATGTATACAAGCAAATGTTATAGTATTTTCATTGGCCTCGCCACCTTCAAAACTCGCTACAATTTGTGGCAAATAGTTCATGTGAAATACGTAAATTGCCTTCATGCTCGATGAAATGTTAAATTTATACAGTTGCGAAAAAATAATATCAACACCCTAACAAGAAATGGTGTTGACGGAGGAGCTATAGGCTCAGAAGGGCACAATAGACCTTATAGGTCGCAGTGATGGTACCCCAATTTATAATAACATAGCAAAAATGATAAATTCGAAAGTTTATGGAACTTGTGAATAAGTTTTTGGAAGTGGTAGTCGACTCTTTCAAAAAGTGAGTAGGAAATAAAGCACAATTTTACGCTCCGTTTTCAATTATATAAATTTGATGTTTATTATTTACATTTTATGAAGAGCGAAGCAATTTAAGCACAAAAATAATATATATATTTTTGAAATGTGCACTTTTAATAATGAAAATTGGAAATGAATAAACGATTTCTATGATTATTATAATATATCTTATATATATTTGTATCCCAACTTTTCGAAAGATTTTCACTTCAAAAGAAAGAAAATGTATATAAATATATTTAAAAGAATTCCTAAGGAAAATGTCGCAGTGGTGCTATTCTTATTTTCGCAACTGTATGTGGAGCACGGTGCGTATACTTGACACTTCATACTCAAGTTGAGCTTTCAAGTTTTGCGACGACGCATTTAATTGATTTCCAAGCTCGTTTCGAAAGGCATTTTCAATTTGTGGCTTAACAGTTAACAGTTTGAGAACACGTGAAATTATTTACACAACATAGGCGTGTGAATAATGCGAAAATGTATCCTTAATATATCTATATATACATATATATATATCAGCAGACAAAAGCCAAATGGAGTGGAGTCTGTTTCTTGAGAAATGGCGAGTGGCATCCACAACCGACATTTCCGGCTGGATTGCGGCTTATTTGATTTTCATTAGGCATAACTCAATTTGAAACAAATAAAACGCGCTCAGCCGCAGATGAGCTACTTACACAACAAAAGGCCAACAGCAACAACAACAACAACACGGAGGAGGAGGAGGAGCAAATTCCTTGCCGGCTTACAGTCATGACGAATGAAACGAACGGAAACGGAGATGGGCGTCAACAGACGCAGAGCTGAAGAGATGCAGAGATGGAGAGATGGAGCCACATGGAGCCACATGGAGCCAAAGCAGGTTAAGCAACTTACCGACCACCAAGTGCAGATGATGATGATGATGATGAAGCTAACCTACAAGTCTCACGAACAATGTGGCAACTAAAGGAAGTGGCAGCAACAGCAACAGCATCGGCAGCAGCAGCAGCGGTAACAATGCTACTCGGAATTGGGGAAAATCAAGTAAAAGGCGACCTTTTGATTTCATTTCCTGTTAATATTGCCCGGCCCGTAGTCCGTCGCCCGTACGGAGGCCAGTGAGCTTGGAAAGGCAAGCATAAGCAACTTTGGCAGGCGATTAAGGTGATGCTGAGAAATGCCGTTGGAATTTCAATGCACTTCATCTAAGGAGTACACTCAGAAAAAATTCAGCTTCATATTTGAAAATAGCATAAAAATGAAAACTGTCCTGAAAAATAGAAGAGTTTTCATGATATTATTCTAATTTTCATTTTTATTAAAAAAAATTAAATGATTTTTGATAATTAAATAACATTTCTAGAAGATAGAAATGTAAACACTACATTTTAGAAAAAGTCCATTCTTAAATTCACAAAAAAATAATTAACTTCAGTTAAGAAATATATTCTATTATAAAGAATCATATTTCTAAAAAATTGAAAACCTACTTATTAATTTATAGAACTTTATATCTAATATTTTGAAATTATTTTGAAATATAAAACAAGGCCTTCCTAATTTTATGAATTTTTCTCCTATATTTAGAAATTATTTCTAAAACTGAGAAATTTTTTGAGGACGATTTTGAAGGTGATTTTTTAAAATTCAGCTCGATTTTTCTTAAGTGTAGCCTTGGCGGAGTAGCTGGCTGGTTGGCACCCCAAGGGAGATCATTATATCGTCAGTAGCCTATGCGCCCATCCCTGTGCCAAGGGTTGCTAAAGTTTTCAGCCGACTTCGACTTCTTGGCCCTTTGCGGCTGATGAAGTATTTATGAGCACGCATGCTAGAATGTGTGTGTGTGTGTTTGTGTGTGAACCTAGTGTGTGTCCATGCAAATATCTAAAGCTCATTAAGAAAGACAGGCGAACATATAATAATAATGCTCAACTTCAGATTAATTAAACAAAAAATCATTTAAATGAAAATTTGAGCAGCTTAAGAAAAGTGCGCAATTGGTTGCTAATTGGGTTTTAATGGGCAGATTAGTTAATTGGCAGCAATGATTTAAAAATACTTATTAGCAAAAGCACACAGTCAAACATTATTATTAAATGTATTGAGAATTGCTGATAAACGTTGAGAAACTCTGCAAATCCTGAGAGACTCTGATAACTCTAGCATTTAGTTTGTGAGCAGTTTTCTTTGCTGTCTTATATATATTATTTATATTCTTATTGGGAATTTCCCAACTTTGTTTTGCTTTCCACTTGAGTGTTTGTTTTCCTCCTTAGCTTAGCCGCTGCTCACTATTCAATTCTATTATAATTTTGCTCATGCTGGTTATGCTCATTATTATTCCGACTCTTTGTTCAGAGGTAAAGATTTATTTTCGTGTACATTTTTGGTAAATATGAAGAGTTTGTCTGCTGTTTGCCACGATTCTTGACTGACTTAACTGATGGCGCAAAAGTTTTGTGCGTTTTTAATTAAGCAACTAGCAGACAGTGATAAAAACTCTGGTTCAAAGTATCTTTAAGATATATCTATAAAGTGCTTCAATTAAGTATAAACTAAATGCCGCCTTTCAGCATTACATGCCACACACACACACACACACACACACACACACGCACACACACACAGAGTGCCCGCAAAACCATAAAACAAAAGCCTGAACAAAAGCTAATTAAGTTTATGTCACCGGAAATTTGTTTCACCTCAAAAACCTCGAATTGTGTTGAGTTCAACAGCAGAGAGATAAAATGCACGTGGTCCCCGATTTCAGAATGTGACACAGACCGAATCCGAGGATGGAGATGGAGATGGAGACCGAGAGGGAGATGGATCTGGAGCTGGAGACGAGAGGCGGAACAAAGGCAAAACAATGAAAAAGTTTTCTACTCGAACTTGTACACACTCATTGCCAATTAATCAGCTCTGCCACCCAACAGACGAAGACAAAGGTAATGCGCTACGGGTCTTGCCACACTGCCCCCAAAAGCCGCTTCTCTCTTGCTCTGTGTGTCTGTTGCAATTTTGGTTTGCATTTGTACAGCATTTGCTTGGCGACAATTTAATTTTCATGCTCAGCACACCAAGCTGCTCTGGGTGCTAATGAATTGATTGGCTTAATTTGCAGCTGCTCAAGTTCAATGGGCATAACTCATGCCGGTGTCAAAAAGAATTATTAGTTACTTTGCCCGGGCCATAGTCGCAGATTGGACCGCTGGCAGCCTGCCTCATTTGATTAACGGCCCTTTGAGTGTTGCACTCACAGAAAAAGTAGTCGCCAAGTGTAACTCAACTTATTACTCACCAAGTAAATTTATAATATTTATGATTGTGACTTACTAAAAATCAGGGCCTGCATTTCTTAATTTTAGGGTGTATTTTTCTAAAATTTAGAAAGTTTGAATAATTTCCATTGTGTTTGTTCTCTATGTACATACATATATGAGAAGGAATTGTTACATTAACTTTTTTGTTATCATATATATCTTTACATATATATTTAACAATATGTATAGTTAATGATAAATATTGCGCTAATGAGCTAATTTAATTTAACTGATCCCTCTAGACTAACCCTTTACTTCTTCCATCTTTCTCTTAAGCGCTTTACTCCCAATTCATCCTTTTATTAACCTTTTCGTGTACTCTGTAATAATAACAATTGCCTTTATCTTGTTATCAATTCAGAGTCCCCTTTTTCCATCATTTTCAATTCAATTTGAAACGTTTTGTCTAGTGAATAACAATTTTGTGAACATCTTAACTAACATCTTATAAATTTTTTAAATTTATTTCAATTGCATTTAATTTAAACTAGATTTTTAATTTAATCTCCCCATCATCAGTATTAACTATCTATTTTCGACTATTTGTATTTTTTTGTGTAGACTGTCTTTGGTTGACATTAAGTAAATAAATAAATATAAGTAACACAACAGCTGAATATATGTCAATTGTATTAGAATTTTCAAGATTTTATATATATGAAAAAAGGCTGAGCCAGTAAATTACATTATGAATATCAGGAATATCACATACATTTGCATTACCACTTCTTAGAAATAATTTTTATAATTGCTTATTTTATTGTTGTATTTATATTAAATATATAAATATATTAATTTAACGTATTTATTTGTCAATTTAGGCCAAGCCTTGCTTATTTTTAGAAAAATGTTTTCTTACGTGCCGAAATTAACTCACTTTAATTTTTTGGGCAATTGTCTATAATTGAATGGGTATTTTTTTTGAGTGTTGGGGTCGCAGCTTGGGCGACATCGCCGGCTTCATGGCATATATATATTTTTATGGCCTTGCAGCTTGGCAAGTTGGCAAAGTGCAGCTAGCGCCAACTTATGGGCCATATAAACAATCCGGCAAACGATTGTTCAAACAACTTTTCACACCTAAAGCACTGCAGTATCTTTGCCCAATCACAGATGCCAGAGTGGGCTTTAAAGTGGGCGTTGCAACCACAGGCAGGAGAGGCATCGGCATCGACATCGCACTGTTGACAAGCACTCTAGAAGACTATTGAGGACGAGTCGCGTGTGTGTGTATTGCTGTCAGCATTTGAAGTGTGTACTTATAACATTTTTTATTTTCTTTTCTTTTTTTTTGTCGACTTTTTAGTGACTTTGGCAACTTTTCTTTGGGGCGTGTGTTGGCACCTCGGCGGTTATCGCTTGTCGTCGCCTGTCAACAACTCAAAACGTTTCCGTGCAATCGCTTTTTACAGCTTCCGAACAATTTGATTTGATTCCATTAAAAAAGTTGCTCTAGTGATTTCCGGTGGCGTCGCCAACCGACAACCTGCCCTAGCGCCAACACTAAGCTACAGCTGCAGCTGCAGCATGCAACATCCCTCGCAATCCGCCCCTTGCTGCACGCCTCGATGGGTAGCAAATAATTGTGACATTGGCAGCGTCGTCGAGTGTCGAACACACTCTTATGCATTGTCCTTACACTCAGAAAAAAACAACAATGTTCTTAGACAATATTTCTAAAAATATGAAATAAAATTTCAAAAAAGATAAAATGCTAAATCCATTTTTTAGAAATATATTTCTTAATAACAGAATATAGAAAATTGCATTCTGCGATATCCTTACACTCATGAAAAAAATCGAGCTGAATTTAAGAAAAACGTTCTGAAAACTAGAAAGTGGTTCATCATTTTAGAAATAAATTCTAAATGTAAGAAAACTAATTTTTAAAAATTATTAATGGTTTTTTCTTCCACTTTTCAGAAATATATTTCTTAGTTAAACAATATGTTTCTAAAATGTATAAAGGCAAAATCTGATTCATGGCAAAAGCCTTCCCGAAATTAAGAAAATAAAAATGAAATTTGCTCTGTGGACAGAAACCGAGTCGCTCAGTGGGTGCCTCACTCTACTTACGAATCCCCCCAAAACGTATCCGGGAATTAAGAATTAAGATAAGCCCTGCTTTTAGGAAGTCAAAGCCTACCTTCTCTACTTTTCGTCACTATGACTGGGGTGCATAACCTGCATACACGATAGACTCCTCAATGGCCTTCCCTTTCCTAACTAATCGTCAAGTTAAAGCTGTAGTTAAATTACTTTATTTTTACTTTAATTTAATTTATTACCTTTACTTCCTTTTTGTATTTGCTGATATTAAAATAAAAATTAACAAATAAATAATTACATTTTGAGTAGCAAGTTGAGTACTATAGAGATTCTCCAAAATTCAGTGCTTGTTTTTTTCTGAGTGTAGAGTCAACGCTGATGCATGTCATTTGCTCGCACAAAGACAAACTTTTTCATGTGTGTGTGAACTGATGTATTAGTTGCGCGCCATATTGAACGTTGAAGCGCGTAATGAAAACTTATAACTTTTGATGCGATGCAATTTCAATTGATGGCACCCGACGACAACGGCAATTGCCGGTTTAATACTGACAAATATGGCATCGAGAGTTGCGTCGCGAGAATGTTGTTGTCAATGGCAAATAATCATGATGGAAGCTGTGTTGATGTTGGTGATTGCTATAAAATGTTGTACAACTCTATGCAAAAAAGAGATGGGATTTTTAAGCTGAGTGCAAAAGTGGCACAGCTGTGTTTGGCGCATAGAGAACAACATTTATTCGGGTTGTTTTTGGCCGATGCTCTGACATTTTATGTAAATCACAAATCGGGCTAACAACATTGCTCTGGCTGCAATTTATTTGGCCAAAAACTGTTAGTTATATTGTCATCATTCGCTTCTGCAATTTACATTTGACATCCGCCCACAGTTAACCGGTATGTTTGTGCCACATTTTGTCAAGCATTCAAAAATATATGACTCAAAAAAATGCTCAACTAGCAGATAGCCTCTAATCTGTTCGATTGGAATATTTTATACAAGAGATGTTAGCCAGCTAATAAATGTAATGCTTTTTATTAAATTGAGCAAGTTTTAACGGATGCAGAGAGATTAATTACTTTAGAAATACATATTCAAACTCCTTAAAATTAATAAGAAATTAAATGTAATAAATAAATAAATAAATATATTAAATGTATTTCATATCGATTTCATTCTGGATGCTGCACAACATAAATTTCAATTTTTTTTAATTAAAATATTACCTCAAAGAATCAAATTTATTCTGTTGTGGATGCTGCTTGGCATAATTTCTATTTATGAATTTAAAATATTACCTCTGCTGTTTATCCATCTTATAAATTCTGTTGTGGATGCTTTTCAGCAGTAATTTATAAATTTTAATACAGAAATAAATACTATGAACGCAAGGAGTCGAGATGCGTTCTTCTAACTATCTTATGATTCTATTGCGGATGACGTAAAATACTAATTTATATTTTGAAATATTAAGTATTATCGCCAATACCCATTTCACCCGGTGCATAATTACAGGGTATATGCAGCTCCCAGCAGCAGCAGTTGCCACATCTTTGAGGAGCATATGAAAAGTTTGCGTTTAGCTTTGGTTCCCATGCTGCCGCATAAAATTTATGATGAATTTTCCCCCCGACGCATATTGCAGAACATTTTTGGGACCGTTACATGCCTATGCGTACATGTGTGTATGTGTGTGTGTGTGTGTGTCATAGGGATTTTGTGTGCTCGGGGAAACGTTGGCAACCATGAAGTGCAACCACAGCTGAGCTGGGCAGCAGCTGCTTCCATTGCGATGTCGCTCAACATTTTCGTATTATTCGGTTTATGCGTGAAATTCCATCATGCCCATGTCGCTTGTCCTTTTATAGTTGTTGTTTTTGTTGGTTTCTTTTTTTTGTTGGTTTGCTTGTTGTTTGACCACATGACGGCCTCATTTTCAATGCAATGCAAGTTGTTCCCTCCCCAGTTGGGTGTTATCCAATTGAAATTGTGTTAGTCCCCATCCATTTTACTTGGAATACAAAACTGTGTTGATATTTTGATCATTAGCAGAATACGTGACACTAAATACCGAGCAAAGCTTGGGATATATGTGACATATATTTACTTGCTTACTTGTCTATACTTACGAATTGTTAATCATTATCGCCTTGGTCTGTGTTCTAGGCGCTGAAATGATTTTCTTTATATTATTTATTATATTTGCTTCTATTTATATATATAAATATATTTAATTGATTTAAAAATATGAATTTATACGTCTCCAAAGGTAAATGTCAAAATGTACTTTTGCATTTACATTATATTTATTAATTGTTAATGTATTTATTGCAAAAATTTAATTGCTTTGAAATCTAACTACGTAATATGAGTCGATGAGTTATACTTACTTATATATACTTATATTTATAATCCATTAACCTTCATACAACTAATGAGCAGGTCTCCTTGGTTTGTTTTTCAGTTTGGATATGTTTACTAATATATTTATATTTGTACGCTTCAAAAGGTCAATATTTATTTACGAATTTATTTATTTTTAGTTTTAAAAGAATTTTTTTATTTTATTATTGTTTGTTAATTTTACTTATTATTATAATTAATAAAATTGTTCCCTAGATACTGAATAATTTGCAAAAAAGTTTTAATATTTTATTGAAAATTTTAGAATTTTTTCACTGGTTACAGTATTACAACATGCGTACTTGTTACTCAATATTTGCAAGTTAATTGAACTGATTTGATATGACAATGATCTCTGTGTATTCTAATTTATTAGTTTGCTCAACATATAATTAAGGGGTATTTAGGGGTATTTTATTTTAGTTTTACTGAATTTTATGTAATGATTTCGTCACGACTGTAATCTATCAGTTATGTAAATTATCTAATCAGCTTAACAAAAGTTTAAGGGATAAATGTGAATTCTATTGACTTAATATACTGATTTCAATTCAATTGTAATCTATTTAATAAGATTAACAAATGCTTAAGTTTATATTTTATTTATTTATTTTATTTGTACTCAATAGGAATTGCGAAACATAAATGTTAATTGTAATGATGTAATATAATAATTACAATACGAATGATATACCTCTTTTATCTAATTTCCCTTATGTTTAAGGAGTATTTAGAAAGGCATGCACAAAGTATATCCGTAAATCCGAATATCTGTATTTTTGTATATCTGTGCAGATTGACATGATGGAAACATAAATAAATATTTGGGCATATAAACAAGGCTGATTGGCAGGCAAACATAGTTAGCACAGAGCTCAACTGTGGTCCCCATCGCAGTTATTGGAATAGCCCCTTATCAAAGAACTGGCGGCGGCCACCGACTCTAATTGAGCGTGAACATATGATAAATAGTTCTAATGAGCCGTAACGGAAATTCTGATTGGGATTTGTGAGAAACATTTTGTGGCTTCAAAGGTTTTTGCAATTAGCCCAAAAATGGCCAACAAGCAAATTGTCAAAGAGCAAGTGAAATTTGTTTACAATCCAATTAAAGGAAAAGCATCGCAGACAATGGCAAAACAAATTTCAGTTTTTAGATCTGAGATTTTCTCAGATTTTCAAGTGGATGACCTTTGGTGGCCTGTGTCGGTGACAGCTGCGACAGCAAAATTAAGCAGAACGCCAAAAATTGCGTTATCTTAATGAGTTTAAACGTTAATCAGACTGTGGACAGTGGGGGGCGGGGCAAGCGGATGTGGCTACTGCCGCAGCGGAAATGTGGCAAAGTTTTGTGCGGCAACTGTGTCGAGGACGCCGCTCGGAGCTGGATGCCAACTTTTCTAACAACAAAACGAGTTGTGGCTGCCACAAGCGGAAGTCAAAGTCCAAGCGGCACGGATACATATTAAATTAAATAATTTGACCTCGGCCCAGCTCGCCGCAGTCCGCAATCCGCACTCAAGGCATAAGCCAAAATTACAAAAGCATCCGCTGAGAAAGATTTTGGCTTACTGATTGCGGCAATGGCAAAGGACAATGCCGCAACAACAGCCATGTTGCACTAATGTTGTGTACGCCAAACGGCGTCTGGCGAGATAAACAATTAAAAAACTTTCGCAATTTGCGCTAATTTCACTTCAGCCACTAAGCGCATTGTAATATTGGGACTGCTTGCGACCTACTTATAATTATTATTATGTCATAATTAGGCCACCTTAATGATATTCATACTCTCCTACTTACTAATGACTGACTGACGCACTGACCAACTGACCAACTGACTGATTACTCATTTATGCACTCATACAAAAAATTAATCTGATGCCAAGAAAATCAGCAAGGTTTTCTCACCTTACTATTAAATAAGCAAATATCTAAAACTAAAGAATGTGGTTTTCCGTGCATTTATTAATTTCATTTTGAATTTTCTAAAATTTGAGAAAATATTTCTAATTTCTATTTATTTTTAATGTCAACTAAAGTCAGTCGACACAAAAAAAAAAAAAAATAACACAGAAAGTAAAAAAATAGTTGCAATTAAATTAACAATAAAAATTAAATTAAAATTAAATAAAAACCTATGAAATATTTATAGTTAAAATTTAATAAATAAAATTTCGTTACTATTTTCTGAATTGTATAATGAATTGCATTTATATCTTATAGAAATGCATATCTTAATCGCAGAAAATATTTCTTAGTAATAGAATATATCACCACTCTTATGGAATTATTTATTTTGGACATATGTACCTACTACACTTTATACATTCTGTTTCCCTTGATGACTCACTCGACCTACTCACTGTTGCGGCACACAACATCGTTATCAAAACGTTCTTATCTTTTGTTTACGGATTGAGCGGTGCACACGTTTCTGCTGATTTTGCACACGATGAAATCGTGCTTCTAACTGAGTGCAAAAATTATTACTGCAGCTATAAATACGAACCGCTAAATTCTTGTAAGACCATTAACTAAACAAAGCATCAGCTTAACACACTTTGAAGGTTGCAAAAAAAAAAAAAAAAACGAAGATCAAAATGGTTTGCAAGGGCTGCGGAAACAGTAAGTATAAATGTGTACTTATTTAATTTTCGATATTCAATTCGATAAATAAATTCATTTTGCAGACTGCAAATGCTCCGACAGTAAATGCGGCGACAACTGCTGCTGCAATCAGGACTGCAAGTGCGTCTGCAAAACAGGCAGCAAGGATCAATGTTGCAGCACCAAAACCACGTCTAAATGAAACATTTATAAAACGGAAATGAAAATGCTTTTTTTTTAATCGATTCCAAATTTACGCATATAAGCAGCGTGTTTAAAATAAAGATTTTTTTCATTTAAAAAGCATGAAGAACTTTCAGATTCTTTCAGTCATGTATATTAAATGTAATATTTTTTAATATGATTCCAAACTGTATAAAAACGGAGATATGAGCATTTGAAATTAAAAAAGGCAATGAAAAATATTTGCAGTTGAGTTATAAATTTATACTTGTACTATCTTGAACAAGTTATTGAATCCACTTATTTATTGATAGAAATTTTGAAGCCATATAATTATCAATCGAAGTTCAGGATCGTAATCGGAATCAGAGACAAATACTCTACGTTTTTTTAAAAACCAAAATCCGATTTGAAAATATTTGCACCTTAGTGAAATATAAATTACATATTAAGAATAATATATATAAAATATATATACAATGGCTCACAGCTCAATGCGAACAGTATCAAATAAATAATGTAATTGGCTGCCATAAACTAATTATACATTATTTTTCAAAAACTCCAAAGACCTATAGTATATAGTAGGTACATATATTGGCCACCAAAATTAATATATGAGCCCAATAAACTGGGTTTTTCCCACTTGCTAGGTAGGGTTATGTGAAAAAGTACCCTATTTTTTGGTCAAATGAACCATTTACCTATTATGAAATAAAATGATTATGAAATAAAATGATTAATAGGTAAATGGTTCATTTCGGTATGTCAATAATGTGCTTCCAAAATAGCAAATTAAATAAAAAAACAAAATAAATATTAAGTAAACGGTTGCTCCTTTTCAGCTGTCATAAATAATGTGCTCGTAATTACAAATTTCAAATTTAATTTGAGTGCATAAATGGTATAAATATTTGTGTGGCAGCATGGGGCTGCATGCCGCATTGGATGAGGTGCCACATCGCAGTGGGTTCATTTAAATGCGAAATGTGTTTTTGCTGTTGATTGTTTTGCTTTTTGTCTGGCACTGACATACTGCAATATCATTGAAAAACAACATGCAACACAACAGCGCAAAAATGATGACATTTGTAAGTGTGCGAAAATAATATGGTGGACAGAATGAGGACACGTTTTTGTTGCAGCCACTGCTTGTTGTAAGTAAGTATGCGTCGGATGACAGTGTGTAACCATTCGAGGGTAAAGTACTTAAACAATTAATTAACGCTGCTTGAGCTAAACATTTATGCAGGAAACGGGAAACAATGAGAGGCCTGGCTAGACAAAAAGACGCTAGCACCAGCGCACAAAATGTGAAACTTGCCCCCTCTTCAGCGCTGCAGTGGAGCAACCCACAAGTACACTCAGCAAAAAAATCAAACTGCATTTTAGAAAACCGCCATGAAAAATATAAAGTTTTTCTTCTCTATAGAACTAATTTTTAAATATTAGAATATATGTTAAGTCTTCATATACTAATCTTTATTAATAAATTAATTATTAATAAATAAAATGGTAATTAATAAATATAATTATGTATATTTTTTCTAAATTCTAAAATACATCCTGAAATAAATAATGGAAAAAGCTCTAGTTATAAAAATATACACAATTTGTGAATAATAAGCTGAGCTACCATTGCTCACTTTCTAAAATTCAGTTCGATTTTTCGCTGAGTGTAGAGAGGGGGTATTAGTGTGGATGGCCCGTCTGGGTGTTGGCTCATTATAAGCTGCAGTTGCTCCTTAAGCCGCAAAATAATGAACACTAAAAAAAAACGAGCATTGTTCCATTGGTAACTGGGTGTGCTAAATGTGCTGCTTGCTGCTTGCTGCTTGCTACTTGCTCTGCTGCTGCCTCTTCAAATTGTCTGCACACTTCTAATTAGGATCTTGAGATTCCTACTCATTTTGTGTTGTGATTAATGCTGGCATTAATCTTTTAGTATTTGCTGATCAAGTAAGACTGATGGCTTATAGACTTATGAGCCGACTAAGTGCTGATGCTTGTTGCCTTGTTGACCAAACTAAAACTGGCCAAACAAACACTTGCAACACTTTCGCTGTGCAACACCATAACATAAAGCTTGAAACCATTTTTTGTGAGCTTGCCTTTGGCTCCATTTCTCCCCATATTTCCCACTGTTTAATGAGCATCCCCCGCATTCAGTTCTACTTCACTCTGTGGCAAGTGTTGTTGTTGTCTGGTTTATTGTTGTGGCACCACTTTATTTTCTTGCTGTTGTTGTTGTTGCTATTGTCTGTGTGGCACTCGTAACTTTGCCGCAAAATTGCTTGTTTCCGTTTCCGCATTCTCGCTTCTTGACGGCTCTCGGCCGACGCCCACTGATAGATGCCATTATGACCTACCCTTGAGCCATAAGATTTTCTCCTTTCTTGTCAGCTGCCATCTAACAAAAAAAATACAAGTGGGCACTGCCAACAATTAAAGCCAATTATGCTGAAATGTAATTGTTTTAGCAGATTTTTATTTTTCATTTTTTTTTTTTTGTTGTTTGCTGTCGGCTTAACTTAGTCTTTGACTTTTTGCTGGCACTTTTTGTTAGGGGAGGCGCATACTTGATATATATGTATATTTCTATTTTGGTGATTCTTTTATGAACGCCGTAATAAATGGAGGCGTGTTTTTCAGATTGTACATTTTATTACTTCCTATTTAGTTATTGTATCCACTTAATTATTTATGGTTTCATTTTAAACTGAATTTAATTTTATATAATTTAAGTGGTAACTTTAATTTTATCCCCAAATATACTTATTGTATCACTTAACTTATTTATTTATTTTTCCATTTTAAATTTATAATTTATTTACATTTTAATTGCAATTTAAATTTTTTATTTATTGAAAAGTCTTTAAAATTTGTGTAAGTGAATGATTAAATAAAATATTCTTCATCTGTTGTTTAAGCTATAGGACATACAATTTATACCCCATTTAGATGATAAGTACAGGGTATCGAATGTACAACTTAGTCGAGTTTTCTATTGGGCTTAGGGGTAACATTTAAATCAACTGAATGCGTTGCTTAAGCGCAATTTGTAGCGAGGCCCGCTTAAATAAATTGTCACAGTTCGGTTTAATTAAAAACTTTTCAAATATTGTGTGTGCTTGTGTGTGTAAATGGAATTTCTATGACATTGTGTGTGTGTGTGCGTGTGATTGCCTTAAAAACAATAAACGCATGCACATTGTAATTGTATATAAATGTATATATATATATATATATATATATATACATACATATATATATTTATATATAGATATGTTTTCGTGCAGTTTCAACAATTTCATTTTGGCTGCACAAAACACAAAAACAGAACTGAAAAATAAAAAAATTCACTAAATCGCCCCAGAGGGACAATGTACTAAATGTGAGTGTGAACAATAAAATTTATCGTTGTAGTTGCAATTGTTGTATTTTGTTTATGTGTCGCCCACACACAATGTCGACTACGACTTTTATTGTTGAGCCACATAATTAATTGTCGTAGTTTTTGGGTGTTAAATAATTAGAAAACAAGTTTTCAAGCCATTAATCACATTGAAGGGATTCTTTTAGTTCACACACAAATAAAAATAATATATAACAATCAACTGACAACTGTCCAATTTAATGACTAAGGCCGGACAACAACTAAACACTTACAGCGGGGGTCAAATTAATAGTAGTGAACACAAATGTTTTGGAAAATGTTGTTAAGAAAATTATGAAAACTTGATTTATGGATAAACAATCAATACTGAAGATAAGTAAACATTAAAAGTTGGCATAGCTATAACATTTATTAAAAAACAAAATTAAAGTCTATTAATTTATGATTTTTACATATTTATTTTTATTAAATTATTTTTTAAATTGATCATTCTAATAGTAGCGGAATTATAGTGAAGTTTTCGCAGCTTTCCGTGCGGCTAAGTAATACTTTTAAAAACTAGAGATGATGGGTGGTTATAATTTACCACGTTTAGTATTTGGAAATCAGCCATTCCCAAATGAGAAGCCAAACATTTTTTCTTTTGCCAAGTTAATTTTTTCGTTATACTGAAATTTTGAAGAGGTCTCGATTTGATCACCGTAAAATGAGTCATATATTTATTAAATGCCTTGAGAAGCAGCATTACTATTATTATGACCGTAACTGTATATATATATTTATATCTATACATATATATATCTACACACATCAGCACCTTTACTTGGGGCTATTGCCAACAAATTGGGGCAGGTTGCTTTGTTAGTCAACCCCATACTTGGACCATGGCCAGCAGCTGTAAGTTGTTCCAAATCACAGTATAATCCTGTAATTTACATAATATATAGACATGGGGCCAAAGGACCAGGACCAATAAAAAGCACACCCCTCGGGTTGGTGTCTCTATTTCATTGGTTGCCGCCACAATTTGCCCCACTCAAACATCATTATGTCATAAATTGTTGTTAAATCCTTGATCATTTATGAAATTTGTCCCCATATTGAGTGTCTGTTTGTGTGTGAGTGGGTATGTGTGTGTGTGTGTAGGTGTGGGGTAAGAAAGCAAACATTAACAAGTCCAATTTGATATGCGCTGCGTGTGTTAAACCTACACTCAGCAGAAAGTAGCCCCGACTCTAAGTTAATTTCACTAAAATGAAAAACGGAAGGATTTGATATAAGTATTATTTTTGTGTTGATTGACCGTGGTTGACATTAAATAAAAAAAGAGTAAAAACAAAAAATAAATAATTCGACATTGCCATTTAAATTGCGAATTTATGTATTTTTCAGAAATATTTTTTATTTAAAACGCTTTGCGATTTAGAAAAATTTTTTTTTGAGTGCATTAAGTGTAATGTCGACTTGACCAAGCGAAATTCGCGTAAGTTGAATCATCAGCAAATTGTGACCCTGTTAATTATGACTGCTAGTTTAAAATGTGAATACTCGTTTTAGATATTTGTATGGTAATTCGCTTAAAAATGCTGCTAATGAAACGTCAATTATGTGCCCCACTTTGGGGCAAGGCACGTGACCGACTTGTCAACGCAAGCGGCATATCCAATTTAACCCTCAAATGACTGTCATTATGACAGGACCTGCGGCAACAACATCAACAACATTGTTGAGGGCAGCTCTCGTCGCTCTTTGCCACTGAGTTATTAGCGAATCGTGATTGGCATAAATCAATGCAGACACAAAGATAGACAGAGAGAGATAGGCACATAAAGAGAGAGAGAGAGAGAGAGAAAAGTAAATGCACCTGGTCTGACATACTTCAAACTCGACTTGCCAGTTCTTTTCCCCCAGATATTTATGACCGCCATTGTTGGTCGACACTTTGCTCTTGCTGAATGGGCAACCACACTTCTCATTTGACATCGTTAGCTGCAAACTAGTTAGACGGATGTTCAGCCCCTACACTCAGCAAAATAATCAACCTGATTTACTTACATTAGAACAATTAATTATAAATTATAATTCAGTCTATATAAAAAATAAAAATAAGGAAAACCTTTGACATTATACATAGTTTTTATAAATTTAATGAAAAAATTATCATTTAATAAAATAAAACAAATGCGCTGTTTTTTTTTTAGAAAGACACAACCTGCCATTTGGGAAATATACTTTCTGAATAATAAGTTAAGTTATATTTGGTGCCAAAATTATGGAAATTTTCTTAAATCTACCTGAATTTCTTTCAGGGTATTATTTTACAACAAACTCTTTCAGAAAATAAATGCAAATTTAATTTGTTATAATTTTGAACCAACTAAATTTCAAAAATTATTTAACATAAATAAAATGTAAGTTTTTCCTTACTTACTCTACAAGTTCAGAGATTTGCCTATAAAAGAAGTCATATAAATATATGTATACCCTTTTGGCTGACAAGTACGGGGTATTGCATGCATAACTTAAGCTTACAGCTAGGCGGATATCGTTTATGTGGCATTTGTGTTGAAAACGAAAGCAGTGATTCGCTGCTGGCATTTACATAACTGAAGCGATATTTGCAATGATGGAGAATGGCGCATTGCAGAGAAAACGTCGAGGAGAACACTTTGATTTGCATTCCATTATAGCCAAGAAGAGCTGTAGTTTTCTGTCTGTTTATGTAAAGCCATTGTGATAACAGCTAAGCGACTGTTACGTTAGCAAGAGATAAGAGATACGTAACGACCTGTTAATCAGCTTGCAATAACATTAATCATACATATCTTAGTAGGCCACTAGTAATATAACAGGTTACTCTAGCGATGTAGTGTTAACATCTGTAATAGCAGGTGTAACATTTCGATCAATCGCCATTTTAAAAAAGAAGAAGAAGTGGCTACTACTAATTTAGGTTAACTGGGATAACAGATAAGTAAGAACCTGTTAATCAGTTTCCCATAACATTAATGCACAAGCGTAATGTTAATGTGTATTAACATCTGTAACATAACATAACATAACATACAATATCGACATGGATCAATCGCCAGCTTAAAGGAGAAGAAGAAGAATACAATCATAGAGCGAACGGAAATGTTTAAGTTATTTAATTTAGTATTGAATTAGTATAGTCACTTACGGTGAAAACAAAAGTTTAATAAAAATATGACTTAATTTATGGTGATCAAATCGATACCTCTTCAAAATCTTCAACATGATGAAAAAATTCAGTTCGGAAAAACAATCAATTTTTGCTTTCTCATCTGGGAATGTTTTAAAACCACGAAATATTATTCAGCCGCATGGAAGAGAGCAATTCACTATTATTCGATTCCTATTATAATTATAAATTTAAACAATAATTGAGGAAAAATAAATATGTAAAAGTCATACATTTAATGTTTTTTTTTTTTATGAAATTCATTTTTAGTGTTTTAATTTCTTGTGTTTAAATAAAATTTTCATAATTTTTTAAATATATTTTCATTATGTTTTCACTTTCAAAAACATGCGTGTGCGCTTATATTCTCTTGATCGCAGCTGTGTATAAAAAATATATATCAATCGAATCAAACTTAGTACACACATTTTGGTTTCATTTAGCAAACAGTCGGCGTCACAAAGGATTTAATTAGTTTTTCTTTCATTTTGCGGGGCATTCATTGTAATTGCTTTCAACACTTTGGCAGTTTGAAACGCGCCAGCCAAAAATGGAGCTTTCAAATTCAATTGGAATTAGCAGCGAATGGCGATTGGCGACTGCCGACTGGCGCATGGCGCATGGCGGATGACGAGCTGACGTCCAAGAGCTGCCACGGTTAGTTCCTCTAATGAAATAGTTCGTGTCGTTCGCCTGTCTATATTATTACCAGCTTCCCAACTGTTCAGAGGGATGGGAAGAAAAAACCGAACTAAAAAATGCAAATACCGGCAACATACACCATACAAAATTTAAATTCCATAATCCCAAATATTAAATTTAAATTAAAAAAGTAAGAAATATTTATAAGATTCTTTAGATATCTATATATGAACAATATAAACAAAAAGCTATTATAAAAATTCTTCAATCTTTACATACACAGAAATCCACCCCATGGAGGTAGGATAGGTATATATATTTTCCAATTTTACAAAAATTCATGCCACAAAATTTAATTTTATAAATTTACTTTCTGAGTAAGTCGATTTACTAAAATTGAGTAAGAATTTATTTTCTGAGTGTACACCCGGAAACAGCAGCCTCTTCAATGGACTGCGCAAAGTGTATTAATTTTAATTTGTAAAGAGTTGAGATGAGCTGCAAAAACCCTTGCAATGCTGTTGATAGCGTTAAACAGTGTTTAATTCAAATTTTTGGATCAAAAGAAAAAGGAAAGACTGGCCTGTGTCATGGGCATGTTAGTTGCTGTAATACTGCCACATGGTGGAGTCCTAGCCAAAGTTTGTGCAACATTGTTTGTTTATTTTTCTTGTATATTGTTTTTTTTGTGATTTTTTGTCAAAGCAGCGAATCGACTGTTGTTGCCCTGGCGATATGCATAAAGCCAATTTATGCGATTTCCTTGCATTTTCTATAAGAGCGCAATATTCTCTGTTGCCAACAGCAGTAGAATTTATGCGCAAATTTATGCATGATATATGTTTTCTTTTAGTCTGCACAAACTTCTAAATTGAAGCTTACCAGTAACAACGTATTAAGCTTTGTGTTTGAGCACATAGAGCAGCTCAAGTACTAATTGTAATTCAGTGCCTTGGAAATTTTAACATTCAACAAATCTCATATTCATTCAGATGGAAATTAGAAGAGGTGACACAATTAAATAAATAAAAAGTTGAATTAAAATCAATTCACAGGACATAACAGATAAATCTGGCGGATAAATAAAAGCAAATTATAAAATTAAACTTACGAATTAAATTATATAATATTAATGGTGGGAAATTAAATTAAAATTATGTATAAAAATAAGGAATGTACTCCCTATTAAGCCCGCAAATTCAGATTTTCATTAAGGAACAATGTATTCAACCAGTATTCATGAATGCACTCAGAAAATAGGTCGACCAGATTTTTCGAATTTTGTGTACAATTTAGTGCTGTGGCTTTCTAACTTTTTAATTTCAGGGTATATTTTTCTAAAATTCCGAAAAGGTATATATAAATTTTGTTCTCCAAGGAATTCTCAAATTTAATAAGTTTATCTTACTTAAATTACATAATTAAACAATAGTATTTTAACTAATAGAATTTTATGATTTTATATTATAGCAGTCGAGAGCGAATTTCATTCCTATTTTCTGAAATTCAGAACGGATTGTTTAATTTATACTTTATATAAATGCATTTCAAAATTATAGAAAATTAAACAAATCGTTACATTTTTGGGATTATCGATTAAGGGCAAGCAGTTTTTATTTTAAGAAAAATGGTTTCTTTTCTATAGATTAATTTTTAAACGCAAGAAAAACATTTTAAATTTCAGTGCCATTCAACTTCATTAATAATTGGGGAAATATGGACATTAAAGCTCACCTTTAAGTCAAGAATATTTGCTTTTCAACTTAATACCTTTTAAATATTTCGGTTTGTATATACACTTTACTTAAATCAACTACATTCTGGTTCAGCATGAACTACCCACGAGTGATTTTCAAGACAGCAAAGGGGACTGAGTCGACGAATGCTGTGCTTAAATATATGCATTTGAGTAACAATGTATGATATAACATATCCCTCTTCTTCTCTTTTCATTATTTATTTTTTATTTATATTCATACTTGCTTCGTTTTGAGTTGCATCATTTTGTAGTTGGTTTGTGTTGGCTTTTTGCTTTGTTGTGTGGAGCTTTTAAGAGTTAATAAATCCTTTTAACTTGTACCATATTTCAATGGTTTTGCTGTTGTTGTTGCAACTGCTGCTGGCATTTGCTATGAACCGAGGATGTGGATATATGGATGTGGATATATGGATGTGGATGTGAAGGTGGATGTGTGGATATGTGGATATATCCGGATGTGAGCCGGCATCGCGCATCGCGTATCGCCCACAAAAAGGTCGAAGATGTCGACGACGGGAAACCAACCGAATGAAGCCAATTCCATTTATTGAACAGCATTATTCAAAATGGAGCAGTCCCCATTCTCCAGTCCCCAAGGCCCCCGAGTCTGACAAAACGGAAATATTATTAAGTTGTATTGTACATTTGATTTGTTGTGCATTCAAATTTGTTAAGTATTTGTCGACTCTTAAAGTTATCCATCCTCCATCCTCCCCCACACAAACCACAAACTCAAACTCAAAATTCATTTCATTCATTACATTAAGATGGCATTTGGCATTGTCCACCGTTTTACTGTCCATTAAAGATTCTATTTATTTCACTTGAAAATCACTCAGTTACCTCTGTTCTCGGCTCGTATATTAGCTGGCCTTATCGTTGTCATCCATATTAGGCCTGCAGTGCACTAAGAAAAAAATCTTTCTTAAGAAACAATTTTTCTTACAATTTGAGAGTCTCATTTTAAATCGAGAATTCCAAGTATATGAGGTTCCTTTTTATTTTTGGTTTAAGAATTCAGAAATTTTTAGACTTTAGCTGGTCGTTTCTTAAAATACAAATGTTGAATAATTAATCTAATTAACAAAAAAGCTAATATAATAATTCTAATTTTAGACAAATCCACCATAAAATGTAGGAACGCGATCTCCAATTTTTAAATAGCCACAACCGCAAATAATAAGTGGGGGGCAGTATTTCTCTGAGTGTAGGAGTGAACTACAACTAAATGCTTTATGCCTGAATTTTTGATTTGTTGTGGCAGCGCACATTTATATTCCTTTAAGTAGGAGTATTTCGTCGTGCTGTGGCCTCTGCCAACAATTCATTTTTTATGAAGCTCCTCGCTAACTTAGAGTCGGTAAGCCCAGTCAGAGTCAGAGCCAGAGCCGCAGTCCCAATTCCTTAGACGTCGGCATAGACATCCACTTGGGCCACTTGACGCTCCTTTGTTGCCAGGCTGCCTGACTGCCTGCTCCATGTATTTTTATTATTTATTATCCGTTTTTAAATCCCAGCTAAAGATCATTATACACATCAGTGCGTCCGATTGTGAAAATCGCAGTTACTCTGATTTTCTGATTTCTTGTTTTCGACGTTTTTTGCGTCCCCTTGAAATCTAACCACTCCCACTCCCCATCCTCCTCCTCATACCACTCTCAACTCTAATCCAAATCCAAAGGCACACAAGGCTTGCCCAGATTCTCAGAGAGCTGGCTTCGAGCGGCTTGAGCATGGAAAACGATTTAACTGAAAATTGAGGTTGAACTTAATCATAAATCAATGCTAATGATGCTAAAATGCTAGAGAGAGAACATTTTTCCCATTTCGAGTGGATATCACTTGGTGGTGCTTGGGAGTTGGGCAGATTTTGCACTGCTGGCATTTGCCAACTGGGCTGCCCTTTGACCCCACTTTGCGTCCTCCTTTGCCTCAAAATTTGCAGATGTCTGCTGTCATTTATTACAATAGCTTTGACTTTTGTTAGTATGTTGTCCTTGTTTGCCTTGCTGCCAAAAAGGACTCGATTATTGGATTTTTACTTGGCCTTACTTTCGTTGATCTCTGCCCATTATTGCGGCAAACAGTTGCTCTTCGGATTATGCATTAATATATATATATATATTATGCTGAGTAGGTGTCGTGTTTATTTAATGTTCTTGAAGACTTTTAACAAACTTTAATCGTGTATGCAAATGGGCGAAATGAACTTTTTGTTCATCTAAATTAGCATCTACAAAGCTAAATAAGCAAAATAAATGTTAAAATATAGATCGAAAATTATTAAATAATTATTTTGCGTGCACATTAGGCTTTATTATCATTCTAATAGTGCAAATTTATAGTGAAAGTGTTAAGCAAAAAGTAGTTAAAATAAAGTTCGTGATTTATGAAAAATTTGTTAAACGCAAACCATATTAAGTAAATGAAATATACTGCCAAAATAATAATGCACACAAGCAATTAATAATAAAGAAAATCAAACATTGATAGATGGGATAGCTATTAGATTACATAAAACAACAATTATTAGATATGTTTTTGCTAATATTTAAACATTATTTTAAAATATTTTTAGTGTGATTTGCTAAAATCTATGGCTATTTATATATATGTATACTTATATATAAAAATGTATATATATTTGTGGCGAGGGGAGCAAGATTTACCAATAGAAAATTGAGTTAGTCGGCAAAAACAACAACAACAACGAAAACACTCAAAATATGTTTAAGTATTCAGTATTCAGAGGTGTTCGTTCTGAACTGAAGGTGAGTCGAATTTGTGGAAATTGCCTTTTTACGAGCATATTAGCATGCGTGTATAATACACAAATATATATGTGTGTGTGTGTGTATGTGTGTGTTTTGTGTATTAGCGTATTTGCATTTGTGCTCATGTATGTGTGTGTGTGGTGGCCACAGCATCGGCGTCTTTCTTCTGGCTAATGTGTCCCCAATGAATGCCCGCAGCACCAACAACGACTTTGGAACGTTCTCTGTGTGTGTGTTGTGTTTGTGTTGTGTGGAAGATAAATCAATTTACTTTCATTTTATTTGTGTGCATAAATTTGTGCCTGTGCGTGTGTGTATTGGCTTGCGTGTGTATGTGGGGACAAATAAGTAATAAACAAAGTGACTTCGTCGTCGCGACGACGACTCGCATTCAGCAAAAGGCGTTTGAAATGATTTTATAAAGCGTGTGCCGACCATAATTCTCTTATCCCCATTCCCCGACTCCTCCTTTCTCTCTTTCTTTGCCTGCCACCTTTTTTATTGGTGCCCCTTTTATACTCTGTACGCAAAAGCAGTGAGGAGCATGCGAAATGCATGCAGACATGTGAGTTGTTCCATTTATCGATAGGGGTGTGGCAACGATCGATATAGAAGTGTGGCATGTAGGATTGTGGAATATATCGATAAAGGTGTGTGGCGGTTTGGCTACCGATTTGGGAGTGTCGCGGTGGAAGTTTTGCGATCGATAATAGGTGTGTGTCTTGGGCGGGCAATGTAAATTATTATTAGTAGTGGAAGAAATATTAATAAATTTAATACCAAATATATATATGTATAAAAAAAAGATCAAAGTTTATATTTCTCTTTTCATATTTATTAAATGAATACAAATTAATCTAAATCAAATGTCGCTAAATGTATGTAAATCAACCTTATAAATATTTCTTAGTTTTTAAATATAATTTTAATTTATGTATTCAATTTTCAACTTTTTGTATTATTTTTGTGTAGACTGACTTTAGTTGATATTAAATAAATGAATATTATTTGACATAGTTTATTGTATAATTATAGGGATGGACCCAGCGTTGTAAATTGATTTGTCTCTGCTTGAAGACAATTCTGTTTGAACTTATTCATCATTGTGCCTGATGCGTCTTTCTGCATTTATCGAAACTCTACTGATATCGCTATCCGACACGATCAATTACTTTCTGATAAAGTTGACCGATGAGATTTGGGCGCTTCTTCTCCGATTAAAATCTGCTTTTTAAATTTCAATTGCCCAACATTTTTCCTGGGTATTTTTGCAGCAAGCACTCGCGTCTCTTTTATTGTAAAGCTAGCCCAGCACGCATTTAATGAAATTTCAATTTACACTCGCCCGCAGCTATGCTACAGATTTATATATGTATGTATGATTACATATTCGTTTCTTTTTCCATAGTATTATTTGAGTAGGAGAGTGTTTGCACATAATTATTCAATTTACGAGCATTTGGCGAATGCTTTTGTTTCATTTTTGTTTTTTCTGAACATGTCAGGCCAGATTTAGCTGACGATTTGTGTTGCGTGTGAGTGTGTGTGTGGCAGCTGCCCCAATGGAAAGTAGGCAACAGCATTCTGTGCCACACCTGCATGAATCTGCCACTGAATAATGACAACAGCTAACAAAACATTTTCCAATTCATTGAATTTTACAGTTGCCCTTGTTGTTGCCTTTAGCTTTGTGCCCCGCTGATTTTTGGAAGCCTTGGCCTCAATTGGATAGAAATGGCAGAACAATTCCGCCACCTCTCTCTGCCAACTTGCCACACACATGCTACACATAGTCACGTGCCACTTTGAGAGGCGTCGATCGAATGTGTCTATACACGATTTGTCAAATTGTCACAAAAAAAAAAAAAATAATGTTGGCAACTGGCATCTTTTGGCCTGCCCCACTGTAGACCTCGATTGCTTCTGTTTGTTCGGGCGTAAAAATGAAATTAGATTGACATCTGATATATATACGTTCTATACGATATACATACATATATATGGAAGGCAAGTGATTTGCCCCACACCTCACTCAGCGGAGCTGGCAGCGCCCTCAACGGCTTGTCAGCTGCCACTTCAAATCTGCGGCAGTCTGTCACAGCAGGAGCACCTCAGGGATTTACTTTTGCACACTTGACATACTTACACTTATAAAAAAAATCTATCTGAAAATTAGGAAGACTTTCTAGATTTTTAAAATAATTTCTAAAAGAAAGAAACATTTTTTGAGAAATATATTTCTTAACAAGTAAATCGCCCTAAGGTGAAAATTGCCCAAAACCTAGAAAATTAAATAATTTATATATAACATGATTCTTAGAAAAAATCCAATCTGAAATTAAGAAAATAGTCATGAAACTTGCTCTCTCGGCTACTTCATTGGACTTTAGTTTCTTCTCTTAACTATTTACAATATTTTGTAACATGGGAAATCTTAACATTTTTAACGTTTCATATTTTAAAAAAATCACCTTCGAGTTAGATATATCTTTTCAAATTTTAAAAAAATTTACCTTAAATAATATGTATTTAGTTTTCATAATTTGTATATGAAAAATGCTTATATATTTGATATCTTTACAAAATAATTTTTTCATAATAATATAAACAACAAAAAAGAGCTAATAATATAAAAAAACAAACAAAAAAATTTTAAGATTGGTAAAAAATCTAATTTATTTGGATTTGGATGAATTTATTAGGTGATGTAACTGAAGGGTTAGCTATGATGAAATTATCTGAATCACAGATTAAGTTCGTTCTAATTAAAACTAAAGAAATTTTTGATTCATATTTGAGTTTAATCAAATTGGGCTATTAGCCTGAAAGGAAGAAAATAAAAAGGACTCTTTCTTTGGAAAATATACTTTCTTAATAAAATGAGCACTTTTATTTTTCCGAGTGAACAATCGCGAGCCTGTGCATCAATATCACAGCATCGCTTGACATGATTTCGATTTCTGGGAAACACAGGAAATGTCGCAAAATCGAGAGATAAAAATAACACAGCACTAAAGTGATAAGTGTGCCAAAACACGAGAAACAATTTACAATTGACATGTAAATAACAAGAAAAAGACGATGGAGCAAGTGTGGCATAACAACAATGGGCTCAGCTCACTTGGCAACTGCTTCGGCGACCAGGATTTGAAAAGAGTAGCCAAGGAGAGAGCCCTGCAAGTCATCATTAGGCCACGGATAGTTACAGTTGTTGCTCCTCACTAATTGAGCGTTGTCCGGACAATCGTAATGATGTGCTTCAGTTTTCTTATCAAGCCCAACACGTTTTCGCACTCAAATCTTTTAGAAGCGCGAAATGAGTATTTTGGGGCAGGGTCATAAAATATTTAAACGCTTCATCATGCACTTTGTCAACACTTTCGCCGCTAGACCGCCTTTGACACTTCTGGCCAGTACACATTTTTGACCTCTATGCGATACTTTTTTGGGGGCACATCAATCTCGTGGCATGCACAGTCTCCCCCTTTGGCGCAATTCCATCATCAGCAAAAGTAGCGCATCTCCAATTTCACTTTTTTGTTCTTGTTTTTGGCTCTGGTCTGTTGTCGGTTCTCGTCTGACAAGGTCAGAGTACTTGCCTCTCTACTCCTACACTCGGAAAAAGTTCGACCAATTTTAGTAAATCGCCAAGGCAAATTTCTAAAATTTATGATTTTGGCCTTCTAAAACCAATGGTTTGCATTTATATATTTCAGAATCCATTTTTCTAACATTTTAAAAAATATGTCTAATTTACAGGTTGCTGTTTTTTATTTTATATTGACTTAGTTACTTATTTTATTAAAAAACCTGTACTTTAACATTTCACATACATAAATATTTTACATAGTTTATAAATTCATATTCCTTCAGAAATCTTATGAATCTTATAAAAATTTCTAAATTTATGTTTATTTTTATTCTGAGTGTAGCTATTATTTATGGACAAGCAGCAGTTGCAGAGATTGCCAGTCCACCCCCATCCTCCTCCCCACATTGCCACTATTGACTTGCAGCGTGGCAAGTTCCATTTTTCTTCATTTAAACGCGGCAACATCGCAGCTTGCTGGCCTGACTTGCTTCGCCTGTGATTTATTTTTCGCTGCCAAAATGTTGCACTTGCCAGAACTTGCAACCGGCAACCTGAAGCTTGCTGCAGCTTATAAATATTTTAAGTGCTTGCATTTTGGCGCACGTGTGCCGCATTATCATCATTGCCTCGCGACCGTGCAACACAAATTTCATGGCGCCTAACACCGCCAATTTCTACTCCTATGTTGTCTTTGTCATCGCTTTCCACAGATTTCCACCCACTGGGAAACATCGTGGCTGTTAAAGATGCATGCCACATCAGCAACAACAGCAACAGTAGCAGCGAAGGTGCTGATAAAACCGGGCAGCTGCTTGACAAGAAAGGTTGCCTCTCTTGTTGAAGTGCAATTTGAATATTTAAAGCTGAGCTTGAGCCTAATTAAAGCAAATTACGCAGCGCATTTAAAGTGACATAAACAGCATATTGCGCACATAACTTTTCTTTATGGTTTAGTAATTTAAAGGCAACAAACACGCACACACACCCTCACACACACATACTTCAGCTTAGATACGTGTGGAATATTAACTAACGCACACACGTTCTAACTAAATGAAATTCATGGCATATGTGCGTGAGTACACTCAGAATAATATTCTAAAATTTTCTTAATTTTTTGGTAAATTTTTCTAAAATGTAGAAAAAAATTTACAATTTTCAGAATGTTTTTTATTTTGTTATTAATAAACATTGATATTTAAATATTTCACATATTCAAACATTTTACATGGCTTATAACTTTCAAACCCGATAATTTTTTAATTGTTTTCTTATATATGTAAATTATTTAAAAAAAAAACTAAAACAGCTTTTCAATTTTTATAGTGATTTTTGAAATTTAAGAGCAATTTTTTCTGACTGTTCATATAATATAACTTGAAAAACTCACGATTTTACGGCGATTCGACCTGAACTCTAAAAGAATTAAAGCAGATCCAGTAAATTGCATTACTTGTTGCTGAATTTTAGAAAGGATTTTTCTAAAAATAAGTGATTGCCTTTCATCAATAGAAAATATTTCTAAAACAAAAACACCAACCTTTTAAAGTTTTTAGAATTTGTGTTATTAAAAAAACTAGAAAAACTTAAAAATAAAAATAAAAATCGAAGAAGGCTCTTCGTATTTTAAGAAAAATGTTTTCTTATATTTCGAAATATTTAGAAAAACGAAAGAAATCCCGCCAATTTTCTGGCCTATTTTATAAATTTCAGCGTGTTTTTTTTCCCCGAGTGTACTGAGCGTGTGTGGTGTAAAGTGGCTTGCGTTGCATAGTGATAGTGTCTAGCTGATGGTTGCCGTAACAGCCGCAAGACTTCAAATATCCTTTTATTACACTCATTCTCCCTCTGTCTCGCTCTGCCTTTCTCTTTTACGGGCTGTTTAAAAATTCCTAAGCCGCTGCAGGCCAAATGAGATTTAAAGTACATGCAGGCACACACTCAGACACACACATACACACACACTCTTACAAGACAGCTATATTTGTAGAAAAGTTTTTGGTGCACTTTGTGGGCCACACTTGGCCCTATTTTTTTGGGGTTCTGGTCTGGTCTGGTTTGGTTTGGTCTGTTTTTTTTTTTTTTTTTTGTGACTCTTTAGCATATTCCCTTAGCATATTTTTATTTGTAGTATTTATAAGTGAATAAATGCGCGAATTTAAATGCCACTTCTGCCACACTCACATGATTCGACGCAAGTCCAGCCGTCCAGCTGGGTTTGTGTCTGTGCTAGGGTTTATGTGTTGGGTGTCTCCAGCCTCATTTCGTATGCAGTGGAAATGTTTTTTTTGCTGCTGCTCCTGCTCAGCATTTTATGCACGTTGTGCCAATTTATAAATCATTTTTTTGTTTTTGTTTTTGTTTGTCTGTCTGGTTTGCATTTTGTTTGTGCTCAACGTGACCGGCTACGTGGCGTATACGTTATGTCTTCTCTTCCCTTTCCTTCATACATATTTTTAGTAGGAGAATATTTTGTAATATGATTTATTTTAATCATTATGCTAAATGATTTTTTTGCGCCTCATTTCTCATTTTTCTCGACAAAAAAATAATTTTCTACTTGCTTATATACATATATATATATTCTTATATTTGCTGGCGCACATTAATAAGTTAACGAATTTTTGAAGAGAGTGCTCAGTAAACTTTTGGGTTTCTGCTCATTCATCAAAATTTATCTAGCTAAAAGCATTTTCTTGTCGCTCTTATAGATTCTCGTATCATTTGATTGCATTGTCTTGTGTTCAATTTATTTCACTTTGTTCTAAAGCAACTCCGAATCTGAAAACCTTTTCGAAAAAGTTATAAATGAGTCGCATATGCCGAGCTTCTATTGGACATCCTGCGAAAGGACATGCGCCAATACTCATAGGAAACATTTCTGTCGACACATCTGCAAATGATTTGATTCTACTCTAATATTGACAAGCGACTACACTCGGAAAAACAATCGACATTGCATTGTTTATAAAATTGATAGTTCACCAGAAATCTTATAAATCTTAAAAATATATCTTATTAAATATAAATTTAGTATGAAATTTAATTTTGAATTTAATTTAATCTATTGTTTACTTCTTATAGTTTTTTGTGTAGACTGAGACTTTAGTTGAAATTATAATATATTATTAATATAAAGAATTTTATTTGAAAGTAATTTGCGATTTAATGAGAATTTTAGTGACTTTCCACTGAGCTACTAGCCACTTAGACAAATGACAACCAAACTCTAATTTAATGACCAGCCAGTAAATTTCATTACGTGTTTCTGAATTTGAAAGGATTTTTTCTAAATATTAGTTTTTCCCTTTCTTCTTTTTAGATATGTTTTTTTAATTATTGCAAATATTTTAAGAAAATATGAAAGATCGCCATATTTCGATATAGGTAAAGTTTTTCTATTATTTAGAAATTATTTCACAAGCATGAAAAATGTTCTAAAGCAATTTTTGGATTGTCGATTTAGTGAAGGCGCTTTTATTTTTTTTATTAAATTTTTTCTAATATTTGGAGATTATTTCAAAAGACAAGAAAAACTTTAAATTTGTTGGTCGATTTTCTAAAATTAATTTTGATTTTTTTTTCTGAGTGTAGGCTGAGGACGCAGGACACAGGACACATGGCTGACAAGGCTGTCAAAGCTGGTCAGATAGGAATAGGAATGGGAATGGGTCGACGGAGGTTAGCGGGTTTGGGTAGGGAAGGGGAGAGCGGCCACTTCAAGTGGGCTTGTTGTCCGCTTGTTGCGCCCTGAATTATTTATTAGGCATGTGTGTTCCATGTTTCTGCACAAGGTGTCATCTTGTTGTTGGTCAGCATCGCTTCGTATTTCTCTAATTTTTACCATATTCTATTTTTTTCTTGTCATTTTTTGGGGTACTCAGTCGATGGCACTTTTGCAATTTTTATGAGCTCTCAAATGATGCAAAAGAACAAAACACAAAACATGCTACAATGATTTGGCACATTCAGTTAAAGTTGTATATCGAATCTATCAATTAATTGGACTCAAGATTTGCATATTTTGATTGCGAGATAATGTCAGACATACATATATATATATATGTACATATATATATAAATTTAATATATGCTTGCACTTTTTCTTTTTTGAAAGCAGGCCTTTGTTTTTTGTTATGTCCTATTGAATATTTTGCAGAAATTCTCAAAGTTGCAGGCAAAGAATGTGTAAAAAATTTACATTCGAAGATTTCATATCTCGCTGGGGTGTCGAATGCTACTTTTGTTGCTGCTGTTGCAACGGCTTCTTTTTGGCACTGGAATGCAATCAATTTGCAATTTTCACTACTTTGCCGCGTTTGCAAATGTTCAAGTATTTGGCTCCTTAGTATTTTTTTCGTTGCTGTTACCGGTTACGAAATCCCCCTGGCATTTCGCCACCCCTATTTCTCTCTTCTTTACCGAACGCTGCATCGAATGTTACTTTTGCTGCCGTTGTTGCCCCTGTCTATGTATCCAAAGCTATGCCAAGCTTCAACCAGCTAGCCCCATGGACTATGCAAATGATGCATGGCTGTCTCTTGGCTAATGCACTCCAAAAAAAATCAACCTACAATTTTAGAAAATTGCCCTTTAATTTAGCTCCAATACCCAAAAAATCGCAATTTATTTAAAATTAATTTATATGAAATTTATAAACTAAATTGTTATATCTAAAATGTTATTTTAATTAATTTTATAAAAAAAAATTAAAATAAATTAAAATAAAAAAAAGTTGTTAGAACCTAGTTATTAGAACCTAGTTATTGGAAAGTCAAGCATACATTTTAGAACTCTGCATTCTTTTTGACGATTTTCTAAGATTCAGTGCAGTTTTTTTCCGAGTGTTAATAGCTAGTTGTTTCGTTTTTTGCTTTCGTCTTCGCCTGTGTAAGAGTCTGTCTGTGTCTCGTATTTCTGGCAAAGGTGCTGAGTTTGGCAAATGGATTTGTAATATTCGCTGCAATTGAATATTGCACACTTGCAGCCAAGTTAGCAGCCATGGCCCATTGTTCATTGGCCAACAGTTGCGTCTAATGAAAAGTAGGCTCTGCTCTCTGCTCTCAACCTAAACATATCCTTCTTTTTCTCTCGACCACCCATTGCTTTTTGTGCACATCTCTTTCTTCTGTATTTTTTTTATATCTTTTTCTTTTGCCATGTATAAAATCGACAAATAATGGATGCCGTTTCCCATTGCCGATGCTTTGGCATTTTTGCAATGCGCATTTGAATATCAATTGAATTGAATTCTTTGTGCTGCTGCAGCGCATATTTTGCAGTGCCAATGTGGTTGCATGGCAATATAGATTCTCGCTGTGTTATGCAAAGGCATTCCTAATGGATAAATGTGCCTCACAAGCAGCAAGTTTCTGATGCTGACTCACCTCTCAATGCTTCCTGCTTAAAAAATATTGCATACTTTCAGGCTGACTAGATAAAACTTCCAATTAATAAAATGTTGTAAGGTGTCTTATTTTATGTGCAATGCCTTAATATGATGAACGCCAATAACTAGATTTAAATACTTGCCACGATTATTGTCATTAAATGGCTCAACAGCAACACACACTCATATTTGTGTTGTCTTTCAATTTGATACCTTCATCTCTTAGAGTAGAAAGCTAACCAAATGTGTTGCATACTTTCAGGTTAGTTGATTACAAATTGCAATTAATAAAGTTTGGCAAGGGGACCCGTTTCATCTGGAAAGCATTGACAAGTTAATTCAATAAAAGGATTTAAAAACTTCCCACGAATTAATTACCTTAACGACAACACACACACACACACACACACACATATATATACATTTTTATAGACATTTGTATTAGTATGACAATTGGATACTTCCGTTGCCTTCATCTTTTAGATAAGTGTGCTAAAAATCATACTTCATTCTTTCAGGCGGTAAAGTGAAAACTTTCAATTAATAAAATGTTGGAGGTATGAAAAAAAGTTAAGTCAATAAAGGTATTTAAATACTTGCCACGCATATTGCCATTAATTGGCTGAACAACAACAAAATCACACTCACATATCTAGTCATTTGTATTAGTCTGGCAATTGGCTTTTATATATTTGAAATAAATTATTCTGCTCACTCATCAGCATTTTGCGCTGTTATAAACACGTTTTTAATTAAAATTGCAAAAACAGGCAAAACGTAGACGCGGCAATAAAAGGAAAATCAACACACGAGCCGTGTGTGTGGGATTGAGTGGCAAAATACAACAAAAACCAAAGAGAGAGCTTGGGAGAGAAAAAAAGAAGAAAAATGTGATGCCAGCAACTTCAATTAACAGAAAATAAAAGGCAATTCCAAGCAGAACAAAGCACTGAGCAGCAGCGGTAGCAACAGCAGCAAGAGAAACCAAACAAAGCACAACACACAGACAGATAAACAGACAGACGTTGCCATTACCGTTGCCACGGGAGGGATAGCGGCACTGGGAAGGGCATGCAACAGTTTTAGTGATGAAATGGCAAACAACAAGTAATCATGGCAGTCAGATAGATAAATGTGCGTGCCTTCGTCCTTTTTTGTCCTCAAACTAAAACTGAACCCAACTGCAGATACAGCTAACGAAAAAACACATACAAAACCACAGATATTTTATAAAAATCATATTTTGCATTTCTACTTTTTAGAAAAAGAAATTACTTCTAAGAACAAGAAAACTTTCCAATTTTTTTTGAGGTTTTTTAAATTGTATGGTGATGTTTTTCTGAATGTATAATTTATTTTGCTTTATTTCAATATATGAATACCTCCGCATTCTTTGGCATTCATTAATTTGACATTTACGCTCCACAAAGGCACTCACCCAAACACCCACACCCCCCCACACACAGAAAAGTAGAGGGGCGGCCAGCAAAAATTTGTTTACAAATTTTCAGCGCTTTTGTTGGCAATCGAATAATTTGCAAAGTGCTGAAAGATGAGACGTAAATTTTAATAAACGAACCACATACAATTATGTACATATGTGTGTTATTGTGAGTGTGTTGCCGTGTGGGTGTGTGTGTGTGTGTGTGTGACTGCTGTTCATTTGTGTAACACTTTAGCCTCTCACGTGCCAAATGAATTGGCTGCTTGTCAAGTTTTCTTAGCTGGTTTTTCTTGGCTTGCCATCGAAATTGTACTCACGTCTAGACATAATTTCTTCAATCATTTATTACCTAATTAAGTGGAAATATAAATGCCAAGCTCAGCCACCCCCCAAAAGGGCGAAAGATGGGTGCAAAAGGGGGCGTGTCAGGCCATTCAGGGTCGAATTGGCTACTTGTTTTTTCCTGCCAGTTTTTCTTCATGCTTCTTTTGTGTACGTGAATTAACTGGCAGCATTCCAATGATTGACCTTCCTCTGGGTGTGTGTGTGTGATGCGGTGTGTGGTATGTGTGTGGCTGTCTCTTGAGTTTAAGGTCTTGCCTAAAGCATAGCAACTGCCTTTGTCTCGATCTCATCTTTTGTTCCATCATAGCTCGGGCATTGTGTGCATTTTTTTCCTTCTGTTTTTCTGTTGTTTGTGGCAATTTTTCTGCTGTGTATCTTTTCTTGCTGTTATGCCAAACAAAATGCCGCTTCAATTGTTTTTTATTGTACTTTTTTTAGCCATTGTTCGTCTTTGCTTCGTCTTGGCTCAATTGTGTCAAAGCTTCCCCAATTTTGTATGGCTTTTTTGGGGGTCAATAATGAAGAGCATGGCGTGGAGAGAGATGACGAAAAATATATTGAATAAACTTGCAGGTACCCTAAAAATGCTAAATACTAAATAAAATATATAAATTAAATTTACTTAGCTGCTCGTTCAATTGCAGGGCATATATTTTTTATTATTATTTTTATTTATTAATTATTTGTGGGTAATTCAAATTTTTTCTTTTATTAAAATTCTTTGCTTTTGTTGTTTTTACAACAACTGATAATTGTTCTCAACTTGTGAATACCCTAAAAACGCTATATAATGTCTTAGAAATAAATAAATAAGTTTCTCATTGACTTACATATTAATAACAATACGTATAACTTATATACAATTCAAGGCACCAATACTTAAATATATTTTTTTATTTTTGATGGTACTTACATGTGCATAATTCAAACAAATCAACAACAACAACAAACAATGTGCGTTTTTATTTTTATGCTTTTTTTTTTGCTCTTGTTGATGCTACAACAACTGGAAATTTTTCTCAACTTGCAGACACCCTAAAAAACCTAAATAAATACATCAATTAATTGTACATAAATGCCCCAGGGTATATATATTATATACAATGGCTAGCAAAAAATCAGTATTTTTTTCAAATTTTGTTAATACTTACTTGTCCGTAATTCTAGAAATAAAAAATAAGCTTTATTATTTCTCATTATTTTTTTTATTCTTATTTTTTGCTGTTGTTACTTTTACAACGTTGTTTGTTTTATTTGTTTTTTTTTGTATTTTTCATTATAAATGTGCCACGGCTCACTTTTGGTTGGCTTTGCATCCTGGACTTTGGTTCAAATAGTTGTACAATACAAAAAGCCCTTGACATAGTAATACATACACACATCTGTGAGTGTTTATCTCTTACTTAAGTACATACCATATATATATTTATTTATATATATATACTTTTCACTATTTTCTATATGGTGTTCCGTGTTTAGTTTGCTGTCGATAGGCTTAACTTGAATTCCTCAACTTTTTTTTGAAAACTTACGGAGTATTACGGAATATTCCTCATGCATATTTTAAGTGTTTTTACCTCCCAATTTCTAACGTTGATTCTCTTGCTACATTTTAAATGTGTTGTATATCATCCTTGCTAGAATATATTTATTTATTTATTTTATTATTTATTTATTTTTAACGGTACTTTACATTGTAGCTACGCCTCGTGGTGTGCTGCCTCAAAGAGCACAAAGTAACAAAGTAAGAGAGACATAAACAATAATCGATTGGCTAAAGCGGATAGATTTATATATATACATATATATATATATATATATATATATATATATACAGTCCCGAAAAAAAAATTGCATCACTCTGACATTTTTTTACGAATGAAAAAGCAAACTATTACTTTTAATTTTATTTTCAAATAATAATTTTTAGTATTCCCTCTACTGCTACATAGAAGTTAAAAAAAATAATTTGAATATATTTCGTTTGAGAGTAAGCTATTATTTTTTTTTTTGCCAACTATATATATATATATATATATATATATATATATTTGCAGATTTCAGAAGATTTGTTGTGCTAGTGTTCTGTGTAATCTCCCTAAAATTGAAAGTACTTTCATCATTGCAGCTACTACTGACAACTGCTATTATTTTATTTAAATTCGTCTAATCTTAAGTGGGCTGCTAGCAATTTAATAAGCAGGTTCTCTCATCGATTGAAGGTCGCTTAGGGAACTATTCAAGTGCAATGCTCGAACATAAATTGAGTATTTTGTATTTTGGTACATAAGTATATATTCTTATAGGTTGTATATATATATATTTTTTGTGTAGGGTTTAATCCTCTCATATGCATATATATTTTTGCTGCTTTAAGGTATTAATTTTTTTTTTTGCTTTTTTTACTATTTGCTTTAATAGTGTCAACAAGTTATTCGATAATTGTAATCATATTTTATTTATAATTTTTGTTTGTCTATTATTCACTAACTGAAGCGTAGGCTAGGGTGCACCAATAGCGTTATAACGTATATAGGTAGTATATATATAGGTATACGAGTATATTCATATAAATATGTATATATATATGTATATATTTGTAACACATATCGTCATATATATGCATTAAGGAAGACATTTTTTCATGATTGTGACCATTTCGTCAGCGCACTCTTTACACTTTACACCCCTCACTGTCTCTCTGTGTGAAATGTGTATGTGCTTAATGGTCAAGCTTAGGCTTAAAGTGTGTGTGAGTCCGTGTTTGTGGGAGTGACTCGAAAACTCACCATATATATTCATAGAATTTCTGAACATGATTTTACTATACGTATTTACAAAAATTTGAAGGAGCAACTGAAGTTCGCTATTGATTTTTGCTGTAAGGATATTTCATATATATAATTTTGGTATTTTATTTTTCTGTTTGTTTTTAATACTTATGTATATTTGTATATTTGATGTGTATATTTGCATACACGTATATATGTATATAGAGGTATATACAAATGGGATTAATTCATACTCTTACTCATTCTCTGTGTATACATTTTTAGGTGTTCATTTTGATATGTTCTGTTATTTTGTATTTTATAAAACGAATTATATTCTCAATTGTTATTATTTACAGCGTTTAAGGTTTAAGAGCAAGTCAAAGGGCTGCGTAATGTGAAACCTCTTTAAAAATGAATACAGGTAAATGCGGAAGCAAACAAAAAAAACTAAAGAGCAAGTACAATGAATTCATTTTTTATCTCAAGTGCAAATTTTGCAAAAAAAACCGCAAAAATTTAAAGTGTGCGTCCATGCAAAATATAATTGATAATGAAACCGTAATTCTTTTCTCGGCTCGCCATCGGTTGAGTAAAAGCGCATGAAAAACTTTTCAAATAAATCAACAATTATTTTTCGCATGTGCAAATGTAATTATGCGGAGTGAAAACAATATGTGCACCGAACATCTTCGCAAATGAAATAAAATTAAAAAATTAAGTGTAAAGTCATTATTTAAAGTCATTAACAAATTTTAAAAAATAAAGTATTATAGCATCGTTTGATGACTTGCAAGAAATAACAGCCTTACAAATTGTGAATTTAATTAAAAATTCGACCAATTTATGCTTTGCATTTAATTGTGCGTAAATGTTAAGCGAAGAATTTAAAAAAGTAAATGATTATAAGACCGAAATTCGAGAATGGTAAATCTGCGTTTGTGTTGTATTAATTTCAAGGAATACCTTTTTAAATATATTAAGAAATTCTTTATAAATAAAAAACTGAATTAAAAAAGTTTTTATTTCACATTTTGTTGTGTTTTAATTACATCTAATATTAAGTCTCGAACTTTGAAAAGTAAGAAATAATATAAATAATAATATCAAAAATATGGCCAATAAAATCAAAAATAATTAATTATTTTAATAAATTAACTCGGAGCTGTGTGGCGATGATAATGAGTGTTTGAAAGTGAGTAAGTTGATGAATATATTGAATACCTTTTATTGTATAAAACACTAGCTACTTTTGTGCATATATTGATGTATGCATGAAATGTCAACTTTACACTGCTTACCAATTCTATTTACACACCTTTTTTTACTCAATTTCTTAATTGTCTTCATTATGAATATATTTTTAGGTCTAATATTATTAAAGGTAAGTAGATACATATATTCCATTAGTTTTAAGATAATTATTATTTAGACAGCAGTTTCATTTCATTCTGAGTATGTGTAAAGTTTGTCGTTATCGTTATCGTTAATCGATTGGTGTACCTTATTACTTTTAGTACGTATCAAAAAGTAAGATCGCATCTGCAAGTTAACAATAAAGCGCCCCAAATATCTGCCAATATCTTCCTAAAAGTATACAACACATTTTGCTAATTTGTTATTTTATATATATATATATATATATATATATATACGTATATGTAAACGCCCAACTCTAGACTCTAACTCACATTTAATGCTGATGGATATCGAGTAAAAAGACGGGCTTACACACGCTTAGCTTGTGTATTAAATGTTGCAGTGGCAACGGTGCAACCAGAGACTAATGCTCAGACACAATGGCAATAGTGTGTTTACACTATCTGGCAACTCCAATGTTGTTAAATTATTGTTGGCTAGGTTGTTTACCCTATCTGGTAACTCAAAATTCGTTAAATTGTTTGTACTCTAAATTTTAACTGACGCTGCATCCTTAATGTATTTAATAAAAGAAAGGGCAGCTTGTCATTCAAATTAATTTATTATAATATTGCCATTTTTCTCAGATAAGGTGTTTGGACACGAGCGAATAATCTCTGGCGAAAGCGTTGCCATCTATCTGATCTTCACACGTATCTGGCAGCGGTCCTCGCCAATGTTTGCCAGCGTGTGTTAGCCCAGCTTAACTCGCATTTAATGCTGCTGAATATTTGATAGGTTTTCTTTCTTCTGATAGCTACATACACAACTAGATATTATTATTATTATTTTTTTTTTTTTTTTGCTTTTCCTATTTGCTCTATGTGTATAAGTATTTTTACGTTAGTTTATCATCGTATTTAGTGAGCACCGCTCACAGCGCCAATTGCCACATTTTGTGTGCCACAAAATCCCAGACCCAGCAACTACCTTACAAGTTAAGCTACATACAGTTTCCATTGCAGTTTCAACTGCTTTGTCATGTTTCAGACGTCATCGCAAGAACATTACTCATACGCTGCATGGACGCACAGTGGACGGTGACTGCAAGGGCGAAGAGCAGGAGCAGCGATACCAGGCGATTGGCTGCCGCAGTCTGGCCACTGCGAGCGGCACTCGTGCTTTCCGGCCAGACAACATCCACCTCGGACATTTTGAAAATGCTCAATAGTCGGTGGGATTGGAGCTCATTGTGCTCGGTGTTGATATGATGACTGATCGTCTTCAGTATCGCGGTGCATTCGTCCTAATAATAATAATAATAACAATAATAATAATAATAATAATAATAATAATAATAATAATAACAATAATAATAATAATAATATTAAATTCAATAATAATTATAATGATAATAGCAATAGCAATAACAATAATAATAATATCAAATACGAACCTTTTCCCTGCGCAGCAGTTCAATGTCCTTCAATTTGCCATCGTGTGGCAGCCTTGCGGCAATTATTATGTTCTCCTCGGTCATATTGAACAGCGTCAGTGTGCATTGGGTCTGAAATAAATAAACAATTCAGGGCGCTGCAGTGGACTCCGAAATATTCTGGTGCTAATAAGTAATACCAGCTGATAATGGATGGCAAAGAACAGGCTGGGTATACCCAAGAAATACCGATATTTGAGGGAGGTTTTTAGTATCTATCCTTCAAGTTTCCTCTTAAAATTTCACGTACATAAAGGCTTCTGTGAATTTTGGGATCAACAGAGGGGTGACCGAAAAAAGGTGACCAGCCCAACCAATTTTTTTGTTTATCGAATCTTAAAGGGAGATACCGTTATATTCTTTAATACATTTGGAATATATGCGCATTTCAGATTTTTTTTGTGAAAAAAATAATATCACCACTCTGACAGGAAATGTTTTCTAAAGGTATTTCTTTTTTTAAATTTGTAAGGTTATGGAACTTATGAATACTTTTTCAGAAGCGACAGACTTAAAAAATTGAGAAAAAAAAAAAAAATTTTATTCACCATTTTCCACTTATTTAAATGAATTTTTAACTAAAAGCACTTTGACGCGGGCACAAGTATTTGTTTCAAGAGTTAGTGCTCCAGCTTCAAAACCAATATACTCTTTTATACCATCTGCATCAGAGTATCCAAAATATGTATAATTAAAACACAAATAAGCCCAAATCGAATGACTGTTTAACTCTCCTGCCGCTGGCTCACCTGATTATTGATGTAGGTCGTCACGTATTGTTGCAAAGCACGCACAGCATCCTGGACCCCCAGATTGGTATGGGGTCGCAACAGGGCCTCGTCGGCGGCACTGTAACCCAACAGCAGAAAGATGCCACCTGCAAACGGAGAGAGAGAGATAGAGGGAGGGAGGGTGTGAGAGAGAGAGAGAGAGAGAGAGTGATAGAGTGAGAGAAAGAGGTAGCCATAAATCTCAGGAAATGTGAAATGTATGATTTATACGAAGACTCGAAGAAACAGATGTGCTCGGCATGGAGGCTATACCAATACTCAACCTTGGACAACTTCTTTTCTTATTTTTTGAGTCGGACATAAAGTAGCGACAAAGTGCAGCGGGCTGGCCCGGCATAAGAATATAGCATCAGCCAAGGACTGTTCTCTTAAAATATTGTTAGCCTCAATCCCGGAGGGAACTGTCTGGCAAAATGGAGCAGACTTGTGTCAGCCAGGCTCCTCTTCCTGTCGCTAGCGATAATCGTAAAGAGCTCAACGGCAAATGGATAACAGACTACTTTCAGCCAGGCGACACACACAAACACACACACACCACACACAGCAATGAAATTTATACTTCAGCATATAATGGAAGTGACGACGCATCAAACGAACGGTAACTACTTTGGGTGGCTAACTGGCCAACTGACTGTCTGTCTGACTGGCTGGGTATACTCAGAAAAAACTCGAACCAAGTTTAAAAAACTGTCCTGATAACTAGTGACTTAATTTCGAAATATAAGCAAGAAAGATCAAAAAAATATAAAGGCTTGTCATAAATTGACAATCCCAAAAAATATGTTTTTTTTGGTCACTCAGACAAAAGAACTCGACAATCCTAAAAATATGATTTCTCTTCTTTTTACGAATATTTTGTATTATTAAGAAATGCATTTCTAAATGTACTAAATGTAAATAAAAAATATAAATAAACAATTGAAAATGCTCTTTTTCAAAATAAAATATATGGATTTATAATATGTTGTTTTATGTAAAAATATGTTTTTCACATTTTCTATATTCTATATTCTATATGTTTTTTAAATTCAGGGCAGATGAATTTTCTGAGTGTAGTTGGCTGGTTGGTTGCAACTCACCTGGCAGAATGTAGTCCCCGAGCGGCGGCTTCATGCAGATGAAACGTCCCGAGTAGCAGAGGCAACGGCCACGGAACGCCTGATAAGCCGGCGAGGCGTGACTGTAGAATGCCAGTGCTGTGCGGCAGGGGGCGAAGGGCACGCAGAGGGCGTGGCAGGTGAGGGTGAGAGAGTCCCCACAGCTGCACAGTTCGCTGCATTCGGCATCGTCCAACGAGTAGATCTGCAAAATGAAGTAAAGATGTAAGAAGTTTTACTCGGCGTACTCGGGTACTCAAAATTTATCGGGCCAACACGTCTCGTCGCATGTGGCAAGTGGCAGGCATTAGATTACGCATACGCCCCAATGTTGCAGGAGGCAGACGGCAATTTGGCACTAATTGCATTGCACTTGCCACAAAACTGCTGTTGTCGGCTAGTGAAAAGAAAAGTGGCCCAAGTGCATTTCTCCTATTTCTATTTATTATACTCTGCGACCGAAGGCACAATAGAGTACATTAGTTTTTGCAATGGTTGTCAGATTGTTTGATCGTCTGAAACTTCGAATATATACATGTATGTTCCTGCATCGGACACAGGATGCTACATCCACTAGGGTCATTGGAAATCGATAAGAATCGATAATCTCCAATCGATGAAGGCACATACAGTTAAAACAAATCGATAATAGCACCACTACGACTTTTTTCTTACGATTGAAAAAAATAACCCATTAGTTTTGCATTTTTTCAAATGCTTATTTTTAATTCCCCCCTTAAACTAAAGTTAGTTCGGCTCCTAAAATTCTATTCAATATAAATTTTTTTCCACTTGAAGGGAATAGTGTGAAAGTAGTGAAAAAATATCAGTGAAACATTTCTTGTGAAAGTAGTGCTATGTCCGATAGTGTTAAAGACAACTGTGTGTCCCTTAATGTTAAAGATAGAACTACGCATATCTTCCACAATTTGCAAGATAGAGTAACAACATTTTGAAAATATAATACCGGTAATTCCCCTTACCTATTGGTATAAAGGTATTTCACAGTCGGTTACGCCCTGCAACTGAAACGTTCTCACGTGTATTTATTTATTTTATTTTTTGCACAAATTGTTGTGTTGTGTATGCGTTTCCATAGCTTGTTTTTTATGGCGTTGTTAAATGTGGTAATGTCTTTTCGTTGGGGCACGTGCCGCCACGTAAGCGAGGCACACACATACACACTCGTACGCACAGCTTCAACTTGTTGGACTGCAACTGAAAGTTGTTTCGTTTGTTTTGTTTGCGAAACTTTTCAGTTATGCAAATGCATTTTAATAACACTTTCTGAACTTCGGTCGAAAACAAGCAAGGTTAAATAAAATGCGCTGCTATGTTGCTGGAAAAAGCTCGCAACACGTTTTATTCCAACAAAAACATTTTCATTGCTGTGAATTGTCAACGATTTGTGGCAGTTACATAAGCGTACACAATTGTAGCCTACGTGTAAGAATATTAACTTATACATATATAATATAATTTATATATAATGACAATTCATAGATATCATTATTATTATCACTGACCCTTTTGCTGGTGCCTTCGCGTATTAATTGATCACTCTGATGAGGCCGCTGCACCACACAGTTTCCTGGAAAATAAAGAAAAGAATATAAATAAGAAATTCAGAAGCTTAAATTTACTTCCTTTGTGATTACAGTCTTTCAGAATTAAATGCAAATCGACGTCGCTTATGTTTACTTATTTATGTATTTAATGTCAACTATAATCAGTCGACCCAGAAAAATATACACGTATTAAAAAATGTATTATTTTAAAAATACAATTTAAAATTAAATTCTAATTTAAGACATGACAAATATTTATAAATTCAGAAGATTTTTAAATGTGAAATGGTCAAACATTTCTTGCATTCATTGGGGAATATCCAGTGAACGCCCAAGCATACCAAATATATAGTGGTATGAATTAGTTAAGATGCCCAGCTACAAAAGCATTCGAAAATGTATACGAAAATGTATTCAGTCAGGTCTTTGAAACAAAGACTTATAGGATTGTTTTTAAAACGCCACTTTCTAGACCTATAATAGTCACCTCTGGGAAATCACCTGTGTCCTGTGCTTTTTAACATATTTATTAATGACCCTCTACTTTTGCCATAATGCTTGCTTGCATATAAATCATTAATTGACATTAAATAAATAAATAAAAATAAATAAAATGTTAATTTTACATTTACCTGAAAATTATTGGACTGCTGTGCGTCATTCCTTCAGAGAATTCATAATTTTGAGTGGTGGGGCAGGGGCAAGTTAGTGATGTGTTTGCCATAAAATTGCGCATGTGCGTCGGCTGTTGACATGGGTGCCCCCTTCGATGAGAGTCTGTTAATTGCTGGCCTGCAGGCCGAAGGTGTGCAAAGTGTTGCCTTAACAATAAAAGCTAACGAACCTTGCCCAAGCTATTTTTAGTAGCGCTCTGGGCATTTACTTGGCCCACAAATGTACCTCAAAACTTTGCCAATACATCAGCAACAAAGCAACTCTTATCTTGTTTACATTTTTAAGTAGTCAGCAAGGTTGTTGGCTTGAGTGGATCATTTAATTGCGTTAAGTAAATAATTGACAACTATTTAGTTTGCATTACACTTTAAAGCAAACTTGTGTATGCCGGGCTCAACTGATGTTGGCCCCAAATTAATTATAAATGAGACATGCAAACTGCACAACTCGACGACTAAACAACAAACAATTTCAACAAAATGTACACGCAACTGTCCCAATGGTCAAAATAATGCCTAATGGCCATATGTGCACATAAATACATAAATATTTATGTATATAATTCGTGTGCGTGTATATTATTCCGTTGATAGACGAGCGGCAAGCAAACAGACTCATTTGCATTTTTAATGCAATTTGTAAACAGGTTTGTCTGTAAAATGCATAATTTGACAAGCTATTTATTAAATGCGGAAAGTTAAGCGACAACTCCTTGTGACTTCAATTAAAAAAGCACAATAAACACTAATTGCCCGAAAATATTGGAATGCGACTTGGTATGACAATTTTCCAAAAATAAGCTTAGTTTAAATCAAATCAAACTCTTTCTGGCTTATACTAAAAATGTACAATAAACATTAATTGCAATAATAAATAATAAATTGATCAGAAGTGAAAAGAATAAATAAATTCAAATTTAGAAAATCGCCCTGAAAACTAGAAAGCTTGTCTTCAGTTTAGAAATTATTTCTAAATTATCATACAAAATCTCGAAATCTTAACATATTTGTAAACGTGAAGTCGTAAAATACTAATGTTTGTTACTAATATCTTTTTCATTTAATTATTTGTTTTACATATCAAACTCACTAGTAATTAAACATATTATTACTAAAATTTTACAAAAATGTACAGTTAAATTAAGAAAAGAAATCTACGGCTTAAGCATTTACTTTCTGAATAATAAGCTGAGTTATCCTTGTCGCCAAAAGATTGGAAAATTTATAAAATTCAGGGCAATTTTATTTCTGAGTTTGGGGTCTTTGTTGTATTGTGTTAAAGTATGAATATCGCAAAGAATCGCTCAAGTGCTCGTTCGAACAGTTATATTATGGCTAAATCGGATTTTAAATACACGCTCGTTGACCATGGCCATATTTTGTAGCTGTGCAATATGCGAGAAATTGCCATAAGAGCCAAAAACAAACTCATTTCCGGTTAATGGTTGCACGCACACACGCCCATACACCCACATCCACACACATATACACAGTCATGCGTGTAATGCTGCAATTTAACATACAGTTATGTTGCAAGAGAAATGTGGCATTCATGCTGCGTTGAGTTGTTGCTTTAATTAGCCACAGAACCACATCGACCACATCAATTATGCAATTTTTAAAAACTCAAATGCGTACCCATTATTAAGGTGGGTGAGGGGGAGGTAGTTTCGGTTAAGAAGTGGGTGGTGGTGGTGCTTATCATGCCTCTCTCGTCCCATGATACACGCTAAGTATGATAAAAGGCAGAACTTTAAATGACAATACATTAAGCAAATCATTCTGGCTCTCTGTAAAATGAAGCTGAATATTTACTTTTTTTATCCGGAAAAGTGGACTCCACCTCCAGTGGGAGTGCAAGCTCGAAAAAAAAGAAAACCTCTCAAATTAACTTTATTATTTTCTGAAGGTATATTTCTAACAATGGTGGTTTTTCTTTTCTTCATTTGAGGCTAATAACCCAATTGGATTAAACTCAAATATAGATAAAATTCATTTCCATTCTTAATTTATTATTTCTTTTAATACTATTTAATTAATTCTAATAATTATTTATGTAATTCCATTTTATCCTTATTTCGCTTATAAGATGATATTGTCGGTTTTATTATTATAACTTTTTTTTATTCTTTTTTGTAGTTATAATTAGCCCAAACTCAGATCATTTTATCCCAGCTAACCTTTTATTTACATCAGCTAATATATTCAACTGATCGATATTTTTCATTCGCACGCGCGAATCAAATACTTATCAATTAGGAGCAATTATTGCATTAGTTTTTTTAATTGCAACTTTAACTATTTTAAAATTTTCCTAAAATTTAAGAAGAGTTATGCCTAATTTAAGGTTTTTTTTTTTATTATTATTATCCCTTTTTTATTGCATATATTATTATTAAACATTAGAATGTTAAGATTTCTCATGTACATATACTCATAAAATAGTTCAAAAATGCAATGAAAAGAAGACAGCAGGTAAACTCTATAGTAATCGAGAGAGAAATCTAATAGGTATTTACTTAATTTGAAGTGGGATTTTTTCCAAAGATTCAGTATTTGCCTTTCAATTTTTCAGAAATATTTTCTTTAAAATTATAAAAGCCTTTCTAAATTATTTCATTTTTTTTTATCAAATTTTTTCTTATTGAGAAATATATTTCCGATAGAAAATATTTTTCTACTGATTTCTAAAAACAAGAAAAACTTGTTAGCTTTCAGTGCGGTTTTAAAAAACACAGTGCGCATTTTTCTGAGTGCAGCTAACTGCCGTCGACAGCCTGCGGCTCTGTCTATATGTGTATGTGATAACCCAAACGCACTCGACTCGAATAGGGCTTGGGCTGAGTTGCATTTACTTACTTGGCGGCTGGGTTGTTGTCGTGGTCAGCATTGTTGTGGTCGTTGTGGTTGTCGGCTCTGTGTGGCTGATGCTGTGCACAAATTCTGTTGTTTCCATTTGGTCAACAAAAATTACCGGATCATCGAAATCTACGCCCTGCCTGCCAAGGCCACCATTTTTGTTGTTGTTGGTGTTCTGGCGTCGATTTCCATTCCCATTCCCCCCATTCCCCACATTGCCATTGCCATTTCCTTTTCCGTGTCCATGTGGATGAGTCTTGCCGTGATTATTGTCGTGTTCATTGCCGCCATGATAATCGTCATTTCCGCCATTTCCGCTGGCATCGTTTCCGCTGTGCAACGGCACCGAATCGGGCGGATCGAGATAATTGTGTTCCACAGATGCCGGCTCCGATTTCTCCTTTGCCTGTCCCCGGTGGTGGTTTTCGGTGGTTTTTCAATTTTGTTGCACAGTTATGCGATTTTTCATTTTTTATTTATTTGCATTTTTGGTTTGTGGTTTTTGCGATTATTATTATGCGTAGAGTTGATATATGAAAAGAGGAGAAAAAATTATTTTTAAAGTTTTCAATGCGGATTCCAGAATATTTGTATTTATCTTTTTTATATTTTTGTGCATTGCATTTAATCTTTTTGCAGCAGCTGCTGCAGCTGCCCCTTCCCATTGTAGCAGGTCAGAAATTGATTGCTTTGTTGGTTAGCATTCAGACTCGATACTCGATGCTGTGTGCCACAATATATAACAACAGCATTGTGCGCTTGGCTTTCATGCCACTGATTGAGTGCTGATTGGAAAACAGATGGACTGAAGCATGGATTGAAGGATAACTGAATGGGGAAAGGTCGAACAAACTGGTGGTGGTAACTGTTGTTGAATCCTGTTAATCGGATAGCCTGATATGCTGTTGCCACACAGCAGTTCTTGTGACACATAATTAGCTTCAATCTGTGGCACTTACCTTGAAGATATGCGTTGCAGGTTTTCTTGGCGAATGCTTCGCTTGCAGGCTGCTTGTTGTTGTTGTTGTTGTTGTTGTCGTCGGTTTCGGTGGTGGTGCAGGTGGTGCTGTTACTGGTGGTGCACGTGTTGTTGTCGTCGTCGTCGTTGTTGTTGTTGTTGTTGTCGTCGTCGTCGTTGTTGTTAGGAAACCCAATTCGGCCAAACGTTTCATATGGAAATCCTTTTGTGCCTCAACTGCAAAGCATGCAACATTTATTTCCCCAGTTAGTTTCCTCTCCCTCCCAAGTCGAGTTCTCCCTCTCTCTCTCCCTCCTCTACTCACCCACACAGGGATTCATCCAGAGAAGGCGTCGCCAGCCAACGCACTGGTAGAGATGCTGGGTATCCGTGTTCTGGCAGGCGCATGTGGTGCGCAGCATGGTGCCCAATATGCCAATCATGGCACTCCGACAGCCACTTGGACGGCCGGCGCACTTCTTCGTCACACTGTCCACGGCACAGGCCTGCTCGTAGTACTCCAACTTGAGTCTGCAACGATAAGAACAAAAGAGAAGAAAATAAACTTTAGCAAGTGTTTTTTTCTAATACTTCAATTTAAGAATGTGTAATACCCAACTTAAGTCTTTACACATAAAAAAAAATAATGCTCTGTTTGCTAATATGTGATTTTTATTTACTTATTTCTGTGCTAATCCAATTTAAGTCTGTGGCGATTAGTAAAATGAAAATGTAAAATCTAAGGGCAACTTGTGTTTATTTTTTTAATACTCCAACTTAAATCTGTGCCGACTGCACAGGCCTGCTCGTAATAGTCCAACTACAGTCTTTGGCATCCACTTCACGTCTGTCCGTCTGTACGCTCAGAAAAAACTTCTTGTTCTTAGAAATAATCTCTTAATATGATAAAGTATTTGTCTAAAAATTACAAATTAAATTATTCAGAAAACAGTTGCATACTAAATTCTCGAATGAATTACGCAAAATGTTCCATTTATTCCTAACTTAAATATTCTAATAAAAATCGCGCTCAATTTGATATTACGAAGTTGTTCTTTCCTTAGGAAAAATTTCAGAAAATAAGAAAACATTCTTCCTAAACTTAGAAAGGTTTTGCGGTAAATCAATTCCAAATATATGACGATTTTAGTGTTAAGCTGCAATACCCTGAAAATTATACATATTTATTTTTTCAAAATTTTTGAAAACCCAACCTGAAGTTAAGAAATGCAAACCTTGGTTTTGAAAAAGATAAGCTTTAATATTGGAAATTTTAATTTCTGTATAATAATGTGAGATATGGTTGGCTCTAAAATGAATGGCGATGTTTTTTCTGAATGTAAGTTGTGGTTCACGTCTGCGCTCCAGTACGGCTGTGAGTAAGTATAGCCACGTTACCTACAGTCTCTCGATGTAGCTAGCTCGAGTCTGAGTCTGAGATTGATGTGCTGCAATTTATGTGGCATTACTCTTGGCATATTCTACTGCACTTCTTGAGACTGCAGATGTTTCAGCCACAGCACCGCAAAATAGCTACACAATTTATGGCATCAGGTTTACGACTCAGCTTTCTCTATCTCTGCTTGTAAAATCTTTGATGCTGTGGCTTTAGTTGCAACTTAGGGTATGCGTGATATGCATAAAACAATGCAGTGCAGACAAGTGATGACTATAACATACATGTTGCCATCTCAATAGTTGTTACAAGTTTATCGACAAGCAGCAGACTACTTAGACTAAGCAGTACGCATTAGCCTCAGCCCGGGACTGGACTTAGGCATAATTATAATTTCAAGACAAACTACCCAATATTGTTGCATAATTTTCACTGGACATTTGCCAATTAGAATGCTTATATAAATGAGGATTCGATTACGTAAGTGCTTGCGTTGCAATTGAGTTGTTCTCCTTGCCTCACGTGGCACGTTGAGGCAGCCACCTAAGCGATAAAATAATGCCAACTTGCCAACATTGACCAGGCAGCCAATCAAATGTGCCTCAAAATACTGCACACAGCACGTGATTGCATGCATCGCGTCGTATACGTAATAAGTCCACATAAAATCTGCATAAAAATTCAATCAATAAGTGTTAGTTAAGAGTTTCTAGTTTTTAGAAATAATTTAAAACCCAGTAAGGTTTTCCCTAAGCCGATAGCTCCAAAAATATATTGGCTATTATTATTTAAAAAACCTTTATTAATATTAATAAGTTATTTTCAAATTCTGTTATTTATTCAGTTTTTGTCAACTGAAGTCGAGACAGAAAAATACAAGATGTTAAAAATAGACTAAGTTAAATTAAAATTAAGAAATGCAAGGTAGGTCACAATTAAAAATTATATAAATTTACTTTCTGATTAATAAGGTGATTTTCACTTGGAGGCTTACAAAAATTCAAGCCAATTTATTTTGCTGAGTGTAAGCACTCGAATAGCGAAACACCGACTGCAGTTTGACTTTTCTTTAACACACCACAAACACACACACACACACACCCTCGTTTAAATGAGAGCAGCGCAGCATACAAAATGAGCGTCATTAGTCCAATTTAGTTGTTTACTAAAGCAAGTGAGATTCACTTAAAAGGCAATTAATTTTCACAGCCACAGTCGACGCCAAGTTCGCTGCGCTTGTTCAGCTGTAACATGACAACAAACACAAACACCCCCATACACACCTACACACACACACAGAAACAGACACACCAGGCATGACATGCATCGTATTTATCACTTTACTTTGTATTTGACACATTCGCGGCCAGGCTTCAAGTTTTGGCTGCCTTGCTAGAGTGGTTCAAAGTGTTGCCTGCTTCCTCTTCCTGTTTGTGTGTATGTGTGAGTGTGTGTGTGGTGGGTGGTGGGCGGTGTGTTATTGCCTCGTGCCACGTCGTGGCGTGTTTAATGAAGAGCCGTGCACAAAGTGGTAATTTAACGCCCCGTTTGACGATGACGCGCATTTTGGCTAGCAAGCCGCACACAACTTGAGCTGTTGCCTGTGTGTTGGGCTTATCGGCTTTGCTCACACTCAGCAAAAGCTCACTCCGAATTTGATTTATTTATTTAGTGTCGACTCAAATCAGTCATCACAGAAATATACCAGAAATATAGAAAATAAATAAAGTTAGAATACAAATAAAATGTAATAATAAACTTCAATAAAATAATAAAACCCCATCAGACAAAAATAAAAATAGTTGCTGTGAATTAGTTAAGACGCCAAACCAGAAAAGCATGCGACAAAGTTGAGGTTTTAATAATATAAATAGAAGACTCTAAATTGAAACTATGATAAGCCTATTGCAATCATCACAGAGAACTCGAAAAGATATGAGAAAGTGAAAAGGAGTAGAGGAAACTATAGGGAGCAGAGAATGCATTGGAATTGATTTATTATATTGTGTAATTTAAGTATTAGATTCAACACCTAGCATAATACGACTATTCGTTTGGGAGGAAAGCCTTAGTAAGGTGTCCAGTGGCAAGAAGTAAGTAATTCTTCTATACAGGTTCCAATATGCTTTGGTGAATCGGATAATGAGGCGACCACAAACAAGATTCGAAATTCAGAATTGGACGTAAGATGAAAATGAAACGAAAGAGAAAATTAAAGATCTTTGTCTTGTAAGGGTCATCAACTTAATATCAAAAAATCCATTAATACGAAAGGCTTCGTTGGCAAGGAACTTAACATGGCTATCGAACTTTAATGTATGCTCAAGAAGTAAGACTAAATCATTTACTTCATTCAATTTATCAACTACAACATTTCTTACCTAAAGAAAATATCGAGAAAATATCGAGAAAAAACACCCCATATTTTAGAGGTTTAAGAAATATGTTTGCTTTATTTAGATATTATTTCTAAAATCACGACTAACTTTTTAATATTCAAGGCGATTTTCTAAGTTTCAGGGCGATTAATGACAATAAAACATGATTTTGTGGTTATTGCCCTTAGTTAAGCCTTTATAATTTAAATGAAAAATATTTTTGCAATGTTCAGAATTCTTTATAAAAACAACGAAACCTTCCAGTTTTCAGAGCGATTTTCTAAATTTCAACTCGATTTTTTATGAGTGTAGAACTTGAGTTGTTGCATGTAAATTTTGTCATTTCGGCTGTGCTCAGCTTAATTAAGTTGACAAAAATGTCATCAGAGCGGTTGCGGCCGCTCTATCTTCAAATAATTCAATAAGTACACGAAACTGAATTTTGTTTAATCGAATTGCGGGCCCAAAAACGATTTGCACACACCCGCACACACATCCACAGACAGAGATTAAAACAAGCAGAGCGGATATGACATGCGATGCGCATATTTCCGCTTCCGCTTAGCGAGCATTTGAATTATGGAGAGAGCACGGGGCATATAACTATGACTATCTGAATATGTGAGAGGACTCACCTGCACTCGCGATCCTCCTTGCAGCTGTCTGCCACAACGTGGCAAGCTGGCGGCGGATGGTAATAAATGCCATTGGAGCTGGCGGGATTATTGCTATCGGGTGGCCTCTGTGCGCAGACGGGATGCAGTTTTTCCTGTGCAATCATGCACATGTCATGCCGATTGCCATTCTGCTGGCTGGGACTATTGTTGTAGTTGTTGTTGTTGTTGTTGTTGTTGCTGGTGGATTTTCTGGTAAGGGGTGGAAAATTGTGTGCTGTAGTTGTAGTTATTGCTATTGTTGCTGCTGCTGCTGCAGCTGCTGCCACTTACTTGCATAGACAAAAGGCAATGTCCAGATTGAGGTCCTCATGCGGTCCTTTGTAGAATGACTGCAATGATGTCATGCACGCATTGCGATTACAGCGATGCAGCTCACAATGCATCAGCATCGGCTGCAGCGATGTCGAGCAGCCGGGATCCTCACGACAGCTATCCAGGGCTGTGTGGCAGGTACTCTGCACCACATTTTTTTTTGTTGTAAACGAAAAATGTAAAAACGTTTTGCGCAACAAACATATATTCATTACACTCAGAAAAAAAATGCCCTAAATTTTAGCAAGTCGCCTTAAAATGAAAATCACACTTATTACTAGAAAGCTTATAATTTTTGGAAATTATTCAAAAATATAAAAATACATTTTTAATAAATTTGATAGGCTTCCCATAAGTGCCCCCAAAAGAATATAATGTATTTTATGTATTATTCAGTGTACTATTCTAAAAAAAAGAAATGGTAGCCTAGTTTTTAGAAAAAATTAATTCGAATCGCCGTTAAATCTAAAATATTAGTATTTTTAAAATCTTAAAAGACAAAAGTTTATTAATAAAATTTAAGTAAGGAAAAAGCTCCTATAAGAATTCTCGTATTTTCTGAGTGTAGTCTCAGTACTTTGCGTTGTATGTCCGTCTGTCTGTCTCCGTAGAGAGCAAAAATTATGCATTGGCGTCTGTTCTCAACTTACCTGAAAGTGTTGCTTGATTATTTCCGTTGAGAGGTCAACTTCAACATCCTGACCACCTGCAGCATCAGACGTGCCCAAGTGACCAATGCGTTTTGGGTTTCGAGTTCAAATTGCATTTCGACAGAATGAATGAATGTTCAGAGTTTCAGTTTTGTGCCATAATGGTTGAGACCGCAGTAATTGTAGAAAAACGTTGAAAAGAGTTATCCATTAGTTATCGTCTTTTTGAATGCATAACACTCGAATTAAATTACAATTAGCTCAGACTGCACTCAGACTGCGTCCACCAACATGAACGACCAACATGACAATTAAAATTCCGCAGTGCGCCTATTTAAGTCGAATTGTTGCTTAAAATTGGAAAATATTTGGTCTAATTAAAAATGTTATAGCTTATGCAACATTAATACTTTTGCAGCAGCTATTATTTATTATATTATTGTGCATTTGTTTATGTTTATTTTATTGCATTTAAGACTTATTAATTAACATTAGCACAGCAGCAATTGTTCATAACTCAATTGCGTCATGGGATTGACGGTAAATAATCCTAATTAGAAATGATTATCGACGAAGGGCTAAGGGGGCGGGTGGAGAAGGGGCCGGCGCATCATGTTGGGGGCAGCAGCTGGTGCCAATTATGGATTACATTTTAATTAACCAACTTGCTGTTGGCTTTAATTTCTATTCATATTCACATTCATGTTCATATTGATATTTCCATGACCCAGACACATAGTTCGCATCCCATAAATTATCGAAATAATCGAATAATAAAAACGTAAAGCATAAATAACGAAATTAAAAGCAATCATACATATAGGTATATCCATATCTATATATATTTTCCAAATTCGTTGCCTACAATTGGGTTTATCGATTCTCATTACTTTTAACTGCAGGGGAGGGGGTGGAGCAGGGCTACAGGTGCAGCGGGGCTGCTGGGGCTTATATAAAACACAACTAAATGCTATATGTATTTTATTTATTAGTTATTTAATAGTAGATAAATAGATTTGTCGGCCTTTAAAAACTACAACCTACTCGTAAATTATATATTTGGGGATCGCCCGGAATGGCGATATTATTTACTAACGATGAAAATCGGTTTTATGTATGTGTTTGTGTTTTTCTTTTGTATTTTTGCTCTGAGTTGGGAACACTTTAGTCAATGAAATTAATGTGTTTAATACGATAACTGACTGAAGTTTGTTCTGAATAAGAATTAGAATTAATTGTTCTGTGTGTAAGTAAAAATCTGACAATGCACGCAAAGCCAAAAGGAGATTAAGAAAAATTATAAATTTTATGAGGGCGCACGAAAAATAATTTCTTTCACATATAAAAAAGAAAACATAATTTAAATTTGAGCGGCTGATATGCGAAAATGTAAAAAATTAATAACATACATTTTTTAAGCGCGTTTTTTTCAAATTGAACTATCAAAATATCAAAATGTTATCAGAGTTGAATTGTGTCTTTAAAAAATGTTTACTTTTCTTAAAATTAAATGAAGGTTCGTTATTCTTGAATTTATCTGGCTATATCAAATTGAATGGTTTGAGTTAATGAGTAATTCTTGTTGTTTGTTGGTGTAAATATTGATGTTGTATTTGTTGTTATTTAAATGGAACACGCAACATATGAAACATATTGGAAAAAAATTGCATTTGAACAAAATTTTTGAGTTTTAAAAAGAAATGTATGTAACGCATTTTCTTTGTACTTAGTAATTGAATTATATGTGATTGTAACTGTTTTTGTTTTTTTTTTTCAAAAAACGAGTGCATTTAAAAATTTTGTAAAAAATATTGTGCTTGAATTAATGTAACAAAAATTTATTTTTCAGCTTTAAATTCGATTTTTAATGAATTTTGTTGTCACGACATTTTTAAGTTTATATGTTTTTTATTTATGTTTAATTATATAAAAAAGTTTATACACCTGTTCTGCATTTGGTTGAATTTTAAAAATATGGCAAACAAAATTCATTGTCAGAAATTTTCATAACGAAGTTGAAGCAAATGTTTTTGTTTTTAAATCGAAAAAAATTTCCAAAACATTTTGAAAACAAACGGCAAGCTACGTAAGAAAAAATTGAACTTATAAGAAATAGTTAAAGTAAAGGCTGATTCATATATAAAATCAATCTTTACATATATGTATATATATATGTATATTTAGAATAATGTATATACGAGTATGTAAGGCAGTTCTTGTTTTTTTACTGTTTCGATATTTATAAAAATTGAGCAAATGCCAAAAATTATGCACAAAGCAAAGGCGATCTCGGAGCGCACCACTTTTTTTTAATATTTTTTTGTTTATTATTTATTTTTTTATGTAAATAAAAAGCTAAACATTAAAAATTGAGTAATTAGTAATTTACCTGCAACGGGTTTTGTTAGTTAATTAGTTACAAGGGACGACACAAAACGCGCAAAAATCGTTTAATATTATAAAAAAACGCTATTAAAAATAGTTATTTAGTAATGCTACCTATCAGGTGGAAAAAATCCGTATTTTTTTAGGTCTTCAGCTGATCATAGAATTGTTATTTTTTTATAGTTTGCCTAGTTTGTGGTCAGTTATTCATTGTTTATTGATTACGTTCATGCTTAAACATGTGCACATACTTTGATAGTAAACACCGGTATTTCCGTTTCCGTTGACATTGCCATTGGCATTGGCATTGCCGGCGTAGCCGTAGCCCGTATCAACGATATCAAATGGCGACTCATTTCCGGCGCCGGCTGCCGCCGCCATGTGACGCTGATGAAAGCCGCTTATATTGAACGGATAGCTGAGTACGCCGTGCAGCTGAGTGTTGGACACCGAGCCCGGATAATTATAGCTGCCGCTTGCCGCGCCGCCCATCGCCGCTATCAGTGGCGTATCAATCAGCGACAAATTATCATCGAAGATTCTCTGATGTAATTTCTCGTCCATGCCCAATATTCTTACTGGAATTTTAAGTAGCAAGAAGAGAGAGGGTAGAATTGTTTGTTGTAGTTTGTTGTTGTACAGTGGCTTTTTTTACTTATGTTGTTGTTTTTTTTTTTGTAGATACGAGTAGTTGTTGGTATTTTATTGTTGTTGTTATTACTGCTACCCAGGATTGGAACTCAGCAATATTTCCACATCCAATCAATTTGCATAATTTTCAATCGATTTGCTTTGTTTTCGTGATTTTTTTTTTTTAAATTTATTGACTAACAAATGAAAAAAGATTACATGTTTATCTGTTCCCATCGAAATTGTATGGGTTAATATATTTTTTTTGAAGACCTTCTCTACAAAATCAAATTGGATAAATTGAACTGAACAACAAGTTGAATATTAGAAAAACAAAATTTGTAATTTACATGGAAAGTTTGGGGAAAACTGAGTGCTTCTATTTGGTGCAGTTAAGAAAAGAGAACATGTTTGTGAGAGAGTGGAGCAAAATTTGAATTAAGCAGTCGTATAGAACATATCTACAATATTAAATGAATTACAAGAAGGTTTCCCTGAAGCGCTCTTTCTATCGCAGTTTAAAATCTGCTTTGGCGAAATGAAAGCGTGCCTTTTATGTGGACATCTATTTTAAGCAATTATAATAATAATGTGATTGAGGAATACATTTAGGCCGAGTCGATTTACTTATTTGAGTTCTCAGTTCCAAAAGTTAAATATAATCTTTCATGTGCGCTGTGCGATAAGGCCCGTGTATATATTCTATTTACATAAAATGCCGTTTGTAATATCAACATGCAGTGCGAATAAACCAAAAAATCGGGCAAATAAGAGAAATTATAAACATTATATTAATTTTGCAACTGTTCGAAGAAAAACAGTTAACTGTCTAGCACTTGCCACTTGTGTCATGGCACATATTAATCGAGTGCTTGAATGCTAATTTAGGCAAGTGTCATTGGTGATTACATTCAGAAAAAACAATCAACCAAAATGATCCCAAAAATATAAAGTTTTTCGTGGTACACTGGAAATTAACATGCTGTGACTGAACTTTAAGAAAATCCATCCTGAAATTTATGAATGCAAACCCTGATTTTTAGAAAGTCACAAGCATATATTTTAATAATATATTTTCTGAAATTAACTTTGAATTATTTTGTCTTCAGTTCAATTGAAGTTGACCTTAAATAAATAAATAAAAAATATAAATTTGGAAATTTATTCACTAAATAATAAGTTACAATTGGTACAAAAAATACGGCAATTTTCTAACATTTACGGAGCTTGCTTTCCTGAGTGTAGTCTAAGCGGCATATTTCAGTTCAATTTGGCCAATAGCTTATTGTGTGGCATGCCACACACCAATTGCCACGGCAGAGCTACGGATCTATCTGCTATCAATGTCAATGGCACAGGCAAACACAACGCTAACAGAGACGTGCTGACTGTACGAGTGTAGGTGTGTGTGTGCTGTGTGTGTGTGTGTGTGTGTAACTTGGGGTATCTTTGAAATGTCATGCGCTGTTAGAGCGAGCAAATGGTAAACGATTCAATGGAGCCGCATTTGCAACCACAACGGCAGCAAGTAGCAAGCAGCATTTGCTTATCTCGCCGAGCAGACACTAAAGTGCGCTTCATTTGTGGCAGCAGCACTGCTCAAAGGATACTCAAAGGAAGCTGCACGAGCCACGAGACGGTCAATGTGCGGCGAAAGGGGGAGTTGGTGCTAAATGGCAGGGATTTGCCATGCCAGGCCAGGCAACTTGCCTGTCTGCGTTTCCTATTTATGTTTGCCGCTTATTTTGTTGAGCAAATATTTGCGCAACAAACACTGCGTGTGGGGCAAGAATCCAGCAACTTGAATCGTGCACGGTGAATCGTGCAATCGTAATCCTAACTGCCCCTCTTTGAGCGGGGCGAACTAGCTGGAAATGAGATTAGTGCTGTTTGTTAAGTGTTATCGCCCATGTTAGCACTTGTCGACGACTGGATTGGATCTTTGTCAAACAATTGTTGCGTATACGCAACATTGTCAGTTCCACTAGGACTGCAACCTAGCATAAAATAAAACCACCCTTTTGGTTTTATTTTATCTTTGCCTACACGCAATTTAGTCATTTTAAATCATTCGGGAATGGGCAAGCGCATAATGCAATCTAACACTAAAGGAAAGCAACACTTTTAATTTGTTTTATATAAATTATATTTAAACAATACTTAAGTAGTCATTTCAGATATTACAGGCATTCCGACACTCACCTAAAAATATGAAGTGAAATCGCCCTGAATATTTGAAAGTGGTTCATATTTTTAGAAATAATTTCCAAAATAATAAAACCTTTTTCTTCAGATTAGAGAGGCTTGCCCTAAGTCCACAATCCCACAAATATGGAGTTTTTTTTTTTAGAAATATTTTCTATTATTATAGTTTATAATATATAGAAATGTAAAGTGGGATTTTTTTGAAATATTCTTCGTTATAATCCGAAAGAAGTGTTGGAATTTACTGCCTCGACATTTATATTAGAGAATTCGAATCGTTGAAAAATCTTAAGGATTCTAAATTAAATTATTTGCATTTATAAACTATCTACAATGTTTAAAGCACCTTGAATATGATTTTAGAAATATACCTTCAAAATAATTAGGTGATTTACGCTTGGCTAGTTACGAAAATAGTGATCTGCTTTTTTAACAGTGTAGCACAAAATGAAACAAAAGCTTTAATTATTTTTTGGTAAAGCACATTAAAGTCAATTTATGCTGGTGTTTGTTGGCCTGTCACATCAATGGAAAGTGCACATAAATACACAACTGCAGCATTCACACAGACAAGTTTAGCTGCGAACAAAGGCCGTGCAGAAAATGGCGCGTAATTATTGTACAAAACTCATAAACAACTGAGATAAATTTCAGAATGCGCTATAATTTGAAAATAACGTTGGCACACAGTGCACACAGTGCGTACCAACCGTATGCGTACGGAAATTGCTGCCTTCCATGTCATAATTTGTGTCTCGTGTGGCACAGGCCTTAGGGGCCTGCCACAAGCCCTGCAATATTATGAAAATATTTATTGCATGCAGAAACACAAACTAGGAGGAGTACACATATTTTTACTCCGAATTTGGAATTTATTATTATTGTTGTTGTTGTTGGCAAATTGCTTCAATTGTTTACACTGGTGCTTAATTAAATGTGCCAACTGAGTGTGTGATTAGCATTATGTGATTTACTCGATTATTTTTCTATGTTAATTTCATAAACGAAATGCAACTTTCAAAACTAGTCACATTTAAAAATTTGTGTAAATTAGTAAAGCGTTCTTCGCGCAATCTCTAATTATTTCTGCCACCTTTTAGCTAACAGAATCAGTTTGTTGATTTGCTGGTTGCTCAATTTCAACTGCGTGTGATTACTTTTAATATGTTATGCGCTGATTTTTTGTTTGTCAGATTGGGGCTTATGGGTTTCTCCCAATTCATGCAACAAGTGCTGCTAATTTAATAATTTTGCATTTGAATGTACCCAGAATTCTTGAAAATGTTCTCTTGTTTTAGTTTAAATTTAAAGATAATAATTTATTTTTGATTACACTTAATTTATTTTATATTTTTTGTATATTTCTGTGACGACATTAAATAAATAAACAATTAAATTCTTTCTGCGTAATAAGGTAAGCCAAAACTATGGAGAATTTCTAAAGTTCAGTGAGATTTTTTATCTGAGTGTAGCGCTTGACTGTGGCTGACTCTCTTCTGTGAATAAATGCATATGCGTCGAGTGCACATAAATATTGTGAGTCGTTGTTGAATGTGACGTGCATTAATATTTGCCAATGTTCACAATATCTGTATTACTCAATGTGTGCGTATGTGTGTGTGTGTGTCTGTGTGTGTGTCCCAGAGCTGCATTGGCAAATGAAGTCACAATGCAAGCCAGCTTCAAATTTATAACCTCTGTCAGCAGATGCCTAACAAATGCCGCAACGCATGCAAAAACAAAAGGATCACTGATGGTGATGATGGTGATGATGATGATAATGACGATGATGATCATGACGATGGTGATGATGATGTACGACCAATGACAATGACTAGTCAAATTTGTGGCAATAAATTTGAGCGAAAATGCACAAAATGCGTAACAATCAAAATGCCAAACAATCGTGTAAAACATAGAATACGTGGGGCAATCGATTGGTTGCATGCATTGGTGGCATGCGACAAGCGAGAGACTGCAGTAAAGTTGCATGAACGCATTGTGAGTAAGTGAGTGTGTGTGTGTGACTGAGAGAGCTGTAAATAAGCAGCAGCTAACTGAACTTAACCAACATAATGGAGCAAAGTCAACTGAGTGCACTTCATATCAATATTATACTTGGTTAAGTTTTTGGGGCAGGTATTTGGCGCTGTGGCAAACAAAATTCTTATTTATGGCACGATTGTGCATTGTGTGTGTGTGTGCGTGTGTGTGTGTGCAGCTTATTGCAGTGGCAGATAGCTACAACTAGACAACTAGCCAATATTAGACAGCGAGTGGCAAACCGACAATAAAATACACTCTCAAAAAAAAATATCATTAAATTTTTGTACATTGCCCTAAAAAATAAAACATTTTTCGATTTTATTGAAACAATTTCGAAATAATTGGACAATCAATTGTAAAAGTTTGCCCTAAATCGAAAATAACAACATTTTTTTTTTTATTGATTAGAAAAAATTGCTCTTTAAAAATGCGAACCAGAGTTTTTAGAAAAGTACTTTCTGAATAATACGAATAATTCCTAAGATAATTACATTAGTTGAAATAATTATAATTCAAATTTAAGGAACAATTTTTATTCTGAGTGCAGTATGCCGCATTGGGCTACAGATACAGTTATCTGTACACTGACCGCCATTTGCCGCTTCGTTTGTTGTTTGTTGTTGGCTGCAGCATGTTCGTGTAATATATACATGGTGGCACAAGAGATGCCAGATGGATAAATAGTTGGAGTGAGGAGACTGTGAGTTACTGTGTTACTGCGAACGAGTGTGCCTCTGGTGCAGTGGTGTGCTGTGTGTGTGCATCAATTGTCTAATGTGCTCTTAGGCTACCCACCAACCCCACCTCCACAAATGAGAGTGCCAAGTGCTCTTATTTATTGCCTCTACTCGCTTATAAATATTACTGCCCTTAAATAGATATTTACAATTGGCAAATTATACTACAGTGATGAGATCAATCCTAAAGAATTTAAAATAAAAAGTACGCTAAACATTAAAAATAAAATTTATCAAATAGTTTCTAAGATTTTAAAATAAAATTTAGGCTGAACAAATGAAACAAATATTTAAATTTTTCAAATAAAGTTTAATATTAAAAAAATAAAAGTTTTATTTTGTAATTAAATGAATATTGGAAAACATCATCATGGAAAACATTATTACCTCATAATAAATATAAGCAGCCCAATCCCAATCTTATTAGGAATACGAGTGCATAAGCCAAGAAAGACGGACCAAGTTCAATTTGCGTCATAAAATGATTCGCAATCGATGCGAGGCTTAACTCGAGGCTTAATCGCAGTTTAATAGATATAAAGGCAACTATTTACTGATTACTATTTACTATTTACTTACCCCTCTCATCCATGGTTCCGGTGGGTGCGGAGTAGGTGCGGTGGGTTATGTCGCTACCGGCGACTAAATCGCCTAGATATGCTGTTTGGTGCAAGTTGGTGCCAGTGCTAAATGGAGTTGCAAGTGTTTTGGAAATTTGCAAAATTACTTAAGTGCATCATAGAGTTAGTATATCGAAAGAGAGTGTGCTGCTAACTAAGCTAATTAGCCCAGTAATGTACTCAAAAGTCAAAAATCAAAACTCAAAAGTCAAAAGTGCAAATTGTGCATTGGTGCTTGTGCATTTGTGCATTTGTGCAAATGTGTGGAGAATTTTGCTAATTGAAATGATTGTCGTGTTAACTCAAAGGAAAAATGGCTTTATGTTGACGCAAATCGGCTTAAAGCATTAACAACATTTACGGGCAGATACAGGTGGAAAGCGAGATAGAGGAGACGGTTTGCCCATCATCAAAAGTTGATGAAGCATCAAGAGTCGGCTTGGCTTTCCACTTCCGCTTCTAAATGACAATTGGCCCAAGCCGCTGGCATTATAAATAAATAAATGGCAGCCACAGGGGACACTCAAGTCAGGATCACATATACATATATGTAGATATGGGGACAAAGTGCATTGTCCCTAAAATCAGTTTATGCTCATTGCGGACACCATTTGAATATTCATTAAGATGGCATGCATCCAGGAGTCGATTAAGTATTTAAATGTTTTACAAATGCCCAGGGATCTGGGCAATAGCTCAATTTGCGTGTTTCTGTTGTTGTTTGTTGGACTTATTCATTAGTTGGCTGTTGCTGCTGCTGCTGTTAACCGGAAATTGTGGTATACCCAAGTGAGTCAATTATTTTAAAAGCTTTGCTGCATAAAGTTTACAGCTGCAGCTGTTGCCGTTGCCGTTGCTGTGGTTAAAAGCGTATTTGGTTGAGTTAATTGAAGGGCTTGAATGCCAGACTTGCATGGGTAGCGCTAAGTCCTTGGTCAGGCAATCCATACACGCAGCAAAAAATCGCCTCGACTTTTGGGTAATCTCGCTGACATCTTGAAAGTTTTGCTTGTTTTTAGAAAGCCATTCTATGTATTAGAAAACATTTCTTTTTTTTAATTGCAAAAGCCTGCCTAATAAAAAATTTATCAGAAATTTAGAAAAGTGCCCTGAATATTAGAAAGGTTTTCATCGTTTTAGAAATTTTTTCTAAATTTAAGGAAATATTTTACTTAAAATTAGAAATGCTTTCCCTAAATTGCCAATACCAAATATATAATCTATTTTGTTTTCTTCTATTTTTAGTTTACATTTTCTATTATTAGAAAATGCACTGTAAAAAGGCAAACCATGATTTTAAGAAAAGTCCTTTCTAAATTTTAGAAAAATCCGTAGTGAGATTTAAGAATGTCAGTGCGATTCTTTTTCTGAGTGTATTTCTTGGGTCAGTTTGAGCAGAACGTTGCCAGCTTAAGGATGCCAACTCGGACTTGGACTCGGCCTGGGCCGAGTCAAATGCGTTTGCATACTTAGGTGAACTATAGGTGCGACTTGTCGTTGTTGTTGCCATAGTGGACGATGGCTCCACGCCATGCGAGTAGTAGGTGTGCGTGTGTGGATGTGAGTGTGTGCGCTGATTTTGGGCTGGACCCGCATCGACCACAACAACAACATCATCAGCCACATCTGCTGCTGCGTGCTGCTGCTTCTTGTGTCCATGGTGCAGCGAGGGGGGCACCTCGACAATCACATCATCGTCATCCTCAGAGGTGTGGGGACTGTGCGAGGCAAGCACCAGGGGATTGTTAATGCCCCACGATGGTGGATGCAAGTAATGCGGATAGTTTGAATAAATTTCCGCCCTTATGCGATCATCATAGTCATCATCATCCGTGTCCTCATCATCATCAGCATCTTCCTGCTCTGCCTCCTCCTGCTCCTGGTCCTGCTCCTGCTCCTCCTCCCGATCCAATCTGTGCTCATTGTTGGGCTCATCATGGTACTGGTACTCGATGTTGTTGGACAGCAGCTCGGTGCCATTGAAAGGATGCTGCCCGGTACGGTGTCCTGCGTGCTTTTGTTTCTGTTTGCGCCTCGATTTCAGCTTCGTTTTTGGCTTTGGCTTCAGTTTGGGCAAACCATTGGGAAAAAATATTATTCTATCTGCAAAGAGCCAAGAGTGGGTGGGAACAGGGGGAAATTGTGGGTGGGGTGCAATGCGTGATGTGCATAAAAAAGTTTAGTGCCACAAAAAGGTGCAACATTTCATAGAGTAAAGTTTGGTGTCTGTTTGCGTGAATCTGTGTGCGTGGTGCAAGTGTTGCGCTTATTTAATTAGTGCTATTAGTGCCCAAAGGTGCACTTAATCCGACGAGGCGAGGGTGCGAGGGGTTGAGGGTATTAGGGATCTATAGTGCGAGGGGTTGAGGTTTGAGGGATCCACTCTACGAGGTGTCTATGATGCGAGGGGTTTGTTGGGTCGCTGATGGTGCGATTGGTTGCGGGTGCGGTGCGTTAGGGGACCTACAGTCTAATGGGTTGATTGTGCATGGGATGCATGGTGCCAGGTGTGGAAGGGGCATGGGAGGGATCGATTGCGTGAAGGGTCGCTGGTGCGAGGTGCAGTTTAAACAGCTCCAGCTGAATTTGTACAGAAATGAACCCAGGCATTAAGTTAAGTTTAGCTCGAGGTTAGTTTTCGGTTTAGTTTGTGAAATGTGAGATAATGGAAATAGTTTCTTATTTTATTTTTTTTGGTTTAGCGTGGTAAAGCAACGACGTTAGTTAGCTAATAGAGTAGTAGTAGTAGTACTAGTGGAGGAGGTAGTCAGGTGTAATCTATGCAAGCAGCCCCGCTAAACCTGCCCTGAGTCATAAAAATAATATCAGATAAAACTAAATTAAAAAATATATATGTGGGCACAGAGAGCGAGAGAGAGAGAGAGAGAGCGAGAGCGAGAGCGATAGCGAGAGCGAGAGTAAGTTAGTAAGTACAGCAACTAAAATAAGACATACAGTTTAGCAGTTTTGGACAGCATAGTAGTAGTTCTAGGGGTGTTCATAAATTATTTATTTATTTATTATCGGGTGCAGTTCAATCAAATATTAATATCGGTATCGTATAAAGCACAGTAACATAACCAGTTGGCGTGTGACATATCAACAATAATCAATGGGCTTGGTTTGGATTTGGTGAATGGTTCAGTTAAACGCTTACTTCTATTTATGTATTATAAAATACGATTTTACTTTTGATAGGTTGGATGTTGTGTGTGTGAGATAGATATATATAGAGAGAGAGAGAGAGAGAGAGAGATAGAGGCGAGAGCGAGAGATAGAGATAGAGCGGTGACAGTAAACACGGCAGCTTGTTGGATATACATTGATTTAAGTTGTTGTACGTATACGTGTTATTTTACGATATTACTGAGCATTGCTAATACGTATTGTCTACCCATATATATATTATTCATGTACTTGATATAGGCATATGTTTCTAATTAAAGTTGCTTACTGATCGCATATCACGCAAATGTGGGTTTACTTTTCGACTAATTTGATTTTTTTTTTTTTGGTATTATTATTATTGTTTTGGTTTTGATGCAAAGCGTGCGATTTTTAGTTTCAGTTTTTTGGTTTTTTGTTTTAAGTATACTTAAATTATTGGGCAAGTTTCAGTTTTTAGCGGTTTAAAGTACCAGAAAAGACTAAAGAAAAAGAAAACAGAAAAACAGAATTGAAATGGAAAGGAAAAGTAGACAGAACTGAAGCGAAATTCACTTATGGTGAAGAAACAACTGAAGTCAGTTAATAAGAAAGGTACTCAGTAATTGTTTTAATCAATAGCTTTTAATATATTAAGATATCAACACAAAATCCACGAATTTTAGTTCAGACGAAGTTTCTGTGTTATACTTGTTGCTGTTGTAGTTGTAGTTGTTGTTGTTGTAGTTGTTGTATTTATTTATTTATTGTAGCTGTAGCACTTACCCACACACGGATTGTGATTAACAATATTAAAGATACGATCACAGCGCTTTTTCATATGGTTATTTGGACAGATGCAGCCAAACATGGGCGACAAGCGTAAATTGGTCCAGGCATCATGACAGGCATCCCTAAAAATGTAAAAGTTTTGCATTCAGCACAAAAGTTGTTTACTCCAAAAAGCCACTGCTAATTGAATTCATATTAAGCCAAAGCACTCCCAACTAAACCTAAGCTCGAACCCAAACCCCAACACGAACCCGAACCAGAACCAGAACCAGAACCCGAACTCGACTTCCGCAGCAAACTTTAAAATTGGCAACTGCATCAAAAATGCATACATACGGCAGTTCAATTAATATTTTATCGACTACGTGGCACCAGTTGGCGGGTGGTGCGGTGGTGGTTAGGTGGTTTTTAGTGGTGGGCCGGCAGCAGTCGCCCCTTTGAAAGTTTAGACGGTGCCAGTGAAACTTTAAGCCAGGCCCAAGACGGCGCACAGGCTACCGCAGAAAGTCATTTCGAGTTATTAAAACATTCACAACGTTTGTATTCGAGGAGGTTATTGAGCCAGCACAGGCCCGAGATCATGTTGCGTACACTCAAAAAATCCAAGCTTAAATTTTTAAATCGCTCCAAAGATTGGCAAGTTTTTTTGTTTTTCGAAGTAATTTGTAAATATTAAAAAACTGGTTGTTTTTTGCAATTTACAAATTCTTATTTTTAGAAAGAAATTGAGTTTCTAAATATTAAGGTGAGGTATCCTTGGCACCAAAAGTATTCTAAAATTCAGCTCGATATTTTTCCTGAGTGTACAAACATGTGAAAGCTGGAAGGCATGAAGCAGCAAGAGCTCAACGAGCAGGAAATTTCATTTCGCTGCTGTTACTCCAAGTTTGGCGCCAAGTTGCGTGTGTGCGCTTGTTTTGCCAATAAAGTCGAATATCGAAATTAAATGTTGCTTTTGCCGTTGCCGTTTCAAAGTTTTTATGGCAACAAGCAAGGATATACTCAAGCAGACTCAGCAACAAAATCAATTTTCTCATTAAGCCAAACAGTTTAATTGAATACTTTTTTAGCCGATTTCTTGCACTTTTTGTTATGTTGTTCCAATCAGCGTTTGCTAATATTCAAACTTGCTGGCCTGACTCCTTGCCCTCTCGTTAGTCCCAATATATTCTTATCAATTATTGATTATAAATTCATAAGAGTATTAAAGTTAGATACAAAAAAATCTTATTTCAGTGGTTGTTTTTTTTTAACATGCTTTCTTTTTTTCATAATATCTATTATTATGAATAATGATAATACGACTTTACTATGCAAAATTATCAATTAACGATTACGAATTTATACAAGCATTTTTTACTACAAAAAATGTAAAAAAAAGCACCTTACATAAGTTGCTTTACCTTAGCATGCTCTAAATGCTTTCTTTTAATATTATACTATGTATTATAATTTCTTAACGATTATGAATTCTTATAAACATGTTGTACTTCTGCAAATGTGTTCGACTCTAGAAAATTTGTTCAGAACTTGTTTGATTTTATTTCGAAATGGTTTCTTTTACTCTCAGTGCATTTTTTATCTCCATTATTATCTTTAATTTATTTCAATTTCTATATAGCAGAAAAGCACACTGAACACCAAGACTCAGACAAAGTCAAATGCCCGTTATAATTAAAACTGATGTTTCTTATAAATACTTCTTATTTTTCATACTTAAATCGAAATACAACACTTTATATATAATTTAACATAATTTGTTATTATTGATCCTGATTAAGAAAGTTTCTAATTTTATTGTCGGAGATGCTTCCATCTTTACCTTATATCATTTTGCACATCGTTCTTATACCTTTCTGTTATTATTTGTAGCAGCATTTACTCATATGGAAAATATTTCTTCGTCTCCTTTTTTACCCTCGTGCTTTGTGTGCATATCAAATTTGTCTGCATTGCTTGCATCGATTTTATTTTTATTTTAATTTATTTATTCACCTGTTTTCCATTTTGCATTTATTGTCGCGCACCTTGCAGTGCGTCTTGAAATCCTCGAAGAGCTTCAAGCACTTGCGTTCCTGCTGGCAAACGGAGAGAGCATGATTACAAGTGGGCAGAGCATCAATGGGATACGGATCCTTTTCGGCTGAGGGAATAAAACAAGAGTTCATTTTTATAATTAGAAAGCCTGCATGATGCACAAAACTCAACTAAAGTTTTATAGACGTCTTCGCCACTTACCTTTTTTGAGCACAAATCCGCACGGATGGTCGAACAGGAAATCCCGAAAATGATTGCAATCGGGATCCATGCCGGGCTCCTTGCACAGGCAGGTGGGGCGAAAGAATTGGAACGCCTGCAAGGTGCGGAGTGCGGCTTGGCATTTTGTTACCGTCACCGTGCTGCAGGACACTGCAAGGATAATAAAAAAGACGACCACACAAATAAATATATACACTTATAAAATTTATAGTAAGTCGTAAGTATATTAGTTTTGGCGCCGATGTTTGGTTATAGTATAAATTGAAATTGAATCTGATATCTAAAAATTATTTCTAAAGAATAGAAAAACTTTCTCTTTATTAGGGCGATTCTTTTGCTAAGTGTAGTTAAAGACATTTATGTTTAATGATCTGTAAATGGCAGCAGCGCTTAAACTTTGACATTTCTCTGGACGTGCTCGCTGTCCAATTTTGGAATCGCTGCTCACATCGATTACCCCGAGTTGTAGCCAGTTGACAGTTGTTATAAATGGCAGGCAGGCAGCGAGGCAGCGAGGCAGCCAGGCAGCCAGGCATGAGCAAACAACGAACGGACAACTACAAACCAAACACATGTCATAATACCCAGCAACAACAACAATAACAACAGCACCAACAGTTGCTGCAACAATATGAATAATTGAGTCTACAACAAAACGCTCGATTTAAGCGCCCAATGAAGCGGGGCAGCCAGCAAGAGAGAGACAGAGACAGAGAGAGAGAGAGACAGAGAGAGAGGGAGAGAGAGAGAGGGGTAGAGATATCCGATAATATTTTATAACATAATAAATTATGTTTCATATATGACAGCTTATTCGAGCATATGACAACTACTACTACACACATACACATACACAAACATTCACACACACACACACACAAACCCACTTCGTTGAGTATGAATGGGAGTTGGGAGGGAGAGACAAACAAAAGGCCAGCAAGCATCTGCTGGCCATCCATTGTCCTTCTGGCCATAAAACATAAGCCCTACTAATAAACTCGACTATGCCACACTTCATACACATACAAGCACACACACACAGCTCTTACACTCAGCAATAAGAATATCCCAAAATTGACCAACAAAAAAAGCAAATTTTTCCGGGTCTTATAAGTAATTTCAAAATATTAGAGAAACATTTTTAAACATTAGAAATGCTTGTACTAAATCAACAATCCCAAAATTATGGCGTTATTTTATTATGATTAAAAATTATTAAATTTTAAAATTTAATTTATATAAACTGTGTAAAATGTTGGTATATGTGAAATATTAAAATAATAATCTTTAATAATAAATATAAAAAGCATTAAAGTTAATATAGGATTTCTATAATTTACTACATACAAACAAAAAAAAAAAACACCCTGTAAATTGGAAATTATATTTTAAAATTTTAGAAAAATACAATTGAAATTTAGAAATGCAAATGCTGGATTTCGGAAATTCACAAGCATAAATTGGAGAAATTGGTCGAATTTTTTGCTGAGTGTGCAAAAATCCAACGACACGAAACTGTGGCTCGTCATAAGCCGTAAAATCGCCAAAAAGCAAAGCAACGTACCACGTTCAAAGGACAATGGGCCAATATGGTCAGCATATATAAGCTGAATGCCCCATTGAGCATGTCACTCATACGACCCGCTGGCCGCCCTGACCGATCCCGGACATGATTATTTGCTACTCGAACATTAAGCTGTGGGGCGGGGTCATTTGAACTACGCAACAAGTGACACTTTTCGCAGGCATTAATCATATTTATGGCATGCTGAGACACAACACTTGCTTGCCACAATTAGAAGCAGCTTGCAACAGCAGCAGCTGAAAAGTGAAACACAACTTTTGATTTGGCCTCCTCAACAGAGTGCAATATATTTTTTTATTTTAAGCACTTGTTTTTCTTGTTTTGTGTTGCACGCTTTTTACCGATGTGTGTGTATTCAGGGAGGGCGGGAGGGGACTCATAAAAGGAGTCAAGTGGTTTTTATGCTTCGACGCCATCATCGACTGACGCCATTTGCAGTAACTGTTAACCTCCTATTGTTTTTGACGTCCTTTATATTTTTTTTCCTTTCTTTTATTTTTGCTTTTTGTTTAGTGCTAACGTTAAGTCCCCAATTCGTTTTTATACGAAACGCGTTTCCGGTTGTTGAGTTGGTCGCTGAATTGGTTCAACGATTTCTTTGTTGCTGCTAACATGGCCAAAAAAAGAAAGAAAAAGTGGGTGTATTTGTGTGTTTGCCAGACGACCTTTTGGCTCGATTTTTATTTGATTTCAGTTTGTTATTTGTTTTCACTCTGGCATTCTATTGATAGCCCCAGTTATTGCCATAAATTTTGAGGACTAGCTGAAATTTATGTGGCATTTATTTAGTTTGCCATCAACCGAAAAGCTCAATCGAGTTATGTTCACGTCCACGTTTGTGTAAAAAAATAATTGTTATATATATATATTTATATGTATATGATACGTTTTATTTGCACAGTTCAAGCATGCAATTAATTAAATTAAGTAAGGTTTTGTCTTCGCCGGCGCTTTGTGTATCAAGTATTTTGCAATGCTGGTCGAAGGCCTAGCGAAAAATTTCCACCCGATGCACCTCATGTCCTTTGTCATATTAAACGCGCATGCCATAAGTACAAGGCCTACACTACACAAAAAAATCGTCATTGTTACATTAAAAATCGGCTTACAAATTAAAACGACTTTCTTGCTTTTAGAAATAATTTCTAAATATAAGAAAACCATTTTTCTTAAAATTAGAAAGTTTTGCTCTAAATCAACAATCTCAAAGAAGAAATAAGTTAATTACAAAATTGAGTTATTTGAATTTAAAAGCGATTTAAAATGTGTTGCGTAAAATAAAATAGCACTACTCTCACAAAAAATGATTTCTGAGGTGACTTTCTTTAATTTTTAAGTTAAAGGAACTTATAAATACATTTTTGAAAGTGGAAGAAGTCTCTGAAAAAATGGGGAAAGAAAAAAACCATAATTCGGCATATTTTAATTTAATTACAATTTAAATCTAAAAACTGCATTTAACAAAAAAGTAAGAAAATTAATTAAAAAATTATAGGACCACTTTTCAAATGCGCTCTTATAATATTTGAAATTACAAATAAATAAATGATTTCTAAAAAGAATGTGTAAATAGTACTATTATTTCTTTCGCTACTTTCCTTTCAAATGAAAAAAAAAATAAAAATATGTATATATATATATATGCATATAATATTTGAAAGAAAAGTATTGGAGTGGCTCAATTATTTTTTTCGCAACTGTATATTGAAAATCTTAATCAACAATTTTTTAATAATAATTTAACTATCAAAAAAGCATAAAACACATCTTCTATATACAGGTGTGATCTTTTTTTTGAGTGCAATCAAGGTATGCTGTGTGTGTGTGGTTGTTTTCCTTATGTGCAGTCGGCTCCTCGCTGATTACAATGAACCATTGGCAAACGCACAAAGTGAAGAGACAAACACAAAAATGCAAGAGCAGGCCACACGTGTCAAAGGTTGCAGTTGCAGTTGCAAGCATCACAGCGCTTGCCTCTCAAAATATTTATCGACGACACACAAAGAGAGAGAGATGGTGGCAAGTGTGTGCTTTTAAGGGATTCGATATGGTCATGTTGCCGCATAAGAGCATAAGAACAGAAAATGCTGCATAAAATGCAATTATCATAAATATTCTGGCCGCCTTGGAGCGTGTTGGCTTAAAGTGTGTTCTCCTTCTACTCTTTTGCTTTTCGTTCACGTGTGCAATATATGTACATATTTTGAGGACATTTAAAGGACAATACGACAGCCATTAAACTGCCATGCCCCTCACTTCCCGTTGCCCCTGCCCCCAGCCAGCAAGAAGCAAAAAAGTAATTTCAGTTTTTAAATGAAAAAGTTGAAAGTGCGTTTTACGTTTATTTTGGTGACGCCAGCCGCCATTTTGTGTGCTCCCATACACACACACAAGGATTTCTCGTATGAGAAACATTTGCCATAAAAACAATTGCCAAGCGATATTTGTTTGCTCCTGTTTCGGCCAGGAATTAGATGAGTTCGTCCAGCGATTGTAATCGTAATGTTTTATTATCTTGTATTCACAACTGAATTGCAATTGGCTATTGGAAATTGCCCTTCTGGCATTTGCCATTGCCATTTGCCGTTTAGACAAACATACACTCAGCAAACAAATTTTTTCTTAATTCTAAGGTACATTTATTTTAAATGTAGAAAATTTGTGTTTAATTTCCAGGGTGTTCTTCCAAGACAACATAAGTTCCTTTTAGTTGCTTATACTATTAATAAGTATTGGTATTTTAAGATTTCGATTAAATAAATATTTTATATAGTTAATAAATTACATTTGTAATTTTAATTTGCAAAACTTTCGTTTTTACGGCTATTAGATTTTTTTTTTTAAATAAACGATTTGCAATTTTCAGTTTTCAGGCCAATTTTTATTTTCTATTTTCTATTATTAAGAAATATATTTCTGAAAAATAAGAAAAGTTTCTCTACCCAATTTCTTCGAACATAAAAAAGTTTTGAGTTTTAGGTCGATTTTCTAAAATTGAGGGGTTTTTTTTGCGAGTGTAGATACTGCTACTCGATGATACCCAGAGTTCGTGCCTTGCTGCGGAAGTCTGTGCGTTGCACGTACGCTCCGCTCATGGTACGTCGCCCCGAGTATGCGTGGCGCCCATGCAGTACGCGCCAGTTGTCAAAGATGGCAATGGTGCCCGGCCTCAGCTTGAGGCACCACTGCTGCTGCTCATCACGGACCAGCTGCAACACCTGGCGCAGACTCGCATAGAAGTTGGCCATATCGGATTGGGGTAACGTGTCGAATGTGGCACGATCGTAGATATTGAGACGCAGCTGCATCAACTCCCCAGTAAGTGGATCGATGCGTATAATTGGCGCCGTATGACGATGATGTTCGCCCGGCTCAACATACTCAGCAGGCACTTGGACACGGCAGAGCAGCTCATAAGCCTCAGGATGGAGGCGCCTTAGTTCATTAACCACATGCAGACCATCGACAAAGAAATTCTCGCCGCCGGTGCCATCCGCGGAGTGTTCGATGCAGTGCAGCGCCTGCAGACCGGCTGCATCACAGAAATAAGTATTGTCTGTGTGAGATCCCAAGTAGAGCTGGGTATAAGCCGTATCCGCATGATCCGGCTGATCGGAAAATGTCCAGAGCTCGCCAAAGAAGGTCTTCATCAACGGAAAGCAACGACGCAAAGCCAACTCGGTTGCGGTTGGAGTTGGTCTCACTCCATCGATGAAGACAATGCCGTAACGCACCAGAGAGGTAACCAGCTGCTTCACCTGCTCATCTTGGCAGATTAACTCCGAGAAAGGAAAACGCAACTGTTTCTCATGTTGCTGCACAGTTTCACGATTCCAAGCAGTCAATTCTGTGGACTTTGCACGCACTTTGCTTATCACGTGATCCAACTGCGAGGCATTTAGAAAACTCCAGTCGTAGCTCGAGTGATGTCCATCGCTCCCTTTTTGGATATGGTTTATAAGTATCTTTTATAAATATGTATTTTCTTCATTCTTGCTTACATTCAACGACAAGCTGCTCATCTGTTATCCAACTTTGGTTTACTGCATGAACATCCTCTGGTATCTCCAAGAGATCATATCTCCTCTGTTTTGTCTCCGTGTTGAGGCATTCCACGCAATGGCAATGATCCCTCAGCCAAAACTCGTTTACCTCCAGGCTTTTGCCTGTCTTGCTATGCTTCAAGTGCAACATTTCTATTGTGTTTTCTAGACCAATCTCTGGCGAAGTGAGCAGCTCAACTGAATGCTGCTTATCGCTTCTATAGCTCATCGCATGTTCTTATCACTAACGAGCAATAATGGGAACAGTTTGTGGCACATATTTATTTACTTCTATAATCAAGTGCTCAGAGCGGCTCTAATACGAGCCTACACTCAGAAAAACATATAAATATTAATTTTAGAACAATATTCTTCAGTAAGTATATGTCTAAAATGTATGCTTTTTTCTTTTCGACCATTTTTTAATTCATAAAAATAAAGTTTAATTTTCAGAGTGTATATTTTTATTGATAGATATTAGTAAAATCAGATTTCACATTTACAAATACTTACAGTAGCTTATAAATTTATATAAATTAATTTAAATTAACTAACGATTTTACGCCGATTCGAACTAAACTCGAATATAAAAGCTGAGTCAAGAAGATTAGAAAAACTATTTTATGAGTTAAGAATATTTCTTCCTAATCATCCAAATACCCTAACGGACTGCAAATGGCGCGTCAGATTGCAAATGACCTAACGGATTGCAAACGCCGCGACACAACTTAAGAATATTTCTGCCTAGGCGCCAGAATGCCCTAACGGACTGCAAATTGCAAATGACCTAACGGATTGCAGATGCCGCGTCGGCATATTATAACGGACACCATCACTAGCCTTACAGCGACAGCAGCTACAGCGACACAACTACAAACGCCAAGACACCAGCAGAGCGCAGCAAACCGATGTTTTATTTTTAATAAAGAATATTGAATAATTTAGTCCTAATAAAGCACTAAAACGAAGCAGTTCTGTGTTTTTTTTCCAACATTTTAAAGGAACAGTTTAATTTATGTCTATACAAATATATCAATTTAAAATAACAACCAATTATTTGAAATCTGTAATATCGATATGTCTTACAAATGTTACTAGAATATTTCGAAGCAAATGTTAAATTTTCAAGCTTCGTCAGAGTAGCAGGCAGAATATATTTTCTCGAGTTTTCAAATTTCTATTCACTAACTGCGCTGAACTGTAGACAGTTTGAAAATCCGAAATTAAAAAAAAAAACTTGTAGGTAAGCAACAAAAGTAAAACAATTGTTAATTGTTCGTTAAAATGAAATGCAGATAAAACAGGTTAAAGATGAAACCAGTCACGACATCCTGGGCAGATGAGGTGGACGAATATGTGGATAGACTACCGCCATCCAAGGAGGTCATCGATGGAGATTACAAGCACTTCACCCAATATAAATTCAACGATGAGGGGAAGAAGATCAAGGTGGTGCGCACTTTCAAGGTGGAGAAGAAGATCGTATCCCGGGCGGAAGCCAAGCGGCGCACTTGGATTAAGTTCGGAGATTCCCAGCACGATGTGCCCGGTCCCAATTCTTACACGACCAAAGTGGCCGATGACATCCTCATGAATTACATTGGCTACGACGACTTTTGAGCTACTTAAAGTAGCTTATAAATTTATATAAATTAATTTAAATTAACTAACGATTTTACGGCGATTCGAACTAAACTCGAATATAAAAGCTGAGTCAATAAATTTCGTTACTTATTTCTGAATTTTAGAAAGGTTTCTAATCCATAAATAAGGGATTGAATTTTTGTTTTATATATTATTAAATATTTATTTATATAATCCGAGCAATCTGGCTTAAAGGGCGGCTAAAAGCATGGTTATCCAGCCATCAGCTAAATTATTAGAAGAACATTTTTAGATTATTTGCGATTTTTCTTAACAGTATGATGCAATTTAAGTGCTTAAGTCCAGATTGATATATTCAGGATACATATAAATATTTAACGATTAAGATTGTATAATATATTTTATTATATTTTAATACTAATTTTCGAATAGATATATAAGTTTGATGTTTGGGAGTCGACTAATGCAGAAAGGATCTTCATTAACATTAAATAGTGAACGCTTCGTAATATTTTGGAGAAATTACAATGATAATGCTGGAGATTAGAAAAACTATTATATGAGTTAAGAATATTTCTTTCTAATCACCCAAATACCCTAACGGACTGCAAATGGCGCGTCAGATTGCAAATGACCTAACGGATTGCAAACGCCGCGACACAACTTAAGAATATTTCTGCCTAGGCGCCAGAATGCCCTAACGGACTGCAAATTGCAAATGACCTAACGGATTGCAGATGCCGCGTCGGCATATTATAACGGTCACCATCACTAGCCTTACAGCGACAGCAGCTACAGCGACACAACTACAAACGCCAAGACACCAGCAGAGCCCAGCAAACCGATGTTTTATTTTTAATAAAGAATATTGAATAATTTAGTCCTAATAAAGCAATAAAACGAAGCAGTTCTGTGTTTTTTCCCAAAATTTGCAAGGAACAGTTTAATTTACGTCTATACAAATATATCAATTTAAAATAATAACCAATTATTTGAAATCTGTAATATCGATATGTTTTACAAATGTTACTAGAATATTTCGAAGCAAATGTTCAATTTTCAAACTTCGTCAGAGTAGCAGGCAAAATAAATTCTCGAGTTTTCAAATTTCTATTCACTAACTGCGCTGAACTGTAGACAGTTTGAAAATCCGAAATTAAAAAAAAAAACTTGTAGGTAAGCAGCAAAAGTAAAACAATTGTTAAACTTCGTTAAAATGAAATGCAGATAAAACAGGTTAAAGATGAAACCAGCCACGACATCCTGGGCAGATGAGGTGAACGACGACTATGTGGATGGACTACCGCCATCCAAGGAGGTCATCGATGGAGATTACAAGCACTTCACCCAATATAAATTCAACGATGAGGGGAAGAAGATCAAAGTGGTGCGCACTTTCAAGGTGGAGAAGAAGATCGTATCCCGGGCGGTAGCCAAGCGGCGCACTTGGATTAAGTTCGGAGATTCCCAGCACGATGTGCCCGGTCCCAATTCTTACACGACCAAAGTGGCCGATGACATCCTCATGAATTACATTGGCTCCAAGGACTTTGAGCATCCCCCCGATCCATTGGATGGAAATAAACCGATCGCTAAGTGTCGCATCTGCAATGGAGACCATTGGTCTGTCAAGTGTCCCTACAAAGGCACCTCCATGGACATCGAGAGCAAGGCAATTGCAGCTGCCACAGCTGCTGCCATTGGCGACACCAATAAGTCTGGTAAATATGTGCCACCATTTCTCAAGGATGGCGCCAAGGGACGCGAACGAGATGATTCCTGTGCTGTGCGTATTTCTAATTTATCCGAGTCGATGACCGAGGATGATCTCGAGGAGTTGGTCAAGAAAATTGGCCCCTTCACCAAAATGTTTTTGGCACGGGAAAAGAACTCGGGTCTCTGCAAGGGATTCGCCTATGTTCACTTCAAGTATCGCAAGGATGCCGCCGAGGCCATTGCGGTGCTCAACGGACATGGCTACGATCACTTGATCCTCAGCGTTGAATGGTCTAAACCACAAAATTAAAAATAAATATTAAGAAAGGCTACTAAGAACAGCTAAAATAAAACTAAAACAAATACAAATGCTCTGCTACCAACAAATAATACCAGCTGACAACAATTGCCACAGATCAGGGTGGGTACAACGCGGAATGGATGATTATTATATTTATTTATTTATTGAGTCGATCTCCAAAGGGAGCTGCCAGTAGGGGTGGGTGTGGTCTGCTCTGAAAATGAATATGCCCATATTTGATGGGGATTACATGAAAACTGCCTTTGAAGTTTGGTAACTCTATCTTTAAAAATTATGGGAGATATGCGGTCTATTTGATGGATATGGGCATAGCAACCCAACTTTGACACTTTGTCAGACAAGTAAGAGCTTGACGGATACTGCAGAGAACCAATGTACTCATTTATGTCTTCGATAACAGAGTATAAAAAACACTTCTCATCTAAAGTTGAGGCAGCTAAAACAAGAACGATAAATAGTTAAGAACAAACTAAAAACCAACTACAAAGTTTCAAGTAAATCGGTTAATGCTATATTCTTAAATACGAATTTTGTACACGTGACGGCACAAAAGAAATTCCCACACACACAAACCACCTCCTCACATACACCTACGCTTGAAAAAAAAGGCAGACGAGGAGAAAGAGAAAGGCCACACATTGGCTGACTTGAGCATTAATAATTAAATTGTAGAGCAGAGAGAAGAGAGTCTTATGCACGGACACACAAGGCCCACGACTGACTGACAACCTGCCCCAATGCCACGACACCCTCCCCACCCCGCACCCCTCACGCCCCCATCCCCACCCCCTTCTGCCACCCTTAAGCTCAATAGTGTTGGGGATGGAATAGTGCATGGCAAACTGAACTTAAATACACATTTGAATGGCTCAGCTCGGCTCGGCTCGGTTTGGGGATGGGGGATTGGGCTATTGGGGAGGGGGTTTGTGGGTGGATTGGAGGCGGATCAAAGTGAAACCCACATGCATAAGAAATGTATACCTGCAGCTACAAGCCTTGTTTGTTGTTGTTGTTCGACAAAAGCAAAGTCTCAAACAAATTACTGAATAATTTATAAATTAACTTTTCTTTGGCTCGCTTTTGTGCGCGATGACAATGCTGGCAATGATGGTGGAATGGTGGAATGGTTGAATGGTGGATGTAACAGTCCAGCCTTCGACTTGCTTTGTTTGTTTTTTGTGATATACCCTGTAACCGTTGAAAATTGGTATAACAGGAAGACGAAAGTATAAATACATATGTATTTGCAGGAAAAAGTTAAAAAAAAGCGCACTCTTTATATAAGTTGTTTACTTATTTGTAATTTCCAAAAAAATATTTGTCCAATTAAAAAATCAAGTTATAGGAATTTAAAATCTTTTTAAATGGCCTTGTACAGGTAATCAAAAAAACAACTCTCACAAAAAATGTTTTCAAATGTGTCTTTTTGAAATTTGTCAGATTAAGGAACTTATGAATACGTTTTTTAAAGTGGATTAAGACTTAAGAAAAATTAGAAAAAATTAAAATCAATAATTGTTGAAATAAATTAAATTTTAACGAAAAACAGCTTGCAACTGTATGTATTAACATTATTATTGATCAACTGAACTAATTGAAGGGAAATCGGAAAATAAATTACCAAGTTTTATTTACTTATTTTTTTATTATTTACTTAAATATATTTATTTATTGTGCGTTTATTCTGTTTGTTAATATTTGCTTATTACTTATTTATAGTTACTTAGTTTTATATTGTTCGCATTTCTATCACCAGGCGCATGCATCTGCATAAAGGGTATATCGAAGTCGAGCTCACCCTACTACAGTATTCTTGCTTGTTATTTTTCTACATCCCACTATATGGGTGTTTGCTTATAGTGGTGAGACTGGCACGCACTTTCACCCACCGCACCACCATCATCAACCACAATGGCAGTTGGCCAGTCGCCTGAGTCGGCTGGGTCAGCTCTCAGGGGCATTTGAATATTCAAATGGTGTTTCATTCCTGTTGTTGTTGTTGTTGTTGTTATGCTGCGCTTTAAGCATATGACCGTTATTTAATGTTTTATAGCACGCGGGCGCACACAAAAAAATTGTTAAAATAATTACACAGTTGTCGGCACAACACACGGCCTTCCACGGCCTTCCACGGCCAGCGGGCAAATATCAACATCGAAAAGAACCAACTACACTAACAAAAAAATCGACTCACATTTTAGAAATTCTACATTCTTTCAGCGACAAAGGGAACTAAATTTCAAAAATTGAAGGTTATGGGTTTATAAAACGCATTATTTGCATTTCTTAATTTCAGGGTGGATTTTTTTAATATTAAGAATTTTCAGGGTGTTGTTTGTAAGTATGTAAATAGAAGAATTCTTATATTAGCTCGTTTGTTATTTATTTTGCTATTAAAAAGATGTATTTAGATTTTACAAATTACACAATTGTACATAGCTTATACAATTTATATAATATAATATATAAAGCTTACGATTTTATGAGGAATATCTGATGATTTTTTCTAAGAATCAGCATTGCATTTCTACTTTAGAGAAATACTTTTCTTAATAAAAGAAAATATTTATAAATAATGAAAAAAAAATCGCTATATATTGGGGATAGTCGATTTAGGGCACAAATTTTTAATGTTAAGAAAATGTTCTTTTTATTTTTCTAAAGTTACTCATAGAAAAATGGAAAGCTTTTCCTAGTTTTTATGACACTTTGGTAAATTTCAAGGCGATCTGTTTTCTGAGTGCAGCAACTGAATAAAATAAATTCTCAAACTGCGCCTGAAACTAGGCTTGGCTTACAAGCCAAATGCTTCCACTACCAAAATATCGAGGCGTAATTTGTGTACGTTCGTACATTTATTTATTCCGCTCGCAGACCAATCAAGCTATAGGCAAAAGTTGAAAAGGGAACACAACGCTTACCACTTAATTCACTGAGTACATATGCATACCTGGTATGGGTCCACAGACACGGGGTATAATTTCCAATATTGCCGAACATGAGGGATCCTCAAAGCATAATTGACGCGCCAAAATGCAATTCAAAATGGCAACGACACCTTTGATGGTCGAACCTGCAAATGCAAAAGATAATATATATATTATTTTTATATTATATTATATATTGTTGGTATTATTATATATAAACATTTATCGACTAGACCAAGTCTAAATAATATGACGAGCTTGAACCAGATGCATTGTATGGACATAAACATACCAGATCAATACAAGTTTTTCCAAGAATCAAATTCTATATATGATATATATAATATATATTGGTCGTTTGAAGGAAAAAATGCAAAAAGTAGTTAAAGAAATAATAGCACCATTTACACACACATTTATATATTTATATATACATATATATATATTTATATATATATGCACGTATTTGTAGCCAGCCAGTTCGAGTCAGTTCGGACTTGTGAATAAGAAGATCCGAGATGCTTCCGTCTGCCTGTTACATACATTTGCGCAAAACCATTATACCCTTTTTACCCATTTTTAATGGGTTCAGGGTATAAAAATAATACGATTTCTTAGATATGGCAAAATATACAATAAGTTTAAATTTCACAAATATATAATATTATCTACAAAAATGAAACCATACAATTATTGAAAATTTATTTTAAATTTACATATTCACTAGACCTGAAACAATATGCATTTCACTAGATGTTAACTCACGTCAAAATTTGCATTAGCTGTGGCTACAAACATAATATTAGCTAGTTTGCCTAGTTCCAGTTTGCCTGACCATAATAATAATATATATCTCTGCTTCCAATGTCATTGGAATTTAAAACAGATCTGCTCCCAATTAAATATTCTCCATTGAAGTAGTTAAGTTAAGGGAAAATGGAATTGGACCCCGGTTTTGTTGAGGCATTCGCAAGCATGCAGGTTTCCACCTCAGGCATAAGTGCCAAGGAATTGAACGAATTCGATGAGAATGCGCCACTCAAGCCGCGAACTCAGGTGAAGCATCCATCCTTCAAGCATGTGCCACAATTCTTCTGTTTGCCACCGCTGCCAGAAGATGGATTGCGGCACTTGTTGCGACGCAAGGCAAATTTGCTATTGCTGCGTCAGAAATCCGAGGAGCTATTGACCAAAGATGAACTAAGCGAGTTGTGGACAAAGCTAAAGGATCATACCAGTGATATAACAACCGAGCAGGAGCAACAAATCAGTTACGATGACTATTGCAAATTGCAGTCGGTAATTGGCCAAAAATGCCGGAAATATCTTACGGCTCAGCTGTTTGCTCAGCTGTTGGGTGAATCACAATATTTGAGCAGTGTTGGGATTGCCTCAATTTTTAATTACACAATGCGAAAAGTTTTGCTAACTCAATATCGCATCGGACTCAGTTTCTATGATGAGATTGGTCAGGGCTATTTGCAGGAGTCAGATTTGAACAACTATGTTCTTGATACAATTCCCACATTGATTCAGATACGCGATCGTATGCCGCCTGCTTTTGAGAAGCTCTACGCTTGCACAGTAGTGAAGAAAATATTTTTCTTTCTCGATCATCTGCGCACAGGTCGTATACGAATCCGGGATTTGTTGGCTTCGGGTATGATCAGCCAGCTAATGGCGTTGGCTAACGAGCCGAAGCCGATGCAGCTTCTTGATCCAGTTAAGGATCTTACACCTGATGAATTCTCCATGCCTGCAGTTCTTAACCTCTATGGCCAATTTCTAACCCTCGACTTGAATCACAATGGTCTGCTGAGCAAGGAGGAGTTGGCTGCTTACGGTTCTGGCACGCTTACCGCTGTCTTTCTTGATCGAGTTTTCGAGCAGTGTCCCACCTACGATGGCGAAATGGACTACAACACATTTTTAGAATTCTCACTTGTTATGGAAAATCGTCAGGTTAGTATTTAGTGAGGAATGTAAGTGTTAGTGACACGATTTGATACATGAATCAAGTTTATCCTATTAATAGAGTATTTAGTATTCACTTAGAAAAATGATCGCACTGAATTTTAGAAACTCGGCATACTTTTGGCGCCTATGGTAACTCAATTATTCTTCTCATCTTAATTTCAGGTAACACTTTTCTAAGATTTAGAAAAATTGTGTAACATTTTCAGGTTGTTTTTACAAGCAACTCTAACATTAGCTTTTTCTTATTGTTTCTTTTGTTTATTAAAATATCTTATTTGATTTATAAATTTAATGTAATTTAAATTATAGAAACTTATAATTTTACGGCGATTTGAAGTAATCTCTAATATAATAGTCGTGTCAGCAAGTTTCATTACTTGTTTCTGATTTTAGAAAGGAAGTTTTTTAAAATAGATTTGTAGAATAGAAAATATTTAAATTATATAAAAAGCTTATTTTTTGGATTGTCGATTAATGCAAGCTTTTTTTTATTATTATTAATATCATTGTTGGAATATATGGGTTATATGCACCGCGGCCAGCAAGATCTTTTGACAGACATTTTTTCTAATATTACGATATCAAATAAAAACATTCTAGTTCTAGTGTTCAGGGTAATTTGAATAAAGCTGAAAGTCTTAACAATATTAGCGTTTAACATATTAAAGCTTTATTTAGAAAAAAGCAGCTCCCAGGTTTCTTTTCACAAATTGCTTATTTTATTTATCTTGTTTCCTAATCATGCACCACCTTTTTGATACACAGACATCGTCATCGCTTCACTTTTTGTTTCGTATGCTGGACGTGCACCAGACTGGATATTTGACGACTCAGACACTGCAATATTTGTTTAAGGGGCTGCAGGAGCAGATGGTGGAGTTTAATGTGGAGCTTATCAGGTTTGAGGACATCAACAATCAAATATTTGACATGGTTAATCCCAAGGATCCGTGCAAGATAACACTACAGGATCTGAGCACTTGGTAGGCCCAAAATATAATTTTCTTTTTTCTTATGTTTCACAAAGAAAAGTATCCTGTTTAACCGGTAACGTTCATTGCATGCCTTAATAATGTGCAGCCGTCAAGCCGAGACTGTGGTATCCATATTAATTGAATTTCATAAATTCTGGTCTTACGAGAACGGCGACGACAATCCGCAGGATGCTTAATGGGCACATGCCACAAAGTGGCAGCAGCAGCAACACCAAAAGCAGCAACAACATTAAACGAAATTTAATTAAAATTCACAGCAAACAAACAACGTTCAGAATAAATACAGAGAAGCTCCTGTAAAGCAGGCAACTGCTTCTGGCCATGGCTTTGACAATTGAAATGTCGACCAGGCCATCTAAGAATCATGAGCAATTGAGCACAAACGTTATGTCCAATTTGCGTAAAATCTTTTTCAATTTTTGAATAATTATAGTGAATTGTGCACAGAATCATTAAAAATGTTTGCGCCAAATATCTATTTGAAATTTGTAAAAATAATCGATAATTGAACAATAGTAGGAGCTACGGAAGCATCGCGAGTATTATAGTATTCATAGATGTGGTTAACCTGAAGTGTCTAAAAATAATGTAGATAGAAACATTGCAAATATAAAATAATTAATCACATTATTCATTAAATGAATGTATCTCACGCAACAGCTACACCAACCTTCTGTAAAATAACCTATTTTGTATTTGAAACTGTTTAAAGTGTTTTATTTTTTTTAAATTCGGTTCAACCAACGCAACTTAAATACTGGTAATTCAAAAAACAAACAATTCAATATAATCTTAGTGTGATATTTTGTCGTTATTTATCTTAATTGTCGATCATTTTTATATTGTAAATTCAATTCTTTGCATCAAGTTTGTTTTAGTTTTAGTGGCGAATAGAAAAATAAATTTTAATTTTGAATGAAAAAGGACGAAAATTAACGAAAAAATAATAGCATCTATTTTCCAAATGCGCTCATATAATTAATAAAATAAGAAATAAATAAACAATTTATTTACAGAATAAGTGTGCTATTATTTATTTCGCTATAATAGCTAATATAATTCCAGGAGCAGTACTAACTGTAATTTATAGTGAGAATACTAAACAATAATGAATTGCAAAGCTAAATTGATTCGTAACAAAAATATCGTAGTGATGCTATTATTTTTCGCAACTGTAAGATTTGGGTAACTTTAAGAAAAGTTCATTTGCTGAATTTTTGCAACATACGGTTGCTGCAACCACAAATAGATTATAATAATTTTATAAGTGCTGCCACAGTTATAAGAGGAGGAGGAATAATCCAGTCAGATTCTAACTGGGCAACGGTCTATAAAACATTCATTTCAATTTCATTTCATTACGTAGAAATAAACCAAGTCACCCAGCCAAGCAGATAGACCGATGGAGAGACAGACAGACAGCCAGGCAGATGAAGAGTTTTTGCTGGCCACACTGAGAAAAAATCACCTTAAAATGAAAATTTCTCTAAAACGAAAATCGCCCTAAACTAAATTCAAGGAAAACAAATTTTTTTTGTAAAGGCTTACCCCAATCTACTTTTTGAAGAATTGGTGTCTTTTTCAATTTATAAGTCATATTTTCCAATATTAACAAACCGTGCAAAATCTTTTCTGAAATCCAGAAAACAATATTGAAATTTGTTCATTGGACTGCCAGTCAAGTGCTAAAAATTGCTTTCATATTTGTTTAAGAAATGTAAAATATTTGTATATGTGAATTCTTGAAATGCTAATGTTTTAGTAAAAATATATGGGAAAAATATGTCAATATAAAAATTCTTCCTTTGAATGCGCACACAGACCAACAAACTTAAAATTTAGTTTCGCATAATAAGGCGATTATTTTTCTGAGTGCAGAGTTGGCGCTTCGCTTGCTCGGCTGCAGTCCATCTCTGTAGGATGTGCGACGAGTGTTGCAAGCTGTTCACTTTCCACTACCCCATCCGGCGGATGTTCCGCAAAAGTTGCAGCTGCCTCTTTGCTTCATGCTGCTGCAACTCGTTCTGCCCTGCGCTCATTAACGAAATGACCGTTTGCATATTACAAGCAGGAGGGGGAAGGCAAAAGCAAAAGCAAAAACAACCCAAATGCAAAAGAAATGCTTTCAAAAATTCACGAGTTGCATGCAGAAGTTACCCCGTCTGCAGGAAGTGGCCTACTGCTAGCGGTAACTGCAATAACAATGGCTGTTGCACAGTTGCAGTTGCAGCAACTGCAGCAGTCAAAAATTTTGTGGCAGTCGCGGAAACACAAATAAAATAAATACTCAGCGAAAATTGCAACTTGTTTGTGGGTGGTCTCTCCTCGGAACTCTCGAGTGTTTTATGTTTGTTGGCCGCTTAGTAAGTAGTTCTGCATATAGCCATGGATCTAGCCCGAGCCTGGCTGATGACAAGCTAGAAGTTATCAACGCCAGCTGGCCAGCACTCAAACCACACACACACACACAGAACACAAATAGTCGTCCGCGGCCCGATTATCCGGGCCCCATGCGACCCATTCGAAATCACTTAAAAACACAAATCAAGCAAAAGTTGAAAAACACACAATAACAATTGTTTCGGGACACACCATAAATTTGCATGAAAACTGCGGGGGAGGAACTGCGCAACCAAACGACAACACTGGCTCTACATGGAAAACAGAAGAAAAAAAACAACAGAAAAAAAATATTAGGCACATAAATATACGAAAGGCCACCAAAAACAGCGGCCTCAGCTAGCGACTACACTCGGAAAAAATTCGAATGCATTTTAGAAAATTGCTCTGAAATGAAAATAAGAATGGATTGCCCTAAATCGAAAATAACAAATAATTGTCTACATTTTTCCATTAAAAATTCGCAAAGCTAGAGAATCGCTCTTTAATGAAAATCTATAAAAAAAAAAACATTTATCTTGATTTTCAAAATTAATCCACAATCCCAAAAATATTCTCTACTATTAAGAAAGGCCTTTCTAAAAAGTATAAATGTATGCATTTTTAAAGAAAATCCATTCGACAACCAGTGCAATGTATTGTCTCGACTTTTACATAAGCGTTTAGATGTCCACGGCTTAGAGACCGAGTAACTTTTTCAATTGAAGTGTAAGAATGAAAACCCTCATTTTTAGAAAGCCGCAACCATAAATTGTAGTTTACTTTTGAATAATTAGGTGAGGAAGCCTTGGCGATTTATTAATATGTGTAGGCACTTTTTTCTGAGTGTAGCCGCCGGCAGACGGTAGCCAGAACAATTCGTTTCTGTCACAATCAGATTCGGATTGGGCACAAAAATTTCGAGTTCACGTTTGCGTTTCGCGTTTCACATTCGCATTTCGTGTTCGCATGTTGCCGCCGCCATGTTTCATGAATTATTTTCCAGCCCAAAAAGTTGTCCAAACTTTGCCAGCAAAAAGAAAGTAAAGAAAGAAAACAGAGGAATAAAATTGGTAAGAAATACAGCAAGAACTGTTCCTTGGCCTGGTTCGGGGTTCTTTTTGCTGCGCTTTCTTGGCCTGCTGCATATTTCGATTACCATTTTTACTTGGTCCGATCGAACTCTGGAGGAGCCGAAGTGAACTCCAAGCAGTTGTTTCACATTTTCTGCAAGTTAGTTTTTGGCCTGTACTGCGTCTGCTGCTGTTGCTGCTTAAATTTCAATTGTGTGCCGCGGAGAGCACTCTGGTGCAGGCTTTAATAAATTATGGGTGCCGAGGGGGTTGCAGGATTTGCAGCCAGCCTGGCAGTGGCCAGTGCCACTCACGTCACTTGAAAAAAGTTAATACAACAAAATGCGCTTCTCAGCAACAAAAACAACAATAACACTCAACAAGGCCAATAACAACAATGTTGTAAAACGACCGCATTACGAGCTCGCGAATTACTAGCGCTTCGCATTTTCCCCGTAAGCCAAAAAGAGGAGCCCAGCTCCAAGTTGGGGCAACAGCAACAGCAGCAACAGCAACAGCAACAAAAACATGACCAAGAAATGGCAGCTTTACAACTTCCGCCAAGCGACTGCGGCTAGTAGTCATGGACAAGGACATGGACGAGCACGACGAGCAGGAGCAGGAGCAGGGGCAGGAGCAGAGGGAGCCGGGAGTCGGGAGTAGTAGTAACTGGTAACTGGTGAAATTTACGTTATAGTATTCGCAATGTTTTTTTTTTGGGCTGAGTGCACTCAAAAAAATATCGCCCATTGCTTCTTTACAAAATAATTACTAAATATAAGAAAATACAATTCATAAATAAGGAAGGCTTGCCACAAATCGACAATCCCAAAAATTTTGTTTCTATTTTTTAGAAATTATACCTATTAAAAATATATAATATCTTCCTGAAAAAGAGAAAGTTTTGCTTGTTCGTTCGAACTAATTTCTAAATATAAGAAATCATTCTGCTTACATTAAGAAAGGTTTGCCCCAAATTGACAATCACAAAAATATGAAAACTTTTCTTCTTCTTCCTAATAATGTAATCCTTGTTTTTAAAAATAATTTCTAAATATAAGAAAACATTTTTATGCATTTTTAAAAAGTTACGCAAGTAGAAAACAACACATAGAACACTATAAATATTTTCACTAGATTAAAAAAATCCACCATAAGATTATATGTACACCTTGGCTTTTTATAAACCATTGCGATTCTTTTTCTGAGTGTGCTGAGAGTAGTCATCTTATGTCATTCGGGATTATTTTGTGGGTTTAAAACTAATTTGTGGTCATGAAGTGGATTTTCTGGGTTGTGTGAATCCCTTTTCGCTGTTGCCGCGCTGACTTTCTGGCTGCTGTTGACAATTCCGGTCCGAACCAGTCCGGTCTGGTCCGGTTCGGATAAATATTCAACAAAACTGGCAACTAACTAGCCCTGCTTTAGCCTTAGCCTCAGACTCAGCCTCAACACTTGGCAATTGGCCTCATTCACATGCACGTCATTAGCATAGTAAAGCTGACTGGATTTAAGGTATTTATACGAGTGAAACAGCATTCTCTGCTTCAAGTTGAGTTGCTGACAATCGCACGGGTCTACAGGTAGTTTAATTGTGTGAAGCTCGTGAGCAAATTATTTCATTTGATTTAATTTATAGGCGATTATCTTGTGACAGCAGACATTAAAATTTAAATACTCGAACAGCGATTTCTTTTTGGACAATAACAGCAACAACCAGTAAGTAAAGTGTCGCCATGGGCAATCCCATGAATTGGGTGTCAAAGTTGCCAGAAATTGCCTGTTGTTGTTGTTTTTTTTCAACTCAAGGCCGTATAATTGTTGTGTGTGTCTGTGTGTGTTGGATGGTAGGGTGGGGGCGCTCTGTGTTGCTTCGGTGCTGCGTATTATGGTCAATTAAGTGAAAATACCATTATTGTTATTGTCGTCAGGACTGTTGTCCGTTGTTATTCTTATTGTTATTATTATGCTTGTTTTTTCTGTTATTGTTCGTTTTCGTAATTTTACTGCTTCAATAAATGTAGCTACAAATTCTGCGAATTGTAGATTGCTCACTGTGAAACAAAAAACTACTTGAAAATCCACTTGACTGGCATATTTTATCTCTCTCCGTTATCCGTTTGTTTTCACAGCATGTCCTGTTTTTCTTTTTACGAGCCAAACTGAAAGCTGTAATTTCCATTACAGTTGAGTTCCTTTGCTATCAAAGGAACTTTCAGAAAGCAGGCTCAGCTTGATTTTCAGAGCAGTACCTGGACTTTTTCTGCACTTTCTTCATTTCTTTATTCTCTTTTGCTTTTAGCGTACTTCTCCAAGTGTTGGAAACTGCTTAACTTAACACTAAGCAGGAGAATTATATTCAATTATACATTTTATTTGGCTTTGCTTAAGGTGAACGATGTTTAACTTCCTCTTCGTTCTTTTCATATAAATAAAATTATTTTTCATTATAGAAGCAGATATAGAGAGCTAAATATATATGCTGGACATGTGGGATTTTTAAGAATTCAAATTACGATTTCTTCACAGAAGCAATCAGTAAGAACAAATCTAATAAATCTGGTACCATTGTAGATGTCACCAGGAGTTGTTTGTCGCAATTATCGATGGCAAAAACAGAATAAACACATCAATAAACACAGAGTTCACAAATGATTTGATTACATTATTATAAAACAATTTGCATTCCATAAAAGCCAAAGACGGCAGCAGCCGACAAAGTCATAAAAGTCTCGCGCAATGAAAATCGAGCGAGATTTTTTTGTATTTTTTTTACCGCCTCGGCGTGACTTTATGGGCCATTTTTCCCGGCTTTGAAACCGCACACAAAGAAAAATATGCAAAACGCGCATAAATCTCACAGCTCGATGGCTGAGTCGATGTCTGAAATTACAGAAGGTCTCTCGAAATCGAAACGCGTCAGCGAGAAAACAATTTTCAACACTGGAGGTGTAGGCTGCGGGGTGGCTGAAAAGCTGTCAGGCTGCGCATTCAGAATAAATGATTTTCTATTTGTTTAGTCAAAGTTTAATTCTTAACCTGTACGTGTGTGCGTGGGCCAACACTTAGAAAAAAATTAATCTAAGACTTACAATGTTTTTCTTGTTTTTAGAAATAATTTATTAACATAACAAAACATTATTCTTAACATTATAAATGGACAATCCGCAAAATATGTATTGTTTTTATTCTATCTTTCTGAAATTTACATAATTACCTTGAAAACTAGAAAGTTTTCTTGCATTTTAAGACTTTTTTTTCGTTCTTTCTAAAATGTATAATGTAGTAATGCCATTAGCTTTATCTTACGTTTTTTATAAATAAGAACATCATATTTGAATACTTGAAATATTTGTTCTAAGTTTTAGCAAAATCCTCACTAAATATAGGTATGCAAGCACTGGTTTTTAGAAAGCGACAACCTTCAATTTAAGAAATATGCTTTGTTTATAGGTTTATGTAAGGAATCTCAATAGTATGGCAACTTCCTGAAATTTATGACTTTCTTTTTCTGAGTGTAGGCTTTGAGTGTTGACATTTCTTTGAGCCGCCATCACTCAGTGCAATACAAATATAAAAAAACAAGCGAATGCGAATGCTTGTGTTCAAATCCAAAGACAACATTTGAGCATTTACATTTCCCCCTATCTCTCTCGCAATTCGTCTCATTTACGAGGCAAACATATCATGGTGGCGGTGTTGGAGGCACTCCCGCGTTACCGGAAGGAAAGAGGTCAAAAGCCGGCACATACATACGTCAAGTGTTGGCAAAGAATAGCAGCAGAAAAGAGGACAGCGTTTTGTGACCAGGCGACCCTGTCACTGAGTCTCCTCTTTTTTCCTTGTAGAAAATATAAATTTTTATTCTTATCTTTGGCATTCTTGCTCTCACTTTTGTTCCGTTTTTACGCTGCTGCTTTATCCTTTTTTAACGTGTGTTTCGCTCATTGTTGTAAATTATTTATGCCTGCGTAAAATATTCAAAGCTCAGCGCAGTGACGCGAATTGCGAAAGAGCTGGGAAAAACGCACTACAGTCTGTAAAAAAAATCGAGAGAAGCAGAAAGGCAGCCAACAAAAAAAAGCAGTCCAAGTTATTATTCATAACACAGCAGCATTAAAGTGTAAGGGAGTATGCGACAATTCCCACAGCCATTTGCCCAGCCTACCACCCCCAATCCAAGCCAACCCCCCGCAAACCTGGCTGCCAAGTCTGCATAAATCATTCACAAGCCAGCCAAAAAAAAAAAAGTACAACAAAAAAAAAATGTGAAAAGCGAAATTTGACAATAATACCGAAGAGTCTAATTCAGGACTTTGTCGTTTCGATTTGCCGGTAAAGGATTCGCATTCGCATTCGCATTCGTCGACTGTTTATTTTGACAACTTTTTCAGGGGGTCTTTTTTAATTAATTAAAGTGCTTTGCTCGGCTTATTTTCAGGCACTTTGCACACCTTGCAATTTCAATTTGCCTCGTCGAATATTTTGAATTTGCGTGTTTGCTTCGTTATCAGACAATTTGCAGCTGTCCCCGGATTAAAGTCACCAAAAAGTCTTAAACAACTTACCCAACAGATATTAAATGAAACAGGTCATTAGAGCAGGTCACAGTAAGGAAAAAGTTACATTACAAATTGAAAAATTCTACACGTGTGTGCGCAAAAAAAAAAAATAAGAAAAAATAGCATTCGCCTACAACTGCAATGGGAACTGTTGAAAGTTAAAAGTCGACACCAAAGTCAGGTCTTTGTATTAACTTAACATTTTGACACCTGCGAACGAATGAACACACAACTACCCACCTACCCACCCACACACACACACCCACATACACACCCATACACACACACACACACACACACACACATAAGTGGTGCATGGTTCAAGAGTGTGGCCATAAGGTTTTAAGTGGCAATCGCTTTTCGCTTGGGTTATCAGGACAACCTCCAAAGAGCCGCGGCTGCTGCCACAAAAACAACCCGTTGTTGCCGTTGCTTGCAGCATTTCTCCGTTTTTTGTTCTCTGCAACAAAGGCGCTGCCCTGCTTGCCTTCCTTTGCCACCACTGCCAGAAGGCAGCTTGCCTTCCGAGCATCCACAACCTACTACATAGAGTCGCTATTTGCTGGTATTATTGCTACACTCGCTACTCTCCGAAAAAAGCGCACTACATTTCTAAAATTCGCCTTCCTACTCACCTTATTATTCAGATGATATTACTTATTTTTATTGTTAAACATTAATATTTTAAGATTGCCCAAATACCAAACATTTTAAATAGTTTTTAAAATTTATATAATTATTTTGAGAAACTTGCGATTGGAAAATCGCAGCTGGACTCTAATATAACAGTTGAGGAAGCATAAACCATTTTCTGTATTTTTTCTATATATATATTTTCTTATATTTTGAAATAATTTCTTAAAATAAGAAAGACTAATTGATACAGCTATTTTCAAAATGGCAGGGCTATATTTTATCTTCTTTTTTTTTGTCAATACCGAGGGCAATTTCAATATTGAAATCATCTACCAAAAAGTAACAATAGAGATGTTCATTTTTATTCAATGCGAATTTTAATCCGACATTTTATGTCATTATCTATATTATCTATATATGGAGTATTGTATTTTTTGGGAAACTTGAATTTTGTGACTAACTACCAGAAAAGAAAATTACACGTTCTATTTTATTCTACGCTACTCTTACCTATGCTACTAAATAACACATTTTTTTATATTAAATTTATAGTTTCCTTGTCAAGTAGACAATTTGATCTATTATTTTATATTATGTTACTTCATATATATATATTGAATTGTATATTATCTTATATAAATATGTTTATATATTAATTTTAAAGCTGCACATGATCATCTTCACAGGGTATATAAACATCTATTGTTCATATTTCAGTTAGTAACTTTTCCACGGTATAACAACGGCAATTGCACATACGTCAGTTAGTTTCACTTCCCATTGCCTACTTTCAAGCGGCTGATGCTTGCGCTAGAGGCAATTGGGAGATTTGGGGGCGGGTTGGCAAGTGGCTGAAAAATATTGTCGCGCATTTGTTCGCAGCTTACGAAAACATTTTTCTTAACACGCTTCGCCATTTTTTGCACGCTTCTTGTAGTTTTTCGCAACTTTGGCTTTAAGCGACGCGTTTTTCCTGCTCAACTTCAATTTGGAGAGCGAGCAGAGTGTACAATTTAAAGCATTTACGAGCGCAATTTGTCTGCAGCGCCAAAGTTGCCAAAAGACCACAAGCGCAGTCAAGTCAAGTTGCAATTGAAGTTTAAAAATATATACATCCACACAAATATATACAGTTGCGAAAAAAATAATAGCACCACTCTCACACAAAACATTTTCAAAGGAGACTTTTTTAAATTTGTAGTTTAAGCAACATAAAAATTCTTTTTTTAGAAGTGGAAGAGAAAAAATGAAAAAAAACAAAAATTTTATTTTATTTTAATTAAAATATAAATTTAACAAAAAAGATCTGAAGTTAATTAAAAAATTTTAAATTTTGAAAACTAGAAAAAGTCATTGATTTTTGTCGCTTCTCCTTGGCACTTTTCCCTTGAACTGAAAAAAAATATATATACAAATATATATATTAGAATACTAAACTATTAGAAATCAAAATTGGAATTTCAGTAACAAAAATTTCAAATAAATAAGCGATTTCTATAAATAATGCGTAAGTAGAAATATTAGTTTTTCACTACTCTTTAACACTTTTCTCTTCAAATTAAAAAATACCAATGCGTAAATATATATATTGTAACGAATTCCAGGATGAATACCAAATAATAAATTAAATAGTAAAATATGAAAAACTTGACCAATTAATGATGCACTTTTTATACGCAGGAAATAATGTCGCAGTGGAGCTAATATTTTTTTGCCAACTGTATATATCTACAATACACTTTTTTTTCTTCTTGTGCTGGTGCAGCATGCAGAATGCAGGTTTGCCTGCCTGTCTGACATTTTTCTTGGCGAAAATCTGGCAGCAGCAAGTTTAGCTGCTTTTTTGCAGCTCATTGAATTTGGTGTGCTTTTGTCTGGCATTGCCATAAAAGTGTATATGCACTCAACCTCAACTATTTCTTTGGCCAACTTCGAAGCAACTAAGTGCCAAAGAAAACTATTTTGCAGCATTTCTCTCTCTGCTGCTGCTGAGCTGCGGGCTTTATCTGAAGTCCTATCGTCCTCTGCATATGCCTGACTCTATTTGCATGCCACATGCCACCGCTTCACGTTGCAACTGCCGTTTTGCAAGCGTTTATTGTCCAATACCAAACTTTTAAACATTTCTACAACTTTTCTTCTTTTTTTACATCAGCTAGTGCGTAAACGGATTTTTCCTGCGGGCTTTGGCGAAAAGTCGATGGAGAGAAGCCTTAGCACGTGTGTCTGTCCATCTGTCCGATTCTGAACAAGAGCGCCACAAAATGTTTTAAAACTGCTTTTGATTTAGTTTGGTTTGTAATTTATGGTGCGCTATTCTGTATGCAGCGATAATCGCAGGTCAATTTCATAAACAAATAACACAATTGATAACTCTGACCACAAGTGCGACTACTTGCCCCATTGCACCCTGCCACAGCTAATTGCCCCATTCGTTTTGCATACTAGTAGCCGCCATAATGAAGCCGTGGCCAACACACAAACACCAACTGCAGCTTATCTTAATTATAGATCGATACACACAGCTGTCTGGCACACCACAGCCAGAGGTGTCTGCCCTTGTCTACCCCCAGCAATCCACCTACCCCTCTACCGCTGCCATGCCCCTGCCCCTGACCTGATCTGCCACTGATGCGTGTCAAAACTAAATCCTGCCCCGCTAAGCCTTGTGGCCCGCCTGTCTTTGGCTAGCTGGCATTGGGGCAGCAGTTGCCAGCGCTGTCACGAGCTGACATAATAATTTATACCTATTGTTTACCACTTCCCTCGCTCTCTCACTCTATCTACACTCGGCAAAAAAAAATCAATATGAATTGTACAAAATCGCCTTACAACTGGAAAGTTTTTCTTGTTATTAAAAATAATTTGTAAATATAAGAAACTTTTTTTTCTTGAAATTAGAATGGCTCGCCCTTAATCGACAGTCCCAAAAATATGGTACAATTTTTATATTTTTTACAAATATTTCTTATCATTAAAAAAGTGAATTTCTTAAAGATAAATGAAAATTTTTACTCTTAACACTTGCTATAGTGCAGTAGCTATTGAAAAATTCAAATCCCCTCGAATCAAAAGTTGTTCAAATTAAATTTACTTGAATTTTATAAACAATCTAAGTGTACTTCTTGAGCTGCTGCTGCCTTTCCGTCTGTCTGTCTTGGTCTTGTCAGTGCGCAAAGTATGGCTCAATTTAAGCTCAGCATCGCATTAGACATAATGTCAATGTCAGCCAGAAAAGTATGGTTGTGTCTGCGTCTGTATTTGCCAACTGTCACAACAGAGTGCCACAGATTTCTACCTTTAAGCAGTCCAATCTGCTAACGGAGTCTGAGATCCTTTGCTGATGAAGTACAACTCAGTTCGGAAATATTTTGCAAACTGCAAATTAACACAAATTATGCTCCATTCGATTTTATAAACCAGCCAAGAATTTACAGCGTACAAAGAGTTGCTTAATTGCTCGTTCTCCTCGTATGGAATGCAATCAGTTAGCACTTTATTGGCGCTCTAATTAGAGTCGGACAGCTGTCCGGGTGTTGGAGAGGTGCCGGAGAGTTTAACGGCAAAAATATAACTGGCAATGACAAGGCTCAAGGTGAATCGGCTCTCATTTGTTTGGCTTGGTAGAGGGCCCAGCCAGTTGCCACTGTTGTGTGTGTGTGTTGCATAGTTCCTTATTCTGGTGGCAGAGACAATAGACAGACAGACAGACAGACAACACGACACCCGAACAAGGTGAATATAAATGTATGCAACCAACTGGAACGCAGAACACAAATGCCAACAACAACATCAACAACAGCAACTACAACAACAACTAGAACAATGAGCCAGCAAGTCAACAGAACAGTTTTATGGCCAGAGACAACGCAATGGCTACGGCTACAATATAGTTACACTCAGAGAAATATGAATTTCATTTGGGAAGCACTCCAAATACGAACTGTACAGCACAAAATTTGAAATTCATTAATAATCTTTGCTAGATCTATTTAATATAAATTTTTCAATATTAAAAAAGTATATTTAAACAGTATGAAATGTGAGAAGTATATCGACACAAGTAATATTCATTTATTTCATAAAAATAAAAACAATTTGCTCATAATTTCTTTAATATTCACAGAACCAAAAACAAATCTTAATTGATTTAATAAAAAATTAATTGAACAATTTTATTTATATTTTTACTCTTAATATAATTTGTAAATAAAATAAAACAATCTATATTAAATCAAATTTTCAAACAAAATTTATTTTTAATAAATATTTTTTTTTAAATTAGTTGCTCCAATTTTTTTCTCAGTGCAACATTAAGTAGCTGAAATCGCCTAGAAACCAAACAAGCAGCCAGTTGAAATTGCCTCTAGTGTGTATGCGTGTGTTTGGTGTTGTGTGTGGCAAATTCTTTGCGAACCAAAAGCCACAGTGAAACAATGCTGTGGTGTAAAAAGGTCATGTTAGCTTTGCACCTCTCTCTTTCTCTGCCTCTATCACTTTCTCTCCCTCTGTCTCTTTCTCACCCTCTGGCTTAGTCTGGATTTTTTTAGTTCTTCCGTTACGCATACGTGTGCATTGATGGCTTAACCAATTGAACCCCTCTCAAATCATTTAAGAATTTTTTTTAAAAATAAACAACAAACTTTCACCAAATATTTCATAAATTAATAAAATTAATAAATTATAAAAGGTAAATAATAAATAATAATAAGTTTAATTAAAATAAATATTTTCTATTTAAAGCATCTATACTAATGAGCTTCATGAAGTGACTTAAATCAAATCAAAGCACAAACATATTGTTAAACTTCAACAATACTCCAACTCACTCAAAATCCTTCCACATGTTAATTAATTTTTTTGAAGCAGACTTGAGAGATTTCACCTAAAACCACTTTTTATTTATACCACTCTTTCTGCAAACCACTTACTAGTTTTCTTTTCTAACCAATTTAACACTGCCCAGTTTGTTTTTTTTTTATATTTAGATATAAATTACAATTAGGTACATTTACTTAATTTATTTAAAATTGATGTAACAATTTATACTTAACTCCTAATTAAATAATTATGTAGTTCATAATACTATAAGTTAATAAGTAAATTAGAAAGTCTTCAGCCCGCAAGCAGATAGAAATTTAATTGGCTAAAAGTGGATGATTTTGAATGCAGCTCAATCGACTTGAGGGCCCGAGTAGATATTCCAACTAATCATCTGCCAAATCAATCATAATTCTGGCATATCGGACTAAGAGCGATCCAATCACCGCTGGGCAAACAATAAACACAAGATAAACAATTAAGTGTAGCTTAGACGAATTGCAAAAGGACAATGCCAAAATCTCTAAAACGGGGGAGACCCCGTCGTTGCTTTGTGCTTTCACAACATTTTTTTCCACTGCAGCCTAAAAGCAGGCAATGAATTTTTTCGTACTCAATAAATGACGACGACGGCGATGTTGAAGCCAAAACGGCAATAAAAACGGCAATTGATAAGCGGCAAGCCCGCCAAATAAGCAAACAATCAAGTAAACTGCGAACGGCCAAAAAAGACGAAAGCCAAAAAAATCCGGAAAACCGAAACCGAAAACCGAAACCGTAAAGGAATATTCGAAGGGGGAAATGGCGGGAGAGTGAGGAGTGAGTTGAGAAGGCAAACAAACAATCAAACGATAAACGGATGCCAAGTGGCAAGAGAATGGTTGAGGCGTGGGGCAAATAGGAGTGGGGCAGGCAGGAAGGCCGAAAGCATTTCAACCTCAATTTGGCAAATTCTATTACGATAATAAGAGAATAACAGAGGGGGAAAGTTCGGAAATGCCACCAATTGGGGAAAGAGCGCAGCAAATAGCCGGAAAATGCTTTATGTGCTGGCAACAACAACAAAAAAAGGCAGCTAAAAGCAAAACAATGCATTGGTCGCCACTTGAAGTGTGTACAAAAAAAAAAATCATAAAAAAAATGAGTGAGATCCAATTTCTGTGTTCGATTGTTATCCAATTTCTGAGCAAATAAGTGAAAATGTTTTCCTACTTATGCCTCCCAGGCATCAACACAATGAATATTCTGCAAACGTGCCTGTGTGTGTGTGTGTGTGTCAATAATTTGTCTACAGCTCTGTCGACTGTCGCTCGGTGTAAATAACAGCCGACGTCGTTATAGAAATGCACTCACCAAAAATTCCAATTGAAAATTAGTCCTAAAATGAAAGTAGCATTTCCGAAAAATATTATCTTTATACTAAATTTTGTAAAAATCACCTGGAATTAAGGAATTCAATTCCTATTTTAAATAAATAATAACGGCAACCTTAAATTTTAGATATTTACTTTCTGAATAATAAGGTGAGTTACACTTGGCATAATTTCTAAAAATCATTGGTCATTTTTTTCTGAGTGTATTCCAAGCTTAGTGTAAATAACCGTCGAGTCGATATAGAAATGGGCAAATATCAGCAAATCCAATGAATGGGACCAGTTGAAAGGATTGCGATACAATTACAGAAGCTGCGGCAGGCGCTGAACTTGAAGCTGATGTGAGTGATATCCTTAGTTACTTAGTGCCTTAGTCCTTAGTCCTGCGTTAAGCGGCTTACCAGCTAAACTCCTCCATTGCTATCACAATCTCTCTATTCTCCGTCTGTCTGACGCCGAGAGACAATTCATGACGACTTAGTCGGAGTCGGCGGGGGCATTTGGCTTGTTTTTTGTTTCTGTCTTTGTTTTATTTGGCTTTGAGAGCGTTAAGCATCTTTTGATTCTAAGCCCGATTAAAAGCAGTAAAGCAGCGCTTATCCGAGCAGAAAAACCACCAACAATAAACAACGGCAACAGCAACCAGCAGAGCAGTCGAGCAGTCGAGGCTATAAAACTGGTAGTGCCTGATTTGCCCCAGCTAAAAGCAGGCAAACATAAAATGCAAATCTCCGATTTGGTTTGTTAAACATTCGCTTAACCACAAAAATGAAAGCCGGGACACAGAAAAAACAACAACAAAAAAAACAGAAAAGAAAAAACAGAGAAAACAAAAATAGTAGCTCAAGTCTCTTGGTTTTGTCACACAAGGGGAGTGACATGAAAAACAGAGGCGGAAAAGCACATGCCACGGAAATATGCCAGATTATGAGACAAGAGCAACATATGCCAGGCATCTCCTAGAGCAGTGGTAGAGAAACGTTCAAGAACGAAGCTGGGCAAAGAGAGAGGAGCGCAAAATATGCGTGCAAAATATAAGCTGGTCTCGCCAGCAAGCTTGTCGACTGAAGAAGGGGGACGGAACACGGTTGAGGGTGCGTAACGCAAATGAAGGGAAATTACGTTAAATAGAAAAGAAAACTTTTCCACTTTTTAACTTTGGCGTATGACTCAGAGTTGCCAACCAGCAACCAGCAGCAAGCGTCAAGCGGCAAAGTGGCAATCACACTCAGAAAAAAATCGACTTAAATTTTAGTAAATCGCTATAATTTTGGTGCCAAGGGTTCCTCGCGTTATAATTCAGAAAGTACATTTCTTAAATGTATGCTTGTGGCTTAATTTCTTAAGGAATTTTTCTAAATTTAAAAAAATATATCTAATTTACAGTGTGTTGTTTTCTTTGTGTATATTATCTTTTTTACTACTTATATTAAAATAAAAAGTATTAAAAAATATTCCTTGAATATTTCATATGTACAAATATTTAGTGTAGCTTATGAAAATGTATATTTTATTATTTGAAACAGGCGACGTTTTTAGAAATATTTTCGATTAATAAGAAAAATATTTCTGGAAAATGCCAATTTCTGGCAATGTCGATTTGGGGAAGCCTAAGAAAAATGTTTTTATATTTTTATAAAATTTTAATAATACTTTTATGTACGTTTTTTTCGATATTTATTTATTATTTATTTGTTTTAATTGTTTTAATAATCATATCCAAAACAACAAAAAAAATCTAATTTGTAAAGGATTTTTTTTTTGAGTGCAGCAAAGTGGCAAGCGGCAAGTGGCAAGCGGTATGCGGCATGCGGCAAGCGTGCAACGTTGCGCGGTTGTTGAACATTTTACAAACAATTTAAGCGTCGCATTAAATTATTGTTACGCTTGCAGCTTAAGCTTTAAGGCTGCTGCCATTTGCCAGTTCGAAATGTTTTTCATTTGCCTGCCGCTGCTTTGACTTTTATGGCCCAGTGCGCGTTTTTCCCGCTCTCTCTATCTCACTCCTTCTCATTCACACTCTCTGTTTTTTGGTTTGCGCGATAAGAGTGAAAAATGGTAAATTAAGCTAAAGAAAAGCGGCTCCAAAGAAGCCAAAGACTCAGCGTGCGTCAGACTAAATTAGAGCAAAAACTTAATTTGCCTTTCGGCTGCGCCCAAAAATAGGCAACGGAAAACAAAAACAGCAGAAAAAGGCAGCTGGAATCAAAAGGGAAATGGGCGCAAAATAACAATTATGTTTCAAAGCAATTGTATTGCTTTGTTTTCTTAGCCCAGACTGTTGTTATTCCCCCCATTTCCCATTTCCATTTCCTATTTCGCATTCCCCAGTTTCTGGTTTGTTTGGCTTTTTTCTTACACTTGTAATTGAGAATGAAATAAGGTTAATTAGAGTAATGGCCACTTTACAACGGTCCCGACTTTCTACTGTGGTGTTGCCTGTCAATAAAGACATTTCAATTTCGTAACAAAGCCAGAAACTTGGTTGGAATTTTTGAACGGCTGCTTCCCAGCACTTCTTATAGCGGTCAAGGTTGCTTCCTTTTTGTAGAGCAGAAGTGGGAAGTGTGTCTCTGAAATGTTAGCTGATTTTTGCACACAAGCTCTTTAAGCACACTCAGAAAATAAACCGAACTTTATTTTAGATGTTCGTCAAGGTTAACTCAGCGTATTATTCATCGGGTATATTTCTAAATACCAGTGTTTTTTCTTTTCTAAGACTTAGAAAAAGATGTCAAGTTTTGAAAGTATTTTTTCAATCACTCTAAGCATTAGCTTGTTGGTTGCACATATTATTATTAATAAACATTAATATTTTAAGGTTTCACTTATACAAATATTTTAGATAGTTTGCATAGACTCATGTACATTAATTTTAAAAAAAAATACTCATTTTACATCGATTCGACCTAAACTCTAATACAAAAGCCGAGGAAGTAAATTCCATTAGTTGTTTCTTAATTTTACATGATGATTTATTTATAGTGAGGGTTTGCAGTTCTTCCTTTTAGAAGTGAATTTCAAAATAAAAGAAAATATTTCTTAAAATAAAAAGAAACGCGATTTATTGATTGTCTAGACATCTCTTATTTTTAAAATGATTCATATATGAAAATTACTTCTAAAAACAAATGAAAACTTTCTAATTCTTAAAACTGTTTTCTAATTTTCGATTCAGGATGTTTATTTTTCGGACTCTAATCGACTTAATTATGTTGTAAACTTTTGACCCAACTCTGTTGGTTATTTCAAACCCAACACGTGCGTATTTTTGGCAAACACTTTTAAGTTATCAAACACTGAAACCCATTTTCTACTCCACGTAGATAGTTGCTAATTCTCAAACACATGTTAAACGACTTTTAATTTGTGTGCTAGTGCATTATTTCGTCACTGCCCTGAGTTGTTTCATGTCCTTGTCAACATCGTGTGTTGCCTTGTTGGCCGACAGTTTCCATGGCAATTTCCAAAAACTTTGCAAGCCCAACAAGTTTTTTTTTGTTGTTGATTTTCAGCTATTACATATGTAACCACAATTTACAAACATACACCTACCTAGTATATATATATATAAGGTCTTCGTTCGTAAACTTTCCATACAATAATAATCACTTTGTGAAAGTTTTGCCTAAGCCGTCATAGCTACCAATTCGGTGACACCAAAAACTTTGGCCAAAATTACTGCAACCCAACAAGGTCCAAGGACAAACTTTTTGCGGCCTATCTGTCCAGCAACCAGTTTGCAGACCAGTTAACAACCGCGTCCGTATCCGAATCCGGCTACGGGTTGGGGCGGCCAACCTCAACCTCAATTAATACATGTGTCGTAAAGTTAGCTGAGATTTTCACATATGTCGCCTGTCAAATGTGTGCGTTTATTATGTCATATTCTCGTATGGGCATCACGAGAATGTCACACCACATAAATGGCTACATGAATGATTAAACCATGCAATTTTTATACCCTTAAAAATATGTGAGCAAGTCTTGCTGTCATTTTTATGTGTAGCTTAACTAGACTTAAAATTTATTGGGTTGATTTTTAGGATCTCACATCAGACATGTAGTAGGAAAAGTTTTCATAACATTATTTTTATTTTTGGCCTAATTAGGCTTTTTTATTGGCTTGAAAAATAATTAAATTTTGAAGATTTCACATATTACAAATTATTCAAAGCATTCATCAAATGACACAATGCATTATAACTTGGATAACAAATTGCTAACAGATATTTATCTGCGTAATTAACATTAACTTAACACAGAGTGAGAAATCAAATAGAAAATATTGAAGAAGATATTTTTCAACATTACAAATTAACGTACATTGTGAGAAAAGATAAAAATCAACTTCTCAGTTTCTTCTGTAGCATTCAATGCAATATAAAATATGCGATTAACAGATTGATAAATGAGGTTAACTAAATTACAACTGTCAATAACATGAGCTTAACATAAATTGTGAGTATGAATGTTAAATGAGACTGTTCTTATAAAAATATCAAATAAAAAAAAACGTACTACAAACATTAAAAGAGAACGACTAGACGCATGTCGTTGTTGTTATAAATTCTAAAAAATAAATACATAAATAAAATATGTAAATCAAATTCACAATCGAAAAAATCATTCCCTTATTTGGGGAACACTTCACCCTATGACTAGATATTTAGCAATAATAATATATGACTAACAACAAATCGTTATATAGAAGAGCAATATTCTCAAGGGTATTAAATCATTTCTGCATGCCGCAGGTAGCCCTTCATTCTGCTTTAATAAATAACATTTGTTTTATACGGCCACACGAATTGTAAAATGTGTGTTTTCATTTTTATATTTTTATATATTTATTTTTTATGTTGTTTTGTTTTTTGCTTTTTGATATGCGCATGTTTAAAAATGTATGAGCGAATTTGATGTGCAAATTTAAATTAAATTTTCGCTGTATGCACACACACTCACACACACTCCGCATGACTTTGCGACAATTGAAAGGCACACACAGACACATACACAAGCAGAGGGATGTGGGCAAAATAAAGTTACATATTTCATGGCGGGCAGGAAGTTCAAAAATACGAGCAACAAAAAAAGGGTTGGCAACTTCGGCAACAAGAACATTTGGATGATGCAAAAACAAAAATGAAAATGAAAATGAAAAAAAAAAATTTATATGAAAAATAAAAAGCTGACACGCAATTTGTTGTAGTTGTTTTTGACATTTTGATTTCATGTGTGCATGTTGTGTGTGCCACACTCATTACTAGGCTCGCTCGCACACACACTTGCAGGATATGCTACCACTATAGAACGCACTCAATCATAAATGAACGCACACACACACTCAGGCATGTGACCAACCGTTGAACATTTACACAAAAGGAAGTTGTTATTTCGGCTTCCGGCTTAGCGGAATTGTTATTATTTATAAGTGCACACGAATCCTACACACACAGTTATATGCATGTGTGTGTGTATGTGTGTGAGTGTGTGTGTGCGTATGTGCTGTACACATCGGCGAGTTTGGGTGGACTGTGCGAGAGGAGGTCATCATTCAACTGGTTCACTTCAATTTCGATAAAATGATTTCCTGTAAATTGATACCCTGCACATGCCATCAAACGGAATATAAAACGAAAATAATAACAAATTTTAAGAAACTCTTGATATAACGAATAGTAATTATTATTTACTATTTTTCAGGTCAAAAATAGGCAATGTAACTGAAAGTGTATCATTTAATAAAACAGAAGAAGAATACTTATTTAAAATACCAAACCGCAAAGCTCACATGAATTGTCCAAATGGACAGGTTTAAATGTTTATCATTTAATAAATTATAATAATAATAATACATAATAACAAATTATTTTAACGACATTAATGCTTGCAGCTAATAAGTGCTCATTAAATAACTAATATTTAAATAAATAACAATGAAATTCCAGGAGCCGAAAAAAAGGTTGTTTAAAGTTTGCAATATCCAGAACATTGGTTTCTAATATGAACGTGTAGCACATAATAAAACATAACGAACATCTTTATAATTAGCGACAGGGGTTACTTTAAACTTACTCCAGCAATTTTACACGGCACCTATCTATAATAATTTTATAACAATTTTGATCACATGCCATTATTACATGTTTGGGAAGGTATATATATCTCAAATACCAACCGAACATCTCAGTTTATTGAATTGCCCAAAAATAAAGACTAAGAGTTGGGTGAATTAATTTTCTTATCTTAGCTGAAATGAACAGTAACTATCGTTAAATATAGTGTCTCATATATAATATATATATTAATTAATAATAACATAAGCATAATCATTAATGAATACGGTACTTCTGCATTATACAGAATAAACACAATTAATACAACTCTCTTACAGCTCTCCTATCCTCAAAACTTTTCACTTTAGTTATTCTCTTTTAGTTGTTAATTGCCTGAGGACATCTAATAGTCGCATAACTGCTACCGTCAAATTTAAATTCGCTTCAGATCATGTACTAATTAGAGAGATTACTGTAATGCTAACCCAAATGTGTCAATAGTCAATTAACACTCAAGTCAATGCAACTTGGAATTGGCCGTTTACCAAATGGTTGAAAATATTGCCTAGGCTATTAGGCGTTCGGCCAACTGCGAAAAAGAGCCAGAATTGAAATCGGGAATTGTGGAATCTGCATTTTGTTTTTCTGGCTTATTTAGTTATTAACACAAAAACAGCACAGAGATTTTACTGTCTTGCAAATGTGTAATTGACAGCGTATTTTTTTTATTATCAGCCAACACTTTGCTTGCACTGTCTAATAATTTATTTTCCATATATTGGCAGTTAAACTGTCATTTGTTTATTATGTCCAAAATATTGTTTGTTTGAGCAGCTGAACAATAGAAATAACTATATGTATAATTTGAACAATTACCACCACAAACAATTATATGTTATATTATATTTCATATACATAATTGCCATTTTGATTGTCGTTTTGACTGCGAATGTACAACAATAAACTATTCATATGCGTTCTCTGCGAAGACTTTTTTAAATTGGCATAGAGTTCTTATATAGATTCCTATAGCATAAACTTTATTTGCTCTTCATGCTTCACAAAGATTACTTCGATGTGTCAAAAAGTGGGGCAAGAAAAATAGAAAAATAAAACGAAAATAAATGCTGCAAAAATATTTTGCCATCTGCAGAGAAACACGCGACACCCAGTAAAAATATGCAAAGCAGCAACGCTGATTGTGCCGCAGGAAGCATGCTGATGCAGGCGGCAAGTAGCAATTGGTAAGTGGCAAGCGCTAGACGGATGCAGTCCAACAAGATGTCAACAAAAATCATCGACTTGCGTGGCATGCAAATGAATCGGGAAGCGAACACCAACAAGAACTGCAACATGGTAGCAACAGCAACAACACTGGCAACAAATGGAACAAAGGACAACTTTAACTAACTCCCCAGATTTGCTATTAAAACGCTGCACAAATGGTGCAAATACTAAATGCCATCACCTGGCTGTGACAATGTTGCACACTAAAATGAAACGTTTCAAATTTTAATTAATCTAGGCACCTGAAAAACTTTGAGAGTATTTTTTATATTTACTGCCTGTAATCATACAATTTTGAAAAGCAACTTCCTGTTTAAAACAATCTAACCTCTGTCATAATAAAGGATAAAAATAGATTTAAAAAAAGAATAAATGAATAAAAATAAATTTAAAAAAAAAACTATACGTACAATATTTACAGTTTATCATTACGATAAGTTAATGATGATTAGAATAGACTTTTGTCATGTAATTAATTTAGAGTCCCCTATTTCTATAATGAAAAACTCAATTTCTTGTCTTGTCTTGTGAATAACATCTTTGTGAACTAAATATTAACTTTTTTTTTTTGTTTGTCTGAATGTGGTTGTTCTTTGTTGCACTTTGCATTTAAATATGCCGTTGTAAATATTTGTTTTTTTCGAAATTTAAATTTCAATATTAAAATTGATTTGAATTTGATTAATTTATTTTTTATTTTGTCTATTTTTCAGGGTCGACTGATATTAGTTGGCATTAAGTAAACAAATAAATAAATAGACAAGACCCATTATTAGTTTCTATAGGTAACGAGGATTTTAAGAATAACAGTCTTTATGTAGTCTTCATGTGGGTTGATTTGATCCAGTCTGCACCACCTGACTTTAGTTGCCTCTTTCCAGTGGCTCGGCTTAGACTATAAAAAATCGCTCGATTGTCGCCTGCTTCAGCGAATTGTGTTCATTTCTTCATCTCTTTTTTGAAGGTATTTCTTGCTTGGATGTTTGCTGCTTCGGTATTACAAGAAATCCGTGCAATATTTAGCGACAAGAATGCAGTACACACAACACCCACACCACACACAACACACACACATCTACTGCACAACATCAACATCGACAACTTATATAAAGTTGCGCGCACGAAACACTTCCGCAGGCGAAGAGCTTTCCGCTTCCGGTTGTGTGTGTGGCACAGCAAGGTAGCTGCTGCTGCTGCTTCTGCCACAGCTGCAACTTCAAATATTAACAACCAAGTGGCGTGTGTTGCGCGAACCGCGAGTGTGTATTGTACACTCGAAAAAAAAAAAATTGCCCATAATTTTATCAAATCGCCGAAAATTTGTTTTTCTTACAAAAAATATATAAAATTTGCAGGGTGTTTATATTATATATTCTTATTCATTTCTTATATTAATATAAAAAAAAAATCTCAGTATTTTAACATTTCCCAGTACATATATTTTTAGATAGTTTGTAAAATTAATTTAATTTATATAATATATATATAAATTTAATTTTTGAAAATAACTACGATTTTTGACAATGAAGAAAAATGTTTTCTTACATTTAGATATAATTAACAAAAACATGAAAAACTTTATAGTTTCACGTCGACTTTCTAAAATGCTGATCGATTTTTTTCCGAAGTGTATATTGTAGGTGTGTGTGCATGTATGTGAGTGAGTGTTTTTTGGAACGCTACTTCGATTTTTCTTGCGCTTATCGCTGCCCGTCATCAACTGCGTGAAGCAAACGGGAACCGCCCCCGAAACTCCGAGCACAGCAAAGGTAACGTCCTCGCCCTGCTGCCCCTCCAACCATGCCACTGCTCGTGCCCAGCCCGATTGCCATGCCCCTGTCAAAGTGTCATTTAGATCGTAATGGTTTGATAAGGTCGCGAGCAAACACATTAAAACTCTTGCAGGAATCAGCGGAGTATTTGTGGAGTATCGATATTTGGCATCGGTGGTTCACATAAGCCACTCATAAGCTGATTGCTTCAAATTCACTTCAAAAAATCGTTGGCAATTAATTGAAACCAACAAAAGGGCTCATAGCTGCTCATATTACGTTCAATTCAGCATAATTATATAATTACATAAATAGATATAATGAGAATTGGGAGTTGTTGAATTGAGTTTCGGATTGTTGCGGTAAATGCTAAACAAAGCACAAAACCAAATGAGATAATTAATGGGATAAGGCATTCAAATGTCTGACTCAAACTCACTTTTGTGATAATTTCAGCGCAAAATAAGGAAGATAAAAAAATCAAGTGACACAAACCCAGAGAAAGAGCGTGAGAGAGGGAGAGAGAGAGAGAGAGAGAAAGAGAGAGAGTTGGCAGCTCAACAATTTTTTAATTTTATGCTCAACGATTTTGCAAGCTTTGAGGCTGAGGCTGAGACTGAGACTGGCAACCAAAGTGACTTTCTAATTAGTTTGGTTTGTCAAGCGAAAAGACCAAAGACGAAGATGACACACTTGACTCAATTTACACGAATAACATACGCCAGTGTATAAAAATCTCATATCTGCTTCTTGCTTTTGAATTTTAGGAATGCTTCGCAGAGAGAGACAGCAATACATATGTATATAAATATAAAATATATATGTATATAAAACCTTAAAAATGTGAGGCCATAAAAATATGTTACAATGCTGCGCTCAAAGAAATTATAAGGGAAAATTCACCCAATCTGACTGTGTCCGTATGAGTGTGTGTCTGTGTCTATGTGTGTGTGAGTGCGTATGTGATGCCACAATTTCCGCAATTAAATAAAAACGCAAACTTAAGCCGCGGGCAGAGAGTGCTGGCAAAATGAATGTCGAGTGTTTCGCTACTTGCCACACACACACACACATTCACAGACACACACAGGTGCGCAACAAACATACACCCGAACACACATTAAGCAAACACGCCCAGGCAACGACACGCAACGTATGGACGCTTTTTGATTTCAGTCTCAGCACCTGCCATCAAAATTTGCCTAACTGCGAGAACTGTATGCACTCAGCAAAAAAATTGCCCGCAAGTTTAGAAAATCCTCGTGAAATCCAGAGGAGTTTTCTTATTTTTAGAAATAATTAAAAAAAAAATTGCTTTTAAAATTCAGAAACAAAAAGTAAGGAAATTTATAAATAAAAATGATAGACTTTGTTCAATATATAATGTCCGATTATGTGAACTCTCAAAATATAATGATTTTTATTGATCATATGAGCAATAAAAAAGCGAATGTTACATTTCCTCCTTTTGTACACATATAAAAACACTCTAAAATTACACAATTTTTTTATCATTTAAAAAAAATAAATCTTATATTAAGAAAAGAAAAGATTTTTTTAAACTTTCTGAATAATTGATGAGTTTCCCTTGGCGAATTTCTAAGCTTCAGGTCAGATTTTTTCCAGAGTATGTATGAGTGTGTTAGTTGGTTTATTTGAATATCACAAACATACATGCAATGAGAGGCCAACAGACTCTTACACATACACAGCCTTACACACACTCACACACATATATACATAATAATTGCCATCAACACCGTTAGCCTCTGTTTATTTCTTTAGCATATATATCATATACATTTTTTGTTGGTTGCCATTTGAAGTTACCTTTTTGCTTTTGCCAGCAAGCACAGAAAAACAGCTAAGAAACGGATATTTTTGGCAGTCATAAAGGTCGCGAGCAGCAGGACCGAAAAATCAAATACGAGCACGAAACGAAACTTTGCCCATTTACTGGCTGCGTATCTCAAAGATACACATTTGTGTGTGTGTGTGTGTATCTTTGTATATTTTAAAAGTGATGCTGCTGCTGCTGTTGTCAGTTAAAAGAAGTACAAATTACAAATATCAACAACAGCAGCAATCTAAAGTAAACTCCTTGCCGACGCCTCAAAATATGCTTTTAATTTTATATTCATAACAAATTTATGCAAAACGCGCAAGGCGAACGATCGCCAGGTGTCCCTTGTCTCTCTCTCTCTCTCTCTCTCTCTCTCGCTCTGGTTGTGCGGGTGTGTGTGTGTGTGTTTTTGAAAAATAAATATAAAAAATGTGTAAGAGCTGCTGACAGCCTCATGAAATTATATAAAGATGCTTACTAGGTCGTTGATATGCCTCCTCATACCTAGGGTTGTCTTGGGTCCCCTGCTTAGCCCGCCATTATATTATAACTGCGACTACGTGCGGGTTAAAATTTATACTGCCAGACAGCCAGACAGCGGACAGATAGACAGAGTACTGCTTTAAGGCAGCATTATGAAAAGTGAATTTTGATAGATGATGTACTCGGGGATGTTTCACACACATATAGTAGTACATAAATGTGCCCTTCTGCTGAACTCTTTAAGCTTGCGCAAAAATCGTGATTTATTTCGTAATTTATTTACTTATGAATCAACAGGGAGTAATAAATGAAGGAAATTAAATTAGAAAAAAATTCAATATATCAATTTAAATTAAAAAATATATGTATATTTGTAAGATTTGGCTTATACATTTAAATACACAAATCTCTTAAGCGATCCCGAGTTGTAAATTCAAACTTTTTTATTTCTTAAAATTGTCATTTACTATAGCTAAAAATGGATCTTAATTATTTTTTTAATGTCGAGTAATATCAGTCAACACAAAAATATACAAAAAGTAAAAAAAGAATTAGATTAAATTGAAAATAAAGTTTAATATTTACAAGGTTTCTGGGGGTGTGCTGAAGTGTTTAATTACATGAAATTTGCTAAGGTGGCTTTGAGCGAGCTGAAGGTGAAAGGGAAACGAATGAAATCAACGTTGTTGATTGCATATTTGCCACAGAATAAGACCACATCGTGCTCTGGTACTTGGTGGCCAAATAAAAACCGTAAATCCCTCAAAAATTGATGGTAAGCTAAGGACTTAAAGTGTCACAAACACACGCACACGTAGCAAGTTAGACACCCAGACAGACGAAGAGTCAGAGGGCAAACTGACAGACGGAGGGACAGACGCACACGTAGGCATAAAGCATTTTCAGGACTCTTTTAATGTGACGCACAGCAGACAGACAGAAATCTGTGGGAAACGGCTTCATGTCTTTATTTTTGTACTCTTGTACAAAAAAAAAGAGATCAAACATTTATACAGTAGGGACAAAACTAATGGCACTAGTACGACATTTTTTTACAAAGGAAAAGCAATCCATTAGGTATGAAATTTTTTTAATTGATACTTTTTAATATATTGTTTGGTATTGCCCTATAAATTAAACTTAGTACTGCTCCTGGAATTATTTTTAATACATGTATTTTTGTATATAATATGAAGGGATAGTGTTCAAAAGCACCGAAAAATAATCGTTTATTTATTTCTAAGTTTCATAATGATAGATGCACATATTAATGCTGCTATTATTTATCAGTTGCTATTTTTCCAAGTTTTACATTAAACATAATTTTTTTTTTAAATTAAATTTAAATAAGTTGCAAACGGTGAACCAAATAAATGTTTGTTTCTTTCTCACTTTCCTTAGGAGTCTTCATCCACTTCCACCAACGTATCATAAGTTCTCTAAACTTACTCATTTATTTAGCTTTGGAAACATTTCTTATGATATTGGTACTATTTTTTTTAACAACTGTATACTAATATACACATACATATATGAAAATAAGGCGACAAAAAGTGAATTTAATTAGCAACCTTGACTTTCGAGCTGTTTCTCAAATTTAAAACGCAGCTACAAATGTGGCAGCTGGCTTTAAAGGGTGGAAATGCCAAATGGGAATGTGGCAAGCCAGTTAGTTACCAGTGGCAACAACACCCGCTGTTTCTCGTTTCTGTGTGGCAGGTTTGTGCTGCTGGAATTTTGTGAAAATAAACATACACACACAATTTTAATTTACTTTTTACGCGCTTCGCTTTGCCCATTTTTTCTCATTCGATGTGAATTCGAGACAGCTAGAGACCCATAAGCAGCGGTTGCCTCACAATTCATGTGGTGCCTCCAATGCCATCGTGGCTGTGGCAAGGACTGTGGTGCTGGCAAAGGCTATAGCTATGACTATGGCTATGGCACTCATTGCCAACGCTGCAGTATTTCGTGTTGTACTGAATTTATAATTTGCAATCGCAAGAAAACAAAAACTGAAGAAGAAACAACCAGCTATGAGTTTGGGCTAAGAGTCTGTTTTCACCTTTTCTACATTTCTACATTTGATGAAGGTCATGCCCATGTGATTCAGTCGAAGGATAAGTGCTGAGCGTTACTTGGTGGATGCCACTGGCATATCTGCCTGCCTGCCTGTCTGCCTGCCTGCGTGCTGCCTGCTCAATTGTGCCACAAATTGAAATATTACGCTGAGGCGGCTGCTGCGGCGGCTGAGGCTGCTTCAACTGATGTGGCATTGCGATTGCATCTTTTTTATACGGTGCCAGCAAAATAAAGTAGCACTATTATCAACAGTAAAAATAAATTAATAATAATAAAATAATAATAAATCCAAAAAAAATTACTTATAACACTTCGAAAAATAAACTTTTTTTTTAAATAATTACTAGTCAGTATAGATAATAAAATAATAAAAGATGTAATAGAGAATAGGTAAAAAAAATGATTTTTATGACTAAGAAAATTTCATCAGCTAAAGATAAAAAATATTAATGACCTCCAAGAAGTGTAATAATAGTGTATCGTTATAATACATTTCAAATGTTTTTTTATTTTTCATAATATGTTGCCCCAAATTTTGGCAAATTTATTTTTGAAAAAGCAATAAATCAAGCATAATTTTTTTCAATTTATGCAATAAATTTTTGACTATTTGGCCTTTCAATACCCCAGAAATATTATAGAACTTATATATTTCATATTTTTTAATATAAATTCAAATTTTAGATTTTGTTTCGGATTTAATTTAATGTATTTTCCACTTTTTATATTTGTATTATGTTGCTATATTTTCTACTCCCGCTAAACAAATCTACATAAATATAATTTACATTACTTGAATTTAATTACAGTTTTATAGTTATAAACGCACAACGGGCTCAACTATTGACACAACATGAGAAGTGGTGTGTGTGTGTGTGAAATGTTTGGCCAACGGCACGTATACGCAATAACACGAGAGTGGCATATACGCGAAATATGTATATGTGGCAACAGTGAGTGGTGCAATAATAGTGTGGCACCATAAGAGAGAGAGAGAGAGAGAGAGGAGTGGGAGAGGTAGGGGGAGAGAAGGAGATTGCAGTAATGAAAGGGGGGCGCAGACGCGAAGAAGTAAAGCTGACCCAGTTTGACTTTGGCTTCATAACTAATTCACGTCCAAAAACATACACATATAAACTCGGCTTGGACTACGGTCGAGGTACATAAAGCATCCTGGTTACACACACAGTGCCTTCTGGCACCTGTGCACACACGCACACACACACACATAGCTAGGACTCGCGACGCAGCATTCGAGCTTGGGTCGGAATCGGGTGTTGCAATATAATTAAGGTTGAATAACATAAGACCATTGTGTGGCAAGTGTGTGTGGCAAGTGTGCGTTGCAAGTGTGTTTGAGTGTGTGTGTGTGTGTGTATCTGTGTGTGTGCAACGTGCAGTGTCTATTAAGTTGAAAATTGATGTGATTTGGTTGCAAGGCACTTAAAGTTGAGTTAAGTGCATATGAAGCAAAATTGATAATGCTAGATAAATACTACAGAATAAACATTCGCAAATAAAAAATAAATAAAAAGGGCAAGAAAGGTAAACATTTGCAACTGAATGAAAATTTTATTCTGATTAAAATCATACGAGCATAGTTCGATTCAAAACTGGATCTGTGAGAGGCAGCATAGGTGGGGAGATGGGGTAGGTGGGGTGGGTCAAATGTACTTCGTCTTCCTTGGCCGCTCAAAGAAAAAATTTCCAATCCAAATGCGAATGCGAATGCGAATTCAAGCAACTTCTGTGTGTGTAGATGTTTGCAAACTCAATCTAAATGCTATAAACTGCAAGACGTACTCAGCGTTGTCGTCGACATCGTCCTCGGCGAGACGAGTCTGGCAAGTCGTTGGATAGGACTACACTCAACAAAAAATCATCATTAAAACTAGAAAGTGTTCTTGTTTTTAGGTATAATCTCCAAATATAAGAAAATATTTTTTAAGAATTGGACAGGCTTGGCCAAATTGAATATAAGTAACAAGAAGACAATAATTCTATGGTATACACATAGAAAACAATCAGACTGGAAATTAGGCATATTTTTTTTTTAGAAAAAAACTGCACTTCATTATTGAAATTTACTTTCATAATAATAGGGATAGCAGCTTTTGGCGAATATCCAAAATGCACTGAAACTGGTTTTCTGAGTGTAGACTTGAACGGACGACGTTGTGTTGTGGACTTTTGCCATATGTCGATAAAAAGGCATACGGAAATTTTTATGTCCCTCAACGTCAACCTCATTGCAAATTGTTATGTATGTCGGGTATGTTGTATGTGTGTGAGTGTGTGTGTACTTTTACGGCACTTTTGCAGTTTTCTTACCGGAACAACCAATCGATATAGTAGTGCCATCAAAGTACAACGTCTTCAATTCATTTTTTAATGACTAATTTTGCTGGCCAATTTAATTGGCTTATGTCTGTTTGCCCCGCTCCTGCTCCCATTCAATCAATCAATCAATCACACTTACTTTCTGGTGCTTGGCACAACTTGCAAGCATTTTGCATTCCCCGTTGTCCATTTTCTATTTTTACAGCGACAAAAACGAAGCCGAAACGGAAGCGAATCGATATTTATGATTATTTAATAAACTCAATTATATGTCCAGCCATTGCCTCCTCTCTGACTGTGTATGTATGTGTGTGTCTCTGGTTATTGCCCTCGCAACTCCTTTGTAGTAGTTGGCTGAGCTCCAGCCCCATTACGAGTGTTTGCTGGCATTTTTAATTTGTTGCTAATTTGACATTTATAAGTGTACAAAAACTCAATGAAAACCCCATTAAAACATGGGTCATTCGATAGAAATTCCTTATTTTACAGTTTTATATATATTTATGATACCCATTAAAGTAAGAGGAGTATAATGGTTTTGTTGACAAGTCTGTAGCCAACCGGAGGTAGAATCTCCGACCACATATTTATAGATATGTTAATCCGATATCACAGCTTATAAGTGCCATAGACTGCAAATCAGAATCTTCTAAAATAAATATTATAAATATTTCCTATTCTTTTATTTAAATTTACCTATTTTATTGCTAATTTAATTTAAGCAATTTATTCCATTTTCATTTTTCTGTATCGACAGACTGTATTTGACATTAAATAAATAAATACTGAAATGAAATTAAGAGCAAAGTTTATTTAATATTATCAATAATTGCCTCTGCTTCTATATCTATAGATATCGACTTTCGAGTTTTTTTTTATTTTCCATTCATAATTTATTTATTTATACCTATTATATTTATTTAGGAACAATCAATTCTTATTTATTTATATATTTCATTTATTATTTAATTATATATATTTATTCTCACATTGATCTCATTTCTATCAACAGCTGGTTACAGGGTATCTGTTTTTCCCAACTTTTTATCCGTCTCAAAGTTTCCTGCACTTTGGCCAAAAACTTTTCGCAGGCTTAAAATATATGTAGAGCCAAAGAGGAGAATACAAAAAAATGCGTTTAATTGCATTGCAATACAGCCCAGGCATAATCGATTAATTTTGAGTTGCATATTTAATTTGAATGCATCTCTTCAGATATAGTCTCGATGGATGTAGCAGAGCTCGTTAGCTATGCCACAATGCAACACAAATGTTGCAGCAACTCGATGGAGTGGCATGTTTATTTACTGTGAGTCTCCGTGGCCAATTGTAAAAAAATTGTGTTCGCTATTTTCCGTTCTCTGTGTTCTGTTTACGGCACGTAGCAACGCTCAGCAAACATTTAAAACAAGCCAACTTGCCGTGTGCAGGATAACAAACTTATTCAAACACACACACATACACACACACACACATCTCATCCTTGTCTGCTGTCACACAATAAAAGTAAGGAAACAAAACCTCAATTCAAACTGAATATAAATTGTTTTACAGCTGACATTTGCTTTGCATTTCAAATAGTTCGGAGACTTCAGCCAGACACACAGATAGACAGACAGACAGACAGACAGATGTAGACGACTCTGTCACTGCTCGAGAACTTCTTGCAACCCTGCCACGTACCCAGTGCATGTCAAACTGGGTTTGGTATGTTCCCAGTTCCCGTCGCTGGCCTGAAAGGTCACGGTGTTAATTGGAGCATAAATGATGGCAACTGGCGCTATCTGCTTTCCACCTGATACCTATAAGTATTACTTGTCACATGTGGGCGTGGCAAATGGCTTGTTAGTGCAACCACTGAAGCGTTAAGCCTTGCTTACCAATATTCTGCATCGACTACTAGATTGTGCACTGTTATATTTTTAGCAACACTCTAAATAGCAGAGGTCACCATAATGCAAATGGGAAATGATATTACTTTAATAGAAACTTAGTTCAGTTCAATAAAGGTTAAATAATAGTAGAGAGAGGACTTGTCAGCTTTTGTACTAATTAGTTGTTAACAAGTTAAGTTTTTTAAGTATTTGATTTCCTATTCTGTAAAAATTATGTGTAGTTGATGCAACAATAAGATAATATTCAAAATAATGTTTCCTGACTCCACCTACTGTGCTGAATGCATGTTGTATGTTATTTTTTTCAAGAAGTCAAATGGACAATCCTTTTTTTGTGAATTCTAAAGCTTTTTTTTTTCTTACCAAACACAAAACAATACAGACCAAGGAATTAATGGACTTGCCAGCTTTCATACTTTCTCTCGATTCCGCACCAAACCTTGAAGTTTATTTATTGATAATAGTTGATTTCAATACTCAGGTATTTCTTGAAGCCATTTTAATTTTCGACAGTTCGTTTTTATAATTGCCAGAGAAATCAGTCACTATAGACCCCACTTACCGGATCGTCCAATTGTTAGATTGAGATCTGTCTCCAGGGCTGTGGTGGCCGATGATAATGACTTGTCGGTGGGCAGCGCCGGTGGTGGCAATGGCAGCGGACCCACCGTCGAGGTGGTTGTCAAATCGCAGCATTCCCGCTCGGGAAACTCACTGCACCTGGCCAGATGAAGGGCGCCACCGAGCAGAGTGACCCAAACACTGAGGCAGCATGAGAGAACTTTCAGATTTTTGATGCGAAATCGGGTCATGTTGGTGTCTCGTTTCCGATTCTGTTTCCGTTTCTTGTTGTTGTCCTGGTCAGTACTGGAGCAGCAGGAGGCGACGGTGGTGGTGGTTTGCCCGACAGGTTGCTGATTTGAATATTACTTTATCTTTGTTTTGTTCTTTCAATATTGTTGTTGCTCGCAAATCCATTCACACTTTCTCACTTGCTCAACTCTATATTATTTAGTGCTCCTTTAGTATCAGTGATATTTCAGCATTGTTGTTGCTTCTCTTTTCTTTCTTGACTTTCTCATTTACAATGTTGACTTAGTCCCAATCTGAGCTGCACTATATTGTTTTAATTTGTACACATTTTGTATTTACACCTGGCGACTCAGTCTGCTCAGCATTTTCAACAATATTGTTGTGTAATCAAAAGAATCAAGCCATAAAAAAGGTAAAAGCAGAATTTAAGGTTCGCTTTTTGCTGTTGTATTAAAAATTTGTACTTTAAACAATGGACTAAATTGTTGAGAAGCTCAATCAAAAATTGACGGCAAACCGAAAAGAGACAGATGGGCAGATAGACAGAGAGACAGACGGACAGACATAGTCAGTTAGTCAGACAGACACAGGAACTATGAACAGTATTTACAATTACTTTCGAAAAAAGTTCTATAGACAACAATAGACATAATGCAGAAATAACGACTACACAAACACAAATACTTCAATTCAAAAACGAGGCGTCATTTCGCCAGAAAGAGATGGATAGATAGATAGATCGGGCAGAGAGTGAGAAGCAAAATGATGGGCGGAAATGATGGAAGCGACGCCCACAGCAAACACTGAATAACATAAAAAACTTTTTCATTTACAATTTGCTCACTGGGTCCATGGACATGCAGCCAACGAGGCAACAACACCAGCAACAGCAGCCACAACAATAACAACAGCAACAACAACAATAACTGCTGCAACAACAACGACTAACAAGAAAATGTTGAAAAGTTTTAGTGAATGCGAAAAGTTGTCGCTTTTTTTGTTGTTGCTTTTTTTGTCGTCGCGACTTACTGCGGTTATTGTGTTGTGGCAAGATTTAAATATTGTTCGCATTGCTGTAGTTGTTGCAGTTGTTGCAGCTGTTGTTAGCCACACTCGGAAAAAAAATGGACTAATAATTTTAGCAAATAGACCTAATAAATAGCAAGTTTTTCTCCATTTTAGAAATAATTTCTAAATGTTAGAAAACAATTTGTAAAATTTAAAAAGGCTTGCCCTAAATCGCGAATCCCAAGATTTCGAGACATTTTCTTTTTTTTTAATATTTTCTCTTATTATATGTATTTCGAAAAGTTGAAATGAAATACCCAAATTCTGAGAATAAATCTTTTTTGAAATTCAGAAGCACGTAATGAAATTTAATTGAATTTTTTCTAAAATTCTTTGAGTAAGTTTTTCCCAGTATTTGCATTTTTATAAACTATATAATTGCACCAGAAAAACCTAGTTTTTTAAGCAACAAACATGCAACAAACTGTGGCGACTTACTACAATTGCGGGCGACTCTTTTGTCTGAGTGCAATCGCAAAAATGAGTTAGGAAGCAAAGAGTGTCAGCATGGCGTATGTGCAATATGCAACTGTGTCCTCAACGCAGTCAAATTAATTCACTTTGCTGCGCTTTTTTATCGAGCAAATCGCTCGCAAATGTTGACAGAATCAATAAAAATATAATTTGCTGTGATTTGGCTCAAGGGAAGGCGAACAACTCAGGCAGAGCAGGCAGGGGAAGCAAACACTTCTCTGCACAATCATGTAAACAAACAGGCGAAAGGCGGCAGACGGGGACGACAGACAACAAGCAAATGCGGCATGCGTCTCGTAGAGCGTTAAAAATTATTGCCAAACAACAATAGCAACAACAACGACAACAAACAACGTTGAACATACGGATACAGACATGCTGCAGTCAATCTCGAGCGGGTGCGAGTGCACAGGCGACGAAAGTTCCCAGTCAACGAAGCGAGCGAACGTAGTCAAACACAGTGCCACACGCATACACACACACACACACACACACACACACACACACACACACAGATTCACACACACGCATACACACGCACAACACAAATTTCACCACACTTAAGAAAATTTCCCGAAAACTGAGCAGCTTTTCTTAGAAAAAATTGGTAAACATAAGGATTAAATTTAAAAATCTAAATCCAAATTGTATTTCTAAGACGTAGAAATACAAACACTAATTTTTAAATAAATTTCCTTTTTAAAATTCAGAAAGACGTAATGAAATTTACTGGCTCGTCTTTTACATTAGAATTTAGTTCGATTCGTAAGTTTTTCAAAATAATTGATGTGAATTTATAAACTATCTAAAATCTATTTATAAATTTATATGTGAAATCTTCACATACTAATGCCTATTAATAATATAACACACGAGAAAGGTTAAAGTTGCTTTCATTTCAGATACAATATTTCAAAATTTTTGAAAACTCCACACTCAAATTATGAAAGGAAAAACATAAATTTTGAGAAATAAACTTTCTGTATAATAAGTTGTGTAACCCTTAGCGATTTATTAAGAATCAGCTAGATTTGTTTTCTGAGTGTATATAGACACAGTCACAGACACACACACACACACAGAGTAAGCCAGACAACCACCGGGCGTAGTTGAGAGGAAGGAAACTGCAAGGCGCGAAGGCGTTTTGTGCATTTCCCTTGTTGTTTCTGCTCGAAATGATTTTTTTCGCTGCTGCTGCCTCTCTATGTTGCCCCATGGAACATAACGAGCCGCACACACAACGCAATAACATTTTTTTTTATTTTTTAGTTTTTTTTCGCTTTTTTATTATTTTTTTGTACATCATGTCGGCCGTTTGAGTTGCGCACGTTGTCAGAGCGTCGTTTGCTTTTGAGCCAAAAGTGTTGCCATAACGAGCGTAAAATGGCGGCAAAAGAACGTTGAGCATCAGGAGGGGGAGAGCGAGAGGGAGGGGTACGTGTGGCACAGTGGCAAAGACAACAAGCGTCGCGTTCTAAAACAAACACGGTCCATCGTTGCCAACGTTGCTCCCAACCCATATGGAAAAAAATAACGAAGTAAAAATTGAAACTAAAATAAAGCCATGTTTGCCTCACAAATTGTTACATGCCCCCAAAACCCCAACCTTACCTATACGTGTGCACCTTTGACTGAAACTGTATTTATTTAAAGTTGCCAGTTGCTGCATAAGTTGATGCAACTGAACTGAAAAGTCATTGCCAGAGTAATTGTTGCCAAGGCAACTTTACATTTGCCACAAATTTAATATGATTTTAAGCACATTCAAATGTGAAATTGGACAACAGAAATCAACTCAACTCGGCAGCTGTGTCAATTGAGTCTGGCCTTTGAGAGCGAATTCCAGCTGTGAATTCAAATAACTGTCTCTTTCTCTGCCCATTTCTGCCCAATTCCTCTGGCCAGAAACAAGGCCAATAAATATGCCACAAATTGTAATGCAGCTCAGTGTCTGGTAGGGAATTAGCAACTGCATCGGACATTGTTATTGAGTTTGGCTCCGAAGTTTTGGGTGCAAAGATAAAATGGCAAAACCACATGCCATTTACATGCCGACCAAAATTCGATTTCAATTGAATTTGGAATTGAAATGGAAATTGAAATTCTTCTTCAGCAAACTTCAACATACTAAAGAAATGCAGCAAACAATGGCAACATTCTCTGCTTGTCACAGGCAATTCACTGCATTTGCCACATCATTTGCTGAGGTGCATAAATATAGTTGTCGTTGTCGCTGTTGCAGTTGCAGTTGCGAGATCTAATTAAGCCCCTGTCAGCGTCTCATAAAACTTGTTGTCGCGTTAACTGACTGACTGACTGACTGACTGACTGCCAACAAATTACAAGAAAACCTGAACAGCTCACAGCTAATTAACTGCGCTCTACTCATGACTATCAGCCAAAGCCCCAAGCCCCTAACCACCAACTCTTCTAGATGCCCATTGTGTTTGTATTTAATTCAATTTGTGCGACATTTAATAAACAATATCAGCTTTAAATAATAATATATACAAATAAATATATATAGATATATTCACATTAACTGAATTTATAATAGAAAACGAATTTTTAATATAAAGTTTCAATAATACCGCCTTTGAATAAATATTAATATTTTGTTAAAGATCAGTCAGACTTATGTGATAGATTAAATATATTATTCATAAGAGGACTTTAAGAAATCATATTTTTAAGGACTTTTCAGCATTGTTCTTAAATAAGGAATCAATCAAATTAGTTGTGGTAGTTCAGCTGACTGATAACAAAATTAAAAGAGTATATTGGTTTTGTGAAAGGTGCGTCTGGCTGTCTATCCATCTGGATGAACTTAACTATTTGCTAATATTACAATCTGTAAAACAAAGTGCCCGGATCTTAAAAAATCACTATAAAATTAAAATTGCTACCAAAACTAGATACTTCTTCTTGTTTTTGGAAAATTTGTCAAAATTATATTTTCTATTTTCTGAATATAAAACAGACACTTTCCAAAAGCATATAATTGTATTTGGCACATCTAATAAATTTGTAATAAGCTCAGAGAAACAAACACTTAGACAAGGCAATTTGGAAGTGAGAACGCCCATTAAAGAGTTGAAGTTGAAGGCTGTCAGTTTCTGGATTTCAAGTCACCGATTGAAATACAGGGAACTCTGCTTAAACAGGAACTGGATAAATACTCAACATTAGTAACTGGCAGGTAATGTTTGTTGCTGTCTGTCAAGGGTTCGCAATCTCTGTCTCATACATAATGCAGTGCGAGTTTTATTGTTTCTGAAATCTGCAAATGAATCATTTGAGGGTTGCCTTTACCCATCTCCCCTTGCCACCGGCAGAACCTGCACAGGCATCATCCTGACACTTTGAGTCAGTATCTTGCTTCCGTTATTAATTAACTTAATTCAATGAAAAATCACATTACACTGTAAAAGAACACATTACAAGAACAAAGCAAACAATGCGCCTTGACAATTAAATGCATCAAATAAAATCTCACTTCATGAATAGAAAATTCATTTTAGCTTTTTGTTTTAGTTTTAGAAATGCAGCTTGATAGTCTGGTGTGTTATTTCAATTGTAGCTATGCTGTCATTTGATGGTGATTTATTTATTATTTTATTATTATTTATTACATATATTTTTGATGATGTATATTAGGAAATAATTTTAAAATGCATTTAGGAAAAATTAAATTGAGTAACTGTAATAAAATACTCTTTGCAATTGCATCATTGAACAGCCATAATTTATGAGTATGAGTTATTTTATAATATATGTAAATATATATTTATATATGTATATTTTTAAAAATGAAATAGAGCAAGTGAAATGCCTATCATAAACAGAATACTCTTTTCGATAGTATGGTTTGTTATTTTATTCGAAATCATGGAAAGACCATAGTTTATGAGTAACGTTAAAAAAATTATTTCTCTGTTATTTCAGTTATTTCCATTTTAGTATGAGATTTTTTTCTTACATATGTAAATAAAATATATATTTTTTTAAATTAAATTAAGCAACTGGATCTCAATTCATAAATAGAATTCGCTTTCTGATAGTCCGATGTCATTGAACGGAAATAATTTATGAGTATCGCTTTCAGAAGCTATGACGCTACTTTCAATCCGTGTGAATTGAGGCAGCTGGCATTTAGTGGAGCAATCGATCGATTTGTAAACGAAATAAACTATTTTAATTGCCACTGGAAACCTTTTACAGGTTTCACAGTTTGAACTTTTCATTATCGATTCGAAGTAAATGCCAAGAGGCACGGGCCAATTAATATGATTTCAAGCTGCGATTACGCAAATCGTATTTTTAATTTTTTTCGGGCTACCCCTGCAAGTTAGTGTGTTTGCGACGAATTTCGGTCTTTCGGTCGTATCATTAATAAATGTCGCAGCAAGGCAGCGACCAGGCCAGTTCAGACCAGGCTATACGTTGTACACTCATAGAAAAGTCCCCCTAGATTTTAGTAAGTCGCCAAAGGTTTCTCGGAAAGTGAAAAGTAAATTTCTTAAATGTATTTAATATATTTTTATTTAGTTAATAGCTTAAAAGTTCACATAATTTAATTTTAAAAAACTTACGATTCGACTGGGATTCGAATTAAACTCGAGTATAAAACCCAAGTCAGTAAATTTCATTACATGTTTCTGAATTTTAGAAAGGTTTTTTTTTAAATCAAGTTTTGCATTGATACTTTTGAGAAATGCTTTTTTGTACAATGGAAAATGTTTTGAAAAAAAGCAAAACTCACAAAAATTGTGGTATTATCGATTTCTGGCCAGCCTTTCGAAATATTAGAAATATTTTTTTTTGGAATATTTGGAAATTATTTAGTGAATGTATTTTTTAGAGATATTTCTAATAACAAGTGACACTTTCTATATTTTAGGGCGACTTGCTAAAATTTATGGTGATTTTTATTATTATTTTCTATATTTTAGAAAGGATTCTTTTCTAAAAAGGACTGCTTGCATTTCTAGTTTTTTTCACGTAATTGAAAAAAATTACATTTTTTGGGATTGGGGCAAACGTTTCTAAATTAATGACATATTTTTTCCAATTGAAACCTCCCATTTTGAAGGCTTTTTTTCTGAGTGTAATCGCAGTTGTAGTTCCTAGCTTGAAGCAAGGTTGCGCAGGTTGAAGCTTATAATCCAATCGAATCGAGGAACACGCACACATGGTCAACTCTCTTGGGGCATGGACATGGCTGGCATTAGGATAATGGATGATTACTGGCAAACGTGTGGCATGCGGCATGGTGCACACACACACACACACATATTTGCAGCAGCAGCAGCAGCAACGTTAGTCAAAGTCAGAAGTCGGTTTAGGGTTGCAACACACACACACAAACACAAGCACACTCCAAAAGTCAATTTCGTGTACAATTTTATTTGCATACGAGTGAAAGACACACACACACACCAACACACACACACACACAGAGAGAGATAGACGGCACTTAGACACACATTTCGTTTCGTCTTATTGCATGCCTTGCAATTTATTTGTCTGGCAACCCGCTTTTCACCACCCAGCAACAAGAAAAATTGTTGCAAACATTACAAAATAAATTTTATGCATTGACATTCATACACCGCCACGCCACCCGCCCCTCCCTCAAACACTGTCAAGCGTTGCTGCGACAACTGCATGTCAAATCGACCCACTTTTGCAGCGTTGCCACCCGCCGCGCAGAGCAGCACAGCAACCCACTCATCAGCTGGCTGCTCTTGCACTCATTTTGCGGTATATCTGCATGAAAATTTGGTAAATAATTTGCAAGACTGCGCCATAAGCGATAGGGAGAGGGGGAGCGCCCATCCCCCTCGTTCTTCAATCATGTTTACAGTAATTGTTCTTGTTCTTCTCTCTGTTGCTTTTTGTTTTGCTGTTTGTGTTTTTTAGTGTCTCTGCAATTGCATTGATTTTACATTTCATTTTTTTTTTTGCCATGCATTATTTGTGTTTACATTTGGTTAACAGCGTGTATTGTTTACATTCGCGCCAACATTGCAATAATTGCTAATTAAAATGCATGCGCCTTTAAATCGCTTGCGTATATAATAAAAACGATTTAAAATGCAAGTGTTTACTTTAAGCGGCAAATTTTTGTCATTGTCAAGCACGAGAAAATAAATATAAAATATTGAATATATATTTTTCAACATGACAAAATAAAATGACAACGTATATTGTGAGAAAGTTCAGAAACAAACTTCCTCTTGGGGTAGGCCAAGTATTCATAACATTGCCAAAGTATTGATAACAGATCTATAACGCGATTGATAGCAGCTGTAATTAATCAATCTGCGTATGAGCGAGTTTAAGTGCAAATGTTTGCCTTAGGCAGAAATTGGTGTCATTGTCAAGCGCCAGATAATAGAACGTGAACTTTATATATTAAGGAAGATATTTTCTAACATAACAAATTAACGTAAGCTTTTAAAAACGTATTCATAAGTTATTTAAACTCACAAATGTAATAAATACACGTTTGAAAACATTTCGTGTGAGAGTTGTCCTATACATTTTCTCGCAATTGTAAGTCTTTCAAACATTGCGGTCCACATTTCGATTAAACTTTTCTTCTCTTTCAAGCTGCTGATCGATTGACATTGATATTATACGTTATGTACAGGGTTCAACTCTATTATGTTACAGCTGTTATTACATATGCTGCCTGCTACAAGCTATTTTAGTTAATGAGCACACACACACTGAGGGAACTAACTTCGTAAATCGTAAATTATTCGCTGTTGTCAGCTCGATTGTAGCTGAGTGGGCTGCTAATAAATAGGTGAACTGCAATTGCATCATCACATGCCACGCATTAACCATGCAAATTGTGCACTGATATGGTCGTAAGTAGGCTGTTTCAAATGGGGCTAGTTGCATTTGGTCAGGTGTGAGGTGCTTAAGAAGTTCGTTGCCATTTCTCAACGCAGCTGATTGGGTCAACAAACTGGCGCAGTTTTCATTAAGTAATCACTTGTTTATTATTTAAGCCAGGCTGGCAACCTTTAACGAATTTAAATTCCGTTTCCGATTCTTATGTGTTAAATAGAAAAATACCGTTGCAATAATATCAGTCAGAGTATGACAGTTGAAAGGAAGCATGTATGATAGAATTATTAAAATAAATAAATGTTTAAATTTTTATAAATAATTATCTATTCTTGATCAGGATGATCAGCCGAGTCGATCTAGCCATTTCCGTCTGTATTTTTGAGCGGATCGCAAAAAACTTCCAATTTTGGAATACGAGTTGTCGTAGTATTCACATTCCCCTACGATGATTTGGTGTTGATACGAAAAAAATATCAATTCCAGTATTTGGTTTAACAAACAAATGTTAGATTCTCATTATTTCCTCACACACAAAACACACCATAAAGAAATTAGCGTCAGACAGAGCTCTTAAAAATATTAAAAAACAAAGAAGTTCAATTAAAATATAAAAGAAATTCAAGAATTCCAAAATCCAGTGAGGCTTTTACGCAGACCAAACGTACCGCATAAAAGCACCACTCAATTGTACGACGGTGCGTATGAGCAATATGACGAGGAGCTTCTCAAAATGCCACAAAGTTGTTTTTTAATATTTTTTATGTGCATGTTTCGTCTTGACACGGTCAAGCTGCACGCTGCTGTTGCATACAAATAGCCACAAACCCCCCCCCCCCCCCCCACCACCCACACACACACACCTGCATAAATACGTACACATTCAACGTAATTCAGTGTTGCTCCAATAAAGTGCTTCATAAATATTTATTGGATTATCGAACGGCACGGAAGCACGCCTGTACACTCAAAAAAAAAAAATATATCAAATAACTCCGAAATTTAGACAAAAAAAACGAAAGCTGGCAAGCTATTCTTGTTTTTAGAAATATTTTCTCTATATATAGACTTGCTCTAAGCGAACAAACCCAAAAAATGTTTCCTTTTTTTTATTTTTTCTATTCTTAAGGAATTCATTTCTAAAAGGTGCAAAGTTTTATTTTTAAAAATTTATTTACTTTAAATTTTAAAAATACCCACCCTGATATTAAGAAAAGAAAATGTTCGATTTTTTGAAAAAAGCTTTCTTGAAAATAATCTGAGTCACTCCTGTCGAATTTCGAAATTTCAATTCGATTTTTCTTCTGAGTGTACATTTCTTCTTCCTCCTACGGCTTTTGGTCGGGTGCTTGTTGCCTGGGTCCTAACGCATCGAGTGCCATTGACGTAATGAATATAAAGCAATGAACATTGCAATAAGCGCACATATGAATAAATGAGTGCAGTATTGAATGCCATTGGCCAACGGGGGATGATGATGATGAGGACGAAGGATGTCTAAGCGACTATCTGTCCGAATCTGTCTCTCCCAGTTGATGTGTGTGCCCCGAATGAATGAGTGAATGACTACACACATGTTTTTAAATGGATGTACGAGTGGCAAACAGACATACATCAACTAATAGCTAAAGTGCTTTCAAGTGTCTGTGTTTTTCTTCCTGCCATTCAATCAACTTTATAGCTATAATGCGATAAAAATGTTATGCGCAAATAATGAAGTGAATTAATGACGATCCACGGGCTAATTGGACTATCAATTAACACGGCGCCTGAGCCCCAATTATCCAATATATGTATATATATATATACTGTCTCTCTCATTATGCGATATTGAATTATATTAAAGCCATATTAAAACTCATTCACATTGCTGCTATTTTCTGGGCTGACAGCCTCGGCTAATGTGAAATTGTATTTATTATTTATTATGACATTAACATCAACAATCACAAGCTGAGAGCCACCTTGGGGCTGCATAGATATTATATTATATCTCGGTCTCCATACATATTTTATGGCCTGTCATTGTTCATATGTATATATATATGCTCACTCATCTGTCTGTGGGTGTGTTGTGTGTGTGTGTCTGGCAGTTTCTTATTGTGAGTTCATTTACACATTTTACAAAAACATTGAAGCGTGTAATTCGAAATGGGGGCTGCTGTTTCTGTTGCTGCTCAAATAAAACTGGTGGCAGCATTGCAGCTCAAATCGAAACACACACACACACACACTCTCACACACACATCCACACACATAGCCACACACATTCACAATACATATGTGTGTAATAATGTATTCATAGAAAATGACAACTGACAAGAGAATCAGACAAATGGAAAATTTGACTTGCTGAGCTAGCTTTTGCTTGCATTTTTTTGTGTTACGTTCTGCCTTCCAGTCTTTTATTTGACGATCACGAGACGAACAACCCAAAATGCGACAACCAGACAGATAGACAGACAAAAAGATACAAAACAAACCACACACGAAAACATATCAAAGTAGGTTCCACGTGCTAATATCTAACGACTAGTCATGAAACTAAATTATTTACTTTTGTTTTTTTGTGTTTTTGGTGTTTGTCGGCATTCTATTAAACTGTCACAATTGCAAACTAGACTCTTACTAAAGTATCGATTTCGGATGGAAGAATAAATGGTTTTATATTTTTAATATGTCAACTTATCTAGTTTCTTTTTGCTGATTGAACAGATAGTTATTTGTTCTTGAGTGTCTCGGAAAAGAAAGAAAGAAAGAAAGCTTATATATGCCTTGCTTTGTGATTGATCATATCGTAATTACAATTAATCAAAATTATTTCGCTTTAATAACAAAAATTTACTTTTTAAATGCCATACAATTTTGTACATATTCTTTAATTAAATTTGAATTTTGGAGTTTATATTTGATTTGATATTATTATTTTACACATTAATGTGAACCATCTATGCTCTATGGAAATCATATATATAAATATTTTTATAGTTTGTCAAAACGATCAGTTAAATTTGCATTAATTCCATGGATAATCCTCTTTTCTGACAGATTAGTTTCAAACTTACTGAACGAATCAAATACGTCAATGAGTGTACAAAATGGTCCCTATTCCATCCATTCCATATTAGAAATCGAACTAAGCGACTCATTGTGTGCATAATTAATAATATTAATCAGAATACTCCTTTTTTTAGTGTACTTTTGCGAGTGTACGAAGTAGTCAGTATTCCGTAGATGGATTGCCTTTTAGAAATCGAACTATGAGACTCATTGTCTAGAGTTCATAAAGCATTCAGGGGCAACAAAGGCGCATACAAATTACAAGCGCAGCATGTTCAACATTATGCAAAGTCAGCAACTTTTCAGCAACTTTGCCGTGCAAACACAGTTGGCAACGCTTGCAGCGACTAGCCTCGTGCCACAAGCCTCATGCCGCATGCCTCAGGCCCCACCTGAATGTGATGCAAGCGACGATAAAAAAGACGAAGCAGAAGCCAGCAACGAGTATGCAACACAATGCGCTTAGTTGTAGCTTCAATATGGCCGCACAATTCATACATTGTAATATCGATTACGAAGCACTCAACTCATACATATATACATTCATACATACATGTATATTTATATATATACATATATATATATATATGAGTGTATAGGTAGACTACACACACAGAGTTACGAGGCAACTTCAGCCGCTTGAGAACAAATGCCTTGTTGTTTTTTTTTATTGCAGTTGGGCAACGCTGCGTATACGTTTTAATAATGTGGCTGAATTGAGGCGTGGGAGGCGGTGACAGTGCACGAGGCACATAATTGCACTCATGAAAAGTATTACAATACACACACACACGCACACACACAGCCGGACATTATTCGACTCAATATACAAGCCACAATCCTGGCAAGCGCACTGATTGATTGATTGATTGATTGATATCATTTCAGATTGATCGCTTGAATAATTGTTGTTGATTTAATAATTCAGTGCGCACGTAATTATTTAAAACTGTTTGAAAAAGGACAACTCAATCCGACTTTAAGCTGAAGCTCAACATTGCAATGACATCACTCGCTGTTAGGTGCACTCAGAAAAAAAAATTGGTCTAAATTTTATTAAGTCGGCCTAAAAAATATAAAATGTTTCTAGATTTTAAAAATAATTTCTAGTTTAGTTTATTAATAACATAAGTAACAAAAATATAATATAAGAATTCTTCAAAGTCACACAGATAGACAACAAACAAACTGAAAATTTCAAATTTTTCCAGAATTTTTGAAAATTCAGCCTGAAATTTAGAAAACCCTGATTTTTAGAAAGCGACTACCACAAACGATACAAATTTCTTCTGAAAAATATGTTGACCCCAACCCACGTCGCCAATAGTATTTCGAGTTTCTAAAATTTAGGGCGATTTTTTTGCTGAGTGCGGCAATCGATCGGCTCGAGGAATGCAAGTCCTTTGAAAGTGGAATTCATTGCAGCTGGACTTATCTACACATTGCTTTGTTAAATCTGCTTAGCTGCAACATGGTGCTGGGAGGGGTGTTGCAAGGTGGCAAGTTAAGCTGGACTAGGTGCAGCAGAAATGATTCATGATTTGTGTGCCAGACGATGGAATGCAAAGTGAAAGGACCTTTGTGCGCCGCACTCAACAACAAAAGCTGCGAAGGATACGGATGTGGGGTGCCCGAGCAGAAAAACAAATATTGTTAGAGTTGTGTTGTAAATGTTGCAAAAGAGACACAGAAAAAACGCGCAGGTAACTAAGCAAAAACTGCAAAATAACAGCCAGAAGAAATAGAAGAACAGTTAAAGAAACGCCAGGAAAAAAATGTCAAGGTAAAACTAACAAACTGGCGGCTGTCGAGACGGAAACGGAAATGGCAACGCCGAATGAACGTTTAAATAAAAAATAAAACAGCAACAACTATATTGGGAGTTTTTCTATCCTTGCTCTGTAATAGTTTTCATTGATAAGCAAGGCACACTCAAATAAAATAAAATAAAATTAAATACAAAAAAAGAAAAACAAAAAAATGTTCTTGTAATTAGAGTGTAAAAGAGCGTCAAGCACAAGTTTCAAATTGTCGTTCAAAAGTAATTATAAAGTTCGCAGAATGGGGCGACATTTCCCCGATTGCAAACATACAAAGTTTTTTAACAGATTTCTTTAGGTCCGCACAGCAGCAAGAGTTGAATGCATTTCTTATTTATTCATTTACTTATTTAGTGTCAACTAAAATCAGTCGACACAGAAAAATAAAAAAGTAAGAAATGCATTCAATTAAATTAAATATTATATTTAATTTTTTTTAAAAATTTTGAATATTTAGAAGACTTTTTGGAGGTATTTAAATGCAAAATGCTCCAATAAAAACCCAATCAGCCCAAATCAGAAAAAAGTTAATATGAATTATTATACTTAATTACAATAATATAAATAGAGGACTCTGAATTGATTACTTGGTAAAGTATATTGTACTCGTTTATGTAAGGAATAATTATTAGAGCAGTGCTTGGGAGACTCTGGGGAAGAAGTAAAAAGACGGTCTCAAAAAGCAATACAAAAATTAAAAATTATTTGCATTTATTTAGAGCAGCCAAATTCGAAAGCAAACAAACAGGGAATTGCGTCAATGAGAATCGCTTCCTATATTTAAAATGCATTTCTTGTGTCTCATTTCGTTTGTTGTTCTGTTAAAATTCCAACAAATCGTGACAACAACGGCTAGGCAGCAACAGAGACAGGCGGCGGCATGTTGCATGTGCAATGTGGCAAGCCATATATATTTGCTCAAATATTTACCAGAAAAAGTTAGCAGCCTATGAGTCGACCGCCAAATCAGCACAATTACGGGTATACACTCAGAAAAAAATCATCCCGAAAACTAGGAAGTTGTTCTCGTTTTTTTAAATAATGAAAAAAAATTCGAAAGGATTGTCGTTAATCGACAATCAACAACAATATTTTCAGAAATTTATTTAGTATGAAATTCGTTTCTAAACAATCGAAATTCAAATCCCCATTTTTAGAAGAAATCCTTTTTTAAATTCAGAAACAAGTAACGAATTGAATATTAGACTTTACTTTTCCTCAATTATTTAGCTCAGTAAAATCGTAAAATTTTTCAAATTAATTTTTTTTATACTCATTTTTTTTTGACAACCAACAAAATAATTCTTCTTAGAGTTGGAAGCACCCTAAAAATTAGACAAATATTTTCTAAATTTTCGAAAAAGCCAATATACTTTCTCAATAATTAGGTGAATTATCCGAATTTGTTAAATCCAAGTATATATTTTGGTTTAGAGTGTATTTATTTTGGACTTGTATGCCAGGGGGTAATCACGTCATTATCACGTGAAATTTCGGCATTAACGAAAATTTACGATTTGCACATGAGCACGACAGAGCGCAAGACAGAGCCGCATGAAAAAGCTGAAAGTGCCATGTAAAAATAAAAATATATGCGAATAAAACTACTAACGTGTATTCTGAGTCTCAGTCTTAGTTTCAGTTTCAGTTTCTAGCCAGGCTGGCTGCCGTCGACGCACATAAACTCACATTAAATGCGATTGCCAATTTATTTACTAAGTGAACTAGCAGGAAAGGCAGGCAGGCTGAAGAGGCAGACAGGCTGGAAAGGCAGACAGGCGGACCAGGTGCCAAAAGGTGGCCAGAAGCGAAGCACAGCTGGCTCAAAAACTTGCCTCAAATTTTAGAGCGGAAATAGTTGCTCCTGTTGTTGTTGCCAGGCAGTAATTGAAGCAGCCACCAAAAAGTTGTTGCAAAGCATGTGCCACAAAATACAATACAAATTCAGGTACACTTTAAAAAACATCTCCCCAAATTTTTCTTGTGTTTAGAAATAATTTGTCAATACAGGAAGAACAAAATGTTCTAAAATATTGTAATGCTTGCAGTAAATCGACCATTGTAAGATTTGTTAAATTTATTTATACGAATTTTAATTTTGTAGCTTTTAATTTCTAAATATAAGAATACATTTTGCTAAGCTTTAGAAAGGCTTGCCCTAAGTCCATAATTCCAAATAGTGGTATTTTTTATATTTTCCGAAAGTATAATGCAATTCATAAATAGGATTGTCTGGGAAATGAGTATTTGACTAACGTATTTTATTTATTAAGTGCGAAAAGATAAAGCGAACGTCGAACTTTTTATGACTCCAATTAAAATAGTACAATATACACTAATGATCTAAATTATGAAACGAATCGAGATGATAATTTCACAAAAAAAAAGTATAAGTATTAAATCACTCAAACTTAGAAACTTGGCCTGAATTTTAGAAAATCGTCTTAAAAACTAGATATGTTTCTTGTTTTAAGAATTATTTTCTAAATGTAAGAAAAAAAATTTTTAAAAATTCGAAAGACTGTTATTGTATTTTTCAGAATTATATTTCTTAAAAATATAAAATATTTCAGAGTGGAAAAGCAAATAATATTTTTTAGATAAATATTTTGTCGACTTTTATATTGGAGTTCAACTGTTGTGCCTAATACACGGGTTCTTCTTATTTAGAATTAGACATATGCAAACCCTTCTTTTCAGAAATGTGCAAACATGAATTTTTGAAATTTACTTGCCGAATCGGCGCCAAACGTATTTCTAAAACTCAGTGGCATATTTTTTTGCTGAGTGTGGCAAACAGCGATTGTTGGCAAGTTTTATGCATACAATTAACGAGTGTGTGGCACACCTCCTATATTTGTCCTATATATATATATACAAATATATATATGTATATATTTAGTTTGCAGCATTAACCCATTAGGCTTAAGCTAAGTACGTAAGTGGTGGCAACAATTGGAGTGGCGAAAAGCCTTTCTTGGTTTTCTTGATTTTCTTTTGCTTGACTGAGTTTTTCTGTGTGGCAGACTTTCCGCATTGCTCTACAATTTTCCAAAGCATTTGCCAAATTAAATTATATGGCATATGCAGAAGCAGCAGAAACGGCAACATCAGCATCAGCATCAAGCAAAAAAATCGCTGCTTTTTTTCTTTCCTTCTGGCTTAAATCATTTGAAAAACACACTTGAGTGAATTTTTTATTTTTTTGTTATTAATCGTGTTGATTTTCACTTTACTTTTGCACTGCGATCTTCCATTTCGGACTTGTTGTTGGTCAACAATCAACACCAATCAGAGTTGGAGTCAAGGCGATGATCTCTGAATACACTCACTTCTGATTCGAACACGAGCAACGAATACATTCGCAATTCGTAATTCGTATTTTCGATTCGCGCAACTCGCACGCGTTTCTTGCGATTGGCTGCACGCGCAGGCGAACGTCCGTTCCACACGAGTCTTGGTCGCAAACTGTTTTGTCCTTATGCCTCCTTCGGCTCGGTCGGCACGGTCGGCTCTGTTGTCGGTCGACGTCCGTCGTCGCTCGTCTCAGGCACAGCTTCGACAGAGTGTCGCTCGTGTCTCGGCGCTTTGGTCAGCTTCGTGCGAGAGAATTTCGCTTGTTTGGCGCCAAAATTGTGTTGTGTGTAGAGTTGGGAGCTAGGAGTGACTCTCAAACTGTACTCAGGACAAATATAGCTCCCAATGATGTCTAACATACTTTCAGGTGCTGTTTTTCTTTCTGATTGCAATAAGTTGTAGCTCGCTTGTAGGTGTTCTTTTTAACATGATTTAAGTTTGATTTGGCACACGTTCAGTCTGTACTTTTCTAAGATCATACAAATATGTCTAGCATACTTTCCGGAGGTAGTTTTGTGATGATATTACATTATGATGTAGCATACCTTCCAGCAGTGTTGGTCCATGTGATTAAAATTATATCTAGCATACTCTCGAACGTTGCTTCTTGTCGGAGCATACCATTTTGCCTAGCATACTTTCGAGCGCGTTTTGCATTTCTGTATCAAAAATACAAGCGAGCAACAGCAAAAATTGAACTAATTTGCTTTGCTGCTGATGATGCATCAATTGCAATTATCGTTCGCTGCACTCTCAAATGTGTGTCAAGTGGTTGCCCAACCTGCCCCAGCACAGGTGGCCAAAAGTGGAGACTATGCAAGCGAAGTGGGAGTTTAACTCATGGAGAGATACAGCTGGAGAGAGCACGTGTGTGTGGGAGAGTGTGTGTAGGAGAGAGAGAGTGTGGGAGAGCGAGAGAGAGAGAGCGCGTGCGGTACTGCAATTATTCGTTTTGTTTTGATATCGCATTCGTAGCGTGGAAGAAAAGCTTTGCATGTTGGCCTAGGACCTTAACACGACTTTGCGTATGAGTAAAGCGAGTAAAGCTCCAACGATGCCAACAGAGACGACGACGGTGTCCAATAAAAATTACGCATATGCCGCGAGCGCCCGAAGCGATAACTTTATCCATGTGTGCGTGTGGCGCACGACCCTTGCGGTAATTGGGAAGAGTTGTAACTGCCACCGGTTGCCAACTGCCTACAACCTGTGCATGCACACACTCAAAAAAAAAAGGATTTTTGTAGTACATTGTTATTCGGAGAATATTTTTGTAAAATTGTATTTATAAAGTAAATATAATTTAAGGTTGAATTTTTCTAGAATTTAGGAAAAATTATAAAATTTCCAAGGTGCTTTTTTCTACTTTTACTTATTTTTTATTAATAACAATTTTTACTTTAGAATTCACATATCTACACATTTTACATTTAATTTATATATAAAAGGGAATCGAATTATACTCTAACATACAAGCCGAGCCAGTAAATGTCATTGCTTCTTTCGAAAAATACATTTCTTGATAATATAAATTATTTTTTGTAAATAGAAAAATTCACAATATTTTGTGGATTGCCTGCTTATGCCTATCTATCATTTAGAAATTATTATGATCTCAAGTCGCACTGTTACATTTTTGACAATTAGTATGTATTGAAGTCAGACGGAGTTCAAATTCCACTTTATCTCTCCGCATTTAATAAATACTTCAATCAAATTTTGTATTTTACAAATAATGTAAGAAATTTATTTCCAAAAAATAGATCAAAAATCTTTATAATTTTAAACATATTTTCTGACGTCTAGAAATTATTTCGAAGATCTACAACAATTTAGTATTTTTTGGGGCGATTTACTAAAATGTAGGTACATTTTTTGCTGAGTGCAGGCCAAGTTTTAGCAGAAGCATCAACAACAACGAGCCATAAAACAAAGAACACGAAATTGCCGAAGGGCGTCGAACCGGCCTCCAGAAATTGGCGCCGGCAAAGACATAAGGCTTGCTTTGCTTGAGGCACATACAAGTTGGATTTGGATTGGGGCATGCGGCATGTCAACGCGTCGCGAACGCAATAAATCCACAAAGCTCGACCGTTGAACGCACGACTGACCAGCAATAGCTGGAGTCGCCCACCATCCACCCAAACCACCTACTCAACACACTGGATGACGCATAGCTGCACGTTATAATTATCACACGAAATCAAAGTGTTGCCCAACCCAACTTAAACCCGCCTCAACCGCCCTTAGTCCTTATGAAATAGCAACGACTTAAACATTAACGAGAGTACCTTTTTTTGTTGAATACATTTGGCCATTTACGATTTTGACCACACACAAATATCAGCCACAATTATTTTAATACAATAATAATAAAGATATAATTAGCTTGTGAGCCAACTAACTTGGCTAATTTATTTGTACTCACTTCCAGCTCGCTTCAGAGTTCGCATCCAAGACTTACCTGCAAATAATCAATGGAAAATAATTCTTAATTACAAAATATATAACAAGCACTTTTATTGGTTTTTTCAACTAGGAGATACCCTTTTATTTATTTTTTATTTTACAAAGTGTGAACTTTGGGTTTTTAGACTAATTTATAAAGTGTAAAATATTGAATAGTTAAGTGGCTGAAATACCAAGCAATTTTTTGGAATTAGTTAGGAAATTCTTTGGCTCGCAGCTGACTATTTTGTTTTTAGGTTCCACAAGCGATCTTGAAACAGTGATTTGGGCAAAGTTGAATCCTGGTTGGGCACTGTGACTTGTTTAGATATTTACATGGATCACATTCCAAAAGATTGATTAAGCAAAAGCGAACAATCAAAGTATTATTTTAAGCGCAAGTATTAATTTGCAGGAATTAAATGCAGATTTTATCTGTTTTTATTCAAAAATATATACAAACATTCATAGTTCGATGTACAAGCAGAATTCTGTGCACTTATTAAAGCCGGATTACTATTCCATTTGCAGGAAACATCAAAGGCACGCTAACAAAATAAGAATCACACACACTTACACACACTCACACACATATACTCACACACACACACGCAGTAATAAAAGCAGCGGGAGAATATGAAACAAAGGCGAAAAGAACTTCAATCGATTGTGTGGCAAAAATAAAATAAATTTTCGTTATAAACAAAGTGAACAACACGAATGCAAAGACACATTGCAAAACAGCAACAGAAACTGAAACAGACATCCCCGTGAACGAGAGAGAAGTGAATCACACACACAAAATACACACAGAAGAAAGGTCCTGCTGATTTTTAGAAAATCGGCCTGAAAACTGGAAAGTTTTTTTGCTTTTATCAATAATTTATAAATATAAGCAAATAATTTCCACAAATTATAAAGGTCTAAATCAACATTCCAGAAAACATGGTATTTTTTTATTTTTTAAAAATGTTTTCCAGATCATTTTTTTTAGAAAAATATTAATATTAATTTAAAATTGAAAAACAATTAATGTAATGAACTGGCTCGTCCTTAACATTAGAGTTCAGTTCGAAAAAAAAGATATATCAAATTAAAATATATCAATTTACCAAGTATTTAAAATGTTTGTAGAAATGGAAATTTTAAATATTAATCATTATTAATAATATAAGCAATAAAAAAGCAAATTTTACAGTTTTAAAAAAGAACAATCTGAAAATTAGACATACTTTTTCTAAGGTTTAGAAAATTTTACCCTAAAGTTAAGGAAAGAAAAACTCTGAAGTTTACAAATATGCTTTCTGAACAATAAAACGAGTTACCCTTGGCGAATTTTTAAAATCAGTTCTTTTTTTCTGAGTGTACACAGAACACTCACAAACCACACACGCACAAACCACACACAAAGACAACTACAGACAGCAGTAACTGCAAATGTTGCTGGCTTTGAAGTACAAAGCGTTTTTGTAAGTTTTTTGTGGTGCTGGTGGTGTTGGTGGTGGCACCACCAAGGCCCTATGGCAACACACGGCAAACAGGTGCTGGAATTGAATTGAATTTGAAGCCGGGCTGGGCATAAAACACGAAACAGAAACCACAGGACGCCAGGCGCGAGATAAATACGTGAGAATTGCTTCTTTTGCGAAAACATTAAAAAACATCAGAGGCGAGGAAGACTCACACTTTTCTACGATTTCAGAATATAAATATATATATATATATTTATATATATATGTATATATACAATTAGGCGCAGCTGCATGTCTTCAAGCTTGGAGTTGAAATCTCAACGGAGCGACTGTGACAGTTGCAGGCACTTAACTTGCCCCACTTGCCCCATCCACTCGCACCACTGCACTCAGAAAAAAAATAACGCTTAATTTTTATTTCTAAAAACTAGTGCCTTTTTATTTTCTTAATTCCTGCTTTTTTTTTAATTAAGTCGAATTTCCAAGGTGTGTTTTTAATATTATTAGCATTAGTAAAACATTTTAAATAGTTTGAAAAATAAGTATAATTTAAGCAAAAGCATAGTAGCCGAGAGTGCAAATTTCATATTTTTTATAGTAATTTCAGTTGGCATTTTTACTAACAATCAGGTTTTGCATTTCAACTGCGTACAAATATTGTATATTTATTAAAAACATAATTCTGAAAATAGAAAAAAGATTTTTTTCCGAGTGTGGGCAATAGATAAGAGCGGTTTGTTGCCCTGCAGAAGGCGCATAATTAGAAGCAGCAACAACAGTAACAGCAACAACAACAACACGAACTGGGAGTACTTGGAGCTGTGGTGGGCAAAAGAACCAGGAAACAGTGACAACAATGCGTATCCATGTCAGCGTCAGTCAGGACAATTGCACTCAGTCGCCTTGTCAAGTGATGCAAAAACTTAAAGTTTGCCAAGCCATCCGGGCCTAAGCTAATTGACGCGTACCCAACTCTCTGCTCAGGCCCCATCCCCCAATCCAAGCCCAAACTCAATCTCAGGCCCAAAAGCACAATGCCAAACCCAAAAGCTGGGCGCAATCATCTCTTTCGTTCGAGTAATGCATCAAATTGTGTGTGGTCCATGCTCAAAATGTTAATTTGCAGCTATAAACACACACGAGTCCCCATCAAAACCATATTCAAAGCAAATTGTGTGCATTTGGCCCAGGTACACTTAAAAAAATGTAATTCAAATTTAAATAAAAAAATTAACTTGTTTTAAAGAGGATGATAATTATCGAAATAAATTATACCTCCACGCATTTCAAATGTGCACATATAATTAGAAAATTTTAAATGAATAAAAGACTTCCATAAATATTACATAAGATTAATTTTCATTTCGTTACTTTTTACGATTTTCATTTTAAGGAGATTTTTTTTCCGAGTGTACAAATGGTAGTCAAATGAGCACCTTTCAATAAGGGCAACTCATCAGGAGCGTTGCTAGTCCTCGTAGTCGTATTCAGGTAACATTGGACAATTTCTTTTGAATGGTTACGGTCAAAGGACACGTATAATAGAATGGAAGTTGGTTGGCCCAAAAAAAAAGGGCGCACACTGAATAGTTAACACCGAGCATGGACTACCTTGCGTATACGCAATGTTAATACAATGAAAGTGTCTCACATACACACGGAACCGTACCGGATAGAAAATTCATTTAAATACAATTTCATAGTAAAATTTGTTACCCAAAAAAGGTTCGATTCACTTTGGGGGCAAAAAAGGGCTATTGAATAATTTTGATATCCTAATGAGCTAGCGCTCTATTCAAGTGTAAACACACACGTTCGCAATTAGCCAACGTGACCTGACTAATGACACTTGCTGAGATAAACGTCTCAAGCAAAACTATATTAGCAAACTTTCATAAAAACGGATTAAACTTTTATTATATTGGTGAAAGTTTGAGAGAGAACATAATTTATTGCTTCAAGCTAGCTTAATTGAAATAAACTATTATAAAACATGTGCATAACTTTTAACTTAACATGTTGCTATTTTTTCAACTTATTCTCTAGCTAATGTCGTGACGAGCGTAAAGCATTGATAAAGAAGTCTCCAACACCAAATGGTATATACAGTTGAAAATATAAAATACGTTTTAAATATAAATCGCCAAAAAATAAATCGTTAGTCTTAAAATTTTTCAGATGTTGAATATTATTATATTGTTTAGTATTCCCTCTATAAATTAAAGTTACCACTGCTCCTGAAATTATTTCCCATATATTTGTATATATAAATATATATAATTTTTTTTTTTTAATTTCAATTAATTCATTTCCAGTTTTCTGTGCGATTTTATATATTATTATTATTTCTATTATGTGAGCGTAACTCCCTCAATTGTAGAAATCAGAATTTTTGCTTCAGTCGCTAATGATGTCGCAGGCAAGCTGACCGATCTATATCATATAGCTGGCATAGGAGCAATCAGTCGAAAGATATGTTTAATGTTGTGGCATGGGAATAGTCATAGAAATATATGTCTCCTGTTAGTCAGGGGATGATAATGAGGATAAGTTTAAGTTGCAGAAAACTTGTGTATATATTACTTCACCTTGTATTGCCATATTTAGTAACTTGTAATTTAGCAGCTGCTCTTAACATGAACTATCATTCTTACAGTGAAGTGTCTAAATGTGCTTGTTTTCATTAAATTTAATTAAAATTATTGAAAATTGAATTAAAATTTTCAATGGCAGAAACAGAAAACATATAAATAAAATTCAAATGTCAGTTTAGCAGGGTATTTGATGCCTTTATTATTGCTTTGCCTAGTATGCCAGTGTCATTGGCTGTTTAGAAAGTGGTTGGGGAATCGGTACAAAAATAGCCATTTGTACCTTTACAACACTTCACACTCACACAAACACACACCAATAGCCACTTGAGTCGAGTCTGTGTGGATCGGATCGGAGTGGGTGGGGGAAAATTACTTGACAGAACGCATGAATTCAAAACATTCGCCAACACCGAAAGCCGTCAGTTTCAGGCCAGCCACGATATGCCAGGCCACATGACAGGGCAACTCTAACACACACACCAACACACATACACACACTCGGTATACTCTCATTGCCTGTGACTGTGACGAAGTGTTTGTCTGGATGTACAAGTGTGTGTGTGTGTGTGTGAGCTTGTCTGCTTCCGTTCATAACTTGACTCGACTCTCGACTCGACTCGACTCTTGTCGCCTCAAGTTGACTTGACGGACTTGGCTTATTGTTTCATTTTGGGCTGCCGCCTGCGCTTATGACTGCAAACGCACACAACACCAATTTATCATGACTTAATTGTGTGTGTATGCAGTGTGTTAGTGTGTATGTGCAATGGTTTTGTCAGCGGCGCGTCAAGAAAACTTAAATGTATTCTTACACTCAGCAAAAAATAATCGAACTGAATTTCAGACTAATTTTCTAAAAGTGAAACGAGAAGATGATTTTGTCTCAAATCTACATTCAATTACAACTTTTTAAATTTTTTCTCAATCTTTTTAGACGAAAGAAATAATTTCTAAATGTAAGAAAGCATTTTAAATCGGAATACCAAAAATATCTTATTTTTTGATTACTACTTGTTTCATTATTACTAAAAAATAGAAATGTGGAAATGAAATGACATTTTCTTGCTCGGTTTTTATATTACAGTTTTGATTTTCATATTGAGTTATTAAATTAATAAATAATTATATTAAAAATAACAAATAATAAATATGGATTTATATAGTGTTAGTATATAACATAGCTACGATTGGATTTGCTTTTTCTTTCCTTAATTTCAAGTGTGTGTAGTATATGTGTAGAAATATGAAATCCACCCTGATCTGAAGATGAAAAAACACTGGTTTTAGCAAAATACTTTCTGAATGATAAGATGAGATACTCCTGGGCGCCAAAAGTTTGACGAATTTCTAAAATGTAATGTGATTTTTTTAGAGTGTAGTTTGTTGCACTTTTAAGTTTGCCGCTTTCGCTTTCAATCTGCCAGCTGACAGGCACCGAGCACTCTGCCTATCTCTCTCTCTCCGGGGTGGTTTTTACTCTTTAAGTCTATCACAATTTAGTTGCCACTGGCAATTGACAAAAAATTGGATTGACACATTCCATATTCTCTTGGTTCTATTTCACATTTTCGCGGCACATTTCATGCACACGGATAAAAAGCTATTAGGACTAAAAAAAATGGACTCAAAAAAGGAGAAAAAGACAGACATCGCCAGAGCAAACGACAGCTGTCTTCAACGGCAAACCCAGTGCATAAATCTTGCGCCTGAAATGTCAGCCGGGGCGCTGTGATAAAATGTGGCACTGTGGCGGCAACTGCAGCACTGTGGCATGCAACTGTAGCGCTTGCAAGTACTGGCATTTCTTAAGCTGGCAGATTAACTCGGGCTCGGAAGCGCGGTTTTTGGCCTCGTCAAGTCAAATTGCAAATTGCATATTCAAATGCGCGGCGGCTTTTTTTCTCTCGTTTTTTTCTTTTTTTTTGCCCGTCTGCGGCTGTCTTTTGTACAAATAGCGAAAGATTTGCGCATGCAGCGCAAAAATAAATGCAAATGGAAAATGGCAAAAAAAATATATATTAAAAGGGAGCTTGACAGGCGCACAGCGCAAATGTTTTGCTCCTAAATTGAAATTAAATTCACTCCGTTGTGCAACGCTGCGCCGGATCATATGCAACTACTTACATGCCTCATATCTGCAGATCTGACCCCAAAAATACAAGTGCATGCAAACGTCGCCCAGCTCCTGTCTAAGAATGAAATGTGCCCGAGAAAAAACCAAGTAAGCATGCTGTACTCAAGTAGCACGACTACGATATACCCTGCAGTCAGCTGTTAAATGTATTTTAGTTTTATTGGCTAACTTCTCTTTAAGATTTTGCACACTCAAATATAATCAGGTGTGCAAGCAGGCAATAGGTATGAAGTTCGATACTTATACTTACAGAGAATGCGCTTTCCTGCTGATAACAACGAGGTCAATATTAGAATATATTTTGGACTATAACTTGGGCGCCTCTTACCCGATCTTGATTAAATTTGATCCAGTTGATCAATAATATGTATATTATTACAATACATTAATAAATAGTATCTTCTTTTAAAAGGTTGGCTTTTATTGCTATCGGAAAGCGAAATGTGTCAAACTTTGCTAAACACAGGCATTTATCTATCAATTAAAATAAACGCAATCTGCGCGTGCTATTGAGGAACCGATATTCCAATTTGAAGATTTTGGCTCTAGACTCGACTGTTATATGTGCCTTACGGGTGCGGAGAAGGTCCCTTCTGCCGTTTACAAGTTTTGCACAAAACCATTATACTCCTTTTTAGCCATTCTCAATGGGTGTAGGGTATAAGAGAACAAGAAAGCCGACAGCTCAACATTGCCGAAAGCGACCAACAGACGGAAGACTGAAGACAGAAGACACTAATGCTGATATGACTTCATCTTCAAAAAGCGACATGCCAGCGGTGCAAAGTGCACAAATAGAAGAAGCAGGTGTAGCAGGTGCAGCAAGCGGAGCGGGTGGAGCAGGAAGAGCGATTGCGCAATATGTGTGGGAGCCTCCTTTTTAAGAGCAGCTGCTGCATGCAGTGTACGCTAATGATTCTACTCATTTTGCTGCTACCAGTCAATTTAATATTCCCAGCGCTAAGGCAACAACTGCGACAAGGATAACAACGTTGAGAAGCCAAACAGGCTGAGTCTGAGGCTAGATAACTGGCTGGCTACACTAGCGAAAAAAAAAATTGTGCCTGAAAAGTTATAAAATTGCCGTGAAAATTATAACAATTTTCGTGTGTTTGGCTATAAATTCTAAATATGAAACAAAAATGTTTAAAACTTAAAAATGCTTACTCTAAATCAAAAATTCCAACTACACATTTTTTTTTAAATATATTTTATTATTAAGCAATGCATTTAAATAAAATGCAAAGTAGAAATGATCGAAATTTTAGAAATTTATTTTTTGAATAATAAGGATAGGAATCCTTAATTCGTAAAATTTAGGCGGACTTTTTTTCTGAGTGTGGCGGTGGCAAAAGCCAATACCACGAGACTATTTTAAGTTCCATTTTCAGACTCGACTCGACTCGACTCGACTCGGCTCGGCTGGAGACGATGACTCCTGGCGACTGGGCTGGCTGGCAGGCACTGAAGGCACTGAAGCCAGTGAACCACTGATGACAACTTAAGAATGTCATTAAATTCTCATACAGCATACAAAAGCTGCATGTGCTTCATGGCAAAAGAATTGCCACGAGGATTTTAGGGACAATTTAAGTAGCACGGATTTAGAGACAGCATCAGCGCCCGCAAACAACAACAACAACAACGACAATTCTGAGAACACGAAGACAGGGCAACAACAACAACAGAGGCGGCAATAAATGCAACTAGCAGAACAAGAGAGAAGCAACCGCAAAAGATGGAGGATGCGACATGTTGCATGTAGAATAGCAAGCAGTTCTTGTCTTGCTTGCGTCTCTTCTGTGCCCCACTGGATTCGTGTTTTCGGGCCGAAAGCAAAAACAAGAAAAACTGTCATGAGTAAAAGCAAAAGCACAAAAACAACAAACCAGTACCAAGCTGAGAAGAAGGCGAGGAAAAAGAAAACGTTTTGCTGCAGGAGTCTTTTTTTCTTCCTCGCTTTCATTTGTGGCACAACTTTTTCTAAGCGTATTCATGTGCAACGCATTCGCATTCAAAAAGTCTATTTCTCGTGCAATTGCAACAATGCTCTGTGCGCTCTTGTAATTGCGTGTCTCTGCCTCTCTTTCTCTCTCTATCTCTCTCACTCTGTGTGTCTATGTGTGTGTGTGCACTCTGAAATAATAGAGGCTATAAAATTAGAAATTCGCCGTGAAAAGTAGAAAGCTTTTCTTGCTCCTGGAAATAATTTCTAAATATAAAAAACATTTTCTTAAAATTAGAAAGGCTTCCCCTATATCGACATTCCCAAAAATATGGTCTTCGAATTTAGTTTTTTTTTCATTACTAAGAAATGCATTTCTAAAAAGTATATCGAGTTTTTTAATTTTTTAGAAATGATTTTTTAATCAAAATTGCAAAATTTCTACGTAGAAAGGAAATTATTGGTTCTTAGACGAAATCTGAAATCTAAAAGAATTCTGAAATTAAGAATAAATAAATGAATTTTGCTCTCTCGACTTCGATTTTAGCTACTGTCTTTTTTCTTTAAATTATATTTTAAGAAATAAAATATAAATATAATAAAAAATATTTTTTAAATATCTTAAATAATATGCTAATGCAATTAATATGTAAAACACTAATTGGGAATTAGTCATATTTGTTTCTAAATTTTAGATACATGTACCCTTAAAATAAAAATAAAAATCCTGGTTTTAATAAACACACCACTTTCTCTTTTAAAAATATGCTGTCTGAATTTTTTCTAAGTGCATCTGTGTCGGCGTGGGTGTGTCTGTGAACATGTTCTGGCATCGAATACTTCTTCTTCTTGGTGTACTTGTTCAGGATCGCCTTTGGGCGCCAAAGAAAACAAATGAGTGGCGGCTGTCGACTGCAAATGTGAAATGCATGCGGTTTAGGCCCCCCCCCCCCCCCGAATACGACTACGAGCTGGGGGCTTATTTAGTATGCAAGTGTGTGTGGGAGACATCAACTAACCAAAATGACATACACACATATACTTATGCATATGCATATATGTGAACACAAACACAAACATACTTTATATCTTATTTATATTATTATGTTCGGCAGATTGTGGCACGCTCCATTTGAATACCACTTGCAATTTGAAACTTAAGTGGTCGAGTGCACAACATCGTTTCAACATTTTTAATCACACCTGCAGGGGTAGGCAAGCATCGATCGATTGTTTCTAGTCCGATGTAGTTGAAGTCTTTTGAATCCTAAGTACCTGGTTTAATTTTGGCTTTCGCCACAACTCATCCATCGACTGATAGTTCGTGCACTCAGAAAAAATCGACCTGCATTTTTTGAAAATCGCCCGAACTGAAGGATTCCCTGAAAATGTATTGCATGTTTTTTAGAGATAATTTGTAAATATTAGAAACAAAATTTATGAAAATTAGAATAGCTTGACTTAAATTCACAATCTGAATTAAATGTGATTTTTTTTGTAATAAAGTTTCTAACATGTTTGTATGTGTGAAATATTAACATACTAATGTTTCATAATAAAATAAGCAAATTTTATGTTCTTTGTGTTTACACATCTAAAAAAACACATCCTGAAAATTGCACAAATATATATTTTTGAAATTTTTTTTCATGAAATTATGAAAATGCTCCCCCTGTTTATTTGAAATATACTTTAACTGGGTATACGGCAGCTATAACAAGTAGATATATATATATATAGATGATGACTACACAATCGGTTGACTATTAGTTGACAGACGGACGGATCTAGAATATATATTTACTGTATGGACTAGAATATATATTTTTCTGTACCTTTCAAGCATTAACTCTCTGCAAAGCATACAAATTGGTTTCTCATGCTGAGACAAAATCAAAAAAAAGGATTTAACAATTTTTTTTCATTTGCCATTCTTATTTCTTCTCATATTTGAAATATAAAACACATACAATAAATAGTATTTGCTGACAGTAAGCAAACACATAATGGATGTGGTCAGTGCGGCTCAAAGGATATGGCAGCAGTTACTGCTGCCGCTGTTGCAGTTGCAACAGTCGGATGACAGACGTTGGTAATTTCTGTTTCTATTTGCTTATGCGATAAACATAAGTCGGCAATTGCAATCGGCCATGTCAAAGGCAGTGCCAGATCCTGTGACAGGACTGCCACAATATCGAACGCCTTGCGAAGGACAGCCCACAAGCTCAAAGCCAATGCGTGACAGCGGGCATTTATATTAGACATTAAAAGGAAACTCTGCCAGTAACAACGCATATCCATTTCAAATGCTCAACATGTCGCACAGCTGGAGCGGATGCACCACTGCCAGCTCAACCTCAAAGGTCTGGCTACACTCAGCAAAAAATATACAATATACATACAAAATTCTTTCTAAAATTCGAAAGCTACTACTTTACTGGCTCGCCTTTTATATAAGAGATTTTCAGTGTAAACTATGTGATTTTTAAATATATCTAAAATGTTTTTATAGTGTTTGTTAATAAGTGTTTTAATAATAACAAAAGCAAAAAAAAAACAAATATAAGAATTATTTTATGGTATACATATAGAAAGCAAAAACCTGGAAATTAAATATATTTTTCTAAAATTTTAGAAAAGCACCCCTTGACATTAAGAAATGCAAACCCTGGTTTTAAGAAAGCCACAACCAAAATTTAGGAATTTACTTTCTGAATAATATGAAGACTAACCAAACTAAAATTTATGTCGATTTTTTTCAGAGTGTGGGATTGAAGCTGAAGTTGGATCTGCAGCTGAGGCTGAATAGTTGGATAGCTAACCGACTGCTGCCATTGTTGATTGCGCATAAAAATATTTATAAAATGCAGATTGAAAATATACAATGTTCTGCAGCTGCCACATATAACCAGCCACACACAAGCATACACATAAGTTTATCCATCACGGACAACTTCTTCTTCTGTTGGGTATTTGTGAGCGTTTATTTATTTATGCATATTGATTAGTTGTGCCCCTCGTAATGGACATCGGCATCGAATTGTTAGCCATGCCCAGGGGCCAAGTGATTTTTTCCGCTGTTGTTACCGCAGCAATTGCCAATGTAATTGAAAGCACACAGACACGTCACATCCACGCAAATACAGATACAATTTGGAAAAATTCGAACTGAATTTTAAAAATCCGACACAGTCATAGTAATGAGTCATACCATTATATTATAAATTAGAAAAAAATTGTCGAATTTCCAAGATGTGTTTTTACATTAGCAAAACATTTAAGATAATGAAAAAAAAAATTACATAATTATATTAATGAAAAAGATAGCAGCTAAGCGCTAACTAAGTCAAGAGTTCTCTGTTTTCTTTATTATTTTTTTAATTTCATTTGGAGATTTCTCTACGAAGCCGGTTTAACCTTTCTACTTTTTACAAATGCATTTTTTAATAACAGAAAAAATTACTGAAAAATAAAATATATAACAAGATTTTTTTATTGTCGACTTTGGGCACTGCTTTCCAGTTTTTAGTAACATTTTTTCTTATATTTAGAAATTATTTCTGAAACTAGAAAAACTTTCTAGTTTTCACGATTTTTCGAGAATTTTCTAAAATGCTGCTCGATTTTTTTCTGAGTGTAGCCAAGCACTTGAAGACAAATGCATGTGTTTTGCGTTCAGGCTGTGGCAATAGCCATGTTATTGTTTTTTTTTTGTTCGCACCGCGATTTTCATTTTATTTCGCACAACATTTTTTTTTTCATTTCACACATGATTTCTGATTGCCAGCCTAATGCGCCAGACAAGAACGATGACAAGGAGGAGCCGGGGTGAGGAGGAGCAGGGGAGAGGTAGGCTCAATGAAAGCGAACATCTCGAGAAATACGAGAAACCAGATAAACGAAAGTGAAAGCAGCGAAAAAAAATTGCATGTAATGAATAAATTTCGACTAAAGCAGCAGGGAGTAGTGGTAGGCTTGAGGGGACTATGGGGAGGAGAGTAAGGGGGCAAATGCCGTGTAAATGAGCCTTGAGAAAAAACGTGTAATGGAATTGCTGTTGCTGTTGAATTTTTCAATTTCATTCAATTTAGAGTCAACGACGATGACGCCACCGAAACACACACGCCGGAAATTTTTAAAGTGGTTGCGGTCTGCGAGGGGAGTAAAGTTTTTTTTAGCGGAAATGTGGCAATTTGTATGCTGCGCCTAAACGAATTTTAACGATATGTGAAATGATATTCGACTTGGGCACTGATCAAAAATGCCTTCGTATTGTGGCTTAGGCCACACACATACATATATATGCACTCAGAAAAATAAATTGACCTAAATTTTAGTATATAGCCCTAAAATACAGAAAGGTTTTCTATTTATTATATATAACTTGCGAATATTGGGAAAAATATGTGCAAAATTTAGAAAGGCTCGCCCTAAATCGACGTCGCAAAAATATGTAGATTTTGTCTATTTATTAGAAATATTTTCAATTATTAAGAAAAACATTTCTAAAAACTTGAAATGCAAACCATAATTTTTAGAAAAATCCTATCTAAAATTCAGAAACATGTAATGATAATTTTATGGTAATCGTAAGCTTTACGGTATCACAACGGGACAATAATATCCTAAGTGTGTCGACCTTGGTAGGCAACCGTTAAACCTAACAGAACCTAAGATTTTTCAAATTAATTGATTTAAATGAATCTAAATGTTTGTGTATTTGTGAAATTTTAAAATACAAATGCTTAATAGTAATATAAAAACAAACCCAGAAAATTTGACATTTTTCACATATTTTAGAAAAATTTAGAAATTTTATAAATTTATTATTCGCAAATAGGACCAATGGGCTATTTTTTTATGAGTGTACAAACACACACACACACACATGTGTATGCGTAGTGTAATTTCACCTTTCGGCAAATTGCCCACACCGAAAGCTCATTAAAAAGTCAACGTATGGCGTTGGGGCTCTTAAACTTGTAATGCCATATAGCTGATGGAGGAGGGGGTGAGCGGGGGAAGGAAGAATGGGAAGGGGGTGATAGACGTGACAGCAAATATGCATTGCAATGCCTGCATATGGCCCGGCACTCTGGCAACGCTGCGTGACACAGCCACAACCAAGCTGGCAGCTCAAATGCGCTTAAGACGAGCACAAGGCTGCATGGATAGAGGGGAGGAAGGGGGAGGGGGAAAAATGTTGTCCATGGCCAGCAGCAGCAGCCGCCGCATTCAGCGGGGTGGCAACTTTGTTTTTGCTTTGAGTTTGACGCCACAAACTGTAAAGTGTCAACAACTTGTAATCACCAGGGTGGGCATCGGCATGGGTAGGGCAGTGGATTGTGGTAAGGGGTAAGGGGTGAAAGGTAAGCAGCAGCAGCCTACGCTTGGTCACATTTTAACACCTGCTCGTTATCAACTTTTGCTGGCAAAAACAAAATCCCGTTGCAAAGCAAAAATATGAAATAAAAATGAAAAACCAGTTGCAACACCAAAAACTTTCCCTTCTCTCTCTATAAACATATATATGTGTATGTATATATAGTTATTTATATATATACAGTATTTTTTTGGTTACTTGTTGGCTTAGGGCCAGCAACTGTCAGCCCTGTCCAGAATTATGTCAAAGTTGCGGCAAACGAAAAATGAGTGGAAACAGAAGGCTACACTCAGAAAAATCTAAAAAAGATTTCAAAAGTTGCCTGTATTTTTGTATTGCTTACAATATATTAAAACACACATTGCAAAGTAAACATATTTTTTCTATATTTTTATTAATGTGCCCTGACATTAAGAAATGGTAATCGCTTGTTTTTAGAAATATACTTTCTAAATAATAAGATAAGTTACCCTTGGCAAAATTCAAGTTGATTTTCATTCCGGTGCATGTAAAAACTGCATCAAACAAATGCCATAAAGTTGCAAAAACAGCAAGAACAACAGCAACAAACAGCAGCAGGCACCGGCTCATTAGTGTTGCCAGCTTGGCGGGCTGCAAACCAAAGGTGGCAACTCTGTCATTGGCATGCGGTAGAGCACGAAAACACTCAACAGTTTTGACACTTTGGCTCCAACAACACAAAATATATTTGTGTACTTGTCTGGTCTGCCCTAATAGCACCCATAAATGTTAGTTAAGCAAATCGGACATTCATGAATCAACCCATTTGCAATTCCAATCTGATCTCATTTGATGTGTAGCTGGTATTTAAAGGACACGCATGTATGACTGTGCGTGAGTCATTATAAATACATAATTGTTCAAACGTCAGAATTTATTATTTATTATTTATAAAGCACAAATCGGCTTAACATAAAATGTATATTTTAAGGGAACTTAACTTTATAATTTGAATGGAAATGACACAACTTATATCCCGTCTAGGAGGTTTCCTAAACCAAGCCATAAAATACACACTTACTCACAGATATGTTTATACGAGGCCAAGATTTAAATAAACTTAAGTAATAAAACGCATATTTTTGGTATGATAGCGGACCTCCAACTTTATTATAACTCTTAATTTGACAAACTTTTAATTTTACTGAGCTGTCGAGAAATTCATATTCGAATATTGAAAGTTATGAATAGTCAAATTCAATTGATCGTTCGATTTAACAGAAATCTTATGATACATATTCAAATCTAGACAATATTGAATTAAACAACCTAATTATAAAAAAAAATATTTATCTAAAAGCAAATACATGATTAGGTAGTCATTGCTCTTGAAAGTTGGATTCGACTTGAAGAAGTTGACAAATGTTATGGCACAATTTGACGTGAACAATTTATGGGATAAAAATCATTTATATATAAGCCGGAAGATAAGATCCGCAATGGAAATGAAAATGGATGGAGGTAAATAATTCCTTCTACTCCTAATCGGAACTGCAAAATAACTTTGTTGAGTAATTCAAATATTACACAAAGAAGATTTATTTCCAAAATTAGTGTTCGAGTTAAGAGCCTGAACAGCAAAAAGCAGAAATTGTTTTTGTACAGTTTTCATTTTATGCAGATGACCCCGTATTAAAACCGTTAATGAATTAACAAAGAGAGATTAGTGATAGTGGATAACTTAGAAATACCTCTATTGTTTCAGATAACCTTAATTCAAACTTATTCAGTCGCATATGAGACTAAACTAAATAGCGTTGTCAGCGTTGTTGCTGAAAGAAATTGTGAAAAGTAGACGAAAATATTTGCAGCTAAAGAATGCCCACCGTGGAATGGGACATAGATAAATTAAACACCCTACTCCTTACACTAAACTCTAAAGTGAATGTTAAAAGAAGCGAAATCGAATCGAATTTTATCTGTTTAGCATATTTGGCGACAACAACAACAAAAACAACGGATACAAGAAACGACTACCAAGGGATGCCTGGGTGAAAAGGCATGAAACAATTTAGATTCAATTCGAGGGATATGCGTTGGATATAGGCAAAGGATATGGCGAGGAATATCCAATATATGAGTACACGATATGCATTTGCCAAATGGAGGCCAAAGGGGCTATAAATGTGCAAATTTTCTCAAGGCTCTCGACTGATTAAATGCCACTGAAAACATAAATTGCCACTGAAGAACAACAACATTAACAGAAGGACGAGACACGAGGCTCAATACTCATTCCAAAACTCACTCCAACACTCACTCCAACACTCACTCCAACACTCACTCCAACCCTCATTGTGGCTAAGCCGCTTTTGACCTTAATTTGAATAAATACCCAAACATACTCGACACGCAGAGATTAGGCGGCTGCCAAACTGAATCGGCGAATAGTGAGTGAATCGTTGAATCGTACACTCAGAAAAAAGTGAATTTAAGAAAATCGCCACGGAAAACACTTTATAATTCAGAAAGTGTATTTGTAAGAATCAATGTTTTTCTTTTCTTAATTTCAAATTACAATTTATAAAACGATTTTACAGCGATTCGAACTAAACTCTAATATTAAAGCCGAGTCAGGAAATGTAATTCCTATTTTTCAGAATCGATTTTTTTCTTTAGAAATGTTTTTTTTCAAGTGTAGTTTCGTAACTTTTTGAGCAGCTCGTGGACCCCAAGGCTTGTGTGTGGCAGGAAGCTATTTCAGACCAAATATTATTACCATATTGGTCGTTGACTGCAACCTTACCCGTGCCACTGCCACTGCCACTGCCACTGCCACATGCCTTCTTCTCGTTGCCATTGCCACTAATTACTTGGCACAAACAAAACGCAAATGTCGAATAAACAATGCGTTACGCATACGCCGTGTGGTTTAGCATTGGCTCCAGCTATGCAGCAATCGACACGGAATATCTTTATAACACAATAATAGAAAATGGAAAATAGAAAATGCAAACAGAATACACGTAAAACTAAAACACGCCCAGCTTGCCCCGCTCCGTCTGTTTCTCTGTCTGCTTTGATTAATGATCGCACACTTCTGGAAATGAGAGTCGGGCATTGGGAGTCGGGACTGGGGATGGGGAGTGTGGAGTGTGGAGTGGGTCAGGTCAGCCAGGTTGTGTCCTCAATGGACAGACGTCAAATGTCGAATGTCTCGTCGAAAGACGAGAGTGTCGAAAAGTGAGCAATCACTGCGAATGTGACGCGGCCAGCGACAAGCACGCAATTTACTTATTACCCATTAATGGCCAAACGACAACGATTCCAGGGCAAAGAGGACTTCTCTGCACTCACAAAAAAATCGCACTGAATATTACAACGTTTTTCTTTCTTTTTAGAAATAGTTTCAAAATATAAGCAACTCAATTTCTAATATTTAGAAAGGTTGATCTACATAGACAATTCCCAAAATATGGCTATTTTATTAGATTTTATAAATAAGTTTTAAGAAACAATTTCCAAAATTCTGAAATAAGTAATTATATTTTCCTTAAAAATCGTAAGTTTTTTAAAATTTAATTTTATGTGTTTATAAAATGTATCTAAAATATTTGTATTTGTGAAATCTTAAAATACTAATCTTTACAAATAATGTAACCTACAAAAAAGCCAATTTTGGAATTTAAAAAATACCCCCCCGAATTTTAGAAAATATAACTTGACATTAAGAAAAGAAAAATCCTGTTTTTTAGAAAAATACTTTCTGAATAATAAGGTGAGTAACCCTTGGCAAATTTGTTGCTGAGTGTAGCAGGACTTGCTTGCACCACCACCTCCACTTGAACCACTCCACCGCCAGCTGGTTGACATTGTCAGAAATCGTGTTGGGCAATCGATCAAAGCCGCAATCCACAGAGCCACTGAGCTGGAGGCCGAATACCAAATCGGGCGCTTCATTAAACGCGACTGAGGATGACAAATCATGTCGTTGACAATACTCGTTCAGGAAAACAGTCAACAATGACGCAAGGACATTGAAATAAAGCGATGCCCATGTCTGACAAACTGCCCGACTAACAGACTGACAGACTGACTGCCTGATGGTCATAATATAATATTTTAAATGCGTAGCTCCAAACGAATTTCAAGTCGCAATCGCATGCATATCCAAGCCAGCCTGGAATTGTTCGAGCACACGCAATTATAATTAAGCACAGCCCAAAACTCACGACAAATATAAAAAAGAAAAGCAGCAAAAAAACAGAAGAAAAATATAAAATCAGAAAAGCGGAAAAGCTGAAAAGCTGAAAACACAACACGCCAACTCAATCCAAGTGCTTGCAGCCGACTTCCGGTGACCGCAGGCGACAACTGGGCGGAGTCGACTTTTATTGATTGACTCGAATGACATTAGCTGAAAGTGGGTGAAAGTGACCCTTACAGATTAGATTAATAATGCATAATACAAACGATCAAGTTCTGAGTCGATAAATCTGATTTGATTATTATTTTTATATGTTGTATTTTGGCATTCAGTTTATTGATTGCCATTGTTACTTGAATGTGTTTAAAAAGAAAAAATGAATTGCTCATTAAAGCACTTTCAGTTTGATTACGGGCAATTTCACTTCATTGACAATCATATGTACTAGATTAAAGTACGTATTCTGTTAATTGCTATTGTTATTTGGCGCCTTTAGGTTGAATTATTGAATAATAAAAACGATCAAGCTCTAAGCTGATAAATTAGATTTGATTTCATAGGTTGTAATAAACCGTTCAATTATTGAGTTGACAATTATATTTAATCTGTAATCCGCTGGCTGTTGCTTTGCTACTCAAAGGTTTTTTGAAATCAAAGAAAATCTCACTCTTGATTCTTTTAAACGTTAATAATTTTAAACAATTTTCCGATTAGATTAATAACAAACTATAAAAGTGGTCTAATTCTGAGCTGATTAAGCTGATTTGACTTTCTAGGCTATAATAAGGCATTTAGCTTTATTGAGCTGATAATATGAATATTTACAAGATTAAAGTAAGTAATCTGATAGTTTCTATTGTTGCTTGAATAATTTTCAAACTCTGATATACTTGATATACTTGAAAAGCACAAATAACTTCAAGCCAGTTTCAGTTTGATATTATTCCAATATTATCCCAAAAATATATTCCTTCCGTTAAATGCATTGCCTAAAGTACTTTGCCTGAAGTATTTTAATTATTTTCAGCAATTTTCAGATTCTTATCTGATTAAACTGATTTCAATTTATAGTCTTTATTGGGCTGGTAATGATATTAGGCAGATTGATCACTGCTAATCCCATTTTATACATTATCTGCAACATACAGGGAATATTTTTTGAAATATGGAAATATGGCTATTTTCCTTTGCATAATTTGCTTTGAGAAAGTTGACAATTTTCAGCAAATGTAATAAGGCATTTTGAGGACTTGGACATATAGCAGCGGGTGTTTGGCAAATCGCGTGTGTTACGTGTATTATTCAAGTACGTCTGTAATTGCGTGGCACTTGCCGCCCTGAAGCACGAAGCACTTGAGTGCATTTTTAAAGTGCTTGACTGTACAGTATGCACCCAAGAAATGGGCAATTAAGAATGTGTGCATGTGTGTATGCACCTCGCTGAAATTATGTCATAAATATCAATAGGTAAACAGAAACAGAAACTGACTGCAAAATCAACCACCTAACGTGGCCTTATAAATTATTTTTTATTAAAATCTTATAGGGGTTGTTTTTATGGCGGTGCATTGAACTGCAGCAAGGGGGGAGAGGCAGGAGAGCCGACTTAAAGAAGCGTATCGCTTTAAAAACTCTGCCAGGCTAAACAAATGCTGCGTATCATTATATTTTATGAACTTTGCCAGCACAATGTGTTCCAAATGGCCAACGACGAGGAGCAGAAGCAGCAGGAGGGGGACGAGTCCTTAAACTAACACAGACAACCCAAAGGATCCGCCAAAAAAATTGCCGCGCTTTTCACTGCGTAGGCTTTAAAGGCCAAAGATGCCAATATAAAATAACGGAAAAAATCAACAAAAAAAAAAAAAAAAAAAAGAAAAGACACAAAAATTGAAGTTGCCATTTCCCTTTGGGGGCGGCCACACGAGTTTAAGCAAATTGCCATAATGAACCCTTTTCTTCTGTTTTGGCCCACTCTTTTGTGGGTCTGACTAGCTGGCTGACTGGCTGACTGGTTGACTGGATGGCTGCTTGAATGGCTGACTGGCTGACTTGACGCCTTGCCAATTTGATGTAGGCATGCCAGCTATGCGCTTGCCAAGGAAACGTAGCCCAGCAAGAAAAACACAAGCATAAAGCGAGAGTGGTAGTGTAAAGGAGTTGTCGAGGGGGAACAGTGGGAAGCAATGAGAAGCCGAGGGGAAGCAGAGGGAAGCAGAGGGGGGAGCTTACTATAGCCGTGATGCGTTTGCCTTTTCGGCGTTAAAATGAAATCTATAAAAATAAGTGTGGCATGTTCTACGCCATTTTTTGCTGTATACCCTCAACCCAATGAAAATGGCTAAAGAGGGCTATGAAAGTTTTATGCAAATGTATGTAACATGCAGTAGGCAGCAGCTACGCACCTCCTGATCCGCAGCAACAGACGAGTCAATGTCAGAGACTACAAGGGCAAGAGACCTCAGATTTGCAATATAGGCTATCCTTTACCACGCGCAGATCAAGTGTGCTTCACTTTTCCGATAACTTCCTGCCTTTTAGCAAATATCGGTATTCATCGTTATCGGATAGCAGTAACAGACAATATTTTAAAAGCAATGGCTTCTTACTTGTATATAAAAATACATTGACATATTATTATTCATAAAGATCGGATAATAAACATCCAAGACATTGTCGGAAATGTATGCTCGCATTGATCTAATTACATTATCTGCAGGCGCAAGCCTCTATTGATCTTGCACAGACAAATATAAATAGAGTAAGTTTGCCCAGGTCTTCGCATCTATTCCAATGAAACCTTAAAATCATCAACAGAGGTTGTCAAAAAAATTGTAAATTTTCAAACTAGTTTAACTTAAAGAATCATGTTAGATTTTTTTAACCAGTTGTAACAATTCCGTTAAAATGTGGCATATAAGAAAATAGCAAAGTACATTTTTTTAACTATGATTTTTTTATTTGCACTCGCAAACCAGCTTACATTTGAGTGTGCAAAACTTTTTGAAGGAAAATTTGGCAATTAGCGTGTGTAGGGTATTTCGTACTCGAGTTCACTCCATAACAGCATTTTTACTTGTTTTTTCTTCTTTCTTTTCTGTGTGTGTCTTGCTCAAGCTGTTGTGGGTCTGTTTGGGTATGTGTGTGCGTGTGTGTGTCTGTGTGTTTGAGTAAAGGCATTGCCTGTTTTTGGGGGCGAAGAACAGCGTCGGCATTTAACCAGCTCACTTTTGGGTTATTAAATGATGAAGCAGTTTGCCGTTAATGACTGCCAAAATGGCAATGGCAACGCTTGCTTTCCAGCCTGCCAGTCTGGTAGCCTTTGTGTGTTGGGGGTAGTAGAGTCTCTCGGCCAGTCTTTGGGTTTATTGGGCCTCTAAAACATTACCAGTTACCAGTTACCATTTTGGCAGTTAAGCGACTCTTGGCTGGTTTGCCTCGCTGTCAGCCTCAACTCTTGTCTACGATGTCAGTTTGTTTAATGAGGGTAAAATTAGCGCTGTCTCAAGCTTATTAGCCTCCTCCACTTGGATCTTTGGTTAATGCTACTCAACTTTATGGAGAGCGGCTTCTCTTTGATTCCGTCTCAATTTAAAGCGGCTTAATTGTTTTGATTTATCATAGCCAGAAAATTGACCGCCTGCTGCTGCTCAGAAATTGATTTGTGCTCGGCTTTTGATTAGCCTAAATGAATTGGATCGATCAAGTCTCAAGAGAGATTGCCTTCCTCTCTAATTGTACTTGGATTATATTTACATTCGACAAGTGTTGACAATCCATTTGTCAAATCAAATCTCGACTCTTTACTTTACTCCCTTTAAGTTATGGCATCGAGGCAGAAGGAGAACTATGAGCACTGCTCACAGTGAATCAAGGTAATGACTTGCACTTTGATTTGGTTGTGTCACAAGAGTTATGCATACACACACATATATAAATATATGTATGCATAAATACATATATATATACTGCTGCGGTCAAAATAATAGTGCTCCACACATATGTTTTCCAAAATGTAAAATAAATTCGTTAAACGTTTGAAGGATGGGATAGTTATAAGGTTATTAACAACAAGAAGTAAAGTCTTTGAAATGATCACAAATTATCCGCTCAAAACAAAAGTAGTGCAACAGTGTTAAGCAATATATTATTTCGAAAACCCAGATATGCTGAGTGGATGTATTAGGTTACGTTTATTATATGGAAACCATGGTAATAAATAATATCTTCACAGTTATGAAAGTACATGTTGGATTAACGTTAAAATTAGTCTTATAACTCAGCCTTAAATATTCTCAATTGTGTTTAAACCAAATCTTGATTCCATTGATCTTGATTCTGTAGAGACTTTGCTGGCGAGCTTGGATCTGTTTTCCCGGTTAGAATGTCCAAATCAGTGGCACTTATGGTAGCATAATTTAATTCGTTATTATAATACATAGGTTCCGATCCGAGATTTCTTTTACCCGATTTCGATTATATTTGTACTTTAAATCAGTCTGGATGCGAAACCAATTGTTTGTTTGTCCGTATTTATATGGAATGATTTTAAATATTTAAATATAAATATTTTTTGTATTATTCTACTCAGTATAAATTCTCATAATAAATTCGAGCAGTTTTAAGTATTTCGACTGTTTCCGCCAGCAGAAAACAGAAGATAAACAAAAGGAATAGATAAAATAGAAGGAATAGAAGGAAAATATTGAATATTTCCATTCTATGAAGCAGTACCAATTTGAATTTATAGGTGAATTACTAAATAATATATTTAAAATCAACAATTGGAAAAATTTGAAATCTAATAGTTTGTTTTTTGAGTTGAGTGAAAAATCTCATAGTAGCGCTATTATTTTATCCGCAAGAGTATATATATATATAAATATAATAAATAAATATATATATATATATATATATATTTATTACACATACATATTCCCATGCATTGCACGCAAATAGCTTGTGTGCTTAATTTCTTGTAGCATACTTTTTGGGACAGCAAGAAATCAAAAGCAAACTCACTTTTGGCGCCGACACACGCTCTAAATGCAAATAAAGCTAAGAACGAAAACGCCACTTGACCACTGTGTGGTGCCTCAGGGTTCCTCACGCGACTCCGACTGCCTCTATCCTCGCTCCGCACTCTCTTTTCCCATGTAATAATAATTTCGTAAGGGCTGCTCGCTGGCTGATTGTTGTGGCAGTTGACTTTGTTGCTTTTGTTGATGTTGCCTTTGCTGCCTAATAAGAAACTTACGTCACGCAATATAATTAAGATAAACATAATTATAGTTTGCCGTTTGCTGTTCGCTATTTTCCATTTCTAATTTTTAATGGCGGCGTTGCTCAAGTTATGCTTAGTTAAAAGAGAATTTAGTTATGGGCTTATTACTAAATAAATTAATATACATTCTTAAGCAGCTATGTCATCAGATATTAACATTTTTATTTTAATATCCCATTTTATTCCTCACAAATATGGAACCAAAATCAAAATCAAATTCATATTTCGACTGTTAGCCTTAATCGATGAGTGTCGATTGCTCATAGAAATTTATCGAAGTGGTTTGCGTATTAGTTAGGCTTGAACAAAATAATTTTCCTTGCATAGCCAAGACACAAGCCGTTGGGAAATTTTTAATGGGGGTTAGCTTCGTTAAATAAGTGCCTTCGTTGAATACATAGCTACGTTAAATCAATGGATTTCGATGAGTTCGGAATTCATTGAGTAAATTCCTTTCGCTTACAATTACAATTCGTTAAGTGTGGAACGCATTTCGTTCAATGCCTAGCCATGACATATTAGGACATTTTTGTTTAGTAACTGATTGCTCCGGCTGAAAAGTTAAATCCATAAGGGTTGTTTCATTGACTAAATGCTCTTATACGCATATTAGGGTTGTTGTCTAACTAGAAGCACCGTTCGACAATCATTGTGCTTTTAATCCTTTTAATTGGTCGTTCTTTTTCGGTACGTCAAGTAACTTGGTTGTTGCCCTGGCTAAAAAGTGAAACCCTTTAGGGTTGTTTCATAAAGTAAAAGGTCTGTGGTGTGGTTTAACTTTACACACAGTTCGCGGGTCATTATGACTTTAATACCTGAACGGTTAATTGAATTTCAAACTCAATTTACAAATGACCATTAAAAAAGTAAAAGCAATGAAGTAAAAAGGATGTCAACGGCACAAATACAATCAAATATACATTTGCAACAGATTCCATTTTGTTTAGTTAGCAAAAAAAAGTTCGCTTAATGGCGAGTGTGATTAATTCATTGGTCCCTCTCTTTGGGCATTTTTCGCATGCCGCATTTCAATTAAAGAAGTGTCATTAATAATGCTTCTCGATTTGGTTGTGGCGAAAAAACAAACCAAAAGCGACAACGACTCACCTAAATAAAAAATTCCAATAATCAGGGCTAACGGTTTCAGCATGTTGTCATCAGTTGTTTAACGCATAAAATGTAGATATCTTCCACAGCAGACTTCACCTAAAAATAAAATAAAAATAAGAGGAGAGTTTAATTACGCATTCGTTGGAAAAATTTAAAATCGACATTTGCAAAAGATGAAATAAAAAAGCTTGATACGCTTGATAGACATTAACATTTATGAAAAATTGCAATTCGAATTCCCCACCCCAACCCTTAACTGAGTACACCCTTTACATACAGACGCAATCAAATCCAATTTACAATTTACATTTTACGCAACCAAATGAAAAGTATGCAAAATAAACTGCATGTTATTTTGTTTTTGTTTTTTTGGGCCAATTTCAAACCATTTGGTTGGAGATTCAAACAAATGTTTGACTTTTGTGATAAAATACAGAAAAATTATGCACATTTTTAGCAGTCAAATGCAAACCAGTTGAGCCATATGCACTTTGAAATACAATTGGAGACATAATAAAATAACAATCCATTAAACAAATATATATGTATTTTTGCCAATCTAAATGCTCTTCAGCCCGGAAATACGTATAAGAATAATTAATAGCTGTGTTTCAATTAAAGCGTCTGATAATTGAATACCCTATGATTTTCGACACTTACTTGAAAATAAGATGGTAAAATAATGATCAAAATTTAATTTTCTGATGAAAATGAAATATTTATGTTTTTTATGGATTAATAAAATATACAAAAGCTGACATTTATACTACAATTTTTATACTCTGTTTTGAACCCATTAAAATTTATATAAGTCGATTTCCGATAGCATTAAAATTCACACTTTTAAAGTTATAAGCTTCTACTTAAAATATCGAAATTAAAAATATAATCAATAATATTATATTCGACCCTTTAAGAACAGCATTTTTATTTTATTTTAGGGAGTAGAACATTTTAGAGAAAAATTTGTCATTATAATTATAACATGTATTTAATATATTTCAAAGTATTTAATATTCGAGCTATAATGAATACAGCATTCTCACTTGTTAATTACCGTTTACATAATAAATTCACAAAGAGAAATTTATAAAATGGGAAAAATTAATATGCTCAGTTATTGATTAAAATTCTTGAAATCCTATTACCCTTTCTAATGGTTATTAATGCACACACAAAAACGGAAAAAATGAAAAAAATCGAAATGATGCCAACAGTAAAGTTGCAGTAAAAAAATCAACATGTCTATAATTGATGCGCTTTTTCAAATTGTGTTCTACACTCAGAAATATAAAACGCTGAAATTTAAAAAGTCACACTTCCTAAAAATAATTCGAATTAGAAACCCTTACCTTAAATTCAATTTATTCAGAAATATTCTATGCTCTATTTTATGCAAAAGATATAAGCCTTTTCTTTTAAAAGCATTCTTTCCTATATTCAATATGACGTAAAAGTAGAATGTTTTTCATGTACCCCTCAAACCTTTAAAATGAGTATAATGAAGTCATATTCCATAGTATATTCTTGATAAGAATCAGTAGTCGATCTATTCATGCCTTTGTGACTATCGTTTTGTTGGCGGCTATAACAGATAAAGATCTCTAACTTCCATAATACAGCATTCTTACTTGATTCAAATTAATGTAAATGTAAATAAACCTGGCGTGAAATAAAGAAATTATTTGAAAATAGGTTTTGCACTATGTCATGCTTTAAAACTGACCGCCTTTAATTTCGTGGGAATTTCCACATAGCTGGTACATTAGTTTGCATAGCTTGACGTGGTTTTGTCCACGCCCAATGAGGTTGAGTTCATAATAACACTCAATTTATCTTGCCTCTTAACACATTTACAACCAGCTCAACTCAACTCAACTTATTTCACCCCCCTTTCACTCCCCCATTTACCCCTTTTCACCTCAACTTATTGTTGATGGACAGTTCGGTAAAGAGAAGAATTCAGCAGATAATACGTTGTGCAAACATTTCAAGTTATTAAGTTCAACAGGTCTAACATTGGCGTCTTATAAGAGAGACTTGGCTAAATCGACTCTGCTAAATAATTAATAAAGAATTTATTGATATTAAGTTCAAGATGTAATAATAAATATTATATAAATATATATATATGTATATATGTATATACAAAACTAATCTTCATGTTATTTAAATCTAGATATGATGAAAATATTTATAATTTTTGTACATTTAAATATTTAATTTTATTTTTCATTTCGTTTCATTTATCTTCTGTTTCTATTTTTATGTGTCACCTGATATCAGTCACTAAATAAATAAATAAATAAGTAAATTACAATCGTAGAGCATGGAATCGAAACTCCCTTAAACTCTATTGATTTAATGACTTGTGTTAAACCTTAAAAGGCAATATTTACACTAAAAAACTTTAAACTTTAAACACGTAAATATGTAAATAATAACTACCTTCCAGCAAACCATCTCGTAAAATTGAAGATGTCCAAAAATAATTACTGAATTGTCAATAGGTATAAATACAGCTTAACCACTAAATGGCAATAACAAGAATGAAATGCATTTAAGCTGTGAACACTTTGTTACACACCGTTACACGCACACAACACCATTTTGTGTTTGTGTGTTTTTTGTGTGTTGTGCGGGCGACCTTTTTCAATTATCACGCTCGGTTTGCACTTTGATTTTTGCCGAATTCAAATGAGCGCAAATTGATTTCAAATTGTCCTTGCATGAATGCATCGAATGTGTGAGTAGCTCTGTGAGTATCTGTGCGAGTAGACGTGAAAGCGTGTGTATGTGCGTGCTTATACAATTCAACCGAAATGGATTTATGTGTCTGCCTAAATTCATTTTGTTGTAAATACTGACTAATGCGTAAGCCATGTTAGCAAACGTTTTAATTGAATTTTGACCGGCTGTTGATAGTTTTAATTCATAGAAATGATGAACGCATCATCGAAATTCCTGGCAGTGAGTATTTCTCTACATCACACGGTTATTAATTATTTCGGTCCAATTTGCGGTTCCACTACGAAAACCATTGGCACATGCTCATCAGCTACAATCGGACCATGCAATTTTACCTGCCAAAGCCAGCGACAATATGAAGCAAAGTTCTCCACATACACTCAGAAAAAAAATCAAACTGAATTTTAGAAATTCACCATAGTTTAAGCGCTTTATATTATGCAGAAAGAATTTTTCGAAAATTTATGGCTGTGCCTTTATATAAACCAACGTTTGCATTTCTGAAATTCTGGGTTGATTTTTCTAAAATTTAGAAGAAATTATGTCTAATTTCCAGGTTGTTGTTCTCTATGTATATATAAAGAAGAAGAATTCTTATGGTAGCTATGTATATTCTTATATTGTTATTAAACTAGCATATTTTGAGATTTCACATATATAAGCACTTTATATTGGATATAAAACCAAACAATTTAATTTGCAATGTAAACTCGAGATATTTCTTACCATTACCTGAATCTATTGTCTACATATCTGAAAGGATTTTTTTCAAGAAGAGGTCAGTCCTACTTTTTTGAAAAAAATTTCTTTATAATAGAAAACATTTCTAAAAAAAATAAATAAAAAACACCACATTTTTGGGATTGTTCATTTAGTGCAAGCTTTTCTAATTTGTACAATACTTTTTTCTTATATCTAGAAACTATTTGTAAAAACAAGTACAAGCTTTATATTTTTCAGAGTGATTTTCGTTTTAGGCCGATCATCTAAATTACAGGTCGCTTTTTTTGAGTGTATGAAGCCACATTGTCCACCACAAGCATCAGTGGAACACTCACGTCGCCAATGCCATTCCGGCGGGTCACAAATACGCCGCCTTATGGCAATTTCGAATGTGGCAGCGGGGCAGTATTAAAGTTGAACGCCGTACACATTACGTCCTATGTTGCCCAGCAGATACGTGCGGCATTCACGCCCAATAGAATGCAAAAGACGTCAGCAGAAAACTATCCCTGCCGCAGAAAAACTTCTTTGCCCACAAAACCAGCATGGGGCAGATAGTTACATGCTGTAGGTGAAGTGGTTGTAATTGTAGCTGTAGTTATTGCTGAAGTTGTATTTGTAGTTGTTGCTGTTATTTTCGGTACACTCAGAAAAAAAATTCGCCTAGAATGGTAGAAATTCTATATACTTTCTCCAAATTGTTAGACTTTTTTCATAATAATTGGAAATTATTTCTGAAAATTAAAATGTCTTTACTAAAATTTGGGGATATTTTTCTCTCAGTGTAGTTGTAGTTATAGTTGGTGCTGTTGCTGTTGTTTTTTGTGTAGAGACTACGTGCAACTGAGAGTATTCATGAATTTATGCCTCGTCTGCTCAACTCGCTGTCTGGGGCTGTCAGTGTGCTATCATATTTTGTGTGACTGTGATGAGGAGCATAGCTGGCAAACCAAGTCAAGCATTTAAATTCAACTTTAATTGGATTAAGTCTGCAGCTCGTTCACCCAGCCAAAAGGGCAAGGTACGCAGTTAAAAGTGCACTAAGTCCCACACATAAATGTATATTCATACATGCTCAGAGCACGTTATATTCATTTGGTTTGCATAATTGAATCAGTGCTTATTAGATTGCGAGCAAAGATATATTTCATAAATGATCTTTTATTCAAATGAATTCGAGAAGTGTTCTCATTAAATATCTGTTTATAAAACCTGTACAAGCTTTGTTATACTACGACATAAAAAAACATTTTAAATTAAAATTTGTATCTGATTTATAAACGAAACCTTTAATGCGTCATGCCCACTTGGGCTTAGTATTAATATTCGCAGTGGCACTCTTGTTCTTCTTGTTTCCAAATAGTTAAATCGATTGCCTGCCATTTTCACATGCCCCAAAATCAAATTGTGCAAAATGTACAACAGCATTTTTGGGATAAAGCAAAGTAGAAGTGATTTAGGCATGTGCATTTGCCAAATAATGGCACACCCTATAAAAAGCCTTAAGTTCAAAGGTAATTTAAGTTTTTTCCAATTTCCTGGATAGCCAAATGTGCAAATGTGACAGGTTCATATTCAACATCTATCGAGCCACCTCGAACAGGGAAGATAATCCAAAAACGGAGGTGTTGAAAATAAACAGTTTCATTTAAGTTCGACTAAAAATGACAAAAGTCAAATCTTACATATTGAAGGAAGCAAAAAGTATATAATGTACAATATGTACTTTAAAAGTATAAATAATTCTGTTTTGTTTAACTGTATACAACCCTTCTTAGCAATTTTAAATGGGAATTAAAGTAGAAACATTGGCCAGCAACTTGTATGAGCATTGTGGCGAAAATTAGCTTGTGAAACTGGAGGCAGGCAGAATGTCATATTCTGGCCAAATACAAGTGTGTGTGAGTGTGCGTGGGTGTTTGGGTGTGTTTGTGTGTGTCGGTTACTCAAATAGCAGCCCATAAACAACAGGGCGTATGGTGAACCGCCCTTTGCCCCTTACCCCTTCCTGAACAACTGTCAGGAACTTTACAACTTGTTTTTGTATTTTTTTGTATTTCTTGTGTGCCTTTTGGCACGGTCCTTTGCTGTGTTGATTCGATTAAAACGTCAACAGTGGCAACGAGAGCAGCAGCAACACAGCTAAAACAGCAAATGGCAGCAAAAACAATTCACAGACGCCCTCAATTTGACTTTATTATCAAAAGCATATAAGGGCAGCTGCCTATGTGTGTGGGTGTTTTTCGCGTGTGTGTGTGTGTGTGTGTATGTGTGTGTGAGTGTTCGCGCGTTTTTCGCGCTGTTGGCCTTGTCATATCCATCTTGATGCATCGCAATGTTGTCACACCACATTTTATTTAACTTATATTTTCCCATCATTATACCCTTGCGGACGTGTATTAAAATTTTGTTGACGAGTTTGTAACTTAATAAAACTTAATGAAATGTATTTACTTTCCTGATTAGCATAGGTAGTCGAGTCTATATAGGCACATGTTTCTATGCAAACTAGTTCCTCATTGTTGTATATATATATATATATATATATATATGTTTTTGTATAAAAAACGTTATTGTTAACCGAAGCTACGAATTATAAGTGTTATTAAATTTTGACAAATAATTACTCAGATCGGACTACCATTTAGGAATAATCAGTAGAAATTTGAATTACTTTTTGAAAAACACTTTTTTGTTATTCAAACTTATTTATATTGCTACTATCAACTTGTTATATGTATTGATATCCTCCCAACCTTTTGGCATGTATGCATTCATATCGGACTACTATAGTTCCCATTTGAACAATCGGAAAGATTAGTTCTTGAATTAAAATCTTTTTGTCTAACCAGTTATCGTAATCAGACTCTTTAGCTATACGTGTTATTCTGCTAATAAAATTTGGAATTTCATCATCATTCTTCAAGGATATACAATCTTCGGCGTGACTTAGTTAACCATTTTTTCTTTTGGTTTCCGTATATTTTTGTTGATTTTCTCTCGTTTTGCAACGCACTTTTAGGCCGTCGCTAGACCCCCAGCAGAGGTTATATGTATGTATATGTATGTATATGACAGCCTTTTTGACATTTTGTCACAGCCGCAGGCCAAAGTTGTCGCAGGGCAGGACAAAGTCCTCTACCTCGTCCTCATCCTCATCCTTATCTCGTCGACGTCGTCCTCTGATGTCGTTTGATCTTTTATTGCGTTGGTTTTACGAGCCGCAGTAAATCCCCTTTAAATTGCAAATTCTTTATGTTCGAATTTGGGCAACTCCCATTCCTAACCCCTACATCCCCTAAACAGCACCTAATCCATTCAATGTATGTGTTTGAGTGCCCCACTCGCCTTGACTTTGTGTTCACATATGTGTTTGTTTTTCTATTTATTTATTCATCTTTCATCAATTTTTTTGTGCTTTTGTTTTTTGTTTTTATTTTTTATTTTGTTGCTCATGTGCTTTTGCTGCCAGCATCAATTTCTCACCTTGTTGCGGGATATTTTGCAACTGCCACGCCCATGTCATATCCCTTGACGAAGCCCGACCTTATGTTTGTCACTCTGGTGTGGATGCGTGATAAAAATTTATTGAATCGAAAACAATAAATATTTGATTTGATTCATTTCACAGTACGACACTTCAATATACACACACACACACACCCTGTATTTATGTGTGTGCGTGTGTGTGTGTCTTGCCACTCATCATTGAATCCAATGGATTGCGTGCCTTGTCCACTAAGGTAATTGATATATACGAATTTTTAGTGTATTTCCGTATGCCCAAGCAGCTGAACTGTTGGCCCAAATCAAATTTAAACAATAACAGAATAACTTATTGAAAATAAAAAAAACATACATACACTATGAAATTTCAAAGAGATGCCTTTTTTGGGATCATGCTTGAATTACGCCTAGTCGTTATATAAATTTACAGTTCATAAACGAGACGCGGGGCTAAGTCAAATAGAAAAGGAAGTGAAAATGCCGCAATGAAGATGGCCTAAATCCCTCACATTTTAACGCCCATTACAACTGAAAATGAACCCGTAAACCCATTTAAGCAATGCCAAAAAAACCCGAAAACTTTCGCGACAACTTCCCGGGCAAAACGAGCGTCCAGCCTTTCTGATTATTGCTCAACACTTGAAAACTTTTTTTGCCCTTTTGGTCGGCTGGGGCAATGAGGGACAGAGGGAGTGAGTTTAATTTGCCACAGCTTAGTTACTACTTACCTTTCACATGCTGTCAAGGAATACGGAACAAGAGCTACACTCATAAAAAACCACTGCCACAAATTATAGTAAAGCGCCATACGTTTGGCGGCAATGGTAAATCTCTAAAATGTATGGGTTTGTCTTTCTAAAAACTAGGTTTTACAAAAATATGTATAATTTCCAGAATGTTTTTTCGTTTTGCCTATATTGAAGAATCAGTGTATTCCCTTTTTGTTACTTATATTATTATTAAACATTTGTATTTTAATAATTCAAATATACAAAACACTTCTTAGTATTTGAAAATTATTTATAAATATTAGAAAAACTTTATTTTTTCGGGCGATTTTAATTTTAGGGCGATTTACTAATATTAAGAGCATTTTTCTGAGTGTACCAGCAAAAGGGGCGTAAGCGCAACTTTGAATAACAGATAAGAATGTTACGTGCCTGGGCTTCCTTCTATTTAGCTTTCAGTGTTTTGTTGTCAAGCTGAATGAAGGAATATTTCTGTTATCATCGCTGTAAAAAGATGTTTCGGTCTCTGCGTGTTTTTGCTTTGCCATTGTTGTTAATGCTGTTTATTATTGTTGTTGCTTTTGCAGCTACTCGTTTTGATGTTGTTGCTGTTGCTTGTTGCTGTGTTGGTTTTGACAGGCAACGTCAAAGGATCTGAAATTTTGGGAATAAGGCACCAAAGCAACTCAGAAACAACCTTGATAAATTCTATAGCATCCGAATGCACAAAGCTCGAGCGCTTTAAAAGCAAATGAAATTTCTTTGTGCAGAGGATATGCCGGAAATAGCAGCTGCTACTTAAATGAAAACCAAGATAAAACTGTAGATATGACTATGTCCAAACACTACAAAAAATCAACCTGAATTCATTATTAAATATAAAAATTATTATATTATTATTATACATGAATATTTTATTTTAAATTTTGCCCAAATCGATAATTCCAAAAAATGTACTTTTTTTATTTTAGAAATATTTTCTATTATTAAGAAAAATATTTGTAAAATGTAGAAAAGAAAGCCCTGATTCAAAATGCTGTCTAAAATTCAGCAACAAGATAATATGCAATCTGATTCGAATCCCTGTAAACACATAAGTTTTTCAAGATATTTTTGTATATTTAAATTCTTAAGATACAAATGCTTAATAACAAAAAAGTAAGTGTTAGAGGTAAAAAAAATGGAAAAGAAAGAAAAATGTACACTGAAATTAAGAAACAAGAACTTTGCGACTTCATTTCTGAAATTCAATGCGATTTTTTTGCTGAGTGTAGAAAGTCTTCGTGTCCAGTAGCGTTGCCTTGCTGCTCCACTCAAGCTGTAAACAAAAGGATATTGAAGATGTTGTTGGACGAGTCTTTTGCCCGATTTCCATACACAAATCCTCTGTGCCGTCTGTTTGCCCTTTGCCTGCCTTACTTCGTCCTGCTTCAGCTCCCGGTTCAGCTAGTCAAGAAACCTTTGCGCCAACACCATCAACAAATCGTCAATAACACTTGACACTCGTTTCGGATTCGGAGCAGGGTTGCCCAACCACTATGAACTTTCTAAGAAATTACTTTTTCGGTTGCAGATAAACGCAGAGCAGTATCCGTCCATCCATCCGTCACTCTGTCTGCCTGTTTGAATGTTTTTGGTGCGTCGTCGTCTTAGTTTGACTGGTTTCCCTCTGCTTGTGTCGCCTGTCAACCTTAGGCAGCTGTCAGTAGCTGAGGTAGAGGGGCCCAGTTAACTGAAACCTGACCTTATAGCCAGGACTGTGACTCGTCCAATCTAGTGTCAATATTTCTGGCCTTGATACAACTTTGAGTAATGCCCCCCTCCCCAATCATCCACCAATTCCTCCATTTTGAAGTGATAAGGCGGACTAACAGAATCAACGTACAATGAATAAAGCAAGAAAAAGCATATCAAACATAATCAAAATCGAAAGAACGAAACTTTTTTCCACTTTAATTATTTGTATCCATGTTTTGTGATTTCTTTTTTTTAGTTCGTTTTTATCTTTTGTCGTACCTAAAGACATTTTTTTTATTTTTGTGTTTACATTGTTGATTTTGCTCTTTGGTTACTTTTTTCATCTGTCGTTGGCAAAAATTTCCATTCAACGTTCGATGTTTGGTGAAGAAGACGCAACAGTCGAAGAATGTTTGAAATTCAGCAAGCGTTTTTCACGTATTTTTCATTTTTATGACTAAACGTATTTGTGTGTTTGTGTGTGTGTGTGTGTGTGTGTGTGCGTGTGTGTGTGTGCGTGTGTGTGGTTGCCAAAATGAATGACTCGCTTCCATGGCTTTGTGTTTATACCCATTGAACCCAATGAAAATTGGCTAAAAGGATATAATGAAGTTGTGCGATATTAAGGTGCAGACAGAAGGGAGCAACTCCATATAGTATATATGTTCTCGATCAGATCTGTCTGTCATATTAAACAAACTACAAATCACATTTTATATTTAAATTAATTTAATTTATATTTTAAATTTCTGTACTTTTCTGTGTAAATTAATAATCGCAAGCTGCTGATTTTTAAATTTGTAAATTGAGAACACTCCCACTTGCATCAGCTATAATCGATTTAATATATGTAATCTAGGGTGTTTTCTAGTCGATCTCTCTCTACTAGCGGTTTCCCACATGTTTTGTATTGGGGTTGGAGTTAGACCACATATTATCCTGCCAATGGCACACGTATGTTAATATATGTTGTCACTGTCTCCGCACTTGTCCCTGTCCTGTCTTTGTCTTGCCCCTGTCTGCGCTTCAATAGTGGCACTCGTATCCGTGAAATGCAAATGTATGCGTGCCTCTTGCACATTATGAATAATTCCGGTTAAGATTCCATTTCTGTCATTTGCCATTTATTCTTATTCTCATTTTCATTGTCTGTTTCCTACCTGCGCATAAGTAGTTGTTGTTTTTTGCTTTTTATACGACTTGCTTTCCTCTTGTTCGCATTTAGCTCTTTTTGCTGTCCTTCTGTCAGGCACACTTTCATTGCCATTGTAGTTCATTCGCTCTGCTTGACATGAACGTCAGCATTTATTATGCAAAACGTGGCATAGCAGGAGCAGAACAAAATTACAGTTGCGTAAAAAATATTAGCAACACTCCCACAATAAATGTTTTCAAGTGTTTTTTTTTTTTAAATTAGTAAGTTTAAGAAACTAATAAATATGTTTATAGAAGACTCTTGAAAAGTGAGAAAAACAATATTTTAATCAAAATCTTAAAATTTTTTCTTAAGATATTTTATGAAAAAGGAAGAAAAACAATTTTCAAATGTAAGTGCACAAATAAATAAATATTTAAGTTGTGCTACAGTATTCTCGCTTGTTTTTTGCCTTTTCACATGACATATATTTAAAATAATTTCAGGTGCAGTACTAACTTTATTTGGGGAATACGAAACAGTATATTAAAAATAAAAACTTGAAAAATTTAAAAACTAATGGTAAGAAAAAATGTGGTGTGGCTATTATTTTTTTCATAACTGTATCTGACTACGCCGGATTGACACAAGTTCAATCGAAGATCACAAGGCCGTCCTCTTCTCCACCTGCTCTGATTGAGCTGACTGACACGACGAAGAGCGGAACACATGCGCTTTTCATAATTTCCTCCATTTTTGAATGCAGTTGACTGGATGCTAATAAAAGCTATGTGTGCACTTCGCTTAGTTGACTAATTTGAAATCGTTGTCTCACTCTTATTGAGGACTTGAATGCGACACCTCGTATCTTCGAATTAATGACCAATCATTAAATCACACCACACAATAAAGTAGCGTGACCAATGCTCTATCAACCACTCTCTTGGGCTATCCGACAACATTAGCAAACATTGATGGCAAATATGTGTATTATATGTAAGTGTTGTTAAATGTTGATATATGGGCCATAAGCAATCCTTGACAACCACCTGCAGAGGATACTTTTATTACACAGAGCAATGTCACAAATAAAAGGATACTTATCTAAAGCAACTATTCAATATAAATATGAAAAAAGAACAAATTTAACAATTGTGCTATAAATAACTTTAGTCTGCAATTGGGGCAAATTATACAATGTTGTAAATAAAGATCTATTTAACTAAAAAATAACTATTGAATATAAATTTACTAAAAATAAACTTTTAAAAGAACCAGTTTAACAAGTCTGCTATCAACAAATCTAGCCCTCAATTCTGTAAGCCTATGTAAGGGGGAAGTATAATGTAATAGGAATGCCATGATGAATGATTGTTTGATTAATTTATCAGAATCGTTACATTCAACAGAAATGTCGCTTTCTCTGATGATGACGTTGATGGCCAATACAGGGCTACAATTAATAATAATGGTAGACACACCATTGTTGCCCTACGTCAAATGTGGGCCAAATGTCACACGGATAATTGAAAATTAATTATGTTGACATATTTGGAAGTGATTGTTAAGATGGCGGATCGTTGATGATGCCTCAACATATAATTAGAGAATCAGGAGCAACAAGGGTCCAAACCCCAAATTGACATAGCCCTAAAAGAATTCTTATATTTGTTTTTTTTTTACTTATATTATTATTAACCCCGAAAAAATACTGTATCTAGAAAAATGATTTCATATATTTAGCAATTATTTCTAAAAACAAGAAAATCTTCCTAATTTTAGGGCGCTGTAGATATTTTTGCTGAGTGTTTCCCCAAATCTGGCCTAGCTCAACGACAAATTGACAAACTCTATAGCGCTTCAACGGATGCCTGTCATGTGACCATTTGTCTAGTGTCCCCTTCATTTGGACTGTTTTATTAAATCCACATGCGATAGAAAACTTTTGGCTTTAATTAGCCGTTGGTATGGCCATTATAGTCTGACTTTCATTTGTCTGATGAGTAATGTGTGCTTGAGCTGATATTAACATACACATTCCAGTTCAGTTCAGCTCTTTAATACGATGCATGCAGCGGGAAAATGCAAAATTCCCCAACAACAACAAGAACAACAACAACACAAAGCGGAAGGATGCTGGCCTAATGCTATATGGCCAAACATGATGACGGAAATGCAAAACGCACCAACTGCCAACTACAACTACTGCAAGAGTAACCAGCAGTTGCAGTTGCAGTTGCAGCTGCAACAAGAACAACTCAAAACATTAAGACAAATGGCCGCAGCGGTTACACAACAGCAACAACAAGAAATAACAAGTAGAAATGAAGTCGGGACTACGAGATACCCAGTTTTATTGCCTATTTCTCTCACTTCTTATGGCAGCCACGCGCACTGAAGAATTAAAGAAAACTATTCCTTTTTGGAAATTTTCTTTATATATTTATATAGTTTTTATTTATAAATTAATTCAGAAGGTCGAACTAAATCATTCATTTGCGACAAACGTTTTTCTCTTTGTAACTCTTTCTTATATAATCACCCAATGTATGTTATCTCCTGATATGTTATTTCTTATCCGATGAGATTTTTCCACTTGACCAAAAATATGTCAATATATATTAAATATCAATTAGAAGTCACCGCTCAAGAATCAAAGGCAGTTATCGATAAAAATAATATAAGCTTGAAGATCGAAAATGCCTCCTCTGCTGTTACGTACATTTGCCCAAAACCATTATACCCATTTTCAGCCGTTTTCATTGGGTTGTCGGTATAAAAAGAGCCGTGCCTTGGATTGTGGAATAGGCGAATGCTAAAAGGCAAAATAATAATTTCTAAAGAGCAGAAGTTACGTTTGCATAAATAACGGCAGTTTTGTTCCCATTTTCCCATTCTGTGTACATTCAAAATGCACTTCTGCACTTTAAGACAAAACGCGTTAAGGCCCCGCCGACGGGCCTACAAAGTGGAGACCGCAACAGAATTAAGTAAAGTAGAGTAAAGAAAATGTTACATTAAAAGCTCTGCACAAAATGAAAAAAAGTGTTGTTACTTTAGTTGCAGCTTTATTTTATTTGCTGACAGCCGAATAAAGCAAATGTTGGAAAATTTTATGAATTAAACAAATTGCTGTGCCAAGTTTTCATTCACAATATAAAAATGGCGTGTTCTCAAAAAAAAGAAGACAAAAAGCAGACAAACAACTAATCAAGCGCTAAAAACAAAGAAGCGAACGAAAGATATTAAAATAAAAACAATTCTTAATAATACGTTTCATTTTTGGTCGTCTCTTCAAGCAGCGCATTTCAGAACAAACGCTCCAATAGCACGCGAACTTTGTTTTATTTCAAACCGCAGAGAGGGAGAAAGTGAGTGGGGGAGAGAAGAAGGGAAGAGACATACACACATACTTATATCCGCAACGATACCCACTTGATCCGGATACGGATACGGATCCATGGCGGTGACGCTATCAGGCGGAAGTGGCACATGTCACGCTCCAAGTTGCCTGCTCATTCAATTGCGAATGTGTTTGTGAATACGAATCCGAATAACTAAAAAGAATTCACATCCGTTGGCCCATAACGCGGCAATTATGCCTGAATAGTTTTCACCCCAACACACTGTGTGTGTGTGCGAAAGTGTAATGCATACTTGCGAACAAAATAATAACATCACAACGACATTTTTTATTACGAATCAAAAAACAAATCATTATTTTTGCCGTCTTTTCAAATGTTGATTTTTAATATATTGCTTATTATTCCCCTGCAAATTAAGTTAGTAGTGCTCCTGGAATTATTTTTAATATATACATATATTTTTTTTTCTAATAATAAATAAAATCACCTCTTACGCATTCTTTATAGAAATCGCTTGCTCATTTATAATTTTCGTAATTATAAGTGTGAATTCGAAAAGTAGTGTTAATCGTTTTTTCGTTAATTTTCTTGCTTTAAAAAAAAATGACTTAAATAACAATGTGGCTTTTTTTCTACCTTTTTTCTTAACATTTTCTTCATTAGTTCCTTAAACTCACAAATTTAGAAAAGACACATTTGAAAACATTTCTTGTGACAGTAGTGCTATTATTTTGCTTGCAACTGTAAATGCAATTAACATTTATGATTACACAACAGCAGCCCAAGCACATTTCATAAATATTTAACAATAATTTACAGCTTCGACTTTACGCATTATTTTGTGGGTGCGCTCGCACACTAATAATTATGTGGGTCACACTAAATGCTTCCCCAATGGCAGAGGCGTGTGATGTTTGCGATGTGTGCTCTACAAGAAAAAACACAAGACACACACAGAACAAACACACACATAGAAGACAACTAGCTACATACAAGCGTATTATGACGTGGGACACAGGGACAGTGTTTTCTTTTAAAAATGTAATTCCATTTCCTGGCTTCCTAGCTCTTACGTACACTCGGAAATAAATTGCCCGAAGAAATAAAAAGGTTTTCTTGATATTAGAAATAATTTCTTTTTATTAAAAACAATTTTCTTAAATTCAGAAAAGCTTGCTCTAAATAGACAAATCCAAAAATATGGTGATTTTTTCTAAACACATTTTATAGTATTAAGAAATTCATTTCTAAAAAGTATAAATACATACCCTCAATTTTGAAAAAAATCCCTTCATAAATTCAGAAATAAGGTAACGAAATTTACTCACTCTGCTTTTAAATTTTAGTTAGCAAGTTGTTTAATACCAAAAAGATAATATATGAATTCTTCTATGGTAACAACAGCCAGAGTATATATATTTTTTTATACTTTACAAAAATTCACACTGAAATTAAGATTTGTAAACACTGAATTTTAGAAAGAAACAACCACAAATTTTAGAAAATTTCTTTCCTTTTTTGAGTGTAAACGCTGGCAGTTGTTTAGTCGACTGTCGCTGACTATCTGACGTCATCGGCAGATAGCATGAAAAAGGGTTAAGTGGCTGTCTCCTTCACTCTTCCTTATGTTCGCTTTTCATTAGTAAATAAAAATCAATAAGCGAGGCAGCGAGAAAGACGACAGCACAGAATGAAGGAAGGAATCAACGTCCCTGACAGAGTATGCCGAAATTGTGTTATTTTCTAAATAAACATAACAGAAGAAAAATTTATAATTCAATACTCGAGTATCAACAAAAATCTATAGATTCCAATCAATTTCTTTACTAAAGCATAAAGGTTGAAATGCTCTCGAGTATTTGTGCACACAAAGCCGCCAAAAAATAACCAAAAATATCATTATTATTAATTCAGAGCTTAAAAGCCTCTGAGCTTTGCTTCAATGTTTTATGTGTTTTTGAAAAAGGCTCTTATGTCTCTTATGTATTGAGATTCCCGAATGCAAAACAAAAACAAATCCTAAAATCGCTTGTAAAACGATTAAATACGCAGGTTCCAGCATTAAGCTATGGGTTTAAGTTTCTTTTTATGGAGTAGGACCAATACATTGGGTATAATCAGTATTGAATCAATATATAATGATGTGCTGTGATGTGTTGTTGTCTTCGTCAGAAAATTGTATATTTTTATTTAGAGTATTCAAACAGTAAGATAATACCAGTAAAAATAAAACCATAAATTGATTATCGTCATGGAATGTCCTGCATAACTGTCAGATTAAAAATCAATCAAATATTGATCATTGACCTGATGTTAAAAAGGCAGTATCGCAAGCCAAATCAATGAATAAAAATAATAATTATAATAATGTTGTAAATAATGTGGAAAATTGAGAGTCAAACGCAGTTTCTAATTGAGGCTTATCTTAATTATAATAAAAAAAGAATATTAATAATAATAATAAGAATATTAATAATAAGAACCATAATAATAACAGTATCATCATCGTTTTACATATTCTAATATATTCAGGCTCTTAAGACTCAGCTATTTTCTTAATTACAGATTTTTGTATATCTATATAATATGTTCGAAAGCTTTTCTTTTAAAGTGTGCATATACATATAAATAAAATAATAATCATGTTAATATAATATAATTCTTAAAAATTATTTTATTTTGATTATTGAAAACAAATCGAAAAACGAACGAAAAAACATTTTAATTTTTCCCGCATTTTGTTTGGAATACATAGTATTTATATTTATAAATCGTAAATCATCAATGTCGTTTGGATTTATTTGCGTATTTAATAATAATAATAATCGCTTACATTTTTACAAGTTGTGTTAATTGGTTTATTGAAAAAAATATAAATTCCCTAATAAATTTAGTTTGCCGCTATTTCTTCACCCTAAGCTTTTACTTTCAAAGCAATGTATAGTTTGTAAATTTATAAAACTAAATCATCATTATGGTCATTGCCTTTGGCTGGCTTGGTCATCTTGCTGATTGTTTTTTGTATGCCTCAGATTATTATTATTAGGGTGAACTAAAGTCATGGCACAGTTGACATCTGTTGACATTTGGTTTTTATTTTTGTTATGTTTCATGACTTCATGATTTCTGCTTGCGACTGACGCCTTGGGCAAAAATGAATTTATAACAACATTAAAATCGAAGACCTTAACACAATGTGACTGGCTTTTCAAATTTAATTTGCTGCTTGGCTACACTACACTCACAAAAAAAACGTCCATTAATTTCAATAAGTTGCCAAACTTTTAAGGCTAATGGTTGGCCACCACATTTATATTATTCATATTAAAACTTGGGGCTTATGTATTGAGAGGTTAAATACAGTCCGCTTCATGTGACTTAAACTACGCGATTCAAGCGACCAAAAGTGACTGCTTTGCAAGTAGTTGAAGCCAACCATCGAAGAAGGTCTTGATCATAAGGAATTTACAATTACCGTTGCTCGTAGGCGACATCAGATTAAGACAGCGAAACGAGAATGCAAGACAAGCTGCGGTGCATATAGGCAAATTCAGTTATTTCCAACAAATCAGAAACTAAATTTCTAAAACTGAAGGTTGTTTATTTCAAAAACGAGTGTTTGCCTTTCTTCTTTTTATAAAATGCATTTCTTTATTTCTTTGACGTATGCGCAATATCATATTACTCAAGCACAAACAAAGTCAACATTTACATTTGTCGCAACGACGGCAAATACTTGCATTTCGCTATAGCAAAAACATTAATTAATTATGTTGCACAGTGTTTGGCTGGTAGACGAACTGTGCTACGCATTCGAATATTCGCGAGTTTATTAACTGCACCACAATGCTAACTAAAAGATAGTCAAGTGCCAGTGTCCAGATTGTGTAACCCCCGTTCCCGCCAGCTAACTTGCCCACTCCCTGATATCTCAGTAGAGTGCAAACATTGCGCATTTCTTTTGCGGCTGCGTTTTCCCAGACTGCCTTTTGCTGTGTGGCTTCAAGCCCGGGATTTTCAACGCGCATAATGTGCCGCATTGCGGTTTTTCCTGAAGTCGCGCTAAAGACGACGCTGCGCCACAAGACACACACACACACTCATAGACTCAAAGACATTTGACTCAAGTGAAATTTCAAGTTTGTGCGCTAGTCACCCATACATACACTCAGAAAATAATCGAAATAATTTCTGAATATATGAAATGAAATTTCTAAAACAACAATTTAATATTTATCCATTACCAGTTCTTATTCTTTCATAAATACACATTTCACTACTAATTTTTATCGGTTATATTTAAACAAGTTGTGTTAAAGGTTAAGAAACCAACAACCTTCAATTTTCGAAATATTCTTTCTGAATAATAAGCTAGTTACCCTTAGCGAATTTCAACAATCCAGGTCATTTTTTTTCTCAGAGTGTATGGAGGAGGAGGACGCGTGGCAGAAAGCATGTTGAGCTAAATTTTGAACATAAACGGCATAAAATATGTGCGCAATAAAACACACGATTGAAATGCTCAAGTCAAAAACTTTGCGAAATGCCTTTAAGCGCCATTGGCTTGTGGCAGCTGTGTGCTCGTGCGTGTGTGTGTGTGCGCTTGATTTATGCCACATATTCGCTTGCTCAGTTTGTGTGTGTGTGTATTTAAGCCGCTCATTGGTTGGCATCACCATGGAATAAACCGATGCCTATGCTTATGAATTGCTTCTTTTTAAGCCTCGTCTCGTCTCTTTACTTGAGCCTGTTCAGCACATTTATTTCACAGAATTTTTGAAAAGCGTGTGTGTAGATTTTGATTTTAGCAGAAGAAGCATGGGAATTAGTAGAGAATTGAATATGTCTTTCACACGCTGCTTTTTGCCAAGACTTCAACTTTCAACTTATTTTTGTTTTAGGCTGTCCAATTTCCATGACAGGCATCACCTGCTTTGCAAAGAAAATTGCATAAGCCGCAGGTCTTGAATCCACTGATTGTCTATATTTGCCTGTTCATAACATAAGCATTTTGTATTTGGCAAGCAGCAGCAGAAAACTACGCGTTTTGCTTTTAAGTGAAAAGTGCCTCGGGAAATGGTCTCAATCCATAGAGTGATTAAATACCATGCAGAAGCATAGATAATTTTCTGGAAAATTTATTGCCAGAATTATTGAACAGCAAACGCAACTCTCATTTAATTAAAAATAGCAAGAACTGCTTGACCTATTAAAAAAATAAACTTTCAGAGACTTTGTTGCAGCAAACGAAACATTACATTTTTCTGTGTTGAATAAAAAAACTTACTAGAATAAGTGAGGTTTTCTGAATTGGACCTTGCCCAACAACTTTCATGTCAGTATATTTATTTGTAAAATAAATAAAAAAAAAAGAGCAATATTTAGTCAATTTGTTTAAAATTGACTACTTAATGAACTCACGTTGATAAAATTGGATTTTGTCAGTTGTAAGTTAATGTAAGAATTTTATATGATGCTAGATTAGTTTATACAAAATGTACATTATTATTATACCCTGCCTGAGACTTAAAGTAGGTGAGTTTGAGTTATGATAATAAGATTTGAGTTATGATAATAAAATGCATAGCTAAACTATTTTTTATAATGCCAGATCAATTTGTACAAAATCTACATTAGCTGACTTCAAGTTCCCTTCGTTCTCTTTTATAAATTTTAAGTTTTTCAAACTCTTATACATACCGATTTATAGCCTCCCCAAGATTTTAAGTAAGAATGATTGGAGTTCTGATAATAAGTTTCACACTCCATCAGATGAAAACACTTAAATGTACTCTAATAATACAAGAAAATAGGTGTTGTATACAAAATATGCATTATGTGAATTTAAGTTCCGTTCTCTTTTCTTCGATTTCTTTTTATGTGAATTTAAAGTTGTTCAAGCTGTTACATATACCGATTTATACCTTTCCCGTAATTTCAAGTAAGAATGATTTAAGTCGTGATAATAAGTTGCACCGTTAAGGTGCTCAATCAGCTGAGAGCAATGTGTACTTAAGGGGGAAAAAAAATACAAAAGGTAAACATAAAAGAGAAAGGCAACAAACTTACTTGAAATTAATCAGCAACATTGGCTGCATCGTTTTCTCAGAGGTATCCTTAGCGTAGCTGTAGCGGTAGCTGTAGCTGTAACTGTACTTGTGTCTATATGTGTGTATAAGTGTGTGTGTGTGTGTGTGAGAGCGGCTTTTAAGTACGCGGCATCGTTAACAGCTTAATTGTTTGGCCATTTGCACAGCGCACTGACGTCACGATAGGTGGGTAAAGCTGAATTCCAAAACAGGAAGCTACCTTTTTCTCTTCTCTGCTCTTGTCTGCTCTTGTCTGCTGCTTCTTCTTGAAATGTTTACTGTGAGGTTGTGTGAGTATGTGTTATTTTTTCTTGTTTGGTTTTATTTATTTATTTTTTATGTGTGGCGGCTAATCCGTTTGCGTATACGCGGCTAAACTTCTGCGGCTTCTTCTGCTTCTTCTTGTTCGCCTCGGTTCAACTTATGCGCGTGTGTGTGTGTTTTGCCTTATGCATATAATTCTATAGTAGGCTTTTACTTTGCACTTAAGCACTTGATCCGTTCTGCGACATAAACATTTTACATGACAAAGCGATTTACACACAAATACACATACATACACACACATGTACACACACTCTTCGAGAAGTAAAATTCACTTTCACGTTGCAGAAAGTTTCGCGTGTTGCGTTTTTAACGACTAATTTCGAAGCTTTTTTGGATTTAATTAACTTGAACGACCCTTCGATATTGTTATTTATTATTATTAACATGTATTTTTTTTTATTCGAATAACCCTCCGGTATTAGAATGGCTCTATTTGGATTTTCTTAGTTTATTAAAGAGATCGTTAAAAATGTGGCATATATTTTAATCTCATGGATTTAATAAACACTCGAAATATTAATTTGTTTTTGCTGATATGATTTTCGATAATATTGGCTTAGCTTAGGTTAATTTTGCTATTGGTTTTTTTGTAAATCAAAATCAGACTAAATTTGATATGTATCGTTTACAAATTGAATATTCTTATATTATGTTTTAATTGTGAGTTTTATTTTTTGGTGCTACTGTGTTGCATCACATTCCGCTTCAATTCAAAATTTCCGAGATTTAATTTGGCATTCTGCAAAATATAAAAGAAAATTCATACATTAATTAGCATAAAAGGCATATCAAATTGATAAATTATATTCATGTAATAATACAAGTCTCACAAGAAATGTTTTCAAAGGTCTCCCTTTGTTAAATTTATAGGCTTGAATATGAATACGGTTTTCCAAGTTGAAAAAGACTTTCTAAAAGACAACAATGAAGAAATAACCTGAATTTAATTTACCGTTCTCAACTTATTGAAATTTAATTTAAATTAAAGATGAATCTTTTGAAAAAGAAAGAAAATTAATGAAAAAAAAATATAGCACCACTATTCAAATATGCACTTATAATTATAATAATTGCAAATCAATATTAGATTCCTATAAGGAATGCATAAGTGGTGCTATTGTCATCGCTACCTTTTGGCAAATTTCACTAAAAAAGAAAAAAGAAAAAAATATATATTGAAAATAATTCAAAGGGAAATACTAGCTTTAACTTATAAGGTACATACTAAACAATATATTAAAAATCAACATTTGAATAATTGGAAAACTAATGGCTTGGCTTTTATTCATATTGGTGCTATTATCCCATTCCTAACTGTAAGTATGTACGTTAAATGTTCAACTTTTATGTGGTTTCGCTTAATTATAATTTTGCCTACGTTTGTGTCTCCGTTTTGAAGTTGCTACATTATCTGGCTGCGTCTGCAAAGTTTTCACCTGCCACTTGGGCTTACAACTAGAATTAAGCCTTGCCCCACCTACCCACCAGCCACTCAAGCCTTTGCCACGTTGAGTTGTAATTACATCAACGCCGGGATTTTTATTGCCATTCGACAGAGAAACACACACACACAGAGGTCATATAATTAGAGTATAATTACGGCTCGACTAATACTCGAGTAGCAGAAAAAGAATTAGCTGCCAGAAGGGGGAGTATGGAGGAGATGGGTGGAAGGCTTCTGTCGGTCATCTGTTAACTATAATCAACGCCAAGGCAGGCGGAAATAGACAGATTTCCGGCTATTAAACACTCAGCAACGCGGCAAAAGCCTTATGGACACAATTTCGCTCGACTACACTCGAAGAATGCCAAACTCAATTCAACTCAGGACTTATTTTTGTCAAGCGCACTCAACCGAAAAAAATTTGAAGACACTTCCAACAAGTGCACATACATATTCATTGCTTTAATAAGTTGCCATTTGCACTAATTTTAGAACTGCATTTCTTAATAATAAAAAATATTTATAAAAAAATAAATAATCGACATATTTGTGGGATTGTAGACTTAGGGCATGCCTTTCTAAACTTGTGAAAATTTGTTTGCCTATATTTAATAATTATTTCTAAGAAATAAAAATATTTTTTTAGGGCTATTGTCATGAAAACAAATATTTTATTCACTATGTTCTTTTTGAAAAAATATATTTTTAAGAGAATTCGAAGAACTGCAAATAATTTTCAGGCTTAACAATATATTTATGTTATAAGTATATTTAGCAGTATATTTGGTTTTATTACATAGTTCAATTCAATGGTGGTCAACATTTAGCTTTAACATAATTAGATTCACAAATGCTTAGTTCAATTGAATTATTTAATAATAACAAATATATTGTTTGCAGTGTTTGTCTTCTCCTTCGCCGCAATGGCAAAATGTGTGGAATAAATTGAAAAAAATGTTAATTAGCCGTAATTTGCCTGCCTGCCTGCAACTTGTGGATGCGAGCGGGGAGGTTGTTCCTCAACTGACATTGACACACACAGCAGGTGATGCCAGCATGCTTAATTTAGTAATGAGACCATACCCCATCCCCTTTTTTTAAGTATTACTCCCCCATCATCCACCTTCTTGAGAGTGAGCTCATATATTAACATAAACAGTTCATTTAAATCAAACAAGAATTGAGGTGGCATGGTCGTCAGGGGCGTGCTATATAAAATGCGTATATATATGCAGTTATATATATAGACAGCATTAGCGGAAAGTGCACACAATTCACATGCCTAATGTCGGCTATCAAATATGGCAAAACGACAATAAACAATTGGAAACTAACCTCTTTACTAAGTATCGCATACAGAAACCTATCAAGTTTCTTGTTAGCAACAATTTACACATTTTCTGTGTATGTGCCACGACCCCACCCCTCCTCCTCCTCCTCCCACCAACCACCTCCGCCTCCACGAAAAATATGAAACAACGACAACAATATATTATTGCTTGCCACAAATTCTGTTGTTGTTGATGTTTTTTGTAATATTTGGGGCGGCTGAGCACGCGATGTGGCAATTGATAAAACGCCGGGTATTCGATACTTCCCGTTCCCATTCTCTTTCCCATTCCAGTTCCCGTTACTCGGATGCCCCTCAGGCACTGGCACATCGAACAATAAACAATCCTCCACACCAAAAAAAAAATCGCACTCCTTTTGCCATGCAGCATGTTTTATTATAGCGTTTATAGATATGTGTGAGTCGTACATTTATGGCCGTTTGTTTATTTATTTCTTTTTTTGCGTATTCTGGTAAAATGATTAGCAACGACATGTAATTTTACTTTTTGCTAATTTTGAGCAGCAGGAAGTGGAACATTGATTTATATTGAGAGCAGCGTAAAGCCAATACGACATGAATGTCATCTATTTGTTTATTGCACCTGGAATTATGCAACGAAAATTGAATTAATCCTTGAAATGTTATTGTCAATGTTACCGTTACTGTTGCTGTGGCCGTGACACTAAATGTCGATAACGCTATTGTTTGCTCTTTTACAGTATAGTGACATTCATTTTTAATAATTTTTTATTTTGTATTATTATTTATGGATCTGCTGCAAGCTATTTAACAGCCAAAATAAGCGTATTTCGATTTGCTGTTTAGCTTAGCTTTCAATCAAATCTTATTTACTTTCTATCATAAATATTTGTGGACTTGTTTATTGAACCTAGAAGTATGCATCAAAAAGCGAATTGATCCTCGAACTCTTACTGTAAATGTTAACATTACATATGTAGTAGGTTAAGTCGTTTGTTTGAAGAGACTGGCGAGATGAGTACAGAAATATCCTTTCACGTTGTTATTGTTAACGTCACTAAAGCTATTACTGTTATTATTTATAAGACTGTTAATATTCCTTATTTTACGGTGATATTAACTTCTTATAGTTTCAAAATAATGATGATTCGTACTGCTACAACCTATTACACTTAAAAGGAAAAATAATTTCGATCTGTTGTTTATCTCAGCTTGCAGAATTTCAATTACATGTTGTTAATTTGTTTTCGGTCAATATAGAAGTAGGCAACGAAAAGTGATGAATTCTTACTATTATTGGTTATGTTAACGCTACTTTTGCTTTATTTATAAAATACAGTGTAAACACACACAATCACCTTAACTACTTTTTAATCCATTAAAAGTTAACTCACCTTAAACTTATCATTCGGCAGAGGCCTTTTCAGCCAGAGCTACAAGCTACGAAGAGCTCTAACTTTATTTAATTCTCGAATGTCTAATACATAAAAAGTACAACCTATTAAACTTCTGTTTATATTCGAAGTGTAATAAAAGTTGAATAATTTCAATCATATATATATGTAGTTATATTGTTCACTGAGCATCGGTACAGGCGTAAATATGATTGAGAGAGGTCAACAGCAATAGTAGCAAATGTTTGCCTTGAACTGGGATATATATATAGGATACATATCCCATAAATACATAAATCAACTTGTCCATTATATGTTCTAATAGAGTTTCTTTTTGCCAATTTTTCAACGAGAAAATCGAGGAAAAACGGCCCGCGGCTCCTGTCGAAATAGCTTTGTTATTATTATCGGACTGAACTGGATGGATAATGGAAAACCAAAGTGAAATGTGGCACAAGCTGCAGCTACAACTGCACCAATTGCAGCGATTCGTTGCATCAAAAAGCGTCACAGAATGCTGCCGTAAATTTTGACATAATATCTGAAATTTAATTACGGCTGGTCAGCTCAGCGCAGCGCTCAACTCAGCCTCGACATGCTGCATAGCCATGAATGGATCTGCTGGCTGAACAACTATCCAGGTAATTTATATTGTGGCCCACAGTGCATTGGCTGTGGCAGGCAACGTCAGTGCCACATATTGCAGCGACCAAAACTAAAATTCCACACTCATAAAAAAATCGAACTAAATTTAAGTAAATGGCCCTTCTTTCAGAGCCAATTGTTGGTCACCATATTATTCAGATAATAAATTACTACAAATTATAGGTATCGCTTTCTAAACACCAGGGCTTGCATTTCTAAATTTCTTGGTGAATTTTTTTAAATTTTCCGGGTAGCTGTTTTCTATGTGAATACCGTAAAAGAATTCGTATATTAGCTTCTTTTATTAACATTTTCTTAATAAAAATTTGTAATTTTAGTTAATCAAATTGATAAAGCTAAAATTTGAAAAAAAAAACTTCGGTTTTTCTGGGGCCCAACCGGACAACAGCCATATTTATATTTTATAATGTTTTTTTTCTAACAATTAGCAATTGTTTTTCTACTTTTTGGAAATTCACTTCTGAATGAAAGAAAATTTAAAAAATATCATATTTTTTAGAATTTTAGAAATTATTTTCTTATATTTAGAAAATATTTCTAATAACAAGAAAAACCTTGAATTATTTCTCTGAGTGCACATAAGTGTGCTGGGATATCACTTACCCGGCTAGAAATGTGTGCAAGTGTGTTGGCTGCATTTTCAGTTGGCGACACGTACGGACAAGTGTGGAGGTGAAGAGGGGGAGTCGCGTTGCTTATAGATATGTATATAGGTTGGAGATAATGGCACAACTAAACCGACATTTTTGGGCCGCCAAACGAAACGAAACGCGACGCGAAACGCAAAATGCGAAATGCGAGTAAAGGGGAGAGGCGATGGTTAGGGCAGGTGGTTTTTTTGCGGCTGCTGCGGGGCGTTGCAAGTGGCACGTTGTGAATTTCGGAATTTTTAAAACTAGCTGAAGCTGAAGCTGTGGCAAACGTTGCGCCTGTCAGCTGCCTAAATTGCGTTGGTCATTTTTTGGGCAGGGGCAAAAACCACGAAAAACAAACACACATAAGACACTAATGCACACACATATAAAAACACACACAAGGTGTGAAGTTGCGTGTCCTTGAATATGCCAGAAAAAACCTTTTTTGTTTTCCCTTATTTTTTATTTTTTGCGGCAGCTCAACAAAAATTACGTTGAGTTGAGTTGAACTTATTTTTTGAACTGCTCACAGAGTATTGGACAACGTCAAATGATATCCTTAAATATCCGCGTAATACGCGTTCACTGCTGGACTGCGGCAAACTAAACAGGCAACGTCGGAAGGCAACGTTTGTCAGTAGCTAACGGCTCACGCAGGCCGGATAAAAGTGAGACGAGAGCGCTTTCGCTTAAGAGAGCGCGCTGAAAAGTATTATTTCGCTCTTTGCTTGCATTTAATGCTGGCATGCATGGATAAGGTATTCTAATCCAGGCTGAAGCTGCGACATTTAGTGAGGGATTGGTTTTGATCTGCAATGCTGCTTGAGATTCAATTTTTCACCTCTCTTTGTGTACAGCTGCGAACAAAATAATAATGGTGCACACATACGTTTTGGAAAATGTTCAAAACATTCACAGATAAGAAACCAAGCATGTTTTGTTTTGCAGAATGGAACTTTTCCCTTATGTTGAATATTTTGAAGAGGTCTCGATTTTTTCATCTTAAGTGAGTTGTATTTAAATTAAGTGCCTTAAGAATGAGCAATACAATTATTTTGACCGCAAGTGTATAATTAGCAGCTACCCACTCAAAGAGTGAGAACTGCAAGCGAGAGAGCGCTGAAGAGCATTATTATTCGCTCTTTGCTTGCATTTAATGCTGGTCACAAACATTTAAACTAGACTGCAGCTGCGACGACATTGATGAGGCACTGGTTTTGATCTGCAATGCAGCTTAAGATTCAAATTCACTGAAATTGCTTTAATTGGGTCATTTGGTCAAAGTTTTCAAGGTCTTAAGCTTTTGCCATGCATGGATGTTGTATCGTTTTTTTAATAATTTGTTAAAGTCCCATATTCCATAACTGCTGTTGTTTGGCTTTTGGAAATGTTGCGTGTGTTGCATGTGCAGGTGGCAATTTCCGTCAGAGTCGCGTGCTTCCGTTTATAAGCCGTACACACACGCATCGAGTGCCACGATTTGTGACGCTTAAGTATATCTTTTGAGCCAACGAATGCCTGCCAATGAATGACTCCATTCATTGATAATATCCCCAATTCGACTGCAAGCCAAAGGCAACTATTATAAATGGCTGCAACTCTGTTGACGGGTTAAACGTGTTTGACACAGCAACAACATATAATTTGCATCAAATCTTTAGATAAATGTAATACTCTGTTGGTAATTTAGAGTTCATAGAAACTTATTGTGGAAAATATTAATCTCTAAATATTTTTTAAAACGTGAATGAAAGTATTATAGGCACACTAAGCACACAAATGCAAGAAAATTCAACTTGCATTTCTCAAATACTTAAATATTTCCAAGGTAAAGGTCATCATTGATTTTGAACTAATAGAATGTACGAAAGTTCAGCGTGCATATTTCAAGTATTTAAATATTTGCATGGTTAATAATCATTTCCACAAAGTGCGAAAACCATTTGTGCATTTTTTTTATAATTAGTTTTTAAAATTTAAAAAAAAGTACTGGTATATTAAATATTAAATAGAATTCTTAATGTTTTTCATGTGTATATTGTAGGAGGTTCTCTCTATTATATTTTCTCTTTTCAAGTTTTTAATAGGCTCCATTATTTGATGTTTTTACAATACATATTTTTACATTTATAAATTCATTTTTTTAAATTTAAATTAAAGTATTATACACATACTTACATTAGAAGAATTCTATGCATTCGGATATATGCAATATTATAAATTATATTGTTAGCAAATGTAGTTTTCCATTCCTAAGTATTTACATATTAATTAAAATGCTTTTAAAAAATATACAATAATTATTTGTCCTTCCACGATCAGTTCAGCTTTAAGATAGATAGGTGGGGAATGAGCGATTAGGATGCGTCTCTGCAGCTGTGGGTTGTGCTAAATGTTATTTATTATTTAACTTTTAGCAGCCATTTTTTTTTTCTTTTTTTTCCTGCTGCTTGCCACATATTTCGGCTGTCAATAAACCAACTCTCTTTTTCACTTTCAATGCTGTTGTGGCTGTGGCTGCTGTTGTTGAGAGTTTGTTGGGCAGCATGGAGGCAGGCAGAAAGGGGGCATAAATGGCTAACAGTAAATTAATTTACGTGCGTCACAAGTGCGCTTAATGGGCCAGTGAGGACATTTGGGGGCGTGGTTAGTTCAGCTATTCACTCGCAAAGAGTTTAGAAATCTAATATCTAATCTCATATTTTTCCAGCTATACTCATAAATAGCGCTAAATTGGAATAAATTATATACTATGTAAAATGTTTGTACATTTAAAATCTTAAAATACAAATTATTATTAATACTAAAAATAACAAAAAGCTAATATAATTATTTTTTTATGTTTGCACACACAGAAATCCCATCCCGGAAATTAATCACATTTTTATAAGTTTTAGAAAAAACAACCCTGAATTTACGTCGATTTTTTTCAGAGTGTAAGAGTACTGTTCTATTAATCCTTTCGGCATGTGAAATGAGAGAGTGTGGTGTGTGCATGTGTGTCTGCATCCTGGCAAACAGAGCCTGTCCGTCCCATATGCTTTGGCCATTTGGAGAGTCACGTCCTTTGCCCCAAAGAGCGCTGACATTTTAATTGCATTCAGACAACGCTACAGCTGCAGCAAAAGCTACAGCTACAGCTACAGCTGCAGCGTCCAGCGATGAGTACTGACAGCCAAACAGTCAAAACGTCAAACAGTCAAAGGGACGGTTGTAAAAGTTTCAGCTCTTGGGGCCACTGACTTTGTGATTTGCTTAATCCGCCGCAACTGAGAGAGCAACAGAAACGAGAACTATTAAATATTTTAGAAGGCAGCGAGTTGTGTTTTTGTGGCACACACCCACATATACATACAGACACATACATCAAACCCAAGCAATGACCATTAGGCGCATTTGCCTCATATTTTGGCTTCACATTGCAACGCCTGTTTGACTGCTGCGTCTGGTGCATGAACTTTTTCCTCAAAAATTCATCTAACTCAAATGACCTCTTTATACCCAGCTCTTGGCTCGGCCAGACAATGCACTTAATCTTTAATAAGCTCAGAAGCAGCAACGCCAGCGAAGTCTGCCTCGAAGATAGGTAAAAAAAAGCCGAGCCAAGAGACAACCATTCGCCATATAAATAAATAATTTGTTGCTGAACAAAAAAAGACGAAAGAAATTTAATTTTAAAAAAATGGGAGTAAGCGTCCAATAAGAATACACATATGTTTGAAGCTATTAAATATTCACGTATGCTCTATAAATAAAATAAAATGATTTTAAGACATAACACGAACTATGTAGTATGTTTAACATTAACTTCTCTTTTCAACAGTACACATAAACACTGGTAAATATATTTCCTCTAATAAAGAATCAAATCTATTTAATATTATAATATATTATAATATTCTTGACGTATGCCTCAAAGCTTAATATATTTAACACTAATTTCACTTATTCATTTGTGAACAGGTTAACAGCCTAAGCTATCAGGCGTATACATATATATTTATATTTATACTTACACATATGTGTTTAAAACTGGTAGATATATTTGCCAAAATTTAACGAAAGATTTATCTCAGATTTACCATAAAATTAATCCAATTATGATACCCATCAAATATAGTTATTCAACTAATCCTATAATAAATATATAAAATATTATATTTTTAAGGGATACTACGAAATTTAATAAAGTTAACAATTATTTAATTGAGCAGCTTTCAGCCGAATACTTAATTCATCTTGGAAGAGCCTCCGCATTACGTATCCAAAACTTACATATATTTATTATTATTTAAAATCTAGTAGCTATATTGCATAATATATGTAGAAATCCATTTTACTGTGTGTACGTAAGATATTTAATTATATTATATATTTAATTAATTTCTGAACAAGCAAACGATTAAACTATCTATAATTAACTATAATTATATTTTCTATTATATTTCATATATCATATATGTAATAATTTTATATATATCTCTCATTTCTGAATAAGTATCAGGAGAATACTTTCTGAATTTTACTATAGCATTCGCATTACGTATACAACCAATATTTTCAAGTATATTCTTAAGCTTATGGTGATAAACTATTAAGAGGAGTCTAAGTTGAATGAACTAAAGAGAGTTCAATAACCTAGAGATATGTGCTTGCAACAGAACATTTGCTGTGCTCTCATTGCTCGTCTGTTGGCACAAAATTCTGTCACGTATTTCGTTTCTTTACGTTTCGGCAAAGTTTTGAGCTGAGCAAAAGGCTCAGGTTTCTAATTTAATTGTACAGCTAGTCAGTCACGAAAAAGTAGAAAACAAAGTTACATGTGTGGACAAATTTGATGTGACATGTTTTATTTTTTATTTGCTGCCAACTTAACAGAATGTCTGAGTGGCCGAGCAATGCAGTTGAGCACTGACCTATGCTTGATTTAACCTTTCAATTTGGCACCAAACTGAAAAGTGTGCTCACCCATGCCTATCATCGCACCGCCTCGATGGGGTCCGCTCCTATTTTTAGCTCATTATCCGCTTGAATCGAATTAAGTCGAGTCAGTGAACAACTGCCCGCGGTAATTTATAAAATGGCAATTTGAATATCAAGAAAGTTAAGTTCCTAATTTAGGAGAAATTCCACAAGTTTCGATTTTTTTTATTTTTACATGTTGACCAAGGCTTAACTTAAAGTCCTCCACATTTGATAGCCTCCTCATTATGCACCCTAGAGCCTTAGCAGATGATGGGCAAAAGCCATGCTTGTGCATACCTAATTGTAAATTACAGGGTATACTTGTACAAAGCGAAATTAGTCAAATAATCACCACGCGTTTTCTCATTGTTTACCCAATATTTAAAGAGAAACAGATTTTAAGCGGACAAAAGTTTCCTACTTTCTGTCACACCAGAGAGAGAGAGAGAGAGAGAGAGAGAGAGAGAGAGAGAGAGAGAGAGAGAGAGAGACATGTATGCATCCTGTGCCTTACCTTATTCACTGTTCAGCCGGCGGTATACTTGGAGCGGGCACCGAAATTAACACACACTAATCCGGCAGTTGAAAACAGAAGTGGAACTGCTGTTAAGCGTCAGTCATGGGTCCCCAAACTGAGCTCATTGAGCGAAGTGAAATTGTAATTTGTGACCCTGGACAACAGTTGTCTGTGTTTTGTATTTTATTTTCCTTACAAGCTGCATGGTGGAACTATGGAACAAAACAACATGCTTTTGGTGTCAAAGTTTACTCATATTATTATATAGAAAGTGTATTTATAAAAGGAAAGGGTGTGTCTTTCTAAAACTAGTTTTTGGCTTTTATTAATTTCAAGACACATTTTTCTAGAATTTATAAAAAAAAAAATACGTGTCTAATTGCAAACCCACTTTTTTCTTATTCATATATGCACTCAGAAGAAATGGTCCAACTTTTATCATTTTGACATTTTAATTAGGAATTGTGTGTGCTTCCGGCAACTTGAATTGTATTAATTTAAGTAATTTACTTGCGCGAATCGGAATGGCGATGTGCAACATTAATGTGGAGGTCATCGACTGAAGTACGTTTTGCACAGCCAAGTCTTACAGCTAACACTCCTTGGCCGTATGGGGGGCTAGACGTCAAATATAATATTTGCCTAACCAATTTGTACAATTAGATTGCCAACACTGGGACCAAAGGCGTTTGTGGTGCCTTGTGTTGCATTAATTAGGCAGCTGCATTGTTTTTGTTGTGGTTGTGTGGCTTATGCAAGAAAACGTACAACAGATTGAAGTAGATGCTAAAAGACCTTAATAGGGCGTGCAAAGTAGCAAAATAATGCAGGTTGCAGAGCTGACGGTGTCAACCAAAATATTACAGCTTTATTTTTCTTATTTTAATTATTTATCTAATGTCAACTAAAGTCAGACGATACAGAAAAATCAAAGAAGTAATAAATAGATTAAATTTAATTCAAAATAAATGTTAAATTTCAAAAAACAAAAATAATACATGTGTACAAGATTTCTGAGGGTATTTAAATGCAAAATGGTTCAATATTTGGTTGGAGAAAACCCAGAAGAAAATAACCTAATCAGACAAAAAAATAAATAGTTAGTATATTGGATACAATCGAAATTATATTTACTACAGAAGGATTCTAGGTTGAGTACAAACCACATTGTATGATTACATTACAGAGCATTAGAAATGCTTTAAAATATCACAAGCCCTGTTTTAAACTGACTCAAGCCTTTTTAAGGCAGTCTTTTTTTATGCTGCGCCAGCTTTAAAGTAAACACATCAATAACAAGTTAAACACCTGCGCCCAAGCTCTGAAATAATCGTTTAATTACCAGCTGAAAGTTTAATGCTCAAGGCTCGCCGAATGGCTCCGTGCCAGGGGACCCAAAAAAAAGAAAGAAAACCAAAAAACAAAGCAAAAACCAGGCTCAACAAATTGGCTCGCGCTTCGGATGCATTTTGAGTGAGGAGCATTTTGAATGGGCAAAAAAATCAGGGCATTCACATCCTCCACCTATCTGTTTCTGCTTCATATTTCTGTCTTTTGCTCTTCGCAATTTAAATAGTCGCACCCACCCACACCTCTTTCCCCAAGCGGTTTCCCAGCGACTCTAACGAAATATGAAAATTTGAATGCTTCTGCCGCTGACTGTGTTTGTGCTGCGATTTTGCTTCGCACTGGCGGCAAGTGAATGGGCGTAAAAACTTTAATTAAAATGGAAACCTTACAATTGCATTGTGACTAAGGTGATGGCCGTGCCGACGTTTTAATTAAATTAAAAATGCCACAGCCAGCAAAAGGCATCCAAACAACGAACATCTTAAAGCTTCTCGATTGGAAACTAAATAATTTTTTTTACCTCAATACTACAAGACAAGTAAATAAAGCGGGTCTGAACCTGTAAACGGAGACACTAATGAAAATCAATAATTCACACACACAATGGGAGGGACTGAGGTGCTCAAAGTGACTTTCATGACAGCAACAACAACCAAAACAACAACAACGGCAATAAATATATATATAAAGGAAAGTATGGGGTAATGAGCCGAAGCACCTTGTGTACCCTAAGATGCAGACCTGCCGCCTTTGTAGCATGCCACGCTGCAGTGGAAGTAGAGTGCACCAACAAAAAATCATCGTAACAACGCCCCAAAGAGTCTTTCTATTTTTTTTAGAAATTACTATTCAATATTAGAAAACAAAATTTTTTTTTATTTGTTTTATTATTTATAAGCCATGTGAATTCATAAAAAGTAAACAAAAAAAGGACAATATAAGAATTATTCTATAATACACACATAAAAATGGGATGAAATTAGAAAATTTCACCTTGAAATTTAGAAATGGTTTTAGAAAGCAATGATAAATTTCAAAAATTTGCTTGCTGAATAATTTCGAGTTTTTTCTGAGTGTGGTCCTATTACATGTGTATATAGAAGAATATACGCCTCAGAACATTAAGTACACTATTAAAAAAAAAAGAGTGCAGTCCAAAGGCATGTCTCTGATAGACAACGAGCGGTTAAAAGGCTATGCCAATGTCAGCTTTTTAATTGCTGCATTTGCTTTTGTCTGGCACTGGCTTAAAGCCATTAAAGCTATTAAAGCCAGCCACTCCGACCAAACAGATGGCCGAAGTTGGCTTACTCGTCTAGTGTATTAAATAATTGAACATATGAATATGTAGCTGACTTGAGTATTCCCCACACTGACTGCACAACAAGAGGAGTTGTAGCAGCAGTTTCAGCTGAATTTTCAACTTTCAGCAACTTATAAATAACATTACATTTTTGATAAACAAAATAAATCAAGGCAAAAATAACAAACAACAAGTATGCCACAAATGTGTATTAAATTTACCTAGCAGTAGATGTTGCAACGTCCACCTGTGTGTATAATTTTTACTGTTACAAAAACGATACACCCCCGCACACACTCTTACACACATAGCTCCCGCGTCCATCACATTGTTTCACACCTTGTGGCCCAGGCATAAAAAAGGTTGCGTTAAAGTGAAGCAGCTCCAATGACATGCCAACTTTTACCATGTGCCAGTGAGTTTGGGTGTGTGTGTTGTACGTCTATGTGGGTGCAAGCATTAGCATTTGTCAAATTACCAATAAAATACCATTGAACGGACTAAATAGACTTTGGCATGACAAACAATTCTATGCACACAGTCCAGCCATTTCAGACTCGGTATTAAAAACATTTTCATCGCATGACTTGGACTATCACATGTATAATGTTACTCGATATGTGAGTATATGTGTAAATGAGTAATTGAGTACTATGTACACATATATATAGTCAGTGAGTTTCTCAGTGACTTATGGTCAATTATGAGCAGTACTCAGTAATTCGTAATGAAACAAGCTGCACTTAGCTTGTTTCAAGATTTAAGCATGTTATTTTGTCTTCAATTTAAGCAAAATACATATATTTAAGGTAATTTTACTTACATTTTAAATTCATGCAACAACACAACAAAGTCATTATTACTTCTAAGCACAGCAAATTATGAAAACACAACAGTTGCGAAAAAAAAAATAAAATGCACATATATTATGGATAGGATATCAACATTTGAAAAAATTTCAAAATTATTGGTTTGTGTTTTGATTGGTAATAAAAAGTTGTAGCTGGTGTTTTTTTACAACTGTATAAAAAATACCAAAAATTAATTATTCTTTTCCAACTACTTATATATAAAATATTTATAATCAAATAGGCTTGAAATATTATCCGAGAAAAAAAGACATTGAAACTTTGCTTGAAGTATTGCTTAGGTAGGTTTTAAGGATTTTATAAATGAGCTTAAGTTACTAAATATAACATCCTATTAACTTCCTCCTCTTTGTGTAGAAGGCCGTGTAAGTCGAGTTCTATGATTTTGACAGTAAAGTAGAAAACTCAAAAAAATATGGAAACAAAAATGAAAAACAGGCAGCCAACAGAATATTATTTACCTTTGTAATATTGATATTTGCTGCGTAGAAATTGAAATTATAAGAACTTATTAATGACACCTGCAAATACGAAATTATAACTTGGTTTTTTTGGCCGTTCGGTAATTGTACAAATGTTTATAAGTGTTATCGTTATGGCTTACACGAACATCAACAATAAATCCATACAACAGAAATCCACCCACTTGGCAAACAGTCCTCATTTGTGAACGTGTCCAAGTGTCTGTGATTAATGGCTGGCCATATTTTTAACACTGCAAACAATTAGTGCAAACGAAATCAAATTTAACCAGCTCTCCCCAACCAGCGCAAACCTTGTGTAATTCACTCGACAGAGTTGAGGTTAACTTGAGTCAAAGTTGAAGGAGGTCTGACCAGCAGGCAGTCCTTGATATACAATAATGATGTTTAGGCCGTCAGAAGGCAAAGAAGAAGGAAAGACGAGCCCCCCCACCATAGTGTTGCCATTTTATTTATGACACTTGCACGTAACGCCCAGCAGCAAAGATAATAACATACACACCAGCACACACGCACACAAACACACATACACACAAACACACACAGAAATTACACTCGCACAACAAGTCTCTGGGGCACAACTTGCCAACAGGCGCAAGGAGCATAAAGCGTTGCCACATGAAAGTAAAAGTAGATGTGGATGTGAATGTGGATGTGGATATGTAAATGGAACTGGCAGGCAACGACCACTTCGGAGTAGGCCACGCCACGACACGCCAGGCCAAATAATTATCTTGGCGCATAATCTCAATCTGATGTTTTTGGCAAACCAGCAGAAGCAAAAGCTACCCGGTCCAAGTCAAAGTGGCAGTCAGGGCCAGATCTTTGCCTGGACAATGCTGCTGGCTTTTGTCTTTATGTCTCGACCTCGGCACGAAAATCTCAGATTTGTTGTTGCATGTTTTGCCTTTGAAAATTATGCTGATTATGAGATTGGCCTTTGTCACAATAGGCAATAGGCAGACACGCCCACTGGGTGTATTTTGAGCTAAATACAAAAAGTAGCAACTTCAGCGATTTGCCTCAGGGCCCCAGCAGCAGCGGCAACAGAAGCAGCAGCTTACAAGCCTTATATGTTTAATAGATTAATTCAGAGCGTATACAAACCCTCGGCCAACAAATGGCTCACAAATGAATAATTCGAATGTAAAATGAGTGCCCGGTTTGTCCTAAGCAGCACTCGTTTGAAGATCACTTTCGAGGTGCTAAATTAGCGCACGCATTAAAAGCATATTACTCATACGAAGCGTTGCTCACTTGAATGCATAAGCAGCATAAGCACACGGCCACTTCAACTCAATGCCCCAAAGGCTTAAAAGAGCCATCAATATATATAAGTTTATGGTCCATATACATATATATATATATACATACATTCATATAAATAAACAGTGAGGAAAAAATACCACAAATTCGCTTGACTTTGGTGATTGTATCCAGGGTGTTTGTTTTTAACGTGTGTACATAGAAGAATTTTTATATTAGCTTTTCGTTAAACATTAGTATTTTAAGATTTTACATTAACAATCATTTCAGATAAGAAAGATTCAGATACAGTAAATATTTTTTAAAGAAATATTTTAATAACGACTTTCATAATATTACAAAATATAAAAAAATAACACGATATATTTTACAACGTTGAGTTAATGCAAGCGTTTTTAATTTTAGGAAAATTCTTTCTTTTATGCGTTCCATTTCTTATCCAGAGACGGCCCCCGTGGAAGAGTCCTCTTTATTGATTGCAATAGACTTTATAATGTAACCAATTCAGAGTCCTCTATTTCTATAACTAAAAAATCAATTTTGAAAATTATAAAATTTATAAATATTTTTTAATAAAGATAAATTCAATATATAATTTTTTTAAAATTCAATTTAATCTATTTAATCTTGAATAAATAAAAAAAAAATTTCTAAAACCAAAAAACAAGGCTTTCTAATATTCAGGGCGATTTTCTGGAATTCAGGTTGATTATTTTGCTGAGTGTATGCACATTTGCGGCAAAAATCATATACAAATACCTATAAATCCGAACGTAAACTACATAAATTAGAAATTTGTTTTCAGACGAACATTTTCGCATACGGGATGCGGACCACGTTCGAGGCTTTATAACCGCAACTAGACGAAACCTTTTGCTGATTACAACGTGACCAATGCAACACCAACCGGCAAAATATTTATACACTCAAATAAAAGTGTACAGTGGTAAAATTATTTTAAATTATTTTTGATAATTGAATGAAACACACGAGCATGAAAACGATTTACGGCAATCGTACATATTTCGAAATCGCACCAAAGGGATAAGGAATTGTTGACACGCTCTTTAGATATTATCCGCGCATGCGCTAATGCCCAACAAAATAGGCGGGTAGTCTTAGAGTTACTCGATGGCGACAATTGACACGTGCCTTTGTTTACACAAAGTAATGAAATTTAAACAGCATTTAAGTTCCTATATATATATATACATATATGTATATGTATGTATATACATGTATATATGTATATATTGTCGGAAAATTCACAGAAATGCGTCTAATTTCATTAAGCAACAATGATGCCAATAAATATTACGAAAGCGTCAAAGTGCCATTCAAACTTTTGGAAATTCAATGCATATTAATGAGTTATCTATAGCAGCGAATATTTGAATTTAAATTTCGTTAAATTCTTAGCAAATGTCTCCTCTTCCTCAACGGTGGTACTTACAATATCTGTCTGTATGGTACATATCTGTTGGGTTTGGCCATTTCGCATACCTTAACTTGGCATTTATTTAGCCAACTTTCATAGCATTTGTTTTATTTTTGGTATATGGCAAGCAAAATAATATTTGCCTCTCACAGTGGCATGTATTTATTTTGGCCATACATTTGGCTAGCCTTGAGTGCAGCAGATGTAAAAACCAAGCAGCTGCAGAGATAACTAAAAAATAAAAATAAAAGCAAGTTAAAATATGCAGCTAACCGCACGCTTCACAGCATCTAAAGTTCTGGCCATGACAAGGTTATTCTGAGGAGGCCAACAACAACATATTTTTTGGGGCAGTTGCATTTCAAGCTTTAAAGTAATTAAATGGCAATTTAAGAAGATGGTGAACAGTAAGCATTCATTGCTAAAGTTTCTACTCAAAAATACATACAAAATACTTGTAATCCCAATTTACATAAATATTTATGCTGATGGTGCTGAAATTTGCTGTCCCTCACACCATTTGGCGTTAATGTGCCTTAATCTTTAATGAGCCAAGTTTCGCTAGTCTTGGCCAAAGTTCGGTTTCGGTTTTAGGTTTTGGATGCGGTGTTTGTCTGGTTTCCCTTTGGTTTTTAGCTTCTAGAGTACGTGTTGCCATTTTAGTGAGCCATTTTGCCGATGGCGATGACTAAAATTTGACATTGTAAACTACTCACTTGGCAACGTAGCTATCAACAGAATGTCGGCTCAAAGATACAGTTGCCAAGATCTAATTATAAAGATAAACAGTTATAGTCTTCAGTGTGTGTATGGCATTTAAATGCCGTTTTCGCAATTCGCGAAAATGTATTGCCAAGGACGGCAACGAAAAGTGTTTTCATTATATAAAGGCCAACTAGATTCAAATATATGTAACGAAATTTAATCAAGAAAATGAGAGCAATGTAATTAAGCCGACCTCAAATATTGTGTCAATGAAACGCCAATAAAATAATACAGTTTTAAGAATACATATATATAATATAATAATATTTTTATTTACATGTTTGCCAATGTTACCTTGTGAATTCACCCGGCACACAAATTCGCTTCAAAATAAACCTAATTCACTTATGTGCCATTTTAGCCTAGAATGTCGTGTCTAGAGACCGCTGAGTATTCTAATTCTGTTCTCCCCCATTGGAATATAGTATATTTTTTATTGCTTTGTTAGTCCGTTGTTATTATTATTAAACCACTTGCTTAATTAACTCACCCCTGACAACAACTTTATTTTTATTTAGTAGATGCCGCGTGCGGAAATAATAGTAAAGGGCCAAGTTAATCGAGAGAATAGAAGATACCCTGAACATAGCTGTTTAAAACATTGGTTCACAAAATATGAAAATATGATTTTGGTTAATAAAATCAGTATTTATTTTCCAATATTATTAAAATTTGTACAGTTCATTAATACTATGTGTGCATTGAAATTGTGTCACTTTTTGCGTTCGGATATTGATTGATTTGAATCGATATTCGCAAAACGAAGTCATTAGTCGATAAATATAATGTAGCTTGATCTTCGGTACAAAATCTTTTATTATTATAATGGATATCTATATATAATATTTAGGCTCGAGCATACCTCCTTTTGACTGTTAAATACTTTTACGAAAGCCTTCAGAAATATTTATTTTCAACTTTATTGCACTCCTGGAAAATATTTATAACTCAAACATCGGTTTAATCTGAATAAGATGCTTAATTTATATCTTTTGCCTATGTTGCATTTTCAGCCACTATCATTGTGCATTGAGAGAATGAATTTGTTAAGCATCATAGTTTTTTTGTTCGCAATTTATAGTTTTTATTTTCATTAAAGAGCCGTGTACTTTGGGCTGACAGTAATATCCACACGGAGTTAAGAAAATGCCCGGACTCGACCCACTCCTACGTGATATGCTTGCTACTTATTTTAATTGCTAAACATTTATCACAACTCCTTTTTTGGACTGCATGTGCGGGTGTGTGTGTGCTGGTGTGCGGGTGTGCGTGTGTAGAAATTGTCTGGGCATGCTTTTAGTGGCAATTCGCATCGTTCGCAACTCGCAGCTCGCTTAATCGACTGATTTAGAAGTTTATTGCATTTCCCATGCTCGAATTGGCCAGGGAAATGGCGCCGGACACGAAGGTATTTAAACGCAGTGTGAGTTCCGCCGCGCTGCAACTGGGGCCTCTTCAGTCCCTAGACTTCACTTCTTCAGTCTGGCACTTTATTGTCTCTCCAACTGCGAATGGACTTCCGTGCATAGCGGATAATGTCGGCTCGGAAAATGAGCGGCAACAGGACATAAAAACGCCAGTTAAAAATGTGCTTCAATTTATTGGCCTGCATTTAAATTACCTACCTTGGTACTATATGTAGCTACTTTTACCCAGTTTTGTCACAAATATTTAAGTAATTTTGCACCCGCATCGCTCGGCCTTCTATCAGCCTGTTTTGTGTCCTTGACCGTTGTTTTAAATAATTATGTTCAGTGCATCGTCCTGCGTCCCGTCATTGTCATCGCCCTTGCAACCGCAATGAATTGGGCAATTTAGCAATGCCACAGAAATCCTTCGATTTCGCATATTAATGGCCCAACATTACACATTGCTACAAAAAATGCGTTAATATATACATACGTATATACATATCTGAATAAATAAAACAAAATATATATGTATATAAATATATATATACATATACATATATATATAATTCCAATAGGTGTTTTTCAAAATAATTCCAAGCACACGCAAATTATCTCAAATTCACAAAAACTGTCATATTAATTATTTATAAGTTTTTAACTCGTTCAAATTGGATTCTCATAACTGCGCCACTTAAAAAGTGTATTGAATTATTGTTGTTTATTTCATCAATAGATATACAAGATTTACTAGCTTTCAAAATTTAAATTAAAGATAAACGTTTCATTCTAATTTGACCCAGAAAATTAGTAAAACCCTTGGAAATACACACTTATTATTCGAAATTTGATTTTGACTCAAAAGGTTTTTAACACACATACTGCATTTAGTTTATCGAGGACAAAGTGGTGTCCGACTACTACTTCTCCTCGGGCAAATATCCAAAATGTTTTCGAAGGAACTCGAGCGATAAAAACAATAATACCGTGTGCGGTCCCAGACGTGCAAACGACGGAATGGAACCCTTAAAAAATGCCATTGGTCCCTCCATTGCAGTCTTCAAGAATACATCTGTCATGCTAGAGTATTCTCCGGGACGTGCGTTCATGCGACGCGTCTTGGCCACATCGATGGGCTGGGTAAGTGCCGTTGCCGCAATCGCCGATATAACCGATGCCAAAATGTACGTGTCCATTCGACTCGGCAAACCAGCAGCAACGAGAAAATCCTTGCTCTGCTCATAGAACGCAATTTGACCCACAGTCATTAAAGCGCCACGCAACGCGGCAAATGAGGCACCGTTGAAGAGATGTGTACAACCCTCCTCGCGACAGACTCGCACCAGTCCGTCAAATGCATGATTGTAGCTATAAAATATATATATATATATGTACAATAAATATTTCTACTGATCCCAAGACCAAACTACTTTAAAAACTGGTATTTACTTTCTTCGTTTTTCTGGCGGCAATTTCACATCATTCTGCAGCCGCACATTGAGCAAATCGGCTGGTGCACCCACAAGACCCCCAACTCCGCCCCCAAATGCGGCGAGCAGCACCTTGTTGGTCATCGTGGTCGTGTCCACGATCCTAGCACCAGCCGTATAAAATCCAAAACGAGTTAACGTATAAGTGTACTGGCGTAGTAGTGATGCTGAAATGCCATTGTACATCGCCAACATGCCCTGTTCTCGTATTATTTTGCGTGTTGTCTCGACCATGGAGACTTTCTCCTTTTGCGTTTGGATGAGCACTTTCATCAAATCAAGCGGATGCGTGATCATCGCTGCCATTGAACTGGCCACGCCTCCAAAATACCAACGGGCAATGCGATGATCGTCTATCGACATTTCAAATTTTGTACTGCCTATACAAATCTATTATAAACAAAATGAGAGTCTATTACTCAATAAACTGTTACTAAGAAAAAAGAAAAATTGAATTCGAATAACAATTGCAAAGTGTGTGTAAATGACGCAAATCGAAAAGCAATTTGACGTCATCGAAATGAATACCAATGAAAACTACCACATTCCGCCAAGAATTAGTCCTTGCGTGACTCTTGGCCACTTGGCTGGACCCCATCTAACTGTTGAGCATTGCAAAGCCCAGAAAGTTCGACCAGTTTTCAAAAATGTCGTATATCCGTATAAGGATAATTATTTTCAAAACCTACTAACCTTTTGCAAAAATTCATTAGAAAACTAAATCTACAACACGCTATAACAATAAGCTTGTTAAATTATAAGCACAATGCTACAAAGGAAAATATAACAATAATACACTTACTTTAAATTTTGATGGCTTAAATTAGCTGCTAAACTGAGAATTTAGTACAATTCATTTACTCATACTTTACAAGCAACAAATTAGATTCCGACTAATGATTCAAATGTAGTAGAGATTTGAATTATTCTTGGACACATCCTGTGGAAAATATAACATATAATTGTACAGGTTGACTAAGTTATTATTACATACTCCATAGCGTATTAGCCATACAATAATCGTGATGCCAGCGAGACAACAAATACCATTCGTCACTTGAATACGTTGCTCATCTTGCAAATCGTTGACAAATTTGTAACAGATATAGCCAAAAGACGACAAGCACACGTTAAGCAGAACGATATAGGTGGCAACCCTTATAACGTAAAGGGTGGAGACGGAATTTGCCCGGTTTTCTGTAATTAAATTGACTTAAGTTGGGTGCGATGCAATTAGAGAGACTCACCTAAAGGCAAACTATTATCGTCAATGCCCCGTTCGCAGGCACTAATCGAATATGTCGGTATCTTATTCATTTTTTTTTTTATCAATAATCAGCTAATATTAATACTAAGTTTTATATTTTCGATAATGTATTTTTATTATTATTATTATTTTTTTTTTGAATGAGAATTCAACGCACGCCATAATTCGATTAGCTTGTGCTTAGTTCAAAATACCTGAATGCCAAATCATTTACACCTGATTTACCAAAAACACAGCAGCAGCTCCTATAAAAACCTTCCCAGACAGGTCGGAAACAAAATGCTAGCAAAACGCTTGCGACACGCAACTGACGCAAATCTAAACGCAAAACACGCACATTTTGATTATGCTAATGATTTACGCGTTGTTCTCATTTTTGTTGTTATTGGCCAGGCCAGCTTATAAATATTCGGACATCCCGGAGAGCGGAAGCGGATGCAAAAGTATGGCATGTTCTTCAGGTGTCAAAGCTTGTAGAAGTGTCCCATTATTTTATTACCAATTCTGTGACCTTATGTTAGGCATCTAAATTTTCGAAATTGTTCGACTGCAAAATAAATACAAATATTTATGGCAAATCATTAAATAAAATCTACGGCATTTAGCAGAATTGCTTTTCTATGCTGCGATTTGCAATAAAGATCATTCATTCTATTTCGGCGGAAATGCATGTCCCTAAGGATGACAATCTTAATGTGAAATTTCACTTATTATATTTATCTATTTATTTATAAATGTATTTCTGTAAATTTTGCATGCGCACTGACTTGCCAATTACAAATATTGGTAATATATGAATTGCCCAATAATCTGTAATATTTTGATGAAATATGTTGCTTGTCCTTGCCTAGCCAAAACCTTAAATTTCTAAATAGCCATACATGTTGTGGCTTCCTAAAAACTATTATTTGTATTTATAAATTTCAGGCTGAATTCCTATAAACTTATATGTCAACAGATTAAGTCTGATCTACAAGGGTATGTAATCTTCGTCTTAACTAAGATAGCCGTTCTTCCCCTTTCTTCTTTTTAATTGCTTTTACTTTTTGATTCAACCTACAATTCCCAAAACAGCTACTATTTGAGTAGATAAAATACAAGCAGATACGTATTTTGATATAATTTAAATTGCAGAATCAAATTGACAACATGAAATGAATTCAATTTAACAATAGTTGCTTCCCTTTAATTATTTGCTGCTGCGACATTGTTCTTTGGGTCCATTCTTGTTGCCGCATTTTTGTGCCGAGCAATGACAAACTAGCAAACACACATTATTTTAAATTTATATTTATTTGTAATTCAACTTCGAAATAACAATTACTTTATGTATATAAATATTTGTGTCTATTTGCGAGCAAAACTGAAATTGTATAATTTAATTTTTTAATAAAATAATAATTTTAATAAATAATTTAAAGCCTTGTATTTGCTGCATTTAACTGTTGATGCCATGAGAGCGCACACATAATATATTTTAAGTAATTCCAAATGTAAAGGTGAGTGCAAAATTGCATAACAATTGAACATCGAGCGCAGCTAAGGGTCTTATCAGGCTTATCAGCAGTTCGTGCGCAAAATGCGTCTATCAATTGTTAACATTTTGCAAAAAAAAATTTGCGAGCATTCGAGTTCAATTTGATTGGCCGTGCTGCCCACGGCGCTCTTATCAGCTTATCTCTTGAATGTGTTGCACTCAGAAAAAAATGTCACTGCTTTTTAGAAATTCGCCATACTTTCATCGTCAATCGTAACTCACCTTATTATTAAAGAAAATTAATTTCTTAACAGCAGGGTTTGCCTTCCCTCAATTTGATTTCTAAAATTTAAAAAAAAATGTATATAATTTTCCAGCTTGCTTTTCATATGTGTATCAACACACTATAAAATGAGCTTATTTGTTGCTTATATTAAAAAAAATTGTTTGTATATTAAGAATTCCCACATACACACATTTAACATAGCTTATAAATTCATTTAAATTAGTTATTAAAACTTCAGATTTTAGAGCGACTCGAACCAGCCGACAGCAAACACTAAGACAAAAGTTGAGCCAGTAAATTTCATTACTTGTTTCTGTCGAGTCGATATAGCCATGTCTGTCCGTCTATTTGTATGAACACGCGCATCTCAGAGACTATAAGAGCTAGAGACTCAAAATTGGAATACAGGTTCTCGTATAGAGATTGTCGACTTAAAGCAAGTCTTCCTAATTTTTGCAAATTTATTTTCTTCTATTTAGATATTATTTCTAAGAATGCGGAGCTTTCTAATTTTCAAGCCATTTTCATTTTATTACTTTATTATAACATATATATACTACGACAATTTTCTCAAAATCAACAACATTTTATTCCGAGGGTGCACACTCCACTCAAACAACAGGCGAGGGCGTTGGCATAAAACACATTGCTGCAAGGCCACTCGTAATTAAATATTTATGCGTTTCGTATGTATATATGTAAGTACACTGGAAACTTTGCCATTTAGGGGAAAACTGGGAAACGAATCCGTTCGAATCGCGTGAAATCGCCAAACAAATAAAACTTCAATCAAATGAACAGCATTCGTGCATTTTCCGAAAGTTACAGTCAACTATAAAATGTTTAAATCACTTTTGAAAATTTTAATGCCAACTAAACCAATTTTGTATTTAATGTAGAAAATAATTGAAAAGTTATTAACTCAAGCATTTCAACGCTTTTCAAAAATATTGTTGCATACTCTATGCCTGCCACTAAAAATTGTTTTCCTCATCGAAAGCATTTATACAAATTCTATGACATACTATTTGGGTTAAAATGGATAATTGGTTGGGAAACATTATTCAAATTGTATACCATCATTTATTTTTCAAATAAAAACAAACTCTTCCTTAAATGAGTACACACGACACAAAAATAAATCAATATTAAAATCGTAGATTGAATAAAAGAAACTTTGTTTATTCTGAAATGCACTCGCTGCAAGTGCACAAAAACAGCACAAATAGTCAAGGGGCGCTAAGATGAATAAAGCCCGCTAACAAAGGAATAGTGCTAAGATACAATATGGTACTGTGAATGGAATACGAGTATAAACTAAAATGTGTCTCTGGTATTTGGTTGCTGTTATTGTGGTCGTTAAACAGTTCGAACAGAAATTTCCTCGTTCTGCCTTTTAGTCCTATTTAGTCCTTTAGGTCGGCCGCCGTGTTCACAAATCCGGCTCGCTGTGTCAGTTGCAATTGGAGTTTCTCCTCGGCCTCCGCTGCCTTTTGCTCGGGCGACTTGGCCCACTCCTGAAGCTCTCCGGAGGCATAGAACCAGTAGACGACGCAGCCAATGAGATAAATGCCAGCCGATATAAAGAAGACCAAACGCCATTCATGTTGATCCCCGCTATCGCCCACAATATAACCAGTCAGCAGGGGACTGACAATGCCGGGAATTGTTGCAAAAGTGTTGCCAATACCCATCAGGACACTGGCATGCTGCGGTGCAATATCCAGATGATTGACACTGCAAGATAGAAGTATTAAGACCTCTGTCATCTGTAAGGGGTATGCAACATGTTGCAACTTACGCGAATCCCGACCAGGCAAATGCGCCCAGGCCCACAGCAATTGTTATGAATACGACGGACCAAGTGGGATCCATAATGTAAGCGGTGAGCATCATGAACACAGTTTGAGCCAGAAAAGCGCCACAGTTGAAATTACGACGCACTTGTGTCGTTGTCCAAATGCCCTTCACTTGCATCCAATCGGCCAGGTAACCGGATACGCCCAACAATATGCCCATCGCCAAGTACGGCACGGCCGAGAGGAAGCCAGTTTTGCCCAGATCGAAGTTAAGCGTATCTATTGTAAGAAAGAAATTTGTAATAATTCCACCTAAAACTCTAAAACTCTCAGAAAAAAACCGCACTACACCTTAGTAAATCGGCCTAAAAAAAAGAAGTTCTACATTCCAAATATTAGGAAAAAAAGTCAAAAATTTAGAAAGGCTAATTCTTAAAAATAATATCCAGTATTAAGAAAAACATAGGAAAACAAATTCTATAAGAAATCCTTCCTAAGATTTAGAAACAAATATTATATCAGAGTTTAGCTGTCGTTTTTGTTAGAGGTCGGATATTTTTAAATTTGTATATATGCATTTTTAAACTATGTAAAATGTTTGTGCATATGTAAGGTCTAAACGTACTAATATTTAATAATAATAAAGCAAAAAGAGAACTTATTATCAATGTATGAACACAATACACTGGAAATTAAACACATTTTTTCTAAATTTTATAAAAATGTATTCTGATATTTAGGAATGTAAACCTAAGCTTTTAGAAATTCACTTTCTGAATAACAGGCTAACCAATCATTGGCACCAAAAGAATGCCGATTTACTAAAATGTAGACCGATTATTTTTCTGAGTGTAGCTAAGCACTTACCCTTTAGGAAACTGGGCAGCTGAGTGAGCAGCGTATAGAAACCCCAGTTCTCCGAGAAATGCGATGCAACAATTGCATAAAATGCCATCGATGTGAAGATGGCCTTCCACGGGTGTTTGATATTGGTTTTTGAACCCGTATAGCCAATCGTTTTATGTATGTACTCGCACTCCTCCTTCGAGCAGAACCGATCCATTTCCGGCCCAGCGCGCACAAACAGCAGCCAGATTGCCAACCAGATCACTCCAATCGTACCGAAGACATAGAAGACGCTCTCCCATCCATAGCGGTCTGCGAGCAAGCCAGACGATGGCATCGCTACCACCGTGCCAGCATAATTGCCCGCAAAGGCAATCGATGCCATGCGGGAGCGCTCCAAGGGGGGCGACCATCTCGCCCACACGGCATGAATGCCCGGAAATGTGACACCTTCAAATACGCCCTCAATAATACGCACTGCGAGGAACATTTCCAAACTATGGTTGGCTGCCAAGGGCGTCAACAGCGTTAGGATGGCAGTCATACCAATGCCCAGACCAAAAACCTGCAAATTAAAATTTAATATATTTAAAAAAAAAAGTTAGTTACAAAAAATTAAAATTAAAAAACACAAGCTGCCATGCTGTAGTTGATTGAGTTTGATTACGTTGTATACAAATATATATTTAGTTACTTGAATACTCTAGTTTTATTGCCAAATTTCACTTTATTTCAAATGTAAGCCTGCGTGAAAGTGCTCTGCACAGGTATTGAAAAAATAGAATATCGCATGTTCTTAAGACCAGCACTGAAAATGCTTGCGCTTGCTTGAGATCAATATGAGAGTAGATTTTAGAGAATAGAAGCAAAGTTGATCTGCGCGAGGTAAGCTCTCATAACATTTTAATTATAATATTTTAATTATAATATGGATTTACTATTTATTTTAGTGTTAATTTGAACTTACGAGATTGCCGCCAACTTTGGTGCCAATGTAGCCACCTAGGAACTGTGTGAAAATGTAACCATAGAAAAATGAACTCAGGATCAAGCCCTTCTGCTTGGAGTCCCAGGGAAAGTCCTGCTCGTAGGACACGTTGCCATCGCCGTCGACAATGGTGCGATTCTCAGTCATCGCTACAATGGCCACAGACAGATTCACGCGCAGCGAGTAAACATTGAAGAATCCAAAGAATGCCAACAGCACCACAATGTAACGCTGTTTGCGCCAGAATCTCCATGTGAGTGGTTCGCTCTCAACAATCTCATTGCTGTGGCCAAAACAAAAGAATACAAGAATATATATCGGTACATAGTTGCTACCAGGGCCAATAACGATGCAAAATTAGTCAGTGGCAACACCACTTTCGCTGGCCACTAATTAATGGCTGTGGTTGTTAATTTTTATACAACATTTACTAATTATTTTTTTTATTTATTTTTGCTCTCTGCAGTAAACGGGAACCAGTTTTCAATCTGTTAGCAACTGGTTTCTTTGGTGCGAGTTATTTGGCCGCTGGTGTTGCAGCTCGCGTTTATTTTACATATTTGTTTGCGTATGCATGCACTGAGAAAACAAATCGCCACGAAATTTAGAAAAATATAAATATTTTGTTGTTTTTCGAAATATTTGTAAGATATAAGAAAAAAAGAATTAATTAAAATAAGAAAGATTTGTATACAGTCTTTATGGGAAAAATTTTGTAATTTTTAGAAAAAGTCAAACAGCAATGATCCCACTTTTTCAGAAAGCCAACCCCATAAGAAAACTTTGACGCTAAGCAGTATGGCGAATTTCTAAAATTCAGGGTGTTTGAGTGTATCCCACTCAGAAATACTTTGATACGCCTTTGCAACGGTCCAGCGCAAAATAATACAAGTGGTTGACATTGCTAAAGCTTTGAGCAATACTGAACTATTTTGTGATTTATTTTTTTCTACACGTGTGCGGCTAGTTTTTGCGTCAAGTTGAGGTATTTACTTAACAAATTCAAACTCACTTGTTGTGATGTGGCTGATGACCGTTGTGTTTGTCGTTTTTCGATGACTCCAGGTCTGTCATTTTGCGGATTTGTTTATGAGGTGTATGATGAATCTATTTAGTCATTAATGCCTGCAAATAAATTGGATAAACACAAAATAAAAACGAATTCAAGTAAGCAATTTAAATACAAAAACTAAATAAGCAGCAATCACTGCCTGACTGTGCGTGCTGGCATTAGATTAAAATCAAATTAAATTAAAGTGGAGAGGAGACGAACTCATCTGTAGAGCAAGTTCAATAGAAAAATTGCTCACAAAACACGGACGCGTGTCATAAATGTGCAATTTTCTATTTCTTTGTTCGCGCCCAGCTATTAATAAACAAATCTACAGCAATTTATTGTTGCGTGCTGGGCACAATTGCCATTGCCATTGGCATTGACATAGAACGCAGCATTCTTCTGATTTGCTCCGAGCATCTTAATCCGGATATGCACGGAAATCTCAAAAAATTTGCTTTGCCTTAAACAATTGTCTCGCCTTATCGACAAAGCTGCCACATATTTGGACGACACAACGCCACGTAACTCAATTATCCATTTAACTTATTAAGCAAATACTCTTACAAATTGTGCCACGCGAAATACACATTGTACTATATAATAGAACACACAACTATAAATATTTAAATGTGCCAGCAAGTGAGCAGGGGGGGACTTTCACTTATTTCGCTTGTCGCTATGCATGAATTTCATCCAAATAGCCAATCAGTCTCTAGATACGTGATTTAATATTGTTCACTTATTTGCACGTGTGTGTCAGAGCGTAAAGAGTTTATTTTACTATTAGAAATGCTTTTTGTCAATAAACATATGATAAGATACAATGAAACCAGATTTCATGATTGTTATACTCTCAAATAATAAAAAAAAAAAACATCCAACATTCGCAAATGTATTTCAGGGGGTCATTGTTTTTTGTTGCTGGCGTAACTCATTTGTTATTAATTCTCTGAAACGAGTTTTTACATGCCTTAATAGCTGAAATTGTATGACACTCTTCAAATATCAAATTTATTAAGATATACAAAAAGATTTGCAAAGCAAACACTAAAATTATCTATTCTAAGCAAGTTGCTTGTCTGCAATTCAAAACAAATTCAAAGAGTTACTGATAAGAGCGCTGCTTATCGCTACTACATCAAACAATCAAATTTTAGCCTATGCTCCAATATTAGCAATGAATGCTAACAACAGTGTTTAGATTTTATGAAAGTGGTTAATGAGTTATCGCGAACGTGGCCATATAGCGATTTAATTTCTATTAGGTGATACTTACCTGAAAAATATGAAATGCCATAAAAGTATTAAATGGAGCTAATCAGGCAATCTTATGAGCATAACATTTTTGAATTGCTTGTCAAAAAATCGAAGGCATTTCCTTTTATTATTATTATCTAATGTTGCTACAATATGAATTGCACACAATTACAATTGACTCTAATGTGCTTTTTAAAAACAAAAATAAATCAAGGAATTCAGTATGTAAGCTCATGTTAAAGCTAATTTGAACTGCATTGAGAATCTGAAATATTGTACCTGAAAACGCACTTGAGCAAAACTTTTGACATTTACGATACAGCAATAAATTTATGAATAAACGTTAACATTTTTAACTGCATTTTTTAACGGTCAACGGGAATGTATCGAGAACGAAAACAGTTGCATGTGTGACAAAAAATAATTCACAATAGCAATTACAAGATAATGAATTGAACTTAGTCTACAGAATTTCATATTTCACGGTGAAAATAACAGACTGTTTAATTATACAGATACAGTTGTGCAAATAGCAAAGCAACTCTCAAAACAGCTTAACTAATTCGCATAACTTTATATATATTGCCACCAGTTACATTTACACACACGAGCGTATTTCAAGTAAACCACAAAATTTGAACACACCAAGAAACTTTATTAAGGGTCTTCAGACTCCCCCTTTGTATCTTTGTATCCCGACTGTTATTGGATGCGACTGTTAGATGCGTGGCCAGGTGTTTAGTCGCCGGTTGCTCACAGCGCACTGAAATTCCAGCTTTGCTGCCGGCGTCGAGCAAAACACGATCGGATTAGCTGCGCTCTCAATTAACACGCTGAGCTCGGCGCCGTTGATCGTGCGTTCAGTTAACTTCAATTAAGGCAACCCAGTGGCAGAGGAAACACAGAGACTGCGACAGAGGAGCGGCAGATGCAGAGACAGGGGCAGAAGCAGAGACAACGACTGAGGCAGCGCAGAAGGCAACTGGGATTCAAACCTTGAGTGAAACAAAACTAATCACATATATTGCGGTGGGCAATTTACTCTTTGAGGAGTAATCGTGGTGGTAATCGACATAAAGCTTATCGCCTGATTATTCACATAAGGTGCCCACAATAAAGATACGAAATCAGAATTTCTGGCGTCTTATTAAATTAACCAAGATTCAAGTTATGTGCAGTGAAATTATTTAAGGCAATAAATTCTTAAGTGATAAAAAGAAAATTACTTTAGATGCTCTCTGAAAGCAATAATATTTGCAATCACATATGATAATAATAATTTAAAGTGATATATAAATTCATCAGCTGTTAGATAATAGCGAAAAAATGTATACTGTTATTCACATTTCGGAAGAAAACTGATTGGCATATTACAAAATTTTTGCAATCAGTAAACTTGTGTCACACGCCTCGATCAATTTGGTTTTACTTGTATTTCCCCCACTAAAAATGTATTTTTTCACTAATTACTGCTGTATTAACAGTTTAATAATAGTATAAATAATTTTTTTTACAAAAATAGCTAATAGACTTGAATCTATACTGATGCCACGTGCCGCACAGATTAAAACAAGCACTTCTTGTTTTTATAAGAAACATTTTTTGAAAGCCACAATATGTCAGCCCAATTTGCATTGGCAAGTGTAAATTAAACAGCATTAGAGCAAAATTGCAAATGTAAATAGACACTCACATAACACACTAGTTGAAACCGGAAAAATAAATGTTCGAGTTTGTTTTGATTTTGTATTATAGCTAATATACCATGACACGAAATCTTGATTGAATTCGAATGATATGCAAACTGTTGACAACTATCAACTGTTAACAGCGGAGTCGTAGCTTTACCAGCGCCAAGCAGTTCACGTTAACAGCGCAATTGTTAAATTATAATAAATAATAAATATACGTCATGTTAGCCCTATAAAAATGAAATAATTGCAAATGGTGCTGCCAATAAACAACAATTGTAATTATTACAAGCAAATAATGTACGTATGTTTGCACTAAAATGAATACCTGTGTCCCAATGGGGGCAATAAATTGTTTTGCTTCATGTCGCAAGCAATTGAAAGAGAGTTTCGCACGTGCAACCAAATAAATAAACAATGTGTTCTGCGCAGACCAACTCAATTTGCATTGGCAGCACAGGTAACACGTGAGAAAACAGCACAACGCCAATATAAACAAAGTGCCGAAACTGCTGGACGCACAAACTCAGCCCGAAAAGCCGGAAACAATATAAACAATAACAATCGCATGTGTGAAAAGAAATTGATTGATAAAAACACCGTTGTCAGCAAATTGTTTGCAATTGCAAACGAGCCTCCAAGCAAACGGTAACATGTGTCTGCTGCACCAGTTAATTGTTTTGGCCTCGGCGAAACTCAAACGAATAACCAAAATCTGCTTTTTCTGAGAAACATGTCACACTTGTGAGTAAATATGTCCATTAATCGTTATTTTCAATTTTTACCTTCCCTTTGTAGCTACTCCTCTAATTATTATTATTATTTTTATTATTATTATTATTATTCGATCTAATAAGCCTTTAATAACAAAGCAGCTGATCTTTAATGATTATCTTAGTTATCTTAGCCATATAGAAATCCAAAATAAAGGAAATAAATGCCTCTTAAACAAGTAGAATTTCTTTTCAAATTACTTTTAGTATTATATCTATAATTTGAAGCAGATGGTCCATTAATGATTGTCAAATTTATCTTAGCAGTTGAGAAACCCAAAATAACACATATAAATTTATTTAATCATAATAAATTCAAAGTTATGTTTAATCGACAGAAATAATTTAATATTCAAGGCTAGGCAACCTTATTTGCAGCAAAATATTTGTATACCCTTAACCGATTAAAAATGGGTAAGTAAGATATAATTATGAATTGTGCACAAGTTTGTAACTGATAGAAGGAAAACCTCCAACGTCATAAGGTATACTTATTTTTGACCAGCATCAACTGCCGAGTCGATTTACAAATATACAAGATTTATATTTGTTTATCCATTTTATCTATATAAGTTTTCGCATACTACGCTCAGATCAAGTTAATAACTTAACTTCCCTCATCTTACGGATTTTGATAAAAATCGATTACTGAAAACTACAAATTTAATTATATAACTTTTTAATCCGCCAGAGATTATGCCTTTGTTAAAATCGATTATTCAATTAAAAAAACGACTGGGACCCTTGGATTCAGGGTATTCCCCAGTCGAGCTCTCTCGACTATAGCTTTCTTATTGTATATATTTTTTTTGGTGCATGCTAGACTGGCACACCGGCTTTTTGTGTGCTCCCACTTCTGGCTCCTCCGCATTTTGTGTCGTTGTGCGCTTTGTTTGTGGATTTCATTTGCCTCAGTTATAAAAGGGCTGTCGCTCTCGACAGCTCTCTTTTGTAGCTTGGGCGATGAGGTCCTTCTCTTTATGCTCTACAAATTGTTTTTTAATTGCGCACCGTTGGCGCAGTTCAAAGGAAAACTCAACTGAGTGCAAATAATTGCACCTGAATGCACAACAAATAATGCGCAAAACATTTTTAGCAATATAAGCTTTAAGCCGTTAAGTTATTTGACTAGGCGACGTATTTTTTCTTCTATTCTTCTTTTTCTGTTAATTGTCTTGAGTTTCGATTGAAATTGCATTGTGCGAAATTCGTCGTTTGACTTCGTCAACGTAAGCCTTTAATGGCATTTTATGCGCAACTTTGGGTAAACTTGAAGCTTGACTGCAGCTCCTTTGATTTCGGGACTTGGCAAAACTTGCCTCAAGTAGAGCGCACACAACAAAAGCCTCAGCATGGACACAGCCTCAGATTCTGAGGTTCTAATGGAAAGTTTTCCCGAGCAGCCTCTTCCTCATTTTGCTCTTGCTTTGCTTGCCTTGCCGCATCGCTATTTACTCGACCCAGTTGTTGGCCAACTACTTGAGATTCAGCTGCGACCTGACTCCGCACCTGGACATTTGCATTGCATTTAGACACAAGTAAGTCCCCATAGTGGGAAGAGGGGGAGAATGAAGGAGAGATGCCACAAACGTAGCACAAAAATTCAACTCGTCGCTACTCAAATATTTAAGCTGGTCAAATGCACAAAATGGCAAAAGTTTGCCTAATCGCCACGCCCATAAGTATGCAATGACAAACACAAACAAAATAAATCGCCCTAAATTTTGTTAATCTCCCTTAACTTTTGTAAATCGCCAAAAAAAAATCTTGTTTTCATAACAATTTATAAATAAATAAACGCTTGCCCTAAATTAACGATAATAAAAATATGTTGATTTTTTCTATTTTTTTTATAAGCATTTTTTATTATTACCAAAACTCTTCTAAAAAGTTAAAAGACATATAATCAATTTTCGAAAACATTCTATCTAAAATAACAAAATAAGTAATGAAATTTACATATATTTTGTTTTTAAGAAAAATTCACTCTGCAATTCAGAACTCCGAAATCTTATTTTTAGAAAGCCATAGCCATCAAATTTAAAAATTTACGTTCTGCTTCAATATGGTGACTAACCGTTAGCGCCAAAAATATGGCGATTAAATAATATTTTATCTGATTTTTTTTTTGCTGAGCGTAGTTCGAGCTCCGAAAATTGAAGGCTATCCTAACATAGAAAAACCGTCGAGCAGAGGAAGCTGGCCAATTGAGGGGGGCGCACTATAATGAACTAATTAATGCTATTAAAAACGTCACACGCCGCACGCGGCTTTAGTCACGCCCCGGGGAATTGGTGGCAAGTGAAAGTGTGTACAACAGTAAAAGCGATGAACTCAAAAGCGAGAACTGTATGCAATTAGCGATAAAAGCATTCTGATGTTCAATTTGCATACACATGCAAAATATCATAGTGTCAAGGATGCGCTTCGTCCTGCAAATCAGTTGAATGTGTGTTAAGCATAAGCCAAAAGCCTTGCAGATTCATTAAGCCCCAAACATGCAGCGACCGCAGTAGTACGAAAACAACATCTGCATGGTTAATCATCCACCATGTTGGCAGGCCGTAAAGAATTCAACAAAGTATCCATGCAGCACTAACAAGAGGCTATAAGACATAAGGCACTCCATTGCACACTCACACACACACAGACACACACTTGTACACTCATGAAAAATTCGACCCACATTTTAATAAATCGCCATACTTTTCGCGACAAGGGTTGCTCACCAAATTATTCAGAACATAAATTTATAAAATGACTTTGCGGGCATTTGCTAAAGACGAGAGCTAAACTCTGATATGAAAGCTGAGCCAGTAAATTTCAATACTTTTTGAGAATTTTGGAATTGATTTTTTCTAAAAATAAAGAATTTTACTTTTTAGAAATGTTTTTCTTAATGATAGAAAATATTTCTAAAAATTATAAAAAATCACCACAATTATGGGATTGTCGATTCAGGGCAATCCTTTCAAATTTTGATTTATATATTTATTTTTGTATTTAGAAATTATTTCTATAAGTTAGGAAGACTTTATATTTTTTAGGCTTACTTTAATTTTAGGGCCAATATTTTTGTGAGTGTACACATACATACACACGCACACACCCACATTGACGTAGACGTAGAAAGACAAAGAAGGGACGAACCACTCGCAGTGTAAATATACAATTTTATAATAACAAAGCACGTCGCAGGTGCAATTAGTGTGCAAATAAGCGTTTATTTGCCTTACGCAAACAAAAACACTGCCAGGGATATACAGAGTAAAAGCGAGAGAAATAGAAAGAGGCGATACGATATCTGACCTCGTTTTATGTCAAGGTGTTTCAACTCTGCAACGTCAGATGACTTAATTTCTTAACTGCTTTTCCGGCATGGCTCAAATCAAAATTCAATTTAGGCTCACATCAATTTTGGACCAGGAGCTGAGCTCTTGGGAGCACATGCTACAAAATTGCCATAAATCATTAGTACTTGCCTGTGGCTATTTTCGATGCTTGATAGAGCTACTGATCGTCTGCTGTTGCACTTAGATAAATCACTTGCAACAGGCAACATGCGAGTGCACATTAGTCAAGTGCCAAGCCATTGAAATAGCTGCACTGCATGTGTTAAGCAATATCCTGCTACTGCGGGCCTGAGGCTCAGGCAAACAAACTCAAAAGACACCGCTGGGGACAGCTATTTGCCAACATGTAAAGTACAGTGAAATCGCCTGAAGCGAAACAACAACAATAACAAGAGCAGCAAACAATATAGCAAAAGCTGGAGCAACGACAACTGTCAGCTGGAGCTCAGCTACAGAACTCAATTGACTAGCGTGGAAGGAATACAGTTAGAGACATCTCACGTCTCTCATCTCACTGAGCTGCCAGGGGGCACAGCCTGCCAGGGGGCACAGCCTGCCAGCTGAGGCATGCCCCGTGCTTGTGTTTGTTTTGCTCTGTTGTCCACTCTGACAGCTGGCAGCTGCCTTAAAATTTGCACAGAATATGCCGAACCATGGGAATTAGACAATTTGGCCAGCTTGTCGTTGTCGTTAAATAAAATTTACATGTATTTCTTAATAATGAAAATTAAAAGTAAATATATATATATATATATATATATATATATATCTGCAAATAAATTTGTAGCTCACCATTTATTAAAATCTAAAATTTTTATTAAAAAACTGTCACAAAAATGTTAGTTTATTTTTAATAATAATAAATATGTTATCCTTCATTAAAAACCTGTGACAAAAGTTATTTTTAAATAAACGATATGAGCAAAGTGAATACAGGGTATTTCCATGCGGCTTGCACTTTATCAATCTTATTGTGCGAGAATGTAAATTTATCATATTTGAATTGCTACTGCCCCAATGGATGCAACATCATGGCAGTACCAGCAAAAGTCTTCGTTGCCTTGCAAACTGTGCTAAAATGTTATTAGCGCTTAATTAGAGTACAACTTTTATTAGAGCTCGACACCCACAAAAACCAAACCACAGAAACCAAACACACAAAGGCAAAGGTGCGCCCCAAAGAATAACTTTTGCTGCAGCTTTGTGGTAAAGTTTTAATAATGTTCTGCTAAAATGAAATAATGCATTTTGCCAGCAGACTACGGTAATTCAAGGAGATGGGGATGGTAAGGGGAATGCAAGCTGCTTAAGGGGAGGACGCTTTAAAAGTACATTTACAAGAGCGAAAGCAGCACTGGAGAAGCGGTCAAGAGTGGCCATGGGAGCAGTTGCCAAGCTAAAAGTTGCTCAGAACCAATTCATTAAACATTCAACGAGTTGTCTCTGGCGTCAAAATGGGCCACACAATGCAACGGGCCCCAGCAAAGAGATAGACAGACAGACAAACATACAGACACACAGACTGAGAACGACATGGCTATTGAAAGAGGAGAACAGTTCGTACACTCAGAAAAAAAAATCGCCATTTTTAAGAATATTTGAAAACAAATTTCTAAAAATTAGAAAGGCTTGCTCTAAATCCACAATCCCAAAAATCTGCAGATTTTTCTCATTTTTTTTAGACATATTTTCTATCATTGAGAAAAACATTTCTAAAAAGTCCATTTGCAAACCGTAATATTTAGAAGAAAAAAAACATTTCTGAAACTCAGAAACAAGTAATGAAAGTTACTGACTCGAATTTTCTAGTAAAGTTTACCTGTCGTCTCCTTAAGCATTCCAAATTCTATTATATGAATTTGAAACTATGTAAAATTTTTGAATGCGTGAAATATTAAAATAAAAGTGTTTGTTAATATTTAAAAGTTATTCTATGGTGCACACATAGGAAACAACACCCTGGAAACCAGATATATCTTTTCTAAATTTTAGAAAAACTCACCCTGAAATTTAGAAATACAAAGCCTAGTTTTTAGAAATTCACAACCATAAAATTTTGAATTTTACTTCCCCAATATTTGGTTAAACTTAGGACGATTTGTTTTTCAAAGTGTAGTAGAAGGCGTTCTCAATTGCGATGTGTGTATCCCTGTTCGGTCCCTGTTTCCCTTTTTTTGTGGGTCAACAAACTGTCGACCATTGCAAATGGTCCAATGTTTTTGTTGCCAGTTGCCAGTTTCCAGTTGCACGTTGCAATTGCCAGTTGCGACTGAGGGAGACGCCATTCATTGCATATTTGAAAGTCTCGAGCGAAGCTTTAGGCAGTTTGGGGACTTCCAACGAAACTAATGAAATGAACAGGAAATTACCTTTTCCTTTCTTATCAAAAAGGATGTGCAGATAAATGGCAGCAATGCAATTTACGGCATGTGGCATACTATATAATCAAGTATCAATCATACGCACAGTCGACACTGGCATGTGGTAAATTAATATTAATATAAAGCAGAAGCTTTGGCAGCTACTTCAACATACTGACGTTATTAATATTATAAAATTAAGCCGCCTCATAAATGTTGAATGGCTGCGGCCGAATATTAATTTTGCGAGACGAAAGCATGTGCTGAACTATGCAATACCCTGTAGAGGCAAACTAAATTGTATTCGGAAAATAGACTCATAAAATAATTGAAACCATATTTGTCAAATTTGAATACAAATCAATTATTATCTAACTGACGTTGCGTGAATTGATATTTTTATCATTATTCATTATTTAATGTCCACTATAGTCGAAAAAAATTCAAATAGTATTAAACTGATTAAATTACGTTCAAAATAAATTTTAATATTATATGTAAATTTAAAAATAAGAAATATTTATAAGGTTTCTGGGGGTATGTAAATGTAACATTTGCACCCCAGTAAAAACGGGTATATTTAAAATAATAACCTTACAGTGACATAAAACGTGCTTGAATTTAATACTAATTAAATTACCCAAAAATATAAAACTGAGCGTATCAAATATTCGCATGCACATAGTTCTCTAAAGACACACACTAATATACAGATATATGTGTTATTTATGTACACAAGAATATATGTGTATACGGCGGGTATGCGTGTAAAAACTCGCACATGCGATGTGCTATCAAAAATTTAATAGACTGTCAGCGCAAATGAAAATAACATTAGAAACAGCAACAAAAACAGCAAAACAACAAATCTGGGCACATGCATGTATATAAATGCTGAAATGACAGGGCATTTACGAGCATAAGGGCATTTACAAGGGCTGCTACCCAAATAAATATATCAAATGTCAGCTTATTGACGTTGTGTCATCAAACGCAATAAAATTATGTCAATTTTGCTAGTGTCTGTAAACCATTAAATGCGTTACGCCTGATGCAGTCTAGAGGGAATTGCAATCAATGCCTAATTAAATTTCATTTTTGCGACTAAAATGCAAAATCCAATCCCATAATAAAATCAATGAATTTAAATTCAATGTGCAAAATTTTATCTATTATATCGAAAATAATACAGTTGTGAGCGAAATAATAGCACCACTCTAACAATAAAAGTTATCATTTTTAAGCTTAAGGAACTTAAGAATAAGTTTTAGAAGTGGATGACTCTAAAGAAAAAAAAGTGACCAAGAAAATATACAAGCATTTTTATCACAGTTTTCAACTAAGCAAAATAATAAAAATTAAAATTTTAAAAAATTTCAATAAAAATTCAGTAGTGCTAATATTTGGTTCGCTCATGTATATATATATTTGGCCTATCCAATCATTGCATTTGCTTATTTTTTGCGTCGTTTATTAAACCTGCTCAGGCTTAGAATACCCTTCGCAGCTGCCTGCGGCTTACAGCTGGATGCCAGATGCTGCTGCGCTGCTGTCGTTGCCATGCGACTCTCTCACTTGAGATATAAATGGGTAGCAGTGTGAGTTTGAATGTATGTGTGTATGGCAATACAACGTACACAACGTACATATCAACATCAACATTTAAGCAGAAGAGAGGGAGGCTGGGGCGTGTTTAAAATGAATACAAGTATCTCGTTCGTCTGCCGTTACACTTCAATAAGTTTTCAATGAACACTTTGAAACTATTTTTATACCGTTTACACCTATGTAAATCAATATTTGTTGTATGAATTTTTATGTAGCTTGTGTCTGTGTCTGTGCGTGCCTGTATGGCTGTGTAGGTGCGTGTGTATGGTTTATGTGTGTATGGTTTATGTGTGTATGGTTTCAATGACATCAATTTATCTTTAACGCATTATGATTTATTGATATCAGTTGGTTAAAGGCATAAAATACATTTTATGTTCGGTAAATATGCGCATACCACACATAAAAATGAAGTGTACAGTGTAAACATGTACACATATGGAGGTTTTTTTTTAAGTAAACGTGTCAAGAAGGAGGATTCATACAAAATACTTTAAGAATATTCTCTTAATAATATACTGTTTGTTAGCCTTCGCAATAGAAAAATCACTTAATTTACAGTAAATGCTTAAGTGGTTGTAAAAAAAACGAAGTAAGTGAAGACTAGAATCATTAATTTGTTTTTTTGCTGAAAATTAACAAGTAAAAAATAACTTGGCCCACAATCCGGAAGATTTTTTAAGTGGATTTTTAAAAAAATTCTTTAATTTATTATTATTATAATTGGAGAAAACAGCACTGCGACCTATAAGGTCTATTGTGCCTCCTTTCTGAGCCTACAGCTTTTCCATCAACCCCAGCTCCTGCACGAATGCCAGGATTTTTGTTGAGTTGAGGGTTTCAATGTCCTTGGGCCTCATGACATGCTTCCCTAGGATGCTGCATCTTTTCCTAATTAAGGCGACGCATTCTGCTAGGATGTGCAGTGAGGATTCCTCCTCATGTCCACAAAACCTGCATACATCGCTACTATAAATACCTAATTTGGTTAGGTGACTTCTCAGTCTACAGTGTCCTGTCAATAGACCGGTGAGTATTCTGAGCCTGTTCTTCCCCATGGATATTGCTTGCTTAAATCGCCTTTGATTGTTGCCACCTGGAAGACCTCTGGCTTGTTGCACCAGTGGTGCCTCTGCGCAGATCCGTTCCCGCTTCTGCCTTTCTTCATCCCTTATTTGCCGCCGTATTGTGTGTCTTCCTATGCCACAATATGGTTCAGGGCCTATTATGGGTCTCTCTGCCCCTATTCTTGCTTGCTCGTCAGCCGCTTCGTTCCCACACTTTAATTTATTCAGAAGATTTTTAAAAACACATTAAAATAATATATATTTTTTAAAATTAATACATATATATAGCAAGTGTAGACAAGAATGCGATTTCATTAGTTTTCTCTTAGCTAAAAATAAACACTTAATGAGTAAGATAAGTTAATCAGCCAAAAGAGAGCAATAATATATTTTTGCAAGCGTTTGCTGATTTCCGAAATGCAATTGGACAAACGAAGGCGAGCTCTTAGCAGGGCATACTGCGTACTTAAGGGCTGCCAGTCAACTGCAGTTAAGAGCGCCAAAAAATCACGTATCGAGCTTTCGTGCTCACTATCCGCGCTCTTAGCACCGAATATTTTATCCGCAACTGCGCAGCCTTAAGAGTCACTCAAGCAGCTGCGGATAACTGCAGCACACACGTGTTTTTGTTTACCTTCGTCGTTGTTGTTTTTTTAAGTGGTTTTTTTTTGCTAGTCCAAGCAGCCTCCGCGTAACCCAGTTCAGTGCGTAACACTGCACCAATCATACATGTGTGTATGTGTGTGTGTGTGTCAGCTGGTAGAACTGTGACTGCTGTAGTAAGTTTTGCCGTACGCTTTGCTGCTGTTATTTTGGTTGCTTGTGGTGACGCTTGAAGTGCGCTCGTCTTACCTGCTGCTGCTGACGCTAGTATTGCTGCTTTACTGCTGCTCGTCTGCTGCAGCTCTGCTCTGCTGCTGTTGCTTTGCTGCTCCTGCTCTGCTACTGCAGCTCGTCTTACTGCTGCAGCCGCCTGCTATTGTTGACACTGCTGCTCTGCTACTCCTCTGCTACTGCAGCTGTTGCTGCTCTGCTGTTTCTCTACTGCTGCTCTGCATTGGCTGCTGCTGCTTTGCTGTTGTTGGCAGCATGACGACTCCGACATTTGTGCATTTTTGCATTTGTACATTTGTGTTGAGTGGGTGCTTGAGCTGTGTGCCAACTGTTGGCGGACAAATGATACTGCCTGCAAAAAGGACACGACGCTGACTGCCTCAGTAACTTAAGTGCATAATTTGCCTGTTACAGGCAACATTCAAAAGAGCTGTTAAATTTCTAAATGCGACATTGATTACTTCTAACTGCTTAATTTTGACAACTGATCAAGCTGGTCAAGCGAATTATGATAAGCAAAACCAACAGCATGTTTAAGGATTTTTTCAAGTATTTTAATTGTTTAATTTTGAGGCCGGCGAGTCCACAGTGTTTAATTATTTACTGTACAAAAAAACATTACATTTACTCGCTGCCTGAAAATGCTTGTGAATTTAGATAGCGAAAAGTTATTACAATCTTGAGCGCATTTTGAGGCACTGCTTCTATTCATCTCTCAAGTGGAGCAGCTGCCGCTTAAATTGCTGTAGTTATCACAGGTAGAAACCCATTATTTTTATTTTTAATACTTTTTATACTTTATATATATTGGTTTTGTGCAATGTCCGTCACATTGTTTGCCCGTTTGTATGGACGGTCTGTGCGCGCGTCAGACAAATTGTAAAAATTGAAGTGCTACGTCCACTAGGTGGCTAGGAAATCGATAAAGCCACAATATTAAGGCTACAGTCCCCAAATTTGGTAGTTGGTAGATTGTTGGCGACTCACTTCAAAGATCGGGATATGCCACGCCCACCTCAGCCGCCTCATCCCCCCTGACCCTTCAAAAATTTTAAATGGCTATATTTTCCGGAGTTTTTGAGTCAGAGCCGTAAAATTTGGTAGGTATATTACTGGTTGCCGCCTTTAAAAATCGAAAACAAATTTGTATGGTCACGCTGACACAGGCGATATTTCGGAGGCAACTTGGTGGTAACCTTTTCCAAGGATCGGCATATATATTTTTGGACAACGCCCGCACCCACCGCCCTCAAAAGCCACGGCCATAGAAATTTGCAATGCGCATATCTTCTATAATTTGTAAGCTAGAGTCTCTAAATTTAAGAAGTTTATATTGCTAGTAACACTCTTCAAAATACAAAAAAAAAATTGGACCACTCCCACTCTCGGCTCCAAAAACGATAAAAACCTACAGCCATTTGAAGAACAAACTTGGACTTTCTTGGCTACACCCAACCTGTTCTTTGTTACCTGTTATCCGCTGGCATTATGTATGGTATTAAAGTATTTCGCTATCGGTTACGCCCAACTGCAACGTTCTCTGTTGTTTATTTGTGTGTTTGGCTGACGACAGAAATAAGCCGCAGGCTCAACTTGATATCGACCTACACTAAGAAAAAAATACCGATTTTTAGTAAATCGATCTAAAATAAAAATAGTCCTGAAAAATATAACGTTTTCCAGATCTTACAATTAATTCCTGAACATAAGAAAAAATTTCCAAAATTTAGAATGGCTTGCCTTAAATCGACAATGATTTCTCTATTTTTTTTTTTTTTTTAATATTTGCAGTAATTCAGGAAAATAATTATTTAAAAATGTTACACGCAAGCACTTATTTTATGAGTGTTTACTGCACACATAACCATACACATAATCCGTACCTGCTGGCAATTGTACTTAAAAAAACTAAAGCATATTTACGTTTCATATAATTTGACTGTTGACACAATTTCTAGTTTCAGGTATGGCATGATAGTATGATGGTCAGGCATAACTCTATTAATTCTTGATAAAGTTTTGATACAATCGACGCCCCAGGGTATGCACTGGCAAATTTTGAGGCGGATTAATGTTCGGTGCTATAAGGGCATGGGTCTTTGAAATATATACATATATATATATATATATATATTTAACTTGGGCTGTGCAAATTTAATGAACGCTGCTGCTTAATTATTCCATTTCAGGCAAGTTTATTTTCTACACGCGCGTTTTTATGCCGCAATTGAAATTTTTAATTGGCAAATGCGTGGGCGCGTCCACAATCCACTCACAGTCTCCCCCGGGATATGGAGGGGGAAATAGCCGGAGATTGGGGGTATTGGGGGGATGGCGCAGTGCGTCGTCTGGCGGCGCTTTGTGGCATTTTAATTATAAGCTTGGAGCGCGGACGTGAAACGCTAATGAAATTAAAAAGTCCCTGAAATGGAATTATAATAAAATAGAGTTGCTGTACATCAACCACAAAAGCCAAAGATTAAATATATTGCCAGTTCTTTTTTGATATACGCCATCAACGATCACCAAGGAACACCTAATTGTCGTTCCCCAATATATTCAATATTCATAAGCATAAATGAGAGCATCCACCAAATTATCTCTCATACGTGCTGCGGTTGCATGCCCATCACGTTTAATTAATTGGCATTTTCGGTTGAGCTTTAACACAATTAGTTGACCGCTATTATAATTAGTGGTATTCCAAACTTGCCTACTTAATTGCGGTCTCTAATTCAATGCAAATGATTAACCATACAATTATCGCTTATTTAAGGTAAAACGCCTCACATTGCGAATACTCAACATTAAAATGCTTTTTAAACATTGTTGAAAATGCAAACAAATTCCATTTGCAATTATGGCACATAAACGCAACCACTCATGTTGCATAGAAATATGCAACTTGGAACCATAGGAACATTCGAATTTATCACTTTACATTTGATCCGCTTAAACCACAATATGCCGCAAAGAGGGCCAATCCATTAGTTAAGCCAGCAAATTTTCATGGAGTCTTTGCAATATCGATAAGAACTTAAGCGAATTTTTGGTCTGACAATTTAAAGAAATAAAGAATCAACAATTTTATTCTATTTATTTATTGATTTCATTTATTTTCTATTTATATATTTATTTTATATTCGGTGTACAGAATGTACGTATTAACCCTCTTACAAATAAATCAAGCAGCTAACGGTGTACATTCATAAAATATGCAAACGTTTTAGATTTATATTGTGAATGGCGATTATAATGCAAATGCAAGCACTTTTGACAGCAGTCCGAAAATAAAATATTTTTCAAATGCGCAGGAAAAGAGTCTGTTGTATGATAAATATTTTTGCGTTTAGGCTAAACGCAATCACAATCGCAATGGCTACACATAAATCCATAAATATTTAAATCACCACATGCACTGTGTGGACTTCAAGTTTTTGTCAGCATCGACATCGACATCGATATGAATGCTAACCCTCCCTGGGCACTTACCTAAATCATAACCCGACGTCCAATAAACCAAACAAATTGACACTCTCGATGCTTGGGGAAATCAGTGACAGGGACAGCCACAAATATAAAACTGCCGTACGTAATCTTCGCATAAGGGGGACTACCTCTACACTCAGAAAAAATTCGCAATAAATTTTTATAAATCGAAATCAAATTAAAATAATTAAATTAAAATTAAATTAAATTTAACCGACAATCCAAAACATTAGGGTTTTTTTTTAATATTTTAACAAATATTTTCTATTATTAACAGACATATGTCTAATAAGTATAAATGTAAATCGAAGTTTTGATAAAAAATTCTTTCTCAAACCAGAGATTAAATTTACTCACTCGACCTTTATATTAGAGCTTAGCTGTCTGCTAATGTTTAATAATATAAGAATTCTGCTTCCTATGATACACACTTAGAAAACAAAAACCTGGAAGTTAGTCATATTTTTACTAATTTTAGAAAAATTTAAATATGCATCTCCTACGAGTAGTTTTTATTAAGAAAATTTTAGAAATATTCTTTCTGACTTACTACAATTTAGGGCGATTCATTCTCTGAGTGTACTATACTGCAACATTACTTTCTAAAATGGAATGGAACATGGCATAACAGTCTAGAGCATATTTTGCATTTTTTTGGAAAATCAATGCACAAACCAATCGCAAAACCTTTATTACAAGAGCTGTAACTAAATACCAATTATTTTTACATCACTGAAATCAAATTTTGGCATAAATTCGAACCAATTTTTAAATCAAACTGCGTTATTTGCCAATTGTTGTACAGCGAAATCTATGAAAAAAAATAGTGAAAGTTTCTTGTATATCCTTAACGATTTATGAATGAGAAATGATAATAATGGAGTTGTGTAAAAGTATATAACAGGCAGAAGAAGCATGTTTGAAATCAGATTATTTTAGTTTCGAGCTTGTGAACCCGTGCTTAACAGAATTTAATTTATAGAAAAATAAAATATAATAAAGGAACAAATGTAATTTTTACTCAAGACGAACAATTAAATATGTTGTGAGCTATATTAATTTATTTATTTGTTATTATTATTATTCTTCAAAGCTAAAGAAGCAATCTGAAGACACAAATTGTGAACTAATAGCAGAGAAAACATTGTTAACCTTTCAAAGAATGTCACTTATTTAAGAAACAATCCTTTTGACTTCACATGGATAAATACTTTAATTAAGGAAGATAAGGTAAGGATGCAAACTGCAACACACAAATTTTGTGTTAGGATGCGGTCAAATAAATTTTAAGTTATATTAAGGAAAAGTAACATGTTTAGAAAACAATTTGACTATTGATATAATTCATATTCATATTTCTAAGAAATAATAAATAAGTTATCCTGCTTCATTCCACATGGATAAATGCTCATGAAATCTGAATAAAAAATCGATGCCTTTACATAAAGCGACTCAAATTGCTTCTACTGATGGCTGATAAAATAATTGTAAATTTTGAAAGAAATAGAAAGAATCCAAGTCATTAGACAAAGCGACTTAAATTGCTTATGCTAGCGTTTAGCTACAGAATAGTGGTTGTGTGTTTGGACCAAGGCTGGTCAGTGGTTCAGTTGTGCAGTTCGATCATATACTAGTTGCCAATGCAATGCAAACAAATTGAAAATTGATCGTTACCAATTGGTAATTGCTAGTTGCCAGTTACCAGTTGCCAGTTGCAATTATAAATGCTGCCATTTGCCAATAGATATATACCCGTAGGTATATTGTTGTTGCTGCTGTTGTTGTTGTTGCGGCGTTAAAGTTTTTGCTTTCACCGGTTAACTTGGGAACTTGCTACTAAAGCAGAGCATACAAAACTTTGCTAATGGCAGCAACCGTAACGAGTGTGTGTGTGTGTCTAAGCAATGGATGTGTGTGAATGTGTGTGTGTGTGTGATTTGGCACAGTCAACTCAATGAAGCCAAAACAAATATAGGAAAAAGTTTTCCAATTTTCGATTGCCAATTGTGCAAAAATTGTACGTGCAACTTGCTTGGGGAGTACGAGAATACGAGAATACCAGAAAGTTTTGTGCCATTTTGGATGTGTGCTACCCGCTCCCCAATGTTCCACAACGCTCCCTAATGCTACTGCCCAGTCCGTTTGCAATTTGGCTGACAGGACATCAGTCAACGTTGCCCATACCAACATTTAAATAAAAACGAATTATACAAAAATCATTTTAATTGCTACCAGAGCAAGAAGCAGGTAACTGGTAACTGGCAACTAAAAAATTACAGTTGAAATATGACGCTAAAGTCAACTTTTCAAACTTCAACTTTAATTCTGACAAATATATTAAATACACTATTTATACCCTGAACTCATTGCAAATGGGAGAAGAATGAAGTTTTGTTTGTCACCAGAATCCAGAAAGTAAATTTGTAATATTGTAAAAAGTTGTGGCTTTCTAAGAACGAGGGTTAGCATTTATATTTTATAGAAATTTGAAATATAATATAAAATATGTGTAATTTCCAGCCTGTTGTTTTCCATAGAAGAATTCTTATATTAGATTCTAGATTCTAAATTTTACAACGGATTTTTTCTGAAACTAACTGTTTGCATTTGCACTCTTGCCAATTCAGGCTATCTCCTAGTCGAGCTGGAGATTCAACGACTTTAATTTTTTTTTTCATTTGTCAGTTTTTTACTTGAATTCGAATTATTGTTGCTGCCACTGACTTTAACTTTCGCTTTGACGGCAAACTTTTGCTTTTCATGGAAGAACTAGTTGAGAAAAGTTTTACTAACGGAGCGCAGCAAAGTTTTAGCACTTCAAGTGCAAGCGTCACTGCCACCAGGACACCGCCCCATCCCTTTCCATCGTGCCCACTTTCCCCCACACTTCTCTACCACACACACACAATAGCAGCGTAGAAGTTGGAAGAAGTTTTCACTTGACTCACATTTGATTTAGTTGCTTGCTGCCTTAATGTCCATTTTATTTTGACTGATTCTCCAATTATGTACGAGTATGTGCCAGTTAGCAAAAGTGCTCAACTCAAACACAAAGAAACTTAAACCAGTCATAAATGGTTGTAGTCAAACATACTCGACTGGCAGGTGCTTAAAATTAACTAACATTTTTTTCTAGGTACAAAATAAAGAGTGTCTTGAAAAGAGTGAACATATGTATGTAAAAAATTTCATTACAAATTGGAAAAACCAAATGAGAGTATTAATATTGAGGCCACACCATAATCAAAACTGCGTTGTATTTAAAATCAATTTTATGTTTCCCATCTCTACATGTAATTTATTTATAAATATTTATTTATTTTATTTATTTAATCTACATTAAATTTATTCAATTTTATTTTATTTTGCGTATTCAATGACCACTAATATCAGATGACACAAAAACTACAAAAAGAAAAAACAAATGAAATTAAATTAAAAATAAAATTATTCTTTTTAATTAAGTATTTAAAAAAATGCGTATAAGATGTTTGGGCGTATTTAAATGCAAAATGGTCCAACGTTTGTTGTATGAAATTGTTAAAGCACCAGAAAAACATAAAATATATTGTAATAATTACAGAGTACTCGAAAAGCTTCATGCAACGAATAGTTACTAGTACAGTGCTTAAGAGATACCATACAGTGCATAAGCCGAAGCTGAAATATTTCAAATATGTCAAATTATATGGCTGGGCCATGCTTCATAATAATAAAATAAACAATATCTGCACACATTCATTGGACATCTATATGATGCCATTCTCAACTTACATTTGTGTAAGTTTTTAGCTACAAGTAGCTATGCTCAGATGCTTATACAAGTAATGGCGGCACTTTAAACTTACTGCACATAAGTGTTTGTAATACGCTCGTTACATTTATTATTGAGTACTCTGCTCTGCTCTGCTGCCGAACAATGCTGCACTCAGCCGTTAGCTGTCTGGGCTGGTTAATTTACGTCTCTCACAGTTCTTTTGGCTCAGAACCTGGGCAGACTTGCTACTTGCCGCAATTTGAATGCGGGGCGTGGGACAAGGGGGAGGTGGGCACATTTGACATTCGACACAATTCCCTGGAGCGGAGCACGTTGCCCACAGCATACTTATCCGGGCAGCAGCAGCAGAAGTATCGGATATAGCAGCAGCAGCCAGCAAACGGCAACTATCAGTAACTGGAGGCGTGCTGCAGTAAATGCATATTTTATATTTTCATTTCATTGAAACCGACACGTAGCCACATTTCCTGGTCACTTGTGTCTCTGTGTGTGTGTGTGTGTGTGTATGTGGCAAGGTTGTTGGCCTGCCCCTGCGACGGAAATCGCAAAGTGTAAATTCGAGTTGAAGTCGCCACTCAGCTAATAAGATCCGAAAATCAGTCTTTTAATTGATCGAATCCTGGCACAGTTTTAATTAAGGTCATGATATTTCTGATCATTTTCGACAGACTATAATTGTATTTCAGAACAGTTTACATTTTCTCTATGAATATACGTATAAAATCTATCTGCGATAGCCGCTGCATATAAAGTTAAAGCTATTTATTTTCTTCGTGCTCTTCGAGTTGAATAAACGCTATTTTCAACTGCTGAATATTTAAGCAACATGCATATGCATGTAAACGTGGAAAGGTTTTCGGTCTTATTTTTGTATGCCACCACGGTGGTATTGCAATAAAATTGCGCAAGTCGTGCCACTTATCAGACGAGCCAGCATTTTGAGTTGGCCTTATGATGCCCCTGAGAGGTCGCCGAAAAGCGTTCAGTTCAGCTAAGGTTGATATTTACGCTTCTCCCGTCACTGAAATATTGCACTTAATATATCATCGGGGATTCTAGCAAAAGCAAAATGATAAACAAAATATGATGTAGTGTTATTATACTCTATGTATGTCTGCAGCTTCACTAAACTAATATTATTTTTAATATTTTAAAGGGCTTATCTTAATATAGAGTGTCTGACTAAAGGCTAAGTATATTGTTATTGATTTTATATGCTGGCACTGCAAGCGAGCACTCCCAGAGCAAATACCTTTACATATAAAGATACTCGTATGTACATTGTATATGTACACTTTTGTAGAGAGCACGATTTTGGTTTCCATTGCATTTGCTTATTTCGGCCTTCAATTCCCAGCTGCACTAGCTACACTCAGAAAAAGTCACCCTGGCTTGGCTCTTATATTGGAGATCAGTTGTGGTCTGCTTTAAGAATGCCAAATTAAATAATATAAACTAAAATCTTCACATATGCCAGATCTTAAAATATAAATGTTTATTTATAACATCCTGAATAATATGGTAACCAACCATTGGCGCCAAAAGTATGGCGATTTACTTAAAAACTAAATGCGATTTTTATTGTGAGTGTAATATCTTATTTCGCATTGAGACAGTGTTTGTCTTTTTGGCAACACCGCAGATATGAATCGGCTGGGTTTGGGTTTGATTCCTTCTCGTTGTGGTTGCTTTCTTTTTCTCCTTTTCGCTGATTTGCTTTTTGCTGCCTTTTACGAGTATTTGCTTTATTGTTTCGATGACAAATTGCAAGAATGCCATTTTGTTTCACTGCACTGCATCCGAACACGTGGCCTATATGTCCATAGTGCCTGATTAAGCAAGAGAAGATGGGCCTCGCTACTATTGTACTTGAAGAACACAAAATATATATTCGATGCCTTTTGCGATGATGGGATTTCCACTTCTTATTGTATAGTTTTGCCTCTGTCTGATAATAATTCATATATACATATATATATACATATACATATATATATACATCCATATACATGTACATATCCATATCCATATCCATATACACACATATACAGTGGGTTACGGAACAAATATACTTTTATCTCTCTCTCTCTCTCTCTCTTTCTGTCTCCCTCTCTCTTTCTGTCTCTCTTTCTCTAAGTCTCTCTCTCTCTCTCAGTCTCACTCCCCCTCTCTCTATTTTTGACACCCTTACGATCATCTTTCTCTCTCTCTCTCTCTCACTCTCTTTTTGATACCCGTACGATTATCCCCAAGATTTTAAATTTTCATTATTAATGCATTATTATGCACTTACAATTTGTTTCAGCTATGCGATAAGATGTTTCTGTATTGATTAAAATAATGTTACCTGAAAGCATTGCATTACAATCAAGGTTGCATGCCACTGCCGCTATTTGAACACCTAATCAACAGCCGGTCGATGTTAACTTTCTACATAATTAGCTTAACTTGTTCAGTCAGGTCACGTTATTGTTTCCAGCCACATTAGGGGACTTTCTTGCTACTGATTCAATTTTGACCCTCAAAAGTTTGTCACTGGCAGTCAATAATATTTCAATAATGCGCAAGTTGCAAAATGTCATCAACTTTGTTGGTAAAGTGTATGATGAACTGAAAAATTTGATTGTTCAAGTGCTGCCACTTAAATATTTAAGCTGCAGTAGACAGTTAAAATTGCATTTACTTCATTTTCATTTGCGTTGGTTAAAAGTGAACAAATTATGAACTTTTTTTGGGAAACCAATTGCTTATAATTTTGGTATGTGTTCAGTGTAAGTCAAGTGTAAATATCTCAGTGGGTCCGTCTATATGCGATGCACAAACAGTTTCCCCACTTGCGCTGCATTAAAAAGGCATTTTCATCTTCTTTTTCGTCAGCTGGTTTAATAGTCTTTGCAACAATGTGCGATGCGCTTGCCTCCACTTGTGTTTGGGTGTGTTTCTGTGTGTTTGTGTGTGTGTGTGTGTGAGCGCAAGTGTGTGAGCACAGTAGCGAAATCCAATATACTTAGTTAAACATTTATTTTTCAAATTATATATTACTATTAATATAATTATTATTATAAATACACAGAATAAAGATATTGATGAAAATATCTGAAAGATCAATACAACATTCCGATTACTGATGTTAATAACAGGGATTTCGTTACTGCGCTCGATACCAACTAACACTACCATATATAAGTATACATTGAATAAACGTTCTTTATTGTTAAACCGCCAAACCAAGTGCATCACTTTTACCGCTTAAAACCCATCAGATATAGATTCAAACATTGCACTTATTATATTAAGAATACATAAATTAAAAAAAATCAAAATAGCAATCCATGAATTTCACTGTATATACTTGTCACATTTAATAACATTTAACATTTAATGATACAAAAATGAACAGCAAATCTCAATTTACTAATAGAAGGCGGGAATCCATAGAGTACTCCAATATTGTGTTACCGCACAATATTACTATTGGTAGGTATTAGTATCAATGAGCAACAATATGCACTTGAATGCAACTCTTCAATAATCAGGCCAAAAATCGCAATCTTCCCTTGAGGCGAAAATGGAGACTAAACAACGGCTTTTGTATGTGAAAGATTTAAGTCTGGAGATTGGTCGTCGCGAGGTCTTCGAGCATTTCTGCATCTTTGGCCATCTGAAACGTGTCACAGTGAATCAGCGCAACGAACACTACAAATATGCCACAATACTCTATACATCGGATACATCCATTGAGTTGGCACTCGGCGCCAATCCACACAATTTGGGTGGCAAGCTCTATTTTTGCCACAAGGCAGGCACGAGTTGGCATTGGCCCACGAATTGTTATCAGACTAGGCTTACCAATGGCATCAGTCTCCGGCAATATATTTACCATTCGTCAGTCATAGCAATGCCAGAAAACTTCAAAGTAGCCCAGAGGGATGAGCCTCGTTGCAAGCATTTATTCTTGCTGCCAAACGCATCGATGGCCCTGTTGCATCATCTGCAAAAGGAGCAGAAGCCGCCTGCCCCAGTTAGCAGGAAGAGTCCGAATATTAGATACAAAACACTCATGTCTAGCATGGGCGATAACTTCAAATTTGTGCGGCATAGTTACACAAATTTTGTGGCTCACAAAAGTAGACCAGGCCTCTACGACAAACTACCCATCGATGCTAAAATCAGTTTGTCGGCCATCGCTTATGCAGATGTCAGAGATAGACGAGATTCGATATCGTTTCACATTACCACTGACTAGAGTTAAAAGTAACTAAAAACACAAATATATCATTTAATGTGAGAGATGTGGCGTTGAGATAAGCATCCCAATTATTTTCTTCTATGCATATATCAGACACATCACATAATAGAAAATAAACCACTAGATTCATCTATGCGTAGTACCATATAAGGTTAGCTGCATCACATAATAAAAAAAATCCACATATGTTACATTTATAATACATTAATTGGCCTCAATAATTAGACTCAATAATTAAGTGTTCAACATACATTATAAACATTACACAATATTAACAATATTAAGACATGAATTTAATCCGCTCCAGTGCTTGGGTTTTAGTTACATATGTATTTGTGTAATGCTGATGGGACTCGTTCGGTGTGCTGGCAAGTGAGAACATATAATTTGAGCATGATGTTTATGTTGATGCACTTATCCAGTCGCATTGGATAAACATCAGCATGCATGAGGAACTGAGGAACAGCATTATGGTTGCTTGCAAGTTCTTGCTCGCAAATGGAGCAAGTGCAGCAGCATTCAATGTGGCATTTGCCATACTTATGGCTTCATCTTCCTTGCACGCGATGGCTTATAGAAAACATCGAGTTGCGGCCCATATGGTTTGTAATAGGGAGTAGGTATTTATGTAAGTATTTGATTTTTCCACTGAAGCCATTCACTTTGATTACTTTTGGACAACGCGTCGTATGATTGTTTTTAGCTGCACTTGCTGTCTTTAGGGACTAGAGCAGCAACTGAAGCACTAAAGTGGAGCGTGCGACGTGGCAAAATTGATTTGTGCACGTGTACTGTTAGCTAATGAGCCGAGCTGGCCATTGCTCCAGGGAACACTGCGAATAACACACATGCACACACACAGACACAGATACGCAGAAAATGCGACTGAAGATGTTGCACAATTGTCGCTGACATTCTGTACAGTTGACAGCTGAGCTGGCACTCAGGATAACTAACAGACAGGACAACGACCACAGCTGTTTGCGCCAGTTCGCTTAATTAACAACATTACGGCATTAACATTAACACACATAAGTGCCTGAAAAAGGACCAGGGTTGGCCACCTTTCGCATGTAAGGCCATTAAGATTGTAAGACAAATCGTTTGACTAGAGAGAACATAACAAAGCACTTTATTAACCAGGAAGTGTTTAAGACATAAACATATGACTAATGATTTAAAAGCAACCGTATTTAAGTCCATTTAAATATAAAAACATTCTCTCTACACCCCTCAAGCATCTCAGTAAAATTTTAAAATATTTAATAATTCAAAAATCCTACACTTATTTCGAAAAAAATTTTTTTACAAAAATGCATCCCTAAAGAATTCAAAGTTTCCCTTGATCTTATAAATAATGTTTAAATGTAAGAAAATAATTTTCTTAAGCTAATATACATATTGTTCTATATGCACACATAAAAAAATCATTCTGGAAATTAAAAATATATTCTGTAATTTTTAGAAAAATCTACTATGAAATTTTGAAATGCAAAGCTGTTTTTTTTATAAGTCTACTTACTTTATAAAGCGCCAAAGAGATTCAGAGAAAACAATCGTATTCAAAGTTACTAATACTACTGCCTTGAAAATCATAATCAAAAAGTTTTAAGGCCACATAAGCGAACATTTAAAGCAACTTAAAGCTGAAGACAAGCAATATTAACTAACTTCATGGCTGCATAACTCATCCTGCCAACCGTTGTTTTTCTTGTCATTTGGATCTTCTTGCCAAGCTATTCAGCTATTATAATTAGGGTTTGATGGACTGGTCTTGCCTTGGATTGGACTCGTATGACCCTGCCAACTGATGCAGTCGTGCATCCCAAATTGCCGTCAATAGAGTTAGTCAGTCTGGGACCAGTCAATGGGCAAGGCAGGACATCCGGGCCGCTAACGAAGACGCGCCCAGGACGTGCCGCTTAATGTGTTTGCTAAGACCAAAGACAATACAAAGACAACACATGTGTCTGTGTGTGTGTGTGACTGTGTCATGACTTAAAAGTGTTTTGGGAAATCAGCGACAAATCGAAAACGAAATGAGTTTTCGTTAAATGTTAACCGACGACGAGTGCAGGCGTTAGTCTGATTACTCATTTGGGAACGTTAACATCGAAAATCACAAATCTCAGATACACATCTCAATAATAGTTCGCACTCAAAGCTCAAAAGTGGAATACTTGAAGGCTCTTTCTACTTACTACTGGGTATCAGTAATAAAAGGAATTACGAATTAAAAATAAATATTTAATGCAAAGTGATTACAACTTTAACAAGTCGATCGGACTCATCGGTCGGCTCATACTAAATGCCATTTCCAATGCTTGAAGGGGATACCAAAGAGATTTACAAATTGGCGAAACAGCCAAGATTTATAGTGGCCACAGCGTTTTTGCAGCGCGTCCCATTTCGAAAAGTTTTCGGCCACATTTTGGCGCTATTTTGCTTCTTTATTTTGCCTCATTTTAACAGTGGAAATTAGCAGCTGTTGTGGCCGACACTAAAGCAACTATGGGATTTTCCATGAGGGACACCTGCTAAAAGTTGAAAACACTTTTGTTGCCATTTGGCAGGAAAGGACTAATCTGTTAATTTATGTTGAAAAGTTTAGCAAGTTTTCAAGCGCTTAGCAAAACAAAATGCAATAAATTATTAAGACTATTTTCAGACCGCCGAGCACGAGGAACTATGATTATACACAATTATTGTGGTTGTGATTGTCACCTTCAACCTGAGTATGAGGTGGCTTGCTCTCAGCACTTCAGCAGCAACAACAATGGAGCAAGCAACTTGAGCCAGCCAAAAGCCGAAAGCCACACGCAAAATATAAACATGCTTGACATCCATTCAAGCATTCATCCCTTCTCTATGAAACGTGCTCAAGTTTAAAGTGGCTAACGAAAAGTTAAAATGTTCTAATGCATAAGTGATGCGGCGCCACATTCTCTTCCATTCCAATCTGTGACTTCAGATGGGCGGACAAAGCCCGCTCACGAAGTGCCCGCATTGCAGTTGTTTCCCTTGCCGTTCTTTGACTGCACCATGAAAACTTAATGCCGCAATTAACTGTTTGCGTTTGCGTTTGCGCTTACAGGCCGCGGCGACACCAAATAAAATGGCACGCATATCGCGTATACGCAGCGGCTGCGACTTAAGCTCCAACTTCCCGCCATCTCGCGTGACCCACTTGCCACAGCATCTCACGTCAGCCTTGCAAGGCTTGCCTCTTATATCTTTATTTAAAGGCAAGCCAAAACCTAAATAAAACAAGTTAAGCAGTTAAAATTGTTCGAGTCGAGACAGCTCAAATAGCAGATGCCCTGCAGCCGGCTTTTTAATATATAGCTGATAGTAGTTATGTTCAATATGAAAGGATGTTTTTGAGCCTCCAACAAACACTCACCCTGTGTATTTCTGAAAACCTGGGTTTGCATTACTTAATTTCAGAGATGTTTTTTTTTATATTTAGAAATAAAACTTCTGAAAAGTAAAAACATTTCTGAAATTCAGGGTATTTAATACTTATTAAGGAGTAATTTTTATTTCCAACATGGTCAACATTATTATTTTGAAATATTTTATAAAGCTGGGGGCTTGCATTTCTTTTTTCTTAATAATTCATTTCTAAAAAAAAAATATATAATATATATGACGGGCCTTATAAATTTGTATAATTCTTTCCAATATTTACAAATTATTTCTAAAAGCAATTACAACTTGAAATTTTTTAAGTCGAATTACACTTTACATTAAACAACATTTTTTCTGACTAATATATAGATGCTATTCTTATTTTTAACAATGTTTTGCACTGCGTGCCATTTCGAAAAGTTCAGGATATATATCTATGTATATAAACCGTTGAACATTTCAGTTTTTTCATACTATGTGCAAGAAAATCTCGATGACCATTCTCACAACAAAGCGTCTAAATTGTGAACAGCTTCTTGACCATAAGATAGCCTCAAAGAAATTATTTAAAACTTAAACTATGCAGAAGACTTGATATGCAATTAAGTGAAGCGAGATACATGGAGGTACACTGTTAAAAACTTGTAAATTAAATACATATTTATGCATTATATTTATTATCATTTAGTTGCTTACGAGTTGCCCTAAATATTAACGTATAGGTTATGCACACACAAATAATGTTTACCAAGTCAACTACCACTATTTAAGCTGCATGTTTTAGTTATTTGCCAACTTTGGATCACATTTCCGCGACGTAAGCAAACATTTGATACGCTGCCATTTCGACTGCCAGAGTTCAGGAAATAGCTGTAAAAACGTTTGAATTCGAATTTCCCCTTACACAAGTTAACTGTGATGACTCTGCACAAAAAAGCAGTTACAGGCGCGATTCCATTTCCGCCGCTTCAACGCCATTAAAAACTCTGAAATTGAAAATTTGCAAAATGCGCCCATTTTCTGGCTCAAGGACTCCCGTACTTCGTGTTTGGCACATAATGAAATTGTCAATTGCAATTAGTTGGTATAATACACTTTTTGGCTGCCAATTTAGAGTCATCTTGTGTTTGTACTTCTAAATGTCCGTCAACCTGTCTTTCTACCTGACAGTCAGTCAGTCTGGTCTCTCAAAGTGCACTTTGCGCAAATATGCACTACATTTATATACACTATACTTGCACTTACACACACAAAAACACTGAGGACTTGCTTGGCCACTCAGACATTTGCCCACACTCGTGGCATTCGCTCAGCGTTGCAATTTAAAGACTGCGGTGCTACAAGTGTACTTTGCCTGAATGATGGCACTTCAGTTTATAAAGTACTCACATATGGTACCACCACACTAAGTTTTTTCTTCGCTGCACATCAAATCAAACTCAACTTAATAGTTAGTTTGAGCTCGCCGAATATTTCACACGCTTGCCTTAATATTTGCTCAAAAATGTATTCATTATATATTTATTTAATTTATTAATGTCAACTAAAGTCAGTCGACACTAAAATAATCCAAAAAGCATAAATAATATATAATTTAATTAAAAATAATATTAAATATTACATTTAAAATAAAACAATTATCTATGTGGGAAATTTCTTAACTCAGCATTTCCACATCCTTTGCAAAGCATTATGAATATATTTGTTTCTTAGCACTTTTGTCAATTGTTTAACGCCCCTTGAAATAACTGATAAGATATGCAAGTCGTGCACAGCTACGCTCAGACAGCGTGCGCAAAATAATTCGCTGATAACGAGGCGACTACGCAATTTTGCGCACGCCCTCATATGCCATAATAAATATTGAACAATTGATGAGTCGAGTTGGTTGAGCGAGCTAACATGAAATGGTGTGCAAAATTGAATTCAGTCACAATCTATAAAATGCCAGAGCTACTGAGTCGAACACCAAGTCAAAAACAAAACATCAAGTGGAACACGCTTGTTGAACACACAATTTTAATCAATAATCAAACATAAACACACAATGGTTTGCAAGGCATGTGGAACCAGTGAGTATATCCAAGCTGCCTCCTTATATCACACATCTTAAACCCCTATTCGCCAAATAGATTGCCAATGTTCGGCTACCAAATGCGGGGACAACTGCGCGTGCAGTCAGCAATGCCAGTGCGCCTGCAAGAATGGGCCTAAGGACAAATGCTGTGCCAATAAAAATTGAAGACAACTCAAATTATTAAAGCTATCTATATTAATAAATGAAAATTTGAATACAATTTAAATTAAATATTTGAAATATGTAAACAAATTAATTCTATAAATTTTTAATTGCTAGTTCCAAGCAACAGATGATAATAATGAATCGGGCATCGAAATAATTCTATATACTGAAATAAAATAATAATTCAAATTGTAATTTTAATAAAATCTTAGCATCTAAATCAGCAAAAAACTTTTAATGTATACCATATATGCCACGCGAGTAAAAGTCAAGTACATAATATTCAAAATCAAATCTTTATTGGCCATTTTGACAAGAATAGTTTTAAGTTCTTTCGATTCGTATATTGCTTACATTAAAATAATATTCCATTCATTTAAAATAATTTGCACATCTAAAAAAACTTCCCAATATCAATGTGTGTGTTTGTTTTTTCTTCGTTTTTTCGTAGAGCATGCAATTGTGTTCTGTCTACTTGGTTGTGTATGTTGTTTGTGGAGGGAATGTGTGCATGAGTTTTATATTAAAATATTTAAAATTTGTAAACTTTAGATCAACACGAACACACAGAGTTTGTCGTTGCTCAAATTGAAACTGCTTTCTAACAGCTGCATTAAAAATGTGTAATTAACATTTGTTTTTGTTTTTTTTTTCTTTGTATCTTTTTATATATAATATATATATTATGTATTTATTTATTGAATAAGCTGTGTTACTTAAAAGTATAATAAAATTCTTATAGTTCACGTTGAAAGCTTAGGCGTTTACACAAAAATAGTTATCGTTTAGTTTTTAGTTTCCCCATCATAATATATTTCCTTATTGTGCTTTTGTATCCTTGGTAGGTGGGAAGAAGCAACACTAATAACGCATTTGTAATGCAATGCACATTTTGTCCTAACTCAAACTCGAATAATATATAGTACATTCATGAAATTTGTTTGCATTGCAGCATGGAAGCCAATGAAAAAGGGTTTTTACATAAAGCAATCAATATACATATAATATACGTACATATGTAAAATATAACTAAAATAAGCATAATCGAAATACATTTGTGACCAATCTAAATAGCCTATGCCTAAAATAAACAGTTAAAATTATAATCAAACTCACAAATTTAGATTAAACAAATTTACGTAAAAGTTAAATCCGCTTTCTCCTGCTCCGAAGTCCATTTCAAATTAATAATTATGTAACAGACATTGACAACATCAAAGTCGTATCTTAGAAAGCATTACACATGCCGATGCATGGCAAATTATTTATATATATAGAAAAAAAAAACGTATTAAAAATTGTTCAGGCAAAAACCAGAAAAGATTTTACTAGTGTATGTATTCTGGAGGTGTTTTATGTTGAAGTGCCGCAATTTGCATGCATTGCTCTTGTTGTTTTAGAAGGTTGGTTTTTGGCGTTTTCACAAATGCTGTAAGAGTAAGTAAAATAAATTTTTAGTAATGACGAGCACAACAAAATGGTAGCTTAAACAGTGAACCACGTCAAGCAATCACTTAATGCCTAGGAGGTACACAGGGAGAGTGCTACATCTCTATCTACAATCATCGATAGATTAAGTGATTTATGAAAACTTACAATGCGGCCCCTCCCTTAACGAAAAGCTAGCTACGCCCTCGCTACTTAAAATTGTAATTTATTCAGGATATTTCAATTCAAAAATCTAACATATTTGTTTGCTTCCCTATATTTTTTTACAACTAGATAAACATATTTATAAATATACCTGACTCTTCCCATGTGTAAATTTGTATACTTTTCCGTTCCTCAGTTCAAGCTCATATGCATTTCATAAGACTGTCGAAGGCTGACTCATATATATAGCCACCTTCCGTACCACTTACTCTACGTACTGAAACCAGAAACGCATTCATCGACATTCAATATATTTTCATTTATGTGCGTACGTTTTAAAGCACATACAATGCACAAATTGATGATTAACTTTAAAAACTTCACATAACAATAAATTCGATTAACATACAAATTTGTTAAATAATTGATTTTATAAAATGTGTAAAAACTTTTAGTTTCCTTATATTGTGTTCTTGCTACTAACTATAACAATTATATATATATATATATATATATATATATATAATAAATTATAAGCTAACAATGATATCGACCTATTTAGCTACAAATTGAAGATCACAACCATAAATGTTTACTGTACTGAACCAATTTGTATATTGATTAAAGTCAAATCAGAGATAACTTAACTCAATACATACCAAAATTAAAAGACATGCCACAACGATGCATTCCAATTACGTAAAAGTTACATTTATGTAAATCGTTAGATAAGTTTTAAGTCAAAGTGTCCGATTGATTTATATTGTAGGGTGGATACATCTAATGGACGTCGATAATAGCGGCAAAATAATGCAAATATTTATAGCATTATTTGTTTATATATATATAACATTTGACGTAATTTGATTACACATTTCTATATATATAATTGCAACATATAGATCTGTATATATTCTGTTATGCTTATAGCTTATATTCATCAAAGTTCGACATCGTATCAAAGTCCGCCATTGGAAAATCACCACTAAAATTGGAACAAAAATAGAAAAGAAAAACAAATTAATAAAAATAAAAAAGAAATAGATTTTATGGGATATATAAAAATATTTGATGTGTCTAATGATATTAGTAGAGAATCAAATGAAAAATTCGCATCATTAAAGGAATTTTATGAAATTAACTAACAAATTTTTTTACGGAATGCATAATAATTCAGGTAACAATATTGAATACCGGAATACACCCCTATCCTGAGTGATTATAGTGTTTTGGTGCGTTCCAAAGTAATAGTAAATGTAACAATAAGCATTAAATTCATAGGTAACATAATTACAATTACAAACACGCACATTAAGATGAATATATGAAAAAAGCGCATGCAAAAAATTAGTTTATTTTAAATATATTTAATTCAAATGAATCCCCAAAATTTGTTTGCAAATTGCTCTTCTGTATTTTTCTTTGGCATTTACAAATGCATGATGGTGCTATTCTGCAAGCTGCGACGATTATATGAAAAGTTAGAAAAATATGGAAATTCATTAGATATCAAATTCATTTTGCAAATATGCATATAAAAAATATCAATAAATAACGTACCATATTTGAGGCTGCCGAAAAGCTTAAAAAGATAGCAATACTTTGAAGAACAAAAAAATATTAAATGCTAGAACTTTCAATTTTATTGTAACCCAGCGAGCGACCTAGTTAGATAAAGTGGTTAGTAAAGTTTACAACGAGAGCGAATAACAAATGAGTGTGTGGCTGACGGGTGTGTTGCAAGTGTGTTGATGTTATGCATAGGCTCAGAGCGGGAGGGCGTAGGTGTGCAATGGTTTTTGAGCTGACAAAATGGCCGCCGTTTGGATTTTGGTGATTAAAATTTGTAATATCGAATTGAGTTGGGTTTGTGTGATTTACTGTGTGATTTTGATGCGATTGCGATATTTGTACATATAAATATATTGATATATGTATATCAAACAATACCTTTCGGTAAGAGGCACAACCCAAAGACTAACACAACCACTCTGTGTTTTATATTGGCCCTTTTGATTATATGGCGATGGCACGGCTATGGCTGGTTTAGTGGGCATCATCCACTGAGCTTCCCGCCCACACGAACACATTGAGTATGGTGTGACTGATTTGATCGAGTATGGGATCGTCGGGCGCTGTATTGTTCACTAAGTCCTCGAGCTCACGAGCCACAAAGCTATCATCTGAATCTGAATCATCCCTGTTATAGGATGTGGCTGCGACGCTCGATGGGTTATCAGACATGATGCCATTATATGGAGAATAACTAGATGGCACCGCAACAAGAATTTGTACAATAAATTAAAAATGCATAAAAGTGGAAAATGAAAATAAACAAAGAGTACTGTAAGTAAAAGAGTTTACCACTACTCCTAACACAATTGTTTTTTGTTTATTAATTAATTAATATTACTGCTGAATAACTAAAGGCAAAACCAATAATTGAAACAAAACACAACAAAGAGATAAACGCAAACCAAAATCTGTTTTTATATTACACGAATTTAAGAATCGTTTTTTAAATAGCTTTGTTTGGTTTTTAATATGCCTTTCCATTTCAAAGTATTGCAATCTAATTAAACTCTTAAAAATGGTTACAAACCAAATAAAGCCAAATAAATTAAAAATTAAAAAGTACTGGTGTTAAACTGAAAACATCGAAGCAAAATGCGACTTTTCATTTTTTTGTTTCTGTTGTTGTCTAAGTTGTCAAAGTTAGCCTCACCATTATTAAACACAGGAGCAACAACGAAATAAAAACAAACATTAGAAAGAGTCGTTCAGAGACTTTTGATGTTGAAGCCAACAATGCAAAACTTACTTTCCCATTGACAAGCCATCCTGCGGCGGTGACATAGGATGGTGAGGCGTTCCACTCATAGAGCCAGTATCCCCACTGGTGGGCACCTGCACGCGTATCGTACTCGGCACATATCCATCCCCGCGACTCGTTCTCTCTGTTATATAAATAATCAAGCATCAATGTATGTGGTCTGCCGAAAGCCGTGAAAAGTTGATTTTTCTGACAATTTCCCTTATTTTAATATAATTTCGGTTTAAATGTAAAAATTTTTCTGTGCAAGTTTGTTGTATTAATGGGAATTATCGAAAATATCAACATTTGTTGTAGCACAGCAAGTAATTTTGTCGTCACAGTCGTACCAGGAGGTTGGGTATAAAATTCTCCAAAGGCGAGATGGCGATCCATCGGCTGCACATTAATATCGGTCGGATGCAGACAACGCAGCATGTCCAAGTCGCGTATGCGATCAGGCAAAGTGCGTATTTGGAAATCACGTGCAGTCCACGGCGAGAGCATTGTTACCAAACCATTTTCATTCACATAGGCAATGGTAATGCCACCTAAAACAGTTGGGTAAACTATGAGTACGTCGCGTTCTGAGGTGACAGATTGTAGCTTCTTATTACTCACCCAATTCGCTGTCGGAGAAGCGCAACAAAAATGTTCCGATTCCTGTATTGGCGCGCAATAGATCCTCTTGTGCTTTGGCTTTGTTAATGAAGCCAGTAATGCGTCCCGCTTTCCACATGGCTGGCAGATGGTCTTTGGTCAGTTTCATAATGGCAAAGAACCATTCCCAGAAGGTGAACATGCGTTCCGGCAGCTGCTCCTTACAGAATTGATTCCACGTAATATACTCGTTACGCTCGCTGGCAATATTATCACGTTGCAGTTTCTCAACTAATTAATAGAGGAATATTCATCAACTTATAAATGTAAAGCTTTTGTATTATTTACTCACAAAGAAACTCCAAATTCTCGGCGGTGAGGGCGCGCTGGGTGGCGGAGCCAAATTTGGTGTTGAGTGCCACAGATATCTGACCCCAGGTGACGCGATCGGTGACCGCAAACGGATCACGCACAATCTCTGCGAATGCATTATCCCAGGTTATGGTGGCCCAAGACTGCGGCTCCTGATTCCCATGCACAATGACAACCACGGGCAGCGAAAGTGTCCAAACGCGAATTTGATAGTCATTCACTGTCGTCGTGGCATAAAAGAACAGTGCAAACTTCTCATCCATAACGCTCTCAGTGCCCTTCTTCTCTGCACGCTTGATCTTTTTTAGCTGCATGTTCCTAAAGCTTGCGGAGAAGACTTGGTTATTCTGCTGATATTCCATAGAGCTGGAGCAGTTCTGAATTTCGCCCGACGACTGTCCAGCCAGGCTGCTATTGGTCACATCCATGTGTGTGCCGCGTGATACGAAACGCTGCGCCTGCAACTCTGCAAAAATGTTCAAATTGCTTAATATAGATTGGAGAAAAGTTGTTAAACTTTCGTTCCAGTAACTATTTTACGCCCTCGTAGACTGTATTATAATTTTTTCTCCCCATCCATAAAGTATATATGTTGGTAATCAGCACAATTTGTTTTATATGTGAAGAACTTCTCGACACAAAAGGGAGACTTTGCCGCTTCTGCGGAAATCATTATAGGGACTATTGATTACAAAATCTGTGACTGGGTTTCTGGTCCTGAGAGAGAAGCCGAAGTCAACGAGTCGAGTTGCGAACGTAGATGATTATTTGGCTTGCCTTAACGCTACACGTAAACTAGCGGCTTATGGGTATTGGTTAACAACGTGTGCGAAAATAGCAGCAACATTGCACTAGCTATTCTTAATGTGTGAAGATCGCAGTTGCACTATATCCTAGTCTTTTTGTGTAGAAGCTGATAGAATTTATTAATTTTTGGGCCTGCAAGATAAATAAAGAATTTGTATTGTCTGCTTGGTAGTACAACTGAGGTTATAGAGCTCTCTCTACTGTGGTTTGGATATACTTTGGGTTTGGAGTGTTTTTTAAATGTATCTTGATATCTTGATGCAACTTGGTACAAAATGATAGAATGAATTTGAAGAGGTCTATCAAAATCTTCAATACGAAGAAAAATTAATTTCCGCATTACAAAAAAATGTTTGGTTTCTCAACTAGAAATATTTTAAAGTACAGTTATTTCCAAATACTAAACTTATTAAAATATAGCCACCCAGCATATGTAAATTAAATAAAATCAAATGCTCATAATTTTTTAAGTATTTTTTTAACATTTTCCAACACTATTATTTTGACCGCAGCTGAATGTCTTTTTTGTTCTCTTATTAAAAAGAAAATATTTTTTACCGAGTCTGTTTAAATCGTACCTGACATTATAATGCATTCGACAGTGGGCGGATTTAGTTGTATGCCTAGCAGGGAGCCCAGCAGCCAACGGACTGAGGCCGCAAATCGTGTATTTGTCTTCATCACCTGCGGTGGCTGTTTGTCCACAATAAACGCGGAGCAAACCAGATTTTTTTGTGCCACCTGCACCTGCTCGAGAAGATAGTTAAGATCGGAATCGCCGTTCGTTACGCGCACTTCTAGTGTCTGCTTCACAACCGACAACAGTTGGGTGACGAATGTTTCGAGCATTTCAAAACAACGCTGTATATCATCCAACATATTCTCGCTGAACTGCGCCCCATTGCCAGCCAGCGCCTGTTGGCGTCTCCAATTCTTAAGTTCTGTTATGACCAAATCCTGCAGTGTGTCGTAGTACATGAAGCTGCGACGTAGTCTGGCTGCCAATGAGGTCTTATCCTCAATCAAACGCTTGAAAAGTTGCTCTGCATCCGGGGAGTTTTGTGCGTTGATCACATAGCGATAGGTCTGAACCAATAACTTCAGATTCTCCGAGTTTGTGGCAAATTCGTTGTAGCTCTGAAGAATCTGATGATGCACATCGTACAGTTCGACCTTGGGGGTGATCATTGCAGCTGGCATTGCATTTCCCGCCATGTTGTGCATAATACCAACCGACATGCCCGCTGCTGCCACTGGAGATGAAACTGGACCGGCAACGCCTAATAACTCACTGGCGCCCACACCGATACCGTTCATGCCAACGGCGGCAGGAGCAGTGTTCATATTATAGGTATTCAGCGGCATCGATGACACCACGGCGGTGGCTAGCTGCAACTCCCTTTGCAGACCGCTCCGCAGATGCGTATAAAGTTCGAGAGGGGGAGTCCGTTGAATCAGTGCACAGAGCTCAACCAGCCGATACTTGAGTTCCTGATCACTGGCACGTGTCGATAACAATTTCTGCTTTAGATCCTCGATGAACTTGAACGCCACTCGTTCCAATTGATTTGTCGAATTTGGTGTTATCTGCTCGGACCTGTGTTTGATAGAGAGAAAGGATTCGAGTTAAACCAAAATCGACAAAATCAATATTTTACAGATCAAACGCCTTTAAGCCAAATATTCCCAACCCCTTTCAATGCCCAAAGATAACATACAAATATTCTCATCTCTGTTCAGGTTAGACACGACAAGTTTTTATATCAAATATCAGTCGATTCTTGAATAGCATTTTTTGAGTACTTTTTTCGGCAGTCTCTTAGTCTAAATACTACCTTAGAGCTTACTCCCCCATAAAATGGCCACACTGCTCTATTTGAGGAGGAGACTACTCACATTATTCTTTCTTCGATCCAGGGCGCCAAGCAGAGACGCAGGTCGAATAGACCCTTCTTATTGTAGTAAGCCGCCATGCGCTGCTCGCAGTCGGCATGGCTCGAGATGCGCTTCCACAGACTCATGCTGCTCATGTGGTAGTAGTATTTTTGTTTTGGATGAGTGTGGTGGATGTGGCGGATGTGGGTTAGCGAGAGCGATTCTGCTACTGCTACTGCTGTTGCTGTTGTTGCATGTGCTGCAGCAGCAGGTTACAATGACAGGGATATACAGCTGACAGAACAGACAATGTGCGCTGTGCTGGATTTTCAGTTTCTATTTAAGTGTATATTTATTATTTTTTATAACTTTGGTTTATTTTGGCCTGCAGTATTATTATTATTTTTTTTAATGCATTTTAGTGAGGCTCTCTGGCTGGGCTTGGTGGTGACGGCGGCGATGACCTGGCCAAGGTCCAGCTGCTGATTTCCACAAGCAAATGGGAGGTTGGTTGGATTCGTCCATAAAATGCACAAGCACAAACGGAATGTTATGTATAGACAACTATAAATAAAATATATATGTATATACATATACATAAGCATATAAGTGGCAAGGATTACATGAGAGGGTATTATATTTGTATGTGTATAAATGTATTGTGTTGTGGTGTGTGTGTATATGTGTGTGTGGTATACAAATAGTAAATTATTTTATATTGAAAGCTACTTTTAGTTACATAAGTTGCCCCTTTTCAAAAGCTCGCCAAATCTCAACCATTTGTGATAAAATTGTCCAATTTCAAGTCTGAAATATTCTTAATACTCTTCTATTATAAATATTTCACGTATTTAATTACATAGTTTGCCCCCCTCAAAACCACGCCGAATCTCAAATAGTCTTTTTCATCTTATTTTATTACGTGCTAAGATTTTATTAACAATTTTTTTACACACTTAAGTGAAAGCTTAATGTCAAATGTTAAGTTTACACAGTTCTAGTTTTAGTTTAAGAATTTTATTCAGTGAACTCGATTTCTTGACAAAATAAAAATTGCGTAATTGAAATTATTGAACGCACCTTGTTAAATATGCAACGAATCTGGTATATTTAACAATGGGGGAGGCAGGTAGGGAGGCCACCCCAATAGCTAAACAAAAATAGGTAAAAAATGCATAACGCATTTTGGACATTGCAATAACAGAACGCTTATGGTTGTTTCCCCTGAACTTTTAGATTAGGGGGTAGGGTAAGGTGTGTGACTGAGTGCGAAAGAGCCATGTGCTAACAAAACAAAACCTTAATTACCATAATAAAAATAATGGAGAATGGCGAACGACAAACAAACCCAACCAAAACCACTCGCATATCAGTGAGAAAGTAAACAGAACGAGATGTAAATTCGAAGCGCTTCCTCGAGAGGATAGTTGGGATCAGCTGGATGGCTGTCTGGCTGGGGACAGGTGTAAGAATTAATTGCACATCGAGCTGGACTCGCACTTTAAAAGATCTTTGCAATTGGCAGTTTGTGTTTTTGTTCTCTTTTTGTCCCTTGTCGTCGTGTGGGGGACGACGACACCAACAAAACGTGATCGCTAGAGTACAGAAACAAACAACATATCCCAAACACAACACAACGCAAACAATAAACCCAGCAAACTCCGTAAAACCCGTAGAGCAACCAATGCCCATTTGTGTTTGCTTTTGTGGTAGATACGCTAATTTTCGTAGTTCTCTGGAAAAATAAAGAACGAGAACGAAAACGTAGCGCACGTAGAAAATATGAATGGCCCTCGATAAGCTGAGACGAACAGCCTACACGAGAAATGGCTGAGGTGAGCAAGCCAAACCAGTCAGACCAGACTCAAAAAGAGAGCAGGCAGTTAGAGCCAGTAACGAAAATTAGATACAAATCGAATAAAACACTCACGACACTAACTAACACTAAGAGATGCACAACAGACAACAGAGATGCGTGCGTGCCGTGTGCCGTGTGCCGTGACTCAAACAATCAAGAAATGCATTTAACTTTTTTTTAAAGATTTCTTGTATCTTGCGGAGGCGACCAGTGTAAAGTGTAATCTTATATAAAACATGCTTGTGTTCTAATAATAAGCTGTAAATTGTCGCACCTAATCTTCTTGTTTTTACAAAATCAGGCACTAGAGATGTGAGCATATCATGTTACATGTCTCAATAATGAATTGGATCTGTCCAAAAGCTTAAATGCTCAACTTAAGAGCATTCAACTTTTTTGAATACTCTTAGTATCTTGCGTACAGTGGCAATATGCTCTTTAATAGTAGATAATATGTGCTGGTAGGCGTTATCACTTTATTAAGTCATAGAGCATATTTTCACATCAAGAACCACGGCTCTCATCTCTATTCTTCCAGTCAGCTCAGCGAAAAGGATACCATCCGAAACAGGTCAAACCCCACAGCCTGTGTTGTTACCTGCTGCTGCTGCTGCTTATTGTCTGCCACAGTCAGCACTTCAATTGCGATCGGATGTGCGGCTCACTAGCGACGCCACTAGAACGCTTGGGTAGACAAACACAGTTTGTGCACGTTTTTCTACGATTCATAAAATGTTGTCGATTTTGTTGTAGCACCTAACAAAATGTAGTTCAAGGCTGCAGCTGCTGCTGGTGCTGAGCTAAATAAAAAGAAAACGCCAACTCAGTGGAAAGCGAAAACATTAGAAGCACTGCTTTGCAAAATATATATTTGCCATAAGCATAAATTATGAACGCATCTGCAGGAAGATCACCGACTGAGAAAAGTAGAGGGTGCAATTGAAAAGAAATGGATAATGTTAAAAAAAAAGTACTTTATTAATAGGTACAAAATTATGTAAACTTTAAAACAAGCTATCAATACTGAGGATAAGTAAACAATAAAAGCTGGGATAGCTGGGATAGTAGTTCAGAATTATTAACTTTTCCATATAAACCAGTTTTGGACTCGTTTTCCATTTCTTCAATAGTCAATATATATGTTATATTTTTAGACTCTAAACTTTTTGCATTTTGATTTTTGCTTTGTATTGGTTACATTTTTTAGACGTGTGCCAGCACTTTCAGCACTCGATGTCGCATTGTAAATGTTTTTATAATATCATTTAAGAATATTTCGCTTAAGACAAGGTCAACCGATATTTTTGTGCTGGTAATGATTTTCCAGGGAAGTTTTGTGTGTAATATTATTTCAATTCATTCGTCGATGAGAAATCAACCATTTATTGATTTGCTAAATTTAATTTTCACAATATTGAAGATTTTTAAGAGCTGACCACAACTGTGTACTTATCGTAGCAATTGTGCTTTAATGTAAACTACACATGAAACAAACGACAGCTGAGATTAGCGTCGGCGATTCCTTTGACGCATTAAAGAACAATAATACAGCCCATACGCCAGACTTTTCATAGGAATTAAACTAACATCAACTCAATACGTCAGGGGTGTCAATTTGTCTCTTTCAATATTTATAACAAAGGGAAATGTAAGGTAAATAAAATAAGAAACTTGACTAAACTGCTAAGGAAAATCAAGCTCTGTTTTGTATACATGCGTTCATTTGTTTATTAAAAATTACGATTATTTTCATATAATGTAAATAAGTGAAAATTTGACTGTGAATTGCAAATTAATAGGAATCGTGCCAAACAATTAACTAGCTGCTTGTCCACTTCTAATTAGGGGCCAATAATCTTGTTTTGATGATTGATCGGTTGCTATGAAAGATTAAGATGAATGATTAACTCAACAGCTGACTAAAGCTGATCCTTATCAATAAATTGCCTGTAACCATTTAGTAGATATAAGTCAACCAAATTGGGTTTTGGTAATTTTGCGAACTTCTCTTTAAATCGCATACAATATTTTGGCATTGTTTGCGTTTTTCGCTGAAAATGGGTAATGTGAGTTTTATGTAAATTAATATTTGGCAAAACTAGTTGAATGAAAACCAAGGCCACAGGCTATTGTGTTGAGCTTATAGTTAGCACAAACAGTGAAATACGCATTATAATTAAATGTGCATATTAATATTAGATGTATGCATCACTATGGTTTGCTATCCTTGATAAACCAGTATTTAGCTCATGACCTATAAATACGAAAAAAATACATCTGACTCAAAAGACACCTCCAAAAAGTTTTGAAGCTTTTTGTTGGTTGGTTGGTGCCTAAATATGGAGAGGGTCTCTTTAGACTGATATCAAATCAACTGAAAGACATCGAATGTAAAATGTTCCTACTGGTTGAAAAATCGTATAAAACATTTGAAAAAGTTAGCCTAAGTCGGATATTGGTTTTCCATTGTCGCTTATTCAGTTCTAAAATCTGCTTCAAATTAGAAATTAAATTTAACTCAACCCGCTTAAATAAAATACGCGTAGGAAATGTTTGACGTCAATGAGTTAAAAACGTCTATTTTTTTTTATGCAAAAAAAAAAAAAATTATAAATTTTATTCAATTTATCGAGCAGAGAAACTTGAATCTTTCGATACGTCAACAAACCCAGAGCATTGCCGAGTGTATTTCGAATCAATTTCGACGAATTACATTTCCTCTTATTTATGTAAATTATTTAGCACTGACGGACGACATCGTTTCAAATATTCCAACAATGCACCAGCAATAGTTTTATATATATATTTATATGTATACGTAATATACATAGGCCTTAATCAGTATTTTCAGTCTTGAATTGAAATGATGAAAACAAATTTAACATTAATTAGCCGCTAATTCTCAAATGTTGTAACATTTAAAAACAGGGTATATACTAATACTGTTTAGTATTCTCGACTAGATCACCGTTACTTTATTCCATGAAATTGATAATAAAAGAAATTGTATTCGCCTAGGCATTAAAATATCAGCACATTTGCACAGGGCGCTGACATTCAACTGGGATCATCTAAGAAACAAACATAAACACACACAGTTACTTAATAAAAAGCGAACAGGTTTTGGGCGATAACCTAACAAAAACAAATATCTGTCTTGCGATTATGACTTATATTTCAATAATGATAAGCGAATATGCATACAAAACAAGTAAGAATGTATACCGAAAAAGCTTGCGATTCTGCGATCGAAACCGATTTCTTGCTTTGATTAAATGAAAAAACTCATTTTATTTGGATTTGTATAGATGAACTTCAATTCCAAATTTTATCCATTAGATCGGAGTTGATTTATAGATTTATATTGTATTCATATTATATTTTCATTTTTCCGGGACTAATTTATTATGTTCAAAGAGTGCTCTCCCTATTTCTTACTCAATATCATGTGATAATTGACCTTGAAAAGTAAAATTTGCTGCTTGGGAAAAATATAACCATTTTCAACCTAAAAGTGAAGCATAAACTAAGAAAGTTGTTGTGGGTAGCAGTTGAAGTTGTGAAAAAGTTGAAACTGGTTGCACGACTTTTTTTTTACTTGCAATCGATGAAAACCAAACAGAGCAATTTGAATAGCAATCAATTAATAGTGCTAACCACACATTGTAGGCAAGCAACTAATGTTCACACATCTTGTAAATATGTGTTCATATGCATATCTGAATCTGTATCTGAATCTGTATAAGATCGCAAGTGTAGTGAAGTTTGGCAATATGTTAGTCAGATATATCAAATTTTGGTAAGTACTCTCTCTTCTAGGAAATAAACTCTCCTTATCCTTATCATCTCTCCTTATGTCTGTCTTTCTGTCTTTCTGTCTGTCTGTCTGTCTGTGTCTGTTTGTGTATGTGTGTGTCTCTCTCTCTCTCTCCCCCCGTTTTAATTTACATATATATTGTTATACAAGCACCGCAAATTCTAGACAAACAAATTGCCGCAAGAGGAGAACAATTATCAATACACACATAGTCCGTCCGTTAGCTGTGGCTAGCTAAGCAAACAGATTCGCTTAATAAACAAATACAGCAACAGGGGCGTTATGGCGATATGTCGGCGTTGGTGTCGGTGTCGACGCCATAAGGCACAGATAAACAAATTTTGCACATATAACAAGAAATACGTGATGTTTATTTGTATTTGTATTTCTTTTCTTTTTTTATACAGATTTGCAATCAAGCGCCGTGCAATGTATAAATATATGTTGATAATAAATTGTATTTTTATTTCATTTTTATATATACATAAATATTAATAACAGACTACGAACAATTTCAATTCATGTATGCCAATTAAGACCAGCATTATACATTAAAATGCTCCGGCTTATTGTCAGCTGCTATAAAGTTCGATTTGCACGTACAATTTACAAATTAAAATATACAAAAAATATATACGCGGGTTCTAAACTAGTCAGCAAAATACATACTATTTGTACGTATGTGAGTATATATAGCAATGTCTGTACATATACACAGTACATACACAAAGATCCGATACATAATGTGGTTGCTCCTCCCCCCTTTTTGGCTTTTTTTTCAAATCACGTTTGATATCAAATTTTTAAATAGCAAATTTGTTGTGCACTTCACAACACTGTCCAAAATAAGTGCTAATATATTTGAATGTGCTTTAGTTAATATTATATATTAACTATTTTTTAATAATTATATGCATATTTATACATACATTATTTTATTTGTTCCTCTATAACGTTTTGTAAAAAGTAAAGGGTATGACAAGTTCGTCAAAAGTCAAGAAAAGTTTTCCTTACTTTTTAATTTTTGATAAGCAACACACACACACATACATATAAAGTCAGCCACACACACAAATGTTTATTCTTTTCTTTGCCGCTATTGTGCTATATGTTAATGCGCTCATAAAAGATTAATAAACGCCACAGTGTGTGTGTATGTGTGTGAATATGGGGTTGTGTGTGTTTCTGTGTATTGGTTGGTCTTTCATTTGTATTATTTGCTGCTATTCGCTGCAATTCCTTAACATAGAATGTCAAACCCACGCGAACGTCTCCTTCCCTGCCTATTCCCCTTCTCTGTCAGCATATTTACTATGCTAAGTAATCAATTATCATCGTTGTGTGTGTGTTATATAGCTTATAAATTAAATGTTGGATGAACAAGCACATACCTCATATTTAACATTCTGGACTCTTGAGTTTTTTCAGTCCAGCAACCCACACACACACAGACAAGCACACAGTTGAACATCTGGCAATTGTTTTTATAATTGTTTTATATTCTGCAAACTTTTACAGAGCTTATACCTTAGCCTATATGTGAGTATGTATATGCCCACACAAATACACACTTGATAAGCTATGTATCATATCTTTACAGAGAGAGTAAGTGTGTTTGTGTAAATTGCGTTGCAGTTTAGCTACTACGGTGTAATAGTCAAGCAGGAAGCGACTGGCTGTAGATAACTTATCTATCTTTGCATCGATAGACGACGCGATTAAAATGTGACCGACTATAGCAAAAAATTGAATAAAAATAAGCTAGACTAGCAGATACCCTTCAGATAATTACATATACATATATATATTTATGCTATATATATATATTTGTGCTTACAAGCACATAAATGCAAAAACTTGTAGTTGTAGGTAATAAAATTGGGCAAAGTTGTCGATAGAATGCTACAAAATCGTATGTGGTATAAGATAACTAAATTCGGCTGATCACACATGTTGCATAATCTTACACAATACCGATACATATATACTGTTACATACGTACTGTTACGTACTTTTGCACGTACTTGAATATAACAGGTCATAACAATAACATAAAAACCATTGGCCACAAAAGGGTTAACAACGATTGTGGCAACGCCATTGACACGACACGACACGACACGGCGAGTGAGGAGAAGAGTAATTTGTCCAAAATGGTAAAAAGGCAGCCACGGAAAGAAAAGCGAACGTGTGCGCAACAACACAAACACACTGAACGAAGGAACGAACCGAGACCAGACCAGAAGAACAACAGTAGAAGAGTAGAAGAAGAAGATAAAGTGTTGAGCGGGCAAAACGCCAGACGCGAGACGATGTCAAGAAAGCAAAAGTAGCAAATGTGATTGTGAGAAAGAATAAACCGAAAAGAGAGAAAGAGGGAGTGAGAGGGAAAAGGCAGCTAATATATATTTTGTGGCCTGTTGTTGTTGTTTCTTTTCGAGTTTCTTTTGCTATTGCACTCGAAAATTCTTTTGCCTTTTGTTTTTATGATTTTTCCAAGAATTAACAACAACAAAACACTGGTGGCTGATGACTGCTGACTGCAACTGCGACATGCGCAGCCAGCAAGAAATAACAATAAGAAACAGGAGCCAACAACAACAAAAACAGCAGAAAATTCAACACATGATTTTGCACACACTGCACACATGTGTGTAAATAAATACACTTATACATATGCACATGTATGCGTGCCTAATAAAGGAAATTTAATTCTGATTAAAAAATATAGCAAATAAGTTGACTATTCAAAAGTTGAAAAAAGTTCAACTAATTTTGAATTTTCCAGAACAAATCGCAAAACAGAAAAAAAAAAGAATTTGAATTTTCATTAAAAAAAAGTATATATATATTTATATATATTTATACATATATGTGCATAAAAAATAGAATTTTAATTTTATTAAAAAATATAGCAAATCTGCTGACTAATAACAAAAATATTTCAATTTTTTTATATGTACCACATATTAGTTGACTAATAAGGAGGAAAAAAATTTTAATTCAATAAAGTTATTAATTTAGTTCTCAGAATTTCCCATATCAAATCCTAAAACAAAAAAAAAGTGGTCGAGGGGAAAAAAAGTGCAGCAGCAGCGCTGCCGTCGGCATATTGTTAAATGGCCTGCCCACGCACACAATCCCCCGCCCGTGTTTTGCTCTTTTCTCATATATATATATATATATATATATATATATATATATATATATATATATTTGTATATTCTATTTACCTTTTAAATCACAAACAGCTCAGGAGAAGGTGTAAACACGTACATATGCATATGCACGAATGTGTTGGATTCGGTGGCCCCAACAGCGCACATATAATCGCACACGCACACAAGTGCAGAGCAGCAACGTATACACACACACACACACAGCCACACGCACACCCACAAGAGACAAGCGCAGACCTTTTCCTCGGCTGTTTCTTTTGCTTTCAATATTTTGATATGTATTTGCCGTTTTATTTTTAAATCGTACACGCACACACACACAAACACACATAGGCACACGCGCTGCACAATTATATGCACACAGCCACACACGCACACTCTCACTAGAATTTCATTGAAATAATAGTCTTTGTTTCGAATGCGGTGGCTAGCCTGGTGCCTCAATAATATTTGAGTTGAGCGTATTTCAATATATAAATTTGATTAAAGAATATAAATGTTTTAACTACTTCGTATATAGATTCGCAAATTTGCCGCGAATGCACCACCAACGCGATTGAACGCACGAACATAAATGTAAGAATCAACTGTTAACTTTGAATACACGTCTGGTTTGCTCCAAATGGCACTGTTAATCTAAGAACAGCAGCGTAGCCAGAAAGTCAGAAGTTAGTTGACATCAATTTGTACATTTTTGGATTAAGGACCCATTCTGTACTTGTTGGTAACAAATAATAAATATAATTTCAACAAATAGGGGGATCACATACTTCTGTATAACTTTCCGATACTCATGAATAAATCAATGTTTATGTGTTTATCTTAATCAGTTGGCCTTTGAATTAACTAATCTAGTTTTCACTAGCGACGTTGGTATTATATATTATATGGTATTATTATATGGCCTGCTAATGTTCTTTATTAGCTAAGAATTTAATTATTTAAGGGGAGAGTAATTAGTTAACCAAATTGATTTTTCGCACATCTAAGTAGCCAAAAGGGTTTTATTGACAGTGTGGCAACGCTGTTCACCTGTTGTACGCCAGCAACAGCGCCCGCAAGGGAGCGGCGCTGACTTCTACAAATGATTACTTTCTTAATGTATATCATTTTTATTCACATTTGTTGTGGTCATTACCCACAACTTACCTGTCCTTTCTAAGAAGTCCTTTTGTTCGATTTTCAGATATTTGGTTATTAATGTGTTTGGAGGCCTAGCGACTTGGCCCGGTTAGAACAACAAAGATGAACAAGACAGCTACTTAAAAGCAAATACTCTACATATAGCACGAGAATTACTGAAGAATTACTGACTCGATTGAAGCCGAAATATTACCAAATATTAAAAATAAGCAACTTGTTTTTGCGCACTAATTTTGCACAGCTCAACGCGACTAGAGATGGCAGATGTGATAAAATTGTACAGGAGTCCATTATCGATATCCCACCTATCGTAGGCGCTGCTGTACCTAAGCAACACATGCTGCGGGCACAGCTATAAAAATGGCGCCTACTGCAAGCATTTTCAAAAAGTATATATTATTTAAAATATAAACATATAATAAATTCATCCCAATTTTATCCAATATCTCCACAACAGTCAGTCGTGGAACAGAAAGCATATAATTAAATTTTCGTATGGTTTTATGGGTTGTAATAATTGGATTGGGAAAGAAAGCATTTCTTTCTTGTTATTATTGTGTTTACTCACAGCTTAATGATGTTTGAATGAGTAAGTGTGTATTTTGGATTCAGACAGCTCTTTAAGATTAGCCTGGGTTATATATTATATAAATACTTAAATTAACTCTTTAAAATTGTTGCAAACCAAATATGACCAAATAAATAAAAAAAAAATTGTAATACATATTAAACTGGGAACTAAAAACCTCCAAGCAAAATGCGAGTTTGTTTTTTTTTTTGTTAAAGTTAGCAACGAATTAAAAGGAGTCGTTCAGAAAAATTACTTTCCAATTGATAAGCAATCCTGCGACGGTGATTGCCATTCACAGAGTCTGTTTTCGTAGTATCACTGGTTAGCACCTGGATGCTTCATTAGTCATGTAAATAATAATACGTTAATGGTGAGAAGTTGATTTCTCCGACATTTCCTATTTGCATTTGAGCATACAATTAAAAATGTTGTGTAACAACTAATCAGTAATCGAACGAAATTAAATAAAATTCGCCAAAGGCGAGATGGCATTCCAGCGGTTTTGAGGTAACGCATGTTCAGGTCCCGTATGCGATCAGCCAAACTGTATTTTGCAAATTACGTGCAGTCCACGGCAAGAGCGTTTTCACCACACCAGATTCATGCACATGGGCAAGGATAATGCTGCCTAGCAAGAGTTTAAAAGAGATTGATAAATAATATAATAATTATACAATCATTTGGCCCTGCTAATGAAGCCAGTAATGTGTCCCGCTTGCCATAAGGCTAACAAATGGTCTTTGGCCAGTTTCAAAATGACAAAGAAGCTGAACATGCGTTCCGAAACCAGCTCCTACCATAATTGTTTCCACGTAATTTACTCGTAATATAGAGCTTATTTTTATATTTATATTATGTCTGGACTTAAAAATGTCATTAAATACATTTTTAATAATTCGTACTATCTCAGCATTTCTAGTGCGCGTGAACGCTTGAAAGGGCACAAATGTTAAATTATCTGTTAGTTTTATTCTAAACGACACTGTTAACGCTAGGAAGCGACGTGGCCAGACTATCAGAATTATAGTTACAGAAATTTGCATATTCCCAGAAATCCTATTATATGTAAGGAGCAAGTTAAACCAAACAAAATATATCACTTGTATAAATAGAGAATTAGTGAAAAGTGCAACGTAAATGGAAGTAAGTCCGCTTTCGATATGCCACCTATCGAAGGCGTTGCCATCTAAACAACAAATGCTACAGTTAAGCATTTCAAATTGGCGCTAAATTCAAAAAATGTGAAATCAATTTTTTGAATGAAAATATTGTACATTTATTTTTAAAAACACAATAATATACAGTTTATGCATCACATGAATAAATGCTTGCCGATTGTGTGCAGAATGGGTCAATTATATAATATTTTAGTAACTATATATATTTGTATACACGCAATATTTATTGTCCAGGTAGTGGCCAAAACTACAAATTAAGCGCCATCTCAAGTCGACAGCAATAGGAGCTTTGTATTTGCAACTTTAGTTTTTTTTTATTGTTTGCGTTTACTTTCAGCTTAACGAACATAATCAATTTAATTGAATAACCAGAGTAAGCGTTTGTCTATTCATCATTTCATTTTCCCGAAAAATTAACAACTAAAAATATCAATGTAACAATTCTTATGCCGCATTCAAATAATGCAATACAAAATTCTGCTCTTCGAACATTTAACTTAAGAACAAAAGCAGTGGGTTTTATTCTGTTTTTTTTTTTGTTTTTTTTCTGCTTTTTTTGTGTGTGTGTGTGTGGGGAGGTACGGCGGGTTGTGAGCAGCGGCTACTTGTCTACCCGTCCACGCTTCAGGTGGGACAACTCCCTAAGCCAAGCCTTGATCAGGTCATACGTGGAGAAACTGATGCCCACGGCAATGGGTCCCTTAATCCAGTTCATACTCAGGCCCTTATAGAAGCCGTTCTTAATGCCCTCCTCCCTGTGGATAGCAAATAGATAAGCATATTTTATTATTTAAAGGGAGTGGTTTATTTTACCGATAGATCTTTATGAGGGTCTCCAGAATTGTGGGACAACGCTCCAGACTCGCAACATTAACACGCATCGTCTGCATGCGTCGGCGCACAATATCCAACGGATAACTCGCTGTTTGACCCGCCGCTCCCGCTGCAGCACCAAATGCCAGCGAAATCAAAGCATTCGGTTTTGTATTGCCAACTATTTCTGTAAAAATTACGATAACATCTAAAAGCTGGACAAGCTATTTATTAATTATTTTTACCATGATACTCTCGCTTGAGCGTTTCGTAAGTGAAGAATGAAGTGCCCGCGTAGGGTATAACACCCAGGACTGTTGCCCAATAGCCGCGGAAAAGCGTTCTCGGACCCTCCTCGACCCAAATCTTGGCAAAGACCTGACGCAACGTTCGATAGCCTGTGTATCTGTCCGTGACGGCCATTCGGGCACGGGCCAAATCCAACGGATACGTCAGCGATTGGGATGTAATGCCCGCCAGCGAGCCAGCCACAAATCGACGACCCTTGGTGCTGTCAACGGCAAATAAATAGTGATTGGTAAATATCGGAAAGGTACGTGGATAAATAAAAGAGGAAAGCTTACTTGGTGCCATTCTGGTCCACTTGAAGGATGCGGCGCCACTGTTCGTGGGATGTGAACTGAATGGCCGCGTAGGGCACGATGCGTGCCATTGTCGCCGAGTTGCCGCGCCACAGGGCGAGGACTCCCTCTTTGGCGTAGGTCTGTTGCAGGTAGTTGAGCGAGGCTTGAAACGAGAATGGCACATCTTTTCGTATCTGGAAATTGATTTTGGTGCGATCAAGCGGTGCGATTGTTGTCTTCGCCAGAGCACCAGCAGCTGCTCCCGCTATCAGACTGATTAGCACTCCATCCAGATTGTGGCGCACTGCGAAGTTAAAACACAAATCGGAAAAGCATTACTTGGGGTTGGCAATTGAAAAATCTATATCTATCTAGATATCTTCCTGTTTGATAAAACTTCTGTTGCAGATATAACAAGTCAATCTATAAGTAGGAATAAAGATTATCTGAGGCCCTCCAAAGATGACTTGATTATATGATACTTCTTTTATGAAACTTCATCACAAATAAATAATTAAATAAATGATAAATAAAATAAAAACAAGTTATGAAAATAATTATAATATTAGCAACCCCTTAAGCTGGATTTTTCAGTTTATAACTGCAATTTTGCTTACAAATAATATATATAATATAAATTTAATTATTATAAATAATTCATGGTAATAATTTGATAGTAATCTCATGTCGACAACATTTTGCATGCAACGAACATTTTCCAACCCATTAACTTCTTCACTGTAATTTTACATGTCAATAAGAATAAATAATTAATTAAATAAAGTTAATGATTATAAAATCAAAATAATATTTAGCTGAAATAGCATAACATTTCTAGCCCCCTTAGGCTAGATTATTCTGCTTATAACCGCAATTTGGATGTATTTAATAATAATTGACAATATTCTTTCTGATTATGTGATATTTATATTTACTATGTAGACGGTTTCATGCGTGCAACGACAAATTGCCAAGCCATAGAAATAAGCCAATAAATAATAATAATAATAATTGTTGACAGCAGCAGAAAATAACTTTAAATGAATTGTTTACATGCTTGAATTTTGAGCTTTGCGTGGCCTAATATAAATTGCTTATTGTTAGTCGTAATTATATCCACACTATGTTAAGTGCAGTTTGAGCTGCAGCAGCCAGCATTAGCAGCGCCCTCATTGTGCAGTGCTTTCTGTGTGCAGCGCTCTATTTCTCTCTCTCTCTCTCTCTATAAAGGGAGTTCGCTGATCCGCCGGCTGCTGCAGCTAAGTAAGTTATATATTATTATATTATTTAATATTAATTAAAAACTTACCATCGGGGGCCTTTGCGCTCTGATTGTAACTGCCATCCGTTGAGGCGGCAGTTGTTTCTTTATTTCCCGTACTATTGTCATCCTCGTCCTCCGCAGCAGCGCCCTCTATTGTCGTCCTATTGGTGGCTGAGGCGGCGGCAACTGATGTGGTTAATTGACTACCTGTTGATGTCATGGACATGGCAATGTTCGGTTTCTCTAGAAGGCTCATCGCAGACTACCAACAATACAGATAGGAACAGATGCACTTTAGTTCAAATAACAATGAAGTATCAAAAGTAGGCAATGAAATTCATTTTGGCTTTTCATGGCTGGTAGTCGGCTCACAAATACGACAAATATTGATAACGCCAGCTAAGGAACATTTCTTAAGGTTCAATTTGAGAGGGCGAACTTTTTCGCATTTGTTTCTTCTTTTTTTTGTCAGTTTCAGCAAAATCCAGAAAGAACAAGAAAAACATGAAAATAAAATACCCTTGTGGTCCGAATTAAAACTTACCTTCACCTAAATTTTGCAATTCGTAAAGACTGCAGGGTATAGGAAACAAATCAATTAACGCCTCTATGAAAATGAGTGTTAAAAAGTACTTTTAGCTAAAGTGGCCAATGAGATATTGTAAGGTTTTGTACTTTGCTTGGACTGTTCCCGTTTAAAAGGCGTGGACTGATTAAGACAGCTTGATAAGATTTCATTATCTTTTGTCTATTGAGCGGTTTTCTTTCGAATTCTACGAGTGAATAGTATCACCTTGAAGTGGATATATTATTGGACACATTTCGTAGCAGATAGAAACGATAGAATCCTCTTAAGCCACGATAAAAACCGTATCAAATGATAAGATAACTGTGCAAACAGCTCTCTAACTTGAAATCCAAAAAAAAAAATTCAGGATTAATCTAAGTAGAGGGATGTATAGCTGCCTCTTCAATATTTTTAAATATATTTAATTAATCATTAACTATTATTTATTAAGTAGTATTTATTATATTAAAAAATTAAATTTTATGCTAATTTAAAAAAAATAAATGCTATATAAAAAAATAATATCAATACAAAAAGTAAAAAATAGATTAAATTAAATAAAAATTAAAATTTTAAATCAAATTTAAAATTAAAAAAGCATTTTTAAAATGTTTACAATTTTTGTGGGAATTTAAATGCCAAATGTTACAATATATATTTTTCTAAGAAATATTAAATGAACTACAAGGAATAATCGAGCAGCTTTAAGAACTATCTTATACTCTGTCTCTCTCTTATACGAAACAGATTGAACTGCAGAGGGGGTTCATTGCAGCCGGCAATATGAATGTAAACAAGTTCGTTAAGCCTTCTTTGTTGTTGCAGTCAATTAAGGTTGTCTCTTATCCACATACACACACACACACACACACACATTATATATATATATATATATATATATAAATAGACTCACTCATATTTACGTTGGCAAATAGCAGCATTGGTTCTGATTGGAATGGACTTTGGCACTGAGGGTCGAATAAGAAAACCTGGCGAGCAAATACGTAATCCGTGCATATATGTGTTTGTATATTGTGTTGTTTACGTTGTTTGTCTTTTGGATTTTTGGGACGAAAATTCTAATTGGAGCTGGTAGCAGCGTTAACAGTGCAGCAAACAGCTGTTGCTCAAATGCATTTCACTGCCATTCGTTTCCATTGTTATGGGACCAAAATGTACATACGCATATGTGTATATATTTAAATACACATCTTGTACTCCTGCTCTCTTTTTTATTTTATTTTTTAATCTACACACACAGTCATTATATAAGCAGCCAAATTGAAAGATTCGAATATGTTGGCAAGGCAATCAACAAAAACGCACCTTTTTTGTTTAACACAGATTTTTTGGATATATATTTTTTTTATGTGTGCAACAACAATGCAGTTGTTTAGCAGCGCACGAACTTGCACTCAGTAGCTGAGGCTCATTTAATTTTGGTTGTTTACTTCGCACAGCACGCGTTATTGTTAATATTTTTTTTAATACATAACTATAATGACAACAACATGCAACGATATGCGCAACTTTGCCTTCTTCTCGCTTATTTTAAGCGCATCCAGGAGAATCTGAGGGGTATGCGAATCAGGGCTGCAGAGGTAACTGTCTACGCACTTGTTGGCGTTGCCACATTACACAAAATAGAGTTGCATTTTGTATTTCGTGCTGCTGTTGCAGCCAACTTCACGTGAAACGCACTACGAGCAAAACAGCCAAACAGCATCAAAAGAATATATAGAATTATAGAAAATACCAATTACAATGAATGTGTCGAATTTAAACGACCTGCGCTCTTATTCCCGCCACTGGCTAACCGAATTCATCGAGCAATACCAGGAGGAAGAGTGCCTGTGGCAGCCCAAGCATCACGACTACAGCAATCATGCCGCCAGAAACAAAGCTTACGACAAACTGGTGGAAAAACTGAAAGAAGTCGAGCCGAATCCGGATCGGGCTATGGTCGTACGGAAAATTAACTCACTCCGGTCCGCATTCCGTCGCGAATTCCGCAAGTCGAGCAGCAAAAGTGATTACGAGACGAGGCTCTGGTATTATGATAAATTACTCTTTATCGCCGATCACAAACCGAAGCGACATTCCAATGAATTGGGCGGCAAACCAAAGCGCGAGCTGCACATTAATTTCGACGATGAGGATTCGATGGACTACGAGGACGAATCGCATCACACGAATCCCCACTCACAGTCCCATTCACAGTCACAGACACACATCGAGACAATTGTACCCAATGTGGTCGATGAAGTCGACACCGAAGTCGCCTCCAATAATAATAACAATAATAATAATAATAATAATGTTGTCGTCAGCAGTCAGGGTGCCACATTGAGCACCATTTCGGTGACGCCCGCCGATTGTGTGACTCTCGTCAAGGACGAGGCCCACCAGGTGGCCCACAATGAGGTGGCGGAGGCGCATCAGCGTCTCGTTGCTCAGGCCACATCCGCGCAGGCATCTCTGGCTGCGGCGGCGGCTGGCGGGCATGCGGTCAAAGTGCTGGAGATTACATCGCTCGACTCCAATTCACAGCGCGAAATACAACAGGTGAGTAAACAAAATACCAAAAAGTTGAGATGCGTTTCGGATCTATCCAATATTAAATGTGAAACAATTGTGTCTACCTCGGTTGAACCTGAACCTGACTATCAGCAGGCCCAAGCATTTTCTCTAAGACGAAATGAGAGTACTTACATCATGCTCACATTTTATTGTGCAAAGCTTCTAACGGAAAAGTTGGCAATTTATTGCTTAAAAGGGAAAATAATTATTAAATCTCATTAATGTATTGGTCTACCCATTGACTTGTCGATCTCATCTGAATTTAAAACACGTTCCACTTGAGTCAAACTCAAATTCAATTAATGTCTTCCAGGCGGTTAATTCACTGGAGCACCATCAGCAGCAGCTGCAACACCTGCATCATCAGGCAAATGGCCATGGACCAGTGCCCGTGCCGACAATCCAGATTGGGCGGGATCACTATCAGCCGCTGTTTGGGAATGGTGGCACAACCGCCTACACCACAACATCGACGCCGGCGTCATCGCATCGGCCCGAGGACGAGTACGATGCGATTGGGATGAATGTGGCAAGCAAACTGCGCTCCATCAATCCCACGCAACGAATTATTGCCGAGAAGCTCATCAGCGACGTGCTCTTCAATGCCCAGCTCGATAATCTCACCGTCAACTCCTCGTTGACGCAATAATTTAGTGTGTACAAAAATTAGTTTCTAAGCTGCCGAAAACTCGAATTAGTTTCGCTTCATGTGTCTGTTTACGTGTAGGCCTATATATGTCTCTGTATTTGTATATCTGTCGTCCGTTTATGTGTTAGTCTGTAGATTTATGTTTAACGTTTTTTTAGATTTAATCACTGCATTACACTTTAATGCAATAAATAGTTTTTAACTAGTAACATTTTTAGATTTTTATCATTTTGGGCTGCAGCTTTCCTTTTCCTCAACTTGAGTCTGATTATTACTGTCAGTTGTTAGTCGTTTCCACGCGAATTTGGCCAGCTGTAAGGGGAAAATATTTATATATATATATATATAATTAAACACATTTATTAATAAATTGAAAACTCACCGTAATTGGAGGCAACTCAATTTGTTCGTCGGCGGCAACCAAAGTGCGGTTGTCTTGTAACATTCTCCAGCCAAAGTGTATACCAATTAAACTGGGCACCATAACTATGGCAACCAGATTACGTGAAAAGAACGTTGCTTTTTGTGGCGCAGACATCATTATTGACGAGTTTTGACAGTATCAGAATATTTGTTACTATTATTATTTAACATCATTTAGCATTATACATATCTATTGGTTTTCGATAACTTCCATTTAGCGATAAGCGAAACGTCATAGATTGTCACATTCGAGTTGGCAGAGTGGCCAATTTGACATTAACATTGGCGCTGACATTTGAATTTGCTTGCGCTTACAAGAAAAACAGGAACATGTTTATTTGTGAATTACCAAAAGTTGAGGGATTTGTATAATTATTATGGAATTTCGAGTATTTAATTCAAAGTTTTCCGTGAATAACATTTTCGACTGCATTCTTGGTTGGGCGTCTTGACTAATTCTAAAAACAATTTTTTTTTGGTCTAATTAGGTTTTTTCTGAGTATTGCAACAATTGTGGAACCATTTTACATTTAAGTCTGATATATTTTGTAAACAATTCTTATTTCTTAATTTAAATTGAATATAAATTTGTACTTTTAATTTAATTGAATCTATTTTTGACTTTACGTATTTTTTACGTCACAAATAAATAAAAAAAAGTTAATTATATATATTTCCGAGCTATATAGTCCTAACATGCTCTCAAAATTAAAAATCTTTCTATCCAAATAAAATCTTTTTAATATTACTTAATTTTTTAAAATTTAAATTTAAATGTAAAATTTTATTTTTAATTTAATTTAAAATATATTTTCTACTTTTGTATTTTGCTGTGTCGACTGTTTTAGTTGACATTAAATAAATCAATAAATAAACATATTCCGTGATAATGGCTTGCCGACAATTTGTTTACCTGCGTACAAAGCTAGCTTTGCCTTAAATGTTATCAGTTGGTGGGACAATAATTCCTGTAATTCGTTATTCGATTGACATCTGCCTTTATTCCCAGCACTTTTCTCTACCTCTCTCCTTGCCTTTCCCTCTCTCTTTCTCCCGCTCCCTTTTCCTGTTGTCACTTGCGTAGATCATGCAACATAAATAATAATGCGATTGAGGGCAAGTACATAACGAGTTCTGTGCTGTTTGTGTGTGGGTGTGTCCGTGTGACTCTCAGCTGTGCAGCATGTGAACTTTGCACACAAACAAATGGCGAAAGCAATAGCAAAACAGAGTAAATAAACCACTCATCAGCTATGCAGGCAGCGTCACTTGTACTGACTCGGCAAAGAATTAGTTTCGCTCGCACTCGCAGCTCATCAACTGCAGCAGGGGACGTGTTTTTTGAGTTTATTTATTAGTTTCAGATATATAAAAGTGAGTTGCGAGTTTTAGTTTCACTCGCGTTGCCTTTTTACACATTTCTTGTTTTCATGTGTATCCTTTATCATTTCCATTCGCTTTTACTTTTTGTATTTGCGATTTCTGAAAACAGTGACGTTTTGGCCAAAATCGATAATCTGGTGCCTGGACTTCTGGAATCCCATCAGCGAGTAAGTGTTTTAAATATTCTTGTTATCGATGTGGCTGAAAGTGGCTGGCGGCTGTTTCCTTATATCCTTCATAAATTTGTGGTGATTTACGAAAACACACGCAAAAGCTAACCACACAACAATGTTGATAACCAGCGTCAGCATTATTGCATAGAACATAATTATAATGATTTTATCGCGTCGCGATCGCTCCATCCATGGCACATGATCCCGTTGAAACTGGCGTTCAAAAAGAGATTTGGATACTGGTTTCTGACTGAGAGGGCATCATTACGACTAGAACTTACCGGCATTTTACGACGGTCAACGGCAACTATTATTTTTGCGAAGAAAGTGTCGCCCATTTGGAAAATATAATGTAAAACAAATTTGAAACTGCTCAGTTTAAAAATTGACTCGAAATTCAGCTCCTTTTTTTCTATTTATTTATTTATATTTTTTAAATTTAGTGCAGTTGCATTCGGGCTGAGCTTATTATCAAATTCTTAATATTCTGTGATTAAAATGTTCTGCAAGGAAATGTCTGTCAATTCAAAAATTTATTAAGAAAATATAAATAGCGTTTATTTAAAATAAATACATTATTTTTATATTTTTTACAATTCAAATGCGGCATAAAAATATTTTCTGGATAATATTTTAATGGACACAAATTTCAATAAATTTATACAATAGAGAGATATTTATAGTTTTTGACTTAGAAAAATATATTTTTTAGTCATATTACCATTTATTTTAATTCAATTCCATTTGATGATTGAATTTAAATATCTAGATTATTGTCAGAATAACAGAAAGAAAAAGAAATAAGCAACAGTTATGCATTTTGATTATTATAATATTGAAAAAATTAAATTTTGAATAAAATTATACAATTTCGATTTAAGATAGTTACAGTTCTCAAGAGCAGATGTTTCTGAGGCTGATCACCTTTTTAAGTCAGTTCCATTAAATGATTGAATTTAACATGAATTATCTAGTATATTGTCAGAATCATATTAAAAATAATTATTTGGCGATTAGATATTTTTTTTAGAAATTAATTATTTTTAGAACATAATTTTTTATAAAATGTTGATAAAAGTTAGTTACAATTTTTAAGTGCAAGAATATATCTCTAAGTCATATCGCCATTTTTTTGTTGGTTAAAATGCAGTTTAATGCGTTCCATTTAACTTAAGATGAAATGTCTAGAATATTGTCAGAATCATTGGATAACACGCTGTTCGCGTAGAGCGGCAATTTGATCGGGTCCATAGCCCAGAAGATTGGCGAGCACCTCGTCTGTGTGCTCTCCGAGCATTGGTGGCGCTGTGCGGGCATCGTTACGTGCATCACTGTAGACGACTGGCGAACCGACGACCTTGACGCTGATGTCACGCGGATGGGGCAGGGTTTTGACCAGGCCAATAGCTCTAATGTGCTCATCCTCGAACACTTCGCGAATGCTGTTGACAGGCCCTACGACAAAGGAGGCGCCATCAAATAATTGCATCCAATTCTTGGATGTGTCTCGCGCCAGGATTTGGCCCAGCAAATTGACCAGTTCCTCGCGATGCTCGACACGATCCCTGTTCGTTTTGAACCTGTCCTCGAGGGACACCTGCTCAATGTCCAGGCGACGGCACAGCTCCACAAATTGCGAATCGCTGCCAGCGCCAATTGTCAGATAACCATCCGACGTCTCGAAGCTCTGATACGGCACAATGCTGGAATGGGCTGTGCCCCAACGCTTGGCCTCTGTGCCCGCGTTCAAATAGTTGCTGGCCACATTGATGAGCAGGGAACAGCATGTGGACAGCAGATCCACATCAATCTTTTGGCCACGTTGGGTACGCTGGCGTTGCAGCAAAGCGGCCAAAATGGCGCCATGGGCATACAACCCGGTGGCCACATCTGTCACAGCGACGCCCACCTTGCTGGGCGGTCCATCGCGTTCGCCCGTTATATGTAACAGGCCGCCCATAGAGGAAGCTATCACATCGTAACCCGGACGCTTGGCATACGGTCCCACCGAGCCGTAACCGCTAATTGTGCAATAGACGAGTCGGGGATTCACTTGGCGCAGCTGCTCATAGCCCAAGCCGTAGCGATCCAGTGTGCCCGGCACATAGTTCTCGACGAGCACGTCAGACATCTTCACCAACTCCTGCATCAGTTCCCGGCCACGTTTCATATCAATGCAGATGCTTTGCTTATTGCGATTCTGTGACAGAAAATATGTAGCATCGCCACTGTGCTCCAGGAAGGGTGGACCCCATTTGCGTGCCTCATCCCCAAAATGTGGACGTTCCACTTTGATCACTTCTGCACCCAGATCGGCCAGCACCATGGTGCAATAGGGACCAGCCACAATGCGTGTAAGGTCCAATATCCGCACACCCTTCAACGGATGACGATCGTCAACTGAAGTTGATTGCGAGTTGCTAGCGGTGTTATTATTGTTATCGATCTCGCTCTCTCTGCTAGCAGCAGCAAAGCTTCTCAAGCTTTGACGAGCTGCTGCTGTTACGCGGCAGAGACGCCAGCGTTGTAACCACATCGATAGCTTTTGCAGACTAGTTCCCAAGTTTCAATCAGTTTATATTTTGTTTTTTTTTATTAATATTTCATTTCACTTTGGTATTTCCTGTTGTTATTATTTTTGTGGTGGGAGTTTGTACTGTGTGTTGTTTACAATGGAAAGTTTTCCAGCCAACTAACTCGATCAAAATTCTAAATTATGCGCACGACTATTTGCGTGCTTTTTCTTTTCGTATAACAGCAGTTGAGCGTTTATTTTATCTTAGCGCTGGTCTCTCTTTCACTCTCTCTTAAGTAGAAAATTTCTTGCATAGTTTGTCATGTTTATCGTTATCTATTTAAGAATACTGTTTTTTTTACAATCTCTAAACAATGATGTCATGACGTCTTAACATAAATTTTATTTTAACATCTTGCTTATCGTTATCTAAAACGTTATCTTTTTGAAGAAGACTGAGCAACATATTTTCAATATTGATATTTGAATATTAGCGTAAAGGTGAAGGTTTAAAACACCTAACGTTATTTTATCATTATTTTATTATTTTTAAATTTAGTTAGAATATTAAACTAGGGGCAAAAACATGACCAAGCAGATCGCTTGCAAACATTGCAAGTTGCCGTTTTTTGATCTCTTGGCATGCAAACTGGAAAAAACCGTCTATATGTTTTTCTCAAGATTATTACAGACAGAAAGGAATTTGTAATAAGCAAAATAGATTCACATCTAAAAAAAGTATATATTTGTCGAGTAATTTGCGAGATATTAACTTAATGCTTCGGAACTGTAATTTGAGCCATTACCTAAGATTGTAGCGAATCTCTGAGTACTGTCAGCTTGTACTAATATATATGTATGTATATCCAGGTATATTAGCTGTCTTAAATGTGAATCTGTGGGTTGTCATTAGCTACTAATAGTTCCGCAATTAAAAAACAATTTCAATCCCAATGATCGCAAAAAAAGACAAGCATTTAAGTATTTACAAAACGAAATCAGTATAAATGCCAAATTGCAATTTAAATAGGCGTCAGGCATCAGAGCTCATGTCTTATCTTAAAATAGAATCATATATATTTTTATCTTATGATTTATTTTGTTATTATTATTATAATATTATTATTTTACAAAATTATGTCCCGCGATATTTATGTTACGATACCTAAAAATTAACCATAGAATCGTATACATATTTATTAACAATTGCAGATTAATGTTTCTGGAATACATCTCGTAAATATCTCAGTAAATGTTTTGATTTGATGAAGTTGCATTCTTGTCAACTGTCGAAGATTCGATCTCATCTTAATTACCCGGTTCCGATCTATGTCCATAACATATCTATAGCAATTTGTATAATTAACAACACGAGCAACAATGCTTAGTTCGTAAGGTCGCTTGTAATTGCGGATTAGCCGGAATTAAGACAGATAAAGATAACAATACTTAAGATACACATATATACCGCAGATATTGGCTTACAACGTCAAGGCCCAGTTTACTATTTAATTTTATTGCCAGCTATTTCCTCCAGAACAATTGGTGATTTACAAGTGGTCTGTGGTCAGACAGATTTTAAGTCTCAGAAGAGATCTATTGCGCTTTCGAAGAGAGAAAGAGAGAGAGAGAGACATAGAGTAAGAGAGAGATAGAGAGAGGGAGAGCGCATTGCAACTTCAAGCTGAACCGATTGGAGCTTTCGGCTCAACCGTGAGAGAGCTGTGACGAGCAGAGCTTTAAATGTTATGCACAGCACTCGCTGCTCATGTATTTGCTTAGCGCGCGTTGTATGAAGCGGTTGGTGTTCGTTAAAACTCTGCTTGTTGCGATCCGTTTCATCTGCAAACTGCAACAATTGTGATAACACACACATTCATATTCACAAATAGTGTTACAACATGAAAGCCAGTGAAACGATACGCATGCGCTTGCAGCGCATTCAAATTCGTATACAACAACAACAACAAATAAACTAGCTACGCATATTTTTTGCCAAAACAAGTGTTTAGATTTTGCCTAGCATAGCACAAGATGCAGTCTCTCTCAACAAACTATCGCCACACTAGTTATTAGCCAACTGACAAAAAAAAACAACAAAAAAAAGTAAAGCCAAAAAATATATTAAGCCATCGTTAACATCGTTTTCGTATTTCGAGTTCGTGTCGCGTTCGTGTCTCGAGTGCAAGTTGTGCAAGCGCAAATCGCAGCAGCCGCTGTCGTTGTTGACGTTGACGTCAACGTCGCTGCTGGCGCTGCGCAATTGCAGTCTGTCCGTGCTCAGGCCAGCTGCATATTGCACAATCCTGACGCTTGTTGGCCAACCTGTTCGCTGCCGTTGCCGCTGCCAGAGCCACTTTGGGGCCCGCATTGTTGTATTTTTTTTTTTGGTTACAATATTAGTTTTGGCTATTTTATTTTTTCGCCTAATTTCACAAAAGTCGTCAAAATTGCTGTGCTACTGTGTTCCAGGATCCTGGGGTACATCATGCGGCGCTTTCTGCGCTCGGCCATGATTGTCTTCAGCTGGTTTGTGGTGCCCTACAGCCGCTACACCAACATAAAGGTGATTCGGCGCAAATTGCCGCCCATCCATAGCCATCTGCTGGAGATACCCGCCGTCGACCTGGCCAAACTGATTCGCACTAAAAAGGTAACACCAATGCTCGATTTAACTATATTACAGCTCGCTTTTTTTCAATTCTACGAAAAAAGAATCGCCCTACATTATAGAAAGTTTTTCTTGTTTTTAAAAATTATTTCAAAATATAAGAAAGAAAAAACGGCAAAGTCTTGCTCTAAATCGACAATCACAAAGTTTTAATAATAAGTTTTTGTTTATTAGAAATATTTTCTTTTATTACGATATGCATTTCTAACAAACTCTGATAATAAAAAAATAACAAGTAATGAAATTTATATTAAAGTTTAGCTGGTTCAGTTTCCAAATCAATTGATTTGCATTTATAAACTATGTAAAATACACTATAAATTAGACATATTTAGATAGATAGATAGATAAGAAACAAAGTCCCAAAATTAGAAAGTCTTGCTCTAAATCGACAATAACAAAAAAATGATTTTTTTTATTTTATTTTTATTTTTTACAAATATTTTCAATTATTATGAAATGCATTTCTAAAAATCCTGTTTAAAATGGAGAAACAAGTATTGAAATTTACTGGCTTTTATATTAAAGATTGGCTGTCATCTGGGTTTAATTAATTGAAATGAATTTATAAATTCACCCTGAAATTTAGAAGTGAAAAACCCTGGCTTTTGGAAAGCAAACATCATAAATTTTAGAAACTTACTTTTTGAATAATATTTTTATGAGTGTACTTACCTCAACCGAACCACAGTATAATCCACAGGCCACGACCCACAGTGCAACAACAAAGGCCACACCTTTGTGGTTGCCCCATCCATTAGATACTTTGATATATAAATACGTTGCTGCCGGTGATGGCCACTGACTGTTGACAGGTAGATGCCCATTAGTGGGTTATGTCGACTAGGTTTTGACTTTGCTCACCTTATTATAAAGACATTGTTTTAAACAGCCAGAAATCAAAGTTTAAGACGAGTCGGATTCCCCAAAAAATCCAATAAGCACCAAGTATTATAATATAAAGACGTTTATTTTTACTTACAAACTTTTTTATTAAAAACGTGTGTACAAAATCCAAAAATAATCAGTCAATCAAATAGAATTTTTTGCAAAAGAAATTTTTGAGTACAAATAATGATGTTATTACTTGTAAAATCATTAAAGTAAAATCGACATTTACTTATAAGCGATTTAATTAATTTATTAAATAACAAACAAAACAACTTTTTAAGTAACAATAATTATTAAGCAATAATAATTATATTGTCATTATTCAAATCATTAAAGAAAAATCGATATAAATTGATATGATCTTTATTATAGATATGCATATTATAAAAGATTTAATTTATTGTGTGTCAGTCAGAGTACCAATTTAAACAAAGCATTTACCTATGCATATTCGACTTTGCAATTTCTTCAATGTGTAACCTGCTCTTTGAGTTGTAGATGTGTAGAAATCCCCAACAGAGCCGCAATTCGCAATTGGGTTAGCTAACCGCCGCGGCCTAGAGATCTGTCCGCCCGGCTAACTGGCTGTCTATCTGTCTGGCTGGTTGCCTGGCTGTGCTTTATCGTGGCCATATCAATAACATCTGGTTGCTGCCTCAAATTGCACATAGCCACTGAAATAAACGCGTGAGCATGACGTACAAATACTTAAGAAATATACTCATAAATAAATACAATTTGTTGGTTTGCTGTTGTTGTTTCTGTTGTGCTTCTTTAGCTTGGTTTGTTGTGCTCCGTAAGATTCGTTGCGTTCATTGGGTCCACATATACATACACACACACAAACACAAACACAAACACACAAGCACATGCATGCACGCATGCACACAGCACTTAAGGTCATGACTTGGCAGACCTTATCGAGCCAGCACACACACACACACACCAAAGACCAAAAAAAACCTAATAAAATGTATTGCGTTTTTTCTTCTTTTTTGTGTCTGTTTTGTTTTATTATAATTGCTTATAAGCCGCCTTGTTTGTTCATATTTTATTGCGGGTTCGTCTCTCACATAACATTTAAGATTTCTTTTTGCACTATTTTGAGGTTTTTGCGAGCATTATTTTAATTATGATTTTTATTATTTTAATTTTTTATTCGCAGTTTCATTGTCAGTGCTTTAACTATTGCCTCATTTTGCTTACGTAAATTTTTGAAAACAATTTTTTGTTTTGTATATTCAAACTATTTTTCACTCTTCAACTCATTCAATAACAGAGACAACATTCAGTTTAGTTGCTACTTAAATTGAGATTTATTTAAACAATAAGTGGGGACATGATGTGTGATTAAAATATGTATGCAAGTAGATATGATATTTGAAGATACAGAGACTCTATGTGAGAGTTTGTATGTAGTTTTTAGTATAAGGAAATAATTATATTTTATACGGGTTCCATGACCTACCCGATCATCATAATTTAAACTCGCCAGCTTTAAAATAATACCAAACTAGAAGGAATATTACCTTGTGCTTTTATTGAATTAGCAGTCTAGGAAGCTGACTTGTAAATATATATAAAAAAAAGAAGTAAAATAAAATACATTTATAAAAAAGCTATTATTATTAAAATATAAATAAAACAATCTCTGAGTATTATTTTTAATATTTAAATAATAATAGTACAACATAATAAGAATAACAAAATATTGTATGAGTATTGTCCAGTCAGGCAATCAAAGTAATACTAGTTTTTGGGAACACGGTTTTTGTGTGAGTTACTTTAATTTGTTTAATTTTTAATACAGGGTATATAGTGACACGGAATATTATGTGAAAATAGTGTTCGATGAATTCGATTGCTCTGCGGCTACGGGTTTTTCCATTGTTTTTAGTTTGCCTTTTCTGCTGTGTATTCAGTTGGTGTGTCTGAGTATCTGTCGGCTTCTGCCTTATGGACAATGCAGGTTTCGCAAAACACCCCACGCAATTTGCGTCCCCTTCTCCCCCATCTGAACCCAGATACATACAAAGTTCGAGTTTGAGTTTGAGGTGATGCTGCATCTGATTTATGATTGCACTGGAAGTCATTGAAAAAGTCAAGTAGCCTTAAATTAATAATATATGAATGTGTATATGCATCAGTTTCTATATAAACGCATTATTAACTTTACACTTATGTGCTTGAATGTGCTTTGCATTACAGCTGAAATAGTTAAATCAGTAAATTACTTAATATAACTTAAATTCACAGGCGCCCAAATACAGATATCTTAAGTTAAATCATTTATTACCTGTACTAAGTCACTCAAACAGTTGCGTAATTTCTTAAAGTGATTATGACAAAGGTTCTACATTTATTGGCAACCTTCGCTCTATAAAATGATCTCACACATGAAAATACTTTTTCTTTGTTAAAGTAGATGATTTCTGGTAAGAAAATTTTTGAAGTTGATCAAGGAGTATTTTAGATAGTTAAGAATTGTGACTTCTATTGCTATCGGAAAACTATTTGCATCGCAATGGTGAAGTTGTCGAGTAAATAAAAGAAATTTGAGCTGCGAATGCTAAAAGATAACTAAAAGTCCAGCTTTTAGTTCTTATATTCTCTCTTTGCCAACGCAATCGACAATTGAAAATGTGCAGATTACTCATACGCCATGACGCTTCTTGGAGCGATCGCATTTTTTTGTCGTCGCACAGCAGACAGAATAAAATTGCCCATGGTGCATGAATGTGAATTTTTTTATTGATTTTAATTTCACATAAATTGCTTTTGTGTGTTTGTCGTTGGTTGGTTCTCACAAACAATTAAGCTGTAAGACAAACAAAGAGAAACAATAAAATATGTCCAAATAATATCAATAATACCAAGAGCGGAAATGATCAAAAGATTTTTATTGTGTTCTCATTCTAATTGCAGATCAAAAGCGAAGAAGTCGTTGAAGCCTACATAGAACGCTGTCGGCAGGTAAAAAAATTAGGAATTATTATATATTATATCAATATATTATATATCGTAAACATTGTAACGTTATTCACAGGTAAATCCGCTAATCAATGCCATTGTGCAGGATCGATTCGAGGAGGCGCTGGAAGAGGCGCGCGAAATCGACAATGTGATTGCAATGGGAATCAATAGCATTGAGTCCATGGAAGAGCACACTCCGCTGCTGGGCATACCGGTTACGGTGAAGGAGAGCATCGCCGTCAAGGGCCTGACCAATCAGGCCGGTCGCGTCTTTAAGACACCGCAAATTGCCAAATCAGATGCACCCGTCGTCGAGCAGATTAAGCGCTGTGGAGGCATCATATTGCTGGTGTCCAATACACCAGAGCTGTGCCTGCTTTGGGAGACGTACAACAATGTGACGGGCCAAACAAAAAATCCCTACGATCTGAAGCGCACGCCAGGCGGCTCCTCTGGCGGCGAGGCCGCACTGTTGGCCAGCGGCGCCTCCCTGTTGGGCCTCACTTCGGACATTGGCGGCTCCTCGCGTCTGCCCGCCATGTTCAGCGGTATTTGGGGTCACAAGCCGACACCGTATGCGGTCTCCTTTCGTGGCCATCATCCGACCAGCGATTTTCCCAAATGGGGTGATTTCTTCACCATTGCACCGATGACCCGCTATGCCAAGGATTTGCCGTTGCTCCTCAAGTGCATGAGCGATCCGACTGGGCCGCGACTGACGCTGGACAAGGCAGTCAGTGCGCATGGCATACGTTTCTTTTTCATGGACAATGATGGACCGTCGGGCATGATGCGTCCCCTTAGCCGAGATCTACACGCGGCCATTAATCGAGTGGCCAGCGATTTCAATGCGAAACGCGTGAATATACGCAAAATGAAATGGTCTCTCGATATATCGCTATCGGCCATGCTGACGATGAAAAACATTGAGACCATTTACCACAAGACGGAGGAGGGTGAACAGCCCAAGACCGTCTGCAAGGAGACTGTCAAATATTTCTTTGGCTGCTCGGACAGCATATTGCCCTCGGTGATATTCGGTCATTTACAGAATTTTATGAAAATTATACCGAATTCGCGGCACAAGCATTTGGCCAGCATCATTGAGGCGCTCAAGACTGAATTCAAGGAGCTGCTCGGCACAGATGGCGTCTTTCTCTATCCAACATTCCCCAATACCGCCCATCAGCATTATCAAATCTATCACAAACTGCTGGAACCGATGTATATGGCTATCTTCAATACTTTGGGTCTGCCCGTGACCAATTGTATGATTGGCCTGGATCGTCGTAATCTACCCATGGGCATACAAGTCGTGGCCAATCCGGGCCAAGATCATCTCTGTCTGGCCGTTGCCCGCGAAATGGAGCGACGTTATGGAGGCTGGGTTCGTCCACCCTCGGAGGATAGCCACACCTATGCTCAGGCCAATGGCAAGCGAGGTTAACTCCCCAACTTTTGTTTTTTTATTTTAGTAAATTGTTTCATTTTGGCATCCGCGTACATACATATTGTTAACTCCACCAGTTTGGAGTTGATTCATTAAATCATACATGAATTGTTTACATCAACATCAGCAACAACGACCACGTTACACTTTAGATGAAGTTTGCAGAGTATTAAATTATTGCCTTTATATTTGTCCAAAATTTGTTGTATGTAAATATTCTCCTAGGTTCATAGGATAGTTGATAAATATGTGTATATTTCTTTGTAGTGGCTACATCGAACAAGCCCCATAAAAATAAAAAAACGAAACCCGGACATACAAAAGTCTTTGGTTATTACAGAATTATTTTATTTGGGAATTTTGTTTGTAATTTATAAATGCAATATGAAGAAATTCAAACATAACTTATAAATATATATTTTTGCATCGAGTCAAACTGTTCAATAAAAAATTGTAACATCAATTCAAAACTTTTTTTTTGTTAAAGAACTTTGGTTGCACAAGCCCCGCCGAATGTAACATGTTGGCCTCCAGTTCTTACTAAAATCGTCGAAACTTAGCGAGGGGAGACAAGGGAGCTAGGAGAAGCCGTAGCTCAACTCGGCAATGTTATGGGCTAATAACAAATATAATAAGCTACAAACAGACAACGCAAAACTGGCTAATAAGCAGCTACTACCAGAGTAACAATACACAATGGTTCCACTTGGCTGCCCCAGCACAGAACATTAAGACTTTTATTTGCCTCCATGGATCGCATATATACATACATATATACTTATATGTTTGTATATATATTTTTACTGTCACATACAAATATTAATGATTTAAGTGTATGCAGCAAATGCCCCTGGGACCCCAAGGCGACGCTGGATCTCTAACGCAGCACAGTAGTCGCAGATTCGAGTCGTGTGCCACTAGCTGCTGGCTACACTCAAAGAAAAATGTTGTTCCAGATTTTACCAATAGAAGGTTTTTCTTGTTTTTAAAAATTATTTTTATTGTTTTCATATTACCTAACCTGAATTTCAGAAAAAAAAACATTTTCTATATATTAGAAATTTGATTTCTATATTTAAGAAAAATCCACCCTGAAACTTAGAAATACAAACACTGATTTTTACAAAAGCCTGAACCATAAATGTTATATATACTTTCTAAATAATATTTTGACCATTGGCATCAAAAACAGACCGATCTTTTTATGAGTGTACTTGTAAGCGTTTTGTTTGTGTATTTTTCCAGTTGTCATTTTCTGCCAAAAATTTACACACATATTTTATTGGCCTGGCTTGGCTGGGGCACACAGTTAGATTTTTTGGCTGTAGAGTGGCTCAAGGTTTTGCCAATATGGCTTTCGCAATTGCAATTTCTGCTGTGCGAAAACGTGTTATTTGACCAAAAATCAGAGGTAAGACAAATTCTTGCTTTAGAATGTGGCGGCCAATTGAAGCATTTAGCTGTGACCATGCGGCAAGCAAGAACACATGCAGTGAACCCCACAATTAACACAATATTATTTTTGACTGTCTTTTAATTAGCATAGCGTTCGTTAGTTAGCCATTTGTTCTGCTGCAAGCGCAGGTAGCCTTAAAATGAAAATGTTAAGCCATGAATTTTAACTACCTGCTACTACTACCTGTCCAAAACAAAAATAAAGAGAGACCTGATTGAAAGCAGCAACTCTCACTGGAATGAGCAACCAGAGAGTAACTGAATATATAACAAAACTCAAAAAAGAGCAAAAGCAATTAAATACTGAGCCTATCAATTTTTCATGCTCATTGAGTAAGCATCCGTAAACTTAAAATGGTAACAATGCCTCTATGCATGTGTATCTGTTAAAGTTGTTTAGAGAATGAGAGCGCCGACCATTGGAAATGGCAGTCCAGTCAGCAGCATTCCAGCCTATCTTCACTCTCCAGCCAAGCCTATCCCAATTCTCGGCGCTGAGCACCTCGTTCACTTCGAAACTGACTTGAGCAGCGAGCGGTTGTGACGGCGCAATCATTTCATTTACATATATACATATATGTATATATACATATATTCATATATATATATGTTTAGGCTGTACTAATGCTAATTGAAAAGTTTCTTTTTATTCTGCGCATTTGAGGTGACAAATTTACTGCATATTTGTTTACCGTGATCTACGCAGATAGATGAAAACTGTGTCGATTACCGTGTTAAATCAACTAAAAATCCAGTGTGATCTTAACCCCGTAAGACTCAGACACGTGTTTGCCACTTGGCAAGCACATAAGAATCCGGCCTAAACCACATGTCGGCCAAAGGTCTTTTAGTTAAAATATTAAAGAAACGCCTAGGTGTGGAATATAAATAGTTCATATATAATGTAATTTTATAAATTAGCCCAACTTTGCCACGAGACGATTATTTACTTAATATCAGCGTTACAGTGTCTGTATTTGCTTCCGTCGTAGATAAGACAGAATATCTAATCTTCGAAAATCCAGAGTTGAACCATGAAAGTATTAACCTTTTTAATGATTTACTATATGATAGTGAAGCTATTTACATTATTTAAAGATAACAATATGCACTGAAGGAACCAACTTACTTCATACGAGGACAAGTTTGGAATTAACAATTTAAACTTTCACAAAATTTAAATTCTTATTTTTTAAGCTAACCGAATATTGTGACGATACAACCATGGTAATTATTTAACTTCAGAGTATCTAAAATCTATCGAAATCCAAATATACGAGTATCTATAAATATTACACCTGATATAGGAAATATTAAATTTTTAATAATCTAATAAATTATGCAATTTACTTTCTTTAAAGAGAATTTTAAGAACAGAAGAAACAAAATATTTCCCGATTTACAAATTTAACAATTTCCATTTTCATAAAATGAAAAATATTTATTTTTTAAATGTCTTTTTTTTAAATTAGTCAAATTTGTCACACGACGACCATGTTAATTACTTTCTCAATATAGGAGTTACAGTTACTGTTAACTTTTGTCGTAGCTAAGAAATTTAATTCAATCTACGAAAATCGAAGAATTATATAATTATTATAATATTAACATTTTAATTATTTAATGCAAGATGCTGAAGCTGTTTACATTATTCAAAAAGAATAATAAGAACTGAAGGGACCAACTTATTTTATACTGATAAGGACGAGTTATAAATGTAGCAATTTTAACTTGAAAATTAGTAGTTTTTTTATGAAAAATTCATGTGATGATAGATTACGTGTTGTTGTTCAGACTATTTCTCTTTTGGAGCTTGAGACTTGCGTGCCTTGGGCTCTGGCGGATCGATGAGGTTGCCATGACGCACCACATCGATGTGGCCCAGTCGTATCATTTTCTCCTCCCAAATAGAAATTGCGGTTCTACAAAGTCAAATAAATAAATATACAAAAATATAAATATAAATAAATATATCAATATAAATCTAAATAAAAATATAAATATATACACAAGTCGGCTTATTTATAGAGTTAATCGGGGATCTACGCACTTGTACCGATCGAGTTCATTGCGGGATTCCCGCAAGTAGACTGCCTTCTCATCGTCGGAGAGGCGCGTCCATTTGGCAGTGGCCTTCTGATGCCATTCGCGATACGTTTGTTGTGGCGTTTGCGGCGTATTAATTCGCTCGCTTGCTACAAAACGCAGAAAAGCGGATGCCGGCTTCTTAGGGCGTCCCAGCTCCTTGACACGTTTGCGGAGCTGTTTGCGCTCTTTCGCATCGCTAATGTCCTGTTTCATCTGTTTGATTTCGGCACGCTGCTCGTCGGTCAGCTTTGCATCATATTTGGTGCGCTGCTCCAGGTAAATCTCCTGATCTTTTTTGTACTCGGACTGCAGGCGCTCCTTCATCTTGAGATCCACATTCACCCAGTTCTTTGACAATTGCCGCACAACCTCAATGGTGCTTATCTTTGGGTCTTTGGCAATCAACTTCGGGCGCATTTCGCGCATAAAGCGAAAATATGGCGTCAGCGGCTTTTTTGGTCGAGGCGGCAGCCCGATCTGTTCCTCCAGCGTCCGCGACTGCAGCACCGAACTGTGGCTAATGCCAGCAGCAGCCAATGGTCTGGGCGTAGGTGTAAAATTGTTTGATTTGATTGGATTTGTCGGTGCAGAAGTGTCTTTATTTTTGGCTACAACTTGCCTGACTTTGCTAATTAGCGAACCGATGATGGAGCCCCGTGAGAGCAGCGTTGTTGTGTACAACATATTCTCAGTTCGTTTGCAAGCTGTTAAAAGCGTTAAATTCTACCTCTTTTCACTGTTTTCACAAACAAAAACTTGTTGATTTTACAAACTGTATAAGTTTACGTAAAAAATGCGGCTTTTGCTAGAGTTGCTTTGCTTTCTCAGCTGACAAACTATCGTTTTAAATGTACGAGTAAAACTATCGCCATCGCTACAGATCGTTGACATGTGTTGTTCTTTATTAGGGAGAGTGTGTGTGTGTGAGAGAGAAAGAGAGAGAACAGGAGATTTTCGCTACATCACTTTTTATTTGTAATAATTTCAGGGTATTTGACTGAATATTTACGCTTTGCGTGCCAGAATATAAATCATTAAACAAATTTTTTTTGCTTGACACCCTGATTATTTACAAGCTTTCCCGCTAGATGGTTGTAAATACAACCCTATGCGCTCGTCGCATAGATGACGCTGCTTGCGAAGCTGCACTGATATGTGCGACAGAGATGGTTGTTCGACGATAGATGGGCGCGAATCTTTGAATTGTTGAGATAACAGATTATGATATCATTAAAGTTCATTTTATCGTTCAGTAAAAACTGAACTGTATTGGCTGTTAATATTGAAAACCCAATCTTATCTACTGCTGATAAGTAAAAATTGAAATCATTAGGAAATGCTCATTTTGGTATCCTTCATCAAAAATGTTATTGTTGCTTAAAACCGGATATCAAACTGATTTGCGACCTATTATTGCCCACTTGTTGTTGCTGTTGCTGTTGTTGTGTCTGTTGACAATTTGTCGGTGGAAATTGTTGCTTACTGACAATGTTATTATTTGTCTATCGCTTTTGGCCAATTTACTTATTGGCTTACTCCACATAGCGCCGATGTTGTCGCACCGCACAACAAATGTAAGTAACAAATCTATTTTAACGATAATTTTTCAAACCGACCAGTTTTTATTTATATAGGAATGTACACATATAGGCACTGTATTTTTTGTATTTTTCCGAACTTCCGTCAAGTGCGCATTTACGAAGCTTTACCAGCTGCCCCAGCCAGATTATGTAATGCTCTTGCGAATTGCTGTTTAACGTCTTCTGGTCACCGATTTTTGCTGGCTGGCTGGTGTTGCTCATACGCCCCATGTGCAAGGCGTAGACTGCAATGCAATGGTGACTGGTATGGTCATTGTGCAAGCGCCTGACACAAATTCTTTGGCGCCGTCGGCAAATGTTGCAATTTTTTTTGGTTTTTTACTTGTTTCGCGCCTTAAACCAACACAACGAAAATTTCAAATAACTAGTTTTGTGTATATTTTTCGATTTGTTGAGGTAATTATCAAATGCGCTGGCTGCCATTTAAATTTTGCTCATGAGTATTTTTTGTGTTTCTGCTACCGTTTCCTTAGTGAATGTGGACGTGTCTTGCGTTTGGACCTGGCAAATGACAAGCCGAAATGTCAGCGTTTGTTAAGCCCGACAACATTTGTGAACTCAAATCAAATGGTTTGGAGACACAGAAATCAAACTACGAAATTGTGTGTGAAGGCAAGCAATAAAATTGAGCAAATAAAACAAAAACAAAAAAAGTTGTGCTTCAAACTTTCTTTTTATGCGGCACTTTTAGCTGCCTTTTCTTTGCCCACAACATTCGTCGTCTCTGGGCTACGTTTGTTAGCTGCTTCATTGATTTTTCATTTATACCGCTGCTGCCAGCGACATCGACGTCGCTGTCAGCGTCAGTGGCATCCATTATTGTTGCAATTTAACGATGCCGTCGCCGACGTCGACTTTGATGAGGTAACCGAAAATGTGCCTGACTTCTTGCCTGGTCCAAGAAAACAAAAGAGAAAGAAGAAAAAAGAGTGCGTTATTTTGTCTCTACGTCATTGATTTGCATTTGCATTTGTTGTTTGTTGTTTTGTTTTGCTCGGCATTTTGCTTGACCATTTGCATACAAATTAAAACCCATTGCAAATGAAATCAATATTCAAACAAAGCGATTGGCCTGCTGCAATTTGCGCAAGACTTTGGCATGCAAACGCTTTCACTGCGCGTCTCCCAATTCCGCTCGGCTTCTCGGCATTAGCATAAATGCATTACAAATGCAGAGCAAAAAAAGAAGCAATTGCTGCTCTACCCAGTGGGACTTACATAAGCTCAGATTTAACACGCCATCGCCATAGAGTTGTAATCAATATCATTGAATTGTCGCAGCATGCGATATTCGAATTTCGCCTGAACTAAACGCGGCACGCGGCACCCGGCACCCGTCACCCGTTAACGGAAACGTGTGAATTAAACCTATGGAAAGCATATTTTCACCGCCTCACAACATCTTGTGGTTAAATCAGTTAACGTAGTTCTTTGCGGTTCAATTTCACCGCTCAACAAATAGAGCGAAAATAAAATAAAATTATCATCCTAGGACAACGTTTGATAAGCGGCTCAAGAAAGTTCATCGCAGTTCATGGTTGTTAATCATTAACAGCTCTTTTGCTGTGTGTTACGAATTTGACACTAATTCGGATCCCATAAGACCTTAAGTTGATTGCCCATAGCCATGTATATAGCGGAATTGAACCGAAGTCTTAATGAAGTTTAAATGCCTACTGTCAAATAATGACACAGTGGGAGTATGTATAGCGTCAATTCAAAATCAATAAAGTGAAGGCAAAATATCATCAATTCGATATATTGACTCACTGCTCTGCAGATGGCAGCAAATCACATATCGAGTTTGTTTCTTAAGTTATTTGAGTTCGATTCGTAAGTTATTTGAATCTACAAAAATTTTAATTGAAAATGCGTTAGATTTTCTATGAGCTAAATTAAGAAAATTAGTCAATTTATATGTACTACGTCTACGCGCAGTAAGTTCGTTGCCTTTGCATACTACTGCAACCTAAGTTTTGATCATTGACTTTAACTATTGATGAGAAAACCACAACACAGCATTACATATTATAACAGCTGGCATGCTCTCGCATACTGGTTGTCTCTCTCTATCTCTCTCTCTCTCTCTCTCCCTCTCTCTCTCTCTCTCTTACTGCCTCTAAATATATATTTCTCTCTCTGTGTTATGCGTACATTTTGGCAGCTCTTGAGTATAGTGGGGGCTCTGCATGCTTTCAGTTTCGTTTTCAACTTCGGCGCGTTAGGCAGCGCTACAGGCAACAGGCGGCAGCGCCAACATATAAGCGATAAAGAATTTTAAGCAAAAAATTGTTATTTATGTGAGTACTTCAAATTTGATTTTTAAGCCCAATTACGTGATTTGCCTGTGAGCGTTTATTGTTGTCGTTGCCTTCACGCTATTGAACAGCGTTGTTATCGTTGTCGGCTGCATTTGTCTTCGTCCACGTCTACACAAGCGTGAGTGCCTCGTGCCAAAGACAGCTGTTAGAGTCGCAGCTGTTAAAAAAATCAAGCTGGCTAAGGCAAGCGAGTAATAGACTAACAACAATAACAAAGCAAAAACAACAATATTAAATAATTATAAAACAAAAAGCAAAATCTTTTTTTGAGTAACAAATTCGATACGAACATGAGGTTCGCTGCTTAAGTCTTTTGTTTTGCTGTGTTTCTGCACTGTTCGAACGCGCGCGAATCTCCGCATAATAAACGAAACAAAGTGCGAGCTAAAGATTGAAATAAACACGATTGTTTACTAGCCGAAGCTAAAAAAGGCAAAACCAGTTGTACAACTATTTCTAGTAATCATTGACTAGAGCGCCGGCTCCTTAAGCGTTGAGTCAGGGAAGCACTCAAAATGGCGCCCAAGAAAGAGGCAACCTTGAGCCAACAGCAGCAAAATCAGCATCAGCAGCAGCAGCAACAGCCGGTCATGGACTTTGAAAGGATAAAACGTCATTTCAGCTGGTCGGATCCGAGTGCCATGTAAGTCACAAGTTTAACATGCCCAACAACTTTTAATCTTAGGTGCGACTTAATAACCCCGAAAGCTACGCCAATAGGAAAGCTTCAAAAAACGGAACTCGGTGCAAACCACATTTAATGACTATGTTAAACACCAAAAACTCGACAACTAAGTGAAACGATGAAATGCTCGCAAGAAACAAAGCAGTTGCGAAATCTGCACTTAAATGTGCAAAAGTCGTCGACTTTGAATTTGTTTTAAATTATTCGCTTATCGATTTCCGTTCGTTTACGTTGTAATTGAGGAGTTGTTTACTAATTCATCGGTGTTCGAAGCACTTATTAATACAAAATAAACTTATTATTATAATAACAACTATTTCAACTGTTTTGTAAAATGTATAAATCGAGGAACGGAATGAACCTTACATAGTTATTGTGTCCAGTTGGATCCTCAAAACGAAAGCTTGTATTTTTAACTGAGCTTATCTGAGGCTAGTGACTTAACTAGTCTGAAATATATCGCAAAAAAGACCAAAACTCATTAGAAGATGATTTTCGACCGATGAGATCACTAATTTGTTTCGTTAGTATTTTTTGAATACTATAAATGACTGAGGTGGTTTGTTCCACTGGATTAAAACTCGATTTTTGTTCTATTTTGAAATGGGGACTTACATAACTTGAATACCTGTAATTTGTAACTCGCGTCATTTTCAATATTTTGCAGATATTTTTTACACGTCATGCTTATTAAGCTTCATGTTTTAAGTGCACTTAAGTTAGACAACTAAAAGTGACGTAAAGTGAAATTTGCAATTATATAAATACATATTACAACTCTACGAGCATTTGTAGACTTACCTGTGTACAAGCTCATATGCTTGCATATATTATATATGTATATGTAGATATTTGTGAGTATATTAATAACTAACTCATGAGCGAGCTGGACCTGTATTCAAGTTGAGGAACCTCAAAATATACTCCAGGGCCGTTTCACCTTTGGCCTTTTCAATCGCTGCTTGTGTTAAGTGTTAGTTTGCTTTTAGTATGACAAATTTCAAGTTAAATAATTCGATTTATATATGCGAATTTCTCATTTTAATGAAGACACTCGCTTTTGCAAATCTGCCATTCATTTATAATGCGGTTCTATATTTTGTTGTTTACTCAGGATATTAATCAACATTATAACGGTGTTTTTTGGCGGCACTCATTAAACGATTGTAAACAATTGACAACCTTATTTCCGCATTAACCAGTTAAGCCGAACTGCATGAGAAAATCATTTTGGGTTGTCCGATAAATTCGACTTGGCAGCGAGAGATGGCGTGCTCTTAATTATTGCTGTTGTTGTTTTCGGTGCTTCAGTTGACATGCAACTAAATACCAATAGCAAGTTTTATATGATCTCAGTAATGTATTTGAAAATGTTCGTTTCATTTTGCGTTTCGTTCAAAATTGCATCGTAACTTTTGCTAACAAATAATGAAGGCTAGGTGCTTGTAGTTTGACGAGCGTTGCATAGCAGCAAGCTTTGAAGCGCTTCTTCTGGTAAGCTTTAAGTAAGCTTATCAGTTGAAAGCACTAGGTGGCGCTCTAAAGTGCTGAACAATATGAAAGCTTCAAAAAGCTTTGCTCTCAACGTCACTAAAGCAAAGTTCGACTTTAATTCACCACACATACACACTCGTGACGCTACTCCGCTCTAATTGGCTCCAAAGATCAGAGTCGCCCAGCGATATTAAAGCAAATTACATTAATCTTCGAACAACAACAATTACAGTAGCATTAAGAATAACACTGAACACGTTCATTGCGCCTTTCCAACGATTTTGTGTTTGTGCAAAATTTGTGGAAACTACATTTCAACTTGCTCAACTCATTGACCATTGGTATGGCTTTTTGGAGCCTTTATTGCCTTAAAGGCCATTGAAATTATTAGGAAACGAGCAGCTTAACCCTCAACGGGCATTGGCTGGGTGATATGAACGTGAAAACACGCAACTGTCGTAAGTCCCAGCAATATGTAATTTATTTTCGCTTGTCCCAGAACTTTTCGAGCAACTTCTGACCAAATCAAGAAATAGCTTGAACTAACTCGTATTTGAACAGTAAACGAACCCAAACATGTATATGTATATGTATATGCAGAATTTCGATTATCATTCTTTACAAAACAAGTCACATAGATTAGAGAGATCCATAAACTTATTTATTTATATTGACATACATAGATACAGATAGTTTCATCTAGTTTGTGTTTTGTTCTTACTTCCGATATATATATATACCTCATACCTCCATGACATCACTGTTTGTTTTCCTGCGTTTCTCTCATTTACAACACATATTTTTTTCAATATTGTGAAATACTTTCACTTAGTGCAAGAAGACCGTGCATTGTATTATACCGATTTTGCCACTACTAAAACAATTTTGCGTTTGTTTGCTTTTGACATTAACGCCTATTTAGCTAGTACGCTAATTGGCTTAAGAGTGTTCGATGTGTGTTGGCTTTTGAAAAAGGCGTTGCACAAGGCGCTCAATCAAATTTGTGTTTTTTTGTCTATGCCAAATATTTCAGTCAAATGGCGCTCACTATACGCCAAAGTTTTTCCTCGCATAATTACGGAGATTGTGTCCGAATCTCGAGCGCATTGTGACTACGCTCCACTAGCTTTTTGGGCTCAAGCCGCTGCTTCGCATAAAACTATCTTTCGCTCATTTGCCAGTCGAATTTTACAAAAGACCTTGACACATTTGGGGCGTGTATATTTGTATATGAACCTTTGCCCAAGTCTCTACCATTTTTGTGCAAAGCCACACAAAAAATATAATCAAATAAATAATAAATAAAAATAAGCATAGCAAAGATAAATTCAGATTTCAAATGGATCGAGCCACAGATAAACAAAAGAAAAAAACATGGCAACAAACAATATCCAGCAAACTATTGCAATTTCCTCAGTGCGTGTGACTTTTATGAGAAATTCAAATTGTAATAAATTAAGGTGCTTGCGTCTGTGCTCCTCTTTTGCATTGGCCTAGAGATTTGAGCGCTGCAGCAGCGATTTAAGCTCTGCTTGAAGAATTGCATAATATTTGGCAAGCAAGACAGCAACAACAAAAGCAACAGCATCAACAAGCAGTACAACCGGACAAACCATTGAGCTCATTTTCATGTTAATGACGAGCGTTGTTGGCGCAAAGTTTTACCTTAAAAAATATTTGTTTTTTTTTTTGACATAAATTTTTATTGTATAAATTTCCAAAAAAGGTTGGGTTTCTTGAAGAATTTTACTCTCTTCTCCAAGAAATATAAAATGCAATAATGGAAATATCGAACCGAGGGTAAACTTTATCAGGTATCTGAGCTTAACTTACCCAATTCATTACTTGTTAGCTATGGATCAATTGATTTTGTAGCATTTTCTTGTTTAGATTTCGAGTGTCCAACGAATCCATCACGTGTTCAGCTCTGTGCTCTCTCATGATGGAAAGCTTTACAGCAGTCGCTAAAAGCTTTACGACCAGGTGGCAACTACAATAAAATTGCAAACGAAAAAAAAATATATGTATATACATATATATAAATATATATATACATAAAAGATATATGTGATTAGGACACAGCAAGAGCAAACAAGTTTGAAGCGAAAGGGAAAATTTATCGCAAATGAAATTACGTTAAGCGGCAAGCGCTAAGCAAGGCATTTTTATGAGTCGACTTTAGATTGAAATTGCGCTGAAATACAATTAATGGTGGAGCTGCCGTTGCACAGTTTGCTGCTCTCAAGTTGCACATACAGATTGAGGCAATAGCGCCGAATCAGCTGCTTCCCAGCTGCTTCCTCTATCAACGCCATGATACGGCTACGGCCTTGTGCTCGATTTGAGAGCACTCGCAAAGAAACTGAAACTAAATTGTTTATATGAATGAATGGGCATAGTTTTGGCCTGTTCGTCTTTCTGACGCTAAAATGCTATGAAATAACCAACACAATATGAAGACTTGAAATGTTGTCACATCGTAAAGCCAAATGCTGAAAAAGTTACTAACATCGCCTGCCTGCCTGCGACAAATTGTTGTTAAATTTATGCCATGGGCAAAAGCCAAATAATATTGTCAACCAATTTCTTTAACTGTCATTTGCCATTTGTGTTAGCTGTTATTGCTGTTGCTGCTGTTGTTGATACGTTTCAGTTTTACTTCTTTCATTTGTAACTGCTGCCTTTTGATGCACTGACCAAGCAGCGAAGTCAATAAACTTGTTCAAGGCAAAGAGCAGCTCCAATCGCCACATGACTTGCCAGAAAAGCTTAAGACAGACAAGCAGAGACAGACAAACAGACAAACAGAAACAGAAAAAGAAACTCATACTGCCGTTTAAACTGAAACCAAGACGATTATTTGGTGCTTGAAATCAAAAGAAAAATTGTGTTCTTTGCTATTGTTTTTCTTCGATTTAGTTTGTAAAGTGTATTAAATAATGCTTTATAAATGAACGTTACCAAGCTCATCTATATATATATCTTATTGAAGTAAGCAAATTTAGCACGAATTGCTTATAATTCAAAGGGAACTATCAGATCTTACGCAATAGTAAGAGTATCTAAGCGAAATAATGCTACAAATATATTTATTTATTTTCATGATTGTGTGCGGGTGCCTCACATTGATATAAACTAACTCTTACGAAAGTTGCTCTATATAAAAGGTGAAAACTGAAGAGTACAGTACCACTTGAGGTGTATGAAAAGCACAAATTGAGACAATACTGAGCTGACCCTTCAGATGTCCTATCACATAATAAATTTGGCTATGGCCAACGCAAATTAGCTTCAGACTAACTTGACTAACTTAATGCTCAACAAGCTGGTATTGAAAGAAAAGTAGGCCGATGATGAATCATCATGAATCATGAATCTTTCATTACAAAATATAGATACATATTATATATATAAATATATTTCAGCGTTGATGGAGTGCTGTCAGGTTAGCTTGGAACTCACTTTGCAGGGCTCATTAGCACGCTGACAGTTTCAAAACGATGTCAACTGCGATGCAAACGACTACTCAGCTTACTTATTTATTTATGGTGAGGCATATGTTTTGTGAATTACATTGATTTGACAGCTATTACTGGTCAGATGTAGCACACCGTGTATACGTAAAATGTTCAGGAAGTTTGTTTCAAAGTTGAGCACAAAATGCAGCTCCCCAAATATGAATTTATTTAGACTATACAAGACTCAGTTTAATGGCCCTGCCGGGTATGATATGCAGCTTCTATATAGAGCAGCATTTAGTTTATTTATAATGGGACAACATTGCCGATTAGTTGCTTCAACATACAACAAAATATCGGCTCAAATTTTAACAGCTATCATATAATATCAACATTTTTGCACTGTCCATCGACCAATTTGCGCTTGAGTACAAATATCAATTTAAATTTCATGCGTGCTTTGTTACATCACTCAATTTGATGGCCCATTGGCCAACAAACACCCACAATGATGGGTAGTTGGGCATTTTCAATGTCAGCGTTGCGCAAATGTCGCCCAGCTGGTTTATGTATTTATATGCACCAGAAGAAGGTATGTTCATTTAGTCACCACATTCGCGACGCATTCAGATATCGCTTGTGCAGTTACTCATAGCTGTCTATAAGCTTGGTGCATACACGTATAATGGCCTATTTACAAATGGTTTGCCTTACACCAAAAATTGCCATGTTTTCAAATTAATAAGATAGATTATATGAACATGTTTAGGGTATTATTGCTTCGGCATACTAAACATGATTTCTAGTTTGTTTTTTTCTCTATTCTCTTTTCATGTGTATTCCAAGTGAAATGCCCTAAATGAGGCCCTCAAACTGTTAACATATAGATGACATTGAAATTGTGCAATACACAGTTTCAAATTGATGTTATTTGTGTTTTGTCGTTGTTGTTGTCGCAAATTTCTATTGATTTTACTGCATCCATACATTTTTCCGTCACTTAATTGTTGACTTATTCTTTTCCACATAAATGTAATACAAACTAAGCATTAAATCTCGCCTTTACCACACGCAAAACTTCAGCAAGATAGCAACACATAAATAACAAAAAATAAAACAAACTCATTGACGTGTCTTTGACTGCGATTGTGATGATCGTGTCTTCTTAATGCTCACACATATTTTGCATTAAAAACAAATTAAACAAATAATAGCGCTTTATTGCCATTTCTGAATGATTCTTAATGTTTCCTCCAGCCAAAAAGCAGAATAGTTTGCATTTATCAGGTCAGAATTTAAATAAGCTTATTATCGAAACGCAACAGTTGCGTCGGCTTTTCCGGACAGAACCTGACTCTTACTCTGATGATGCAATGCCGGAGAGTGCCAGTGAATGGTGAGTGGTTAACTTTGTCTGTTGTAATTCTCGTTGCTCACAAGAAGAAGAAGAAGCCAGCGCAGCGCATAGTTTTAAGCGCGTAAACCGACTACCTCAAGGTCGCCGACTTACATAAAAGCAGCGCAACGGCAACGTCACAACAACGACGTCAAAAAACCCAAAAAACTGCCGCAGCTGACAAGACCTTTATTGCTATGTGCCCTTAAAGCGCGCACATGCTGAATGCTTTGAAGGTGAACGAGCTGCTGCTGCTGCTGCTACTGCCTCCAAGCCAAGGAACAACAAGCGAATCCATCAAACTTTAATACGACATGCAAAAATACGCTCAAACAAGTAAGCAGGCTGTAGTCGAGTGAGCTCGACAACGATATACCCTGAACCTAGTTGTTAAATATATAATAGTTTTATTGACAAATTTCCCCTCAGATCTACAAGTGCACCCATTTCCTATAGTAGACGCAGGCAGCGAAGAGTTAAAATAAAACGAATGCAGCGAATTTTTTATTTTTTATCAGACGGACATAGCTGTATCGTCGATTGTTGAGCCTTAGAAGAATATATATACTTCATAGGGTCAGAGATGGTTCCTTCTGCTTGTTACATACACTTGGACAAAATCATTAAACCCTCTTTTCCCATTCGCAATGTGTTCAGGGTATATAAAGTACCAGACGCCATGCGCTCTTTCCACAGGCCCGCAAAGCAAAGAGCGGAGGCAAAGCAAAGCCAGTTTTAGTTGAATTTGAGCATTTCTTGAGTGCTTACGCTCGCACTGCAAAGCCACTTTAACTGCCCCGTAGCTCAGCTCAGTTGTGTTTTAAGCAGCACCAAGGCAGCACGTACGAATCGTTAACACGCGCTTTACGCACGTGGAAAAGTGCAGCAGCTTCGAAAAGCTCTCAAAAACAACAGAGAGAGAGAGAGAGACAGACAGAGCGCTTGCTCTTCCATTGACAAAGTGTAAAGTGCAAAGCTAGCAGCATCATCGACGTCAACGCCAACGTCAACATCGTCGTCGCAGCTCAAGTCTCAGTTCGGCCAGCGACTTGAAGTCAGTCTTATTTGCAGCCTAAAGCGAAACACACGCGATTACGAACTCGCTCCGGTCCGTGATATTTAGTGAAAAGACCAAGAGCGATACGACGATATACAGCGTGCTGATATTAATGAATACAGTAGCAATAACAACAACCACATTTGTCATTGATATTATACGACGCGTGTTTGAATATTGCTAGATACGATACGAGTTTGTGCCTTAAGTCTTCTGTGGTGCAAGAGCAATCATCTGCCAGTGGATTACCACAAAGAGGATCATCACACATGACAGCCTTGCAACGAGTTATGCATACAAACGCACAGTTGTCGACACTTAACGACTCTTTCCAATAAATCCACACACACATTGACACGCTTACACACACACACACACCTAGTGACAGTTGGACAGGAAACTTATTCAGAACGCACACCGTAAGTGTAAATTTGTTGAGTAAACATAACAAAATTTTTATTTGTAAGATTTGGAGTTTGACGAGCTGGCACCTTAAAGTGCTACATTATTGCAGAAAATTATTTCGCAAACATCGTTACCATAGTCCACACATTGAACAGTAACAACTGCCTAAATTATTCAAATTGTAATAAGAATATTAATAAAACAATTAATATTCTCTTCAAACAACAAATGGTTGCAGCCTTATTGTCCCATTCTCTTCTCAATTACTTTGTGAGCGCTACGGCTCTGTCAAGCATTCCAACATTGTCAACATGACCAACAAAAAAATAAAATAAAACAAACAAATTAAAAATTAAAAAATAAAATCAAAACGAACTTAAAGTTTGCTCGACGTGACTGTACCTCCGGCAAAACCCCTTGCCCAGCTCCAGCCATGCCTACTGTTTACTCAAAATGTGCAAATACTTACCAGCTCAACCGCTACGCATACAAATTGACAGATTTAGCTTGCTGCCTCACCTAAAACGCTGGTAGAATATTTTCAAATGTTGCCGAATAAGCGATTCAAATAAGCAAATGCGAATTGCTCGCTATAGGGATTTTTTTTATTGACTATCATAAAAGTTAATCATTTTAAAGTTGAGCTCGTAGTTCGAAATATTTGTTAGCTAGTTTGTAGATTATACATTTTTATAATAACCTTTAAAGTTCTTAGCTCTTCTTTCGATTACTGATTATAGATTCGATCTGTCACATCGTTAAGTATCATTAGGGGTCGAATACTCTTGCATGAAAAATCAGAGTCTGAGTTTATGTCCGTGTTTATTATTGTTCCTGATTAGTAAGTCCCGTTAAGTATATATATTTGCAATCTAATCTATATTAGATATTTAAAACTGCTGCTCAACAATTTAGCAATTTACTTTACTAATGATATGTTGTTCAAATGATCTATGCAGTTTTTATTATCGAATCTCAGTACAATATTAAACACTTGCAAGAAAACTCAGTTGAGCTCAGTTTCCAGGTCGATTATAATTGGCTATAATTAACAAGTATGGCGACGATGACTACACTGGGCAAGAGGTCAATTTTAGTTTGCTAGTATGGCCCGCATTGCAGCTTAAAGATACACTATAAGCCCGTTGTATTTCTCAGTCTACGTGCATGCGCTGTTGCTAACGATTTCGAGCAAAGTTCAGCGTAAATAGCTGTTGTGACTTTTTTGCATTTTCATTGCACAGACACAAATACACAGATGAAAATGCTTATAGAGATATACACAGATACAGAGATATAAGCAGTAATCAACAACTTTAATAATATTGTATTTGAATATATGTTAAACTGCATTCATTGTCGCATTTTGTGCACCTAACGACCTTCGTTAGGGGCCCTGAAAATTTATTGTCAAGGTTGGTTTTCTTTCCACTCTCGCTGCGTGCATTTCCGAAGTGTGCAACGCTTCAAGCTCCAACTTGAACTGGTATTTTCGGCTCGGGGTTTTTTCACTTTAGTTTCGTTTTTTTTTTTTTTTTAGATTTTCTGTTTTGGCTTTTGCTTCTTTTATGAGATCTCTGTGTTTTTGTCACTCGCAGCAACTGTTTTGAGCAGAGTTCAAGGTGTTTTCGTATTGTATAATGCAAATTAACTTTAGCTCTTGGCTGTTTCTTAAATCTAGATGACATTTAATTAAAACCAAGGTAATTGCGCTGATTAACTTAATATTATGTCATATATATAATTCTAGTTTATTTCGATTAAGTAGTTATTAAACTAATTAAAAATAGTTAGCAGTTGATTTTATACATTTTTTAGCATCAATCAGAGATTTTACAAATACATAAGGATAGCTGCATTTATGATGAGCTAAGCACTTTTAAGCTGAATTCAAGCTGGTAGCGTGGCCATTTAATGACAGAGTCTAATGGATCAATTAAAAACGCTTTGTTACAAGCATTAAGGCAGCAGATCGCTTGTAATTTGAAAGTCTGTTAGTCTTGGCCCCTGCTTGAACTCTTAGCCCTAATGAGCGAGCTTAATGACATGACACCTGTCAGCTTCAAGTTAACAAAGTATTTATTGCGATAATCTCATTGAAATGTCAGCATAATAGGTACACACACTGGCATTTAAATCAATATTGATAATAAAATGCCAAATAAATTACTTTTGTCAACGTTTGACTAATTAAAAATGTAATTATATCTTTCACATGTGTGTTAAAAACTGGTGAACAGTTGTTAAAGTTCTCTTGTCTTTTCATTTCACCAAGTTTCTGAACGTTCCTTTACTGCGCGTTATTAATTTATGTAACGTCAAATGGTAATTGAGAAAATTATTTATTTATTGTGGCAATTGTACATTCTCTTTCATGGCAGCAGTTGAGTTATTAAATCAAGCTATGAGGCATAGACTGGTTTATTCGTGCATTGCTTGACAAGTGTGCTGCAAGTGTGCTTTGCTCATAGCAAAACCCGGCTAAGATTTAATTTTAAACAGCTGAAAGCAAGTGGCAAAATAGTTGGATAGCATGATTGTCAAATTCTCTGCAAAAAATGGTGATTATCTAAGGATGACAATATGGCCGTGCTGTTGTTTGTTGGTGCGGGTGAGTTAGAAAAACAACAATACAAAACAGGCTGTTCAACCAGTTGCAAGTTGCCACAATTGCAAAAACAATTAATTCAACTAAACTTAGCAATGAGTAAATTAAACTCAACTGGTTTGCAAGTTGTTGCAATAGCCAAGTGCCGTTGCCGTTGCCGAACCCAAAACCGAAGAAGTAGCAGCAGTTGCAGACACAAAACTGTGTCGCACACAACTGCAAGCTCGCACACACTCATATGCTGGCCGCACACAGATACACACACTTACACTTCAAGAAATTATGTCATCGGAAAATCAAGCAAAATAAAAATGAAAACGCCATGGAAATAGAAAGAGCTAACACAAGTCCAACAGAGAGCGAAAGTATAGCCAAGATATTGCCAACGATTCCTCAACTTGGCCGTAAGCCAAAGCAGTTCTATGCCCATTTAGACACGTCAGCCCTTTAGGGCTTGGGCTGTCCTTAAAACCAATTTAATGACTGTCATATGCCACGGGCAAGTGCTGTTTACTTTTTAATGCTACGCACGCAACTCATCAGCATATATATTATTAAGCAGTAAGCAATTGTATATTCAACTATTCATAAAATCTATTTTGGATTTTCCGGTACGTAAACAGATCTGGCTAAGTATAGTTGTGCGAAATTCGCCTCGGAGTTTGCAGCAAATTTACCGATTCCCTCATTCAAATAAAAAACTAAATTGAAATTATGTAGATATGTCTATATCATTGTATTTATTTTGTGTGCACTGACCACTTAAAAAAACCAGCTGCCTGGCCGATATTGCTCAATAATTAGCAATCGCTTTTTTATACTCTTGCTGAATGCATTTTAACTTTATGGTGTAGTCACAACATCTATGAATCACATAGACATAATCATTACATATTTTTCTTGAGATTAACTGATGCAATTAAAAGAAACAAAATTTTTTGATGCCTTTGTACACCGGACTCAATCTGCCGACATCATAATTTTTATTCAGAGATACGTCTTAAACGTATTTTATTGATACGTTGTCTATTACACGACTTACTGCGTGAATATTCTACATGTAGTTATATATAAAAATGAATATATATATAATTTATCCTTAATATCCCATGTAAACTGTGAACATGAACAAGTTTCGACAGAGTTTCTTTGTTAGTTACAACCAGTTGAGTAAATAATCTGTCTATGTATGGGATTGGCCACTTAATTTATTTTCTGTGATTTGATGTTGTTGCTTGCCTGTGCCGCAGAACCTTTAAAGCTATTGAATCCACTTGACGGAGTCATACCCCATTTATTGAAGTGCGTCACGCATCAAAGTGCAGCGAGGCGACCGCAATTTAATATGATGAAATTCTATATTTATATAATATTATTGAAGTGCATTTAATAATGCATTTCATGTTGCCCGGAAAACCATTGCATGTCTCGTGCTGTCACCATTGTTACGTCATTACAGATAAATATTAGAAGGTATTTAAGACCCTTTAAAGGTTATAATATCACCTATAGGGAGAGCGGAGAGCATTTAATGGCATTCCGACCAAAAAGATGTCAAAGTCAAATGTGTATAACAATTATTTCAAATCAATAAATAATACTATTGAAGAGTATTATTATTTTTGTGAATACCGACTTTTAGATCCTGGTTTGATATGCCTTTGAATTGTATGATAAATGTTCAAGAGAGGACTTATGCTACCAAAAAATGTTATTGTTGTTGTGAATAGCGACTTTTTGACGTAGGTATTATATGTATGATAAAATGTTGAAAAGAGTGGAAGTCGCAACAACTGTTGGCATTAACAGTAAGCAGTAGCAGAAACGCAATCACAAGATGTTGATTGTATGAGTGAGAAAAGTTAGAAAACTAGAAGGATCGTACTTTGCATGTGCCACATTTGTAGTTTTCATTTACATTTTACATGTCAATTTGTTAGTTAGTTCAATTTTACATCCGGAATATATGAAAAGCAATCAATACTATACTATGTATGGCTGTGTCTACTTTATTTAAAACGAGTCTACAATCAGCGCGTGCGTACTGTGACTCAAATAAGAAAATGCACTTTGAGCTCGTCAAACTTCAAGTCAGCGCATGTATAAGCCAACTCACAATTAACGCTCTAAACTTTATAATCGTTTATTTTTTATATTTATATATGTACATTTCAGAAATGTGGGCATAAAACGCAAAACGCTACTTGAACATTGCAAAAGATTGGCGGCCGCAACGCACAGCTACGTTACGATTCGAAATTTCATTTTTTGTTGTTGGTAAAAGTAAAGGCAAAGTAACTAATATTTAAATAGGTAAACAAAGGCCGAAATAAAGCTTAAGATAATCAAAACAAACACCCACCGCAGGCGGCGCAGCAAAACTGAAAAAAATAACAAATCAATATGCTGATATCAACGTAAGTAAAAGTTAACATCAAATCACAACCACAATATCAATTGCGTTAATTGCAATCAAAATGTAGTGCCCAAAATACGAAAAAAAAAAATTACATTAAAAGCAACACAAACTCTATATTTGACCTACTAATGTTGACCCAGTTGAAGATGAAATTTTGATATAAAACTCGATTTCGGCTACGTCAATCTGCCAATAAGTCAATAAGTTCACATCACTTTGTCAGTCAGTCAGTCGGTCAGCAAGTCTTCCTGCTGCTGTTGCTCATTGCTTTTGTAGCGTGTCTCGCTGAAAATTGCATAATCTATGCAGCTCTTGGCTCTGTTCGCTCGCTGAGCGCGAATGAGACGCTTGTTGCTTGCGGTTTGACTTTTTCTGAGCTTCGCCCTGTTTGCAGCTTTTGCTTTTTGCCACAGTTTGTGTTAGTGTGTATGTTTGAGTGTATATCTGTTTTGCATATATTTGCGAGCTGCGCGTTAAGCGAAAAGTCCGGCCGCATTTTTGAGCAGGGCGAACAAGTTTGTAATCGTGTCAAACACTCGTACCCAAATGGCCCATTGCATAAGCAAAAAGTACCAAATAATTATGTAAGGAACTTAAGTACTTACTTAACTATTGAATGAAAATTCTGTAAGAAATTGTATCTTTCTTCTGAGAATTCGCCGACATGAGTACGCTAAGTACAAGTGTTGTCATTGTATATTCCCTATAGATCGTGCGTATTTATTGAAATTCCAATCATTCAAGTGAGACGAGCCCGAGCTTGCCGCACCGTGTGAGAGTGAGAGAGAGATGGGAGTGAGGGGCATATTAAATGTGTTTGCATGTTTATCTGTTTACGTTGCGTGCTTTGCATTCACTTGATTACATGTGATTAGATAGTTCAATCATAAATCATTTTCCAGCTGCGATTGGTTTTTGTTGTCACACACGTGCAATTGAAGCTCAGCTTATGCAAGTGCATTATTGCTGAATTTTAAAATTATTCACTCGTTTCCTGCATGTTGACTCAGCAGCGACTGACGTACACATTTATAATAAGTCATCGAGCCAACCAGTGGGCTAGGAAGATAAATTCTGGATTCCGGTTAGTTAAGTGCGCTAGACAATAGGTGTGTGTGCACGAGTGGGTGTGCGGACCTCTAATAATAATATAATTACAAACTGCCAGAGGGGGTGTATAACTGTGCATTTTGCACTTCGCGTCGCTTTGATCTGGAGTCTAGAGTATACCTTTAAGCGAACACCTTGACTAATTATAGTTTTTGGCTTACAACAAATTATTTTAAATATGACAATACGATAAGAGACATCTTTAATTAAAATTTCTTTAGTCGCAAGCCCACAAATACACACCCACAAATTTTTTCAGTTTATGTGTCAACGATTTCTTACGGCATATTTTGTAATTTTATTTTGTCACCCGACAACATATACTTAATATATGTGTGGATGACTAGATAGCGCTCTAATAGTTAATTAAATGATCAATAAGCATACACCAACAGCAACAACATACAAACAATATGCTAAGCTTTCAGCCATAAATGCCGAGCGCACCCAAATCAAAAATACATCGAAAAATGTTGACGTGTTGTCATTATAAAAAACTACTTTGACTGACCTTGTCCATTGTTGAATGTGCGCGCACACAGCACACAGAAATTTACGCAATTTACGCATACACAAACAATAAATGTTGGCTCTGACTAACTCGATAATCAACACAATACGCAAATCGAAAGACTCAAGCAACGAACTTGAAATACGTTTCGTCAACGACTTGCTGCTTGCTGCTGCACAGTTGTTGCTCTGGTTGCTGTTATTGCAGCATGAAATTTCTGAAATGCGTATCACTTACAGAATTCATTTGGGCAAAGCTATAATGTCACCGCAATATGCAAATATTTTCTATTAGACTTTGCTATTCAGTATGTTTTCTTCGCACTCTGTGCCACCTTCATCAATTGTGCAATGCATCGATCTATTGGGCTTTCAGGCTGTCTGAGATCTAAGCTTATACAATATGCAAAAATTTATTCAATGAGCTGGCAGCGCAATCGATTTGCAAAAAGTAAAAAGTAAATCGATACCCGTTTTTTGATAGCAGTGAAGTCGATGCTGCCGTTTGATCAGTGACCTTGAACTAATTTCCATTAATTGGTTGTTTGTATGACTTGCGTTTTATTAATGACTTAAAATTGTGTTACCCAAATTCAAAAAGGTGTAATTTTTATATGTGTGTGTGTCTGGTATACGATTTAAAGTAAGCCAATTAGTAGCTTTCTTTTTCAAAGAAAGGAAATCATTTAGCCGATGGCAAGGCGATCGGTGCAGCTAACCTTGACCCAAATGAGATGAAAATGTTTCCAATGTTTGCTGTTGTGGTCATTATTGTAGTTTGGGGCATGCGCTGGCGGCGTTGAGTAGTTACCAGCGGATTTGGATTGCGATTCCGCAATAAGCACGTCACATAATAATGTAAATGCAATGGCGAATGTAGTAGTATTCGCTTAACGGCTGACCAACTTGTCGATGCAGTTGAGAAATCAAGCAGGCTAGACAACACCTTGACAGTCTTTAAGTTTTATGGGGCTTATATTTAAAATAATTGAAAACTTGTATTCTTTGATGAATTCGCTAAAAAATTATAAGCTAATTTTGAAGTATTTTTCTAAGCTATTCTAAGTTGATTCTAAATACTACTCGGAGTAGCTTTGTTATTGACGTATTCGAATCCATATTTTATCAATTGCAGTGTCTCCACAGACTCCGTCATGACGGCCACAAACAACGATGGTGGCACACAACAGAGCCCGGTTGCCGTTTGGAATGCACCCCCTTCGGTTGCTCGCAACACACAGGCGGCCGTATCAGTGCAACACGCATTTAAAGTATATGGAAAGAAGAAAAACGCCAATAAGGTGTTGAACAATTTGAATATGACAGTGCCCAAAGGCACAATGTAAGTACATTAATAAGTATATTCTCGAATATCTCGATATATTGAATAGTAATCAAGATTTCAACCATAAAAGTGAAATGTTGAAAGATTCCATTAGCAGGCCACTACAAAATTAGAAACGGCGAAAGTAATTCACACATATATACGCACATTACACATATTAAACGTCAGATTTAAATTTGTGGCACATCAAAAACGATAAAATTGTATATAGAGAATAACATTGAATGTTACAAAAAGTTCCTTGTAATTGCTATTCGATTGCTTAACTGGCGAGCATTTTCCGTATAGACGTATCAAAGGTTATTTGATCGCTTGCAACTTTAATCGCCGTAATTAACGATCTCAATACTAGGTAACCAGTTTTAAACGTATCATAAGTGAAACAACATTTTTGCATTATAATTTGATGCGGCGGCAAATTAAACGAGTTAAACTTAAGGTTTTGCAATACACAGATTACAGAAATGTGGCAGGGTTGCCAGACTTTTCGATAATAGTATTTTGGGTTGACAGATATTTATGACTTATGGCGGAAGACTTAACGGTGCCAATGCCAATGCCAACTTTTTCTATATAATATATATATATATATAATATATATATATAATATACGCATAAAGGAATTTTCATTATAACCATTCCACCAATATAAATTTATTTAGTTCTTCTTGGTGTATGTTTCGCACATTATTGATCTCTCGCTCTTTTTTTGTTTGAAACTTAACCATAACATGCAAATATCACAGCAAATATGATTATGGTTTTTGGCTTCTGCAGTGGAATGACTGTTAACACGGCATTCTTATAGCCAAATTTATACGACAAGTAAGTCATAAAATTAAAAAGTATTTAACTATTTTGAATTCTGTGTGCTGAGCACATATAAATACCACAATCTTGACCCAGTATTCAACATCCTCGACTGTTGTTTAGGTAAGGTAGTAGCCGGCTAAAACAACAGTTCAGCTCGATCAGTTTGTCTTGACCTAGGTCAGTTGACAGTCAATGAACCGCTCGAAGAGCTCAGAGTTCAACACATTTAGGTTGTTTGGTCGTGTCAAAGTCGCTGCGATAGTTAAATTTTGGACAGTCAAATTTTCATGAACAAAAATTCGATTTGTAAAATGCTGCAACGTGTTAATTTTAATAATAAATCCAATAACAAGCCGACACGAGTGACCTACGTGCTGCTAAATATTATTAAAGGCCGACAACTGAAAGACGAAAATTAAATGGCTCTAAAGCGAAGCGACAACAACAGCGACGACAACAACAATATTATTATTAATAATAATACGAATAATCGCTTTGTTGTTGTTCTGTTAGTTGCGGCTGATTCTCATGATGATTGCTAGGGTCTAGCTAGGTGGGGTCGTGTTAGACGACTGCGTAAGCATGTCTCCGTTTTCAAGGTAAACATTTTGAAATAATTCAACTTGAACCGCTGAAATTAGCATTGACACTGCCTTTGCGACGGCACAAATAATATTACATGCCCCCACTAATTTGTAAGTGGTACAAGTATAAGTACTCATGTAGTCGTCAGCACTTATTTCTCAATTTATCTCATTTATGCGCTGAACTAGCAGATACGCATTTCAAACCAGAACTATTTAGCAGCAAAGCTAGTGATTTAAAGATTCTCTTTATATACCAAGAACATATTGCTACGAACAGATTTCATCCCAACATTGCATAGAAATTAGCTCTGTTTAAAAATTTCGGTTTAAAATATTTGTTTGACTTTAGCTTTTATAAAGATTAGCATCAGTTTAATAAATCAAATATTCCGAATATTTCATTTTTGGAGTTTTTGAGGAGGGCATTAGGGAAAATAGTTGGATCTCATCATTACATCTGTAGTTTGCTCCTTGAATTTAATCCGCACTATTTATGAATTATTTATATATTTATATATATTATTTATATTACTTAATCCATCAAAATTGAATTGGATGCACTCTCAGCTATGGCCTGTTGGGTGCCTCCGGTTGCGGCAAAACCACTCTGCTCTCGTGCATTGTGGGTCGTCGCCGCTTGGACTCCGGAGATATATTCGTGCTGGGTGGAAAACCGGGTACACGTGGATCAGGTGTGCCCGGTAAGCGAGTGGGATATATGCCGCAGGAAATTGCGCTATATGGTGAGTTCTCTATTCAGGAGACTATGATGTACTTTGGCTGGATCTTTGGCATGGAGACCAAGGAAATACTGGAGCGCTTGCAGTTTCTACTTAACTTTCTCGACCTACCATCGGAGAAGCGTCTGGTCAAAAATCTCAGCGGTGGTCAGCAGCGACGTGTCAGTTTCGCTGTGGCGCTAATGCACGATCCGGAGCTGCTGATTCTGGATGAGCCAACGGTAGGCGTGGATCCGCTTTTGCGTCAGAGCATTTGGAATCATTTAGTGCACATTACCAAGGCGGGTCAAAAGACAGTAATCATAACCACTCATTACATTGAGGAGGCGCGACAGGCCCACACGGTAAGTTACCTGATTAGCTATCAACTTGCCGATCTTGATTTGCTGTTTATTTTCAAGATCGGCCTAATGCGGTCTGGCCATTTACTGGCTGAGGAATCGCCCAGTATGCTGCTGTCCATGTACAAGTGCATCAGTCTGGAGGATGTGTTCCTGAAGCTCTCGCGCATTCAGAGCGAAAAGGGCGATGTAACTTATGTGAACTTCAGGTGAGTTCCGACTCTTTGCTCTGCATGCTGCACGTTGCAATTAACCGTAACTGAAACCCAAAAACGTAATTCCGACACTCACCTAATCTTTGTCTCTTCCGATTATCATTTGACCCTTCACTCGCATGCTTGCAATCTGTATAACAATCCATCTGTGTGTCTCTGTATTCGTGTTCGTGTTCTCGTTATTGATTTCGGTGACAGTAACAACATCTCATTGCATGCCATGGCCTTTGGCAGCAAGATGGACAAGCCCAGCTCCAGTCAGGAAGGCGGCGTTGTAGGTCTTAATTTCCACCAGAGCAAGGAAGTGCTCATCAATGATAGCAATGGCTCCATATACACGGTTCGTTGACTCCCCATCACAGCGCCTCTAATCAGGCTTCTAACAAACGTTCGCCATGTCTTCACAGTTGAACCAGGAGCCGTACAGTCCGCCACCATCGAAGCGATATAACAATCCCAACGATGAGGAGAGCTGTCAAGATTGTTTTGCGGATCTGTGCAAGGTCACCTCAAAGGGCAAAATACGCGCACTGCTAACCAAGAATATGCTCCGCATGTGGCGCAACGTTGGCGTTATGCTTTTCATTTTTGCGCTGCCTGTGATGCAGGTTATACTCTTCTGTTTAGCCATTGGCCGGGATCCGCAGGGCCTCAATTTAGCCATTGTCAACAACGAAATGAACAATACGGTGAGTTCCTTCAATTTTTGTCTAACCATCTGTACAACCTTAATTTATTTTGTTGTTATATGTTAAATTTTACAAACGCTGCTACTTTAAATCTTGAAGCCATTTCACTTTCGATTATTTACAATAATTTATAGTAGAATATTATTATGATGATATTAGAATCGGTTAGTTTTTTTTTTTTTGCGATATTCTAATTAATATGTCGCTGATAAAGATAGTTAAATATATTGGGAATTTTCTCATAAATATTGTGTTCTCCTGGTAGGATACCTGCTATTGGGAGGATGGCTGTCACTTTGCCAACCTGGGCTGTCGCTATTTAAATCATCTGAACACCAGCGTGGTTAAGACATATTATACGGACATTGAGGATGCAAAGGCGGCGGTGCGACGCGGCGATGCTTGGGGTGCTGTCTATATAACGGAGAACTTTACGGACGCCTTCACGGCACGCGCTGCTTTGGGGCGCGATTCGGATGACGAGACAATTGAGCAGTCCGAGGTTAAGGTGTGGCTAGACATGTCCAATCAACAGATCGGCGTCATGCTCAATCGCGACATTCAATTGGCCTATCGTGACTTTGCAATGGGTTTGCTCGGCCAGTGTGGCAACAATCCCAAGCTGGGCGATGTGCCCATACAGTTTAAGGAGCCCATCTATGGCACCATGAATCCATCCTTCACCGATTTCGTTGCACCTGGCGTGATTTTGACGTAAGTGTGAATATAATGCATTTCCATTATAACAATTAATATTTATGTTGCTTATACATTTTTTTTTAGCATTGTTTTTTTCTTGGCTGTGGCTTTGACGTCATCGGCGCTGATTATCGAACGCACTGAGGTTGGTAAAGAATAAATATAATAGTCTAGCACTTCGCACGTATTGTAAATCTGAGAGTGTGTTACTGTAAATGAATAATTGAATTGTTCATGTTCATGCAGAATTTACTTAAATAAAAAGTGGTATTTCTTTGAGAATAAACATTGAAATTCACTTTTCAAGAATCAAACATGATTGAAATACAATCATTTGATCAACCTGTTAAAATTAATTCGAATATTTAATTTTAAAATTAATTTTATCCAAATTATTAATGTAAATTTATGAATCTTACTCATTCCTAAGGGCTTGCTGGATCGGTCATGGGTTGCTGGCGTCTCGCCAGGTGAGATTCTTTTCTCGCATGTGATCACCCAGTTTGTGGTCATGTGTGGTCAGACGACGTTGGTGCTTATCTTCATGCTGGTCGTCTTTGGTGTGACCAATAATGGTGATCTATTCTGGGTGATTGTTCTTACGCTGCTGCAGGGCATGTGCGGCATGTGTTTCGGTTTCCTCATATCCTCTATCTGCGAACTGGAACGTAATGCCATACAGTTGGCTCTGGGCTCCTTCTATCCCACATTGCTGCTATCAGGCGTTATTTGGCCCATTGAGGGAATGCCTGTTGTGTTGAGGTGAGTTCAATAAATGTCTTATGCTCTTAAAAGATTACCTCAAGCATTCCACTTATTTTACAGATACATTTCGCTGTGCCTGCCGCTGACACTGGCCACCTCCTCGCTGCGCTCCATACTGACGCGTGGTTGGGCGATATTCGAGACGGATGTGTATATTGGTTATGTGAGCACGCTGTCCTGGATTTTGGGCTTTCTGGTGCTGACGCTTCTGGTGCTGCGCTCCAAGCGCGGCTGAAGCGGAACTTAAGTTATAGATCAACTAATTTTAAATACGTCAAACTAATTTAGTTTGCGCCTAGACTTGGCCGCTTTTGGTAGTCATTCCCACACCCCTAACCTCACCTCTTATATACTTTCCCTTCTTCAAATTCCTGAAGTCCCAGCGAGTTCTCAGTTGCTGTTATTATGCCGGCCTTTACTATCTTCTTTTTTCTTTTACTTCTACTAATCAGCCCAAAATGTCATAAATTATTTAAGCACACGCAATTTCTTTTCTTGTATTCACCCGTTTTTGCAAACTTTTCCTTAAATTAAGTTTTGCACACTTTCGTTGCGTACAATGTAAGGTTTAGGTATTTAAATAAAATGTTGTAAATATTTAGAACAGCAACTTTATCACAAAGCATACAAAGAAAATCAAATAACCATCGACACAAAGCAAGTGTATAATAATTACACAATTTTCTTTCAGAATCGTATTTCTTTAACAAATCATTAAAAAAAAAAAGTAAAAAATATATATAAAAAAAATCAAACGGGCTAAAAGCACACAACTAATTTAATATATTTTCAATGGACTGTGATTGTACTTTTTTTTGTTTTGATATTGCACTCAAATTCAAGTTTGGAGGAATAGACGTAAACAGAAACAAGCAAATAAAAAACAAAAAATAATGGTGGGTTTGTTATTAAAATTAAGTAGCTTAAGGCATTTTTGTAAGGGTTTAAGTTTTTTTGAGTTAAAACGTAATTAAATACACTTATGTCAACTACACTACTTACATAATAATATAAAATATTAGAATTCTATGAAAACGGAATGAAGAGTTCTCGGCGAACAACAAAAAAAAAACGAATATAACTAAATTGTTCTTATTTAAGCAACAAAACTTATGTAATAATGTATAAATAACAATCGAAATGAATAAAATACCAATCAAAAATGTAATACCTTAATGTAAACATTGGGGAATGGGCGCATTTTAAATTTTAATTGGCGCTTAAAATATTTAGACTTATTATACAGCACTAACAGCAGTTAGTTGAGTTGGCAGCCCCGCGATTCCAGTGCTGCCTAGCAGTTGCATAAAACAGCTGTTCGCTGTGCGCTCTCAGTAGCAAGAGGAAGCATAATAACAAAGAAAATTTGCACCGAGAAAACAATGGACGATTGCAAATAAACAAAATGTGATAGCCACACAATTGTTAAGTTACAGCTAACTCTACGAAATGGACAAGAATATGGTTTACGAAAAATTCACAGGCTATGTGGACCAGCTGCGTAACACAGAATGCAGGTGAGCGTTGGTTTGAATTCGATTTAATTCTTTCCGAGGCTGCAACCGACCGGCAACAGTTTGTCATTGCGCAAAAGGACATTGGGCAAAAGTCCTGTATGTTAAGCTCTCTAATATATTTATTGATCAGACAACATTGCAACGAGCTGCTGCACAAGCTTCAAAACTGAAATGAATTGCACATCCGGTATGACGTCATCGCGGGTGACTAGTTGTCCAAACTAAATTCAGAGACCGATAATTAGTTCCGTAAATGGCCACAAAACTAATGGGGGTGCTTAGGGACTGCCTGAAGCAGTACCCCATAGTTGTAATAAAAAAAATAAGCATTATGCAGTCGATGAATTTCCGAAGCTGGCAATGGCTCTTAAAGCCTACCCAATTTGGATGCACCAACTTAAAGTATTATTCGCTTCACTAACTATACAATTTTGACTCATCTCACAGCCAAAAGCAAAAGATTGCCTGCTTCCAGCAAATTGCCGAGTGCATCATGTCACCGGCGCTTGCCGCTCACATCAATTATGCGGCGCACTGTGGCACAGCCACAAATGTGTTATTGCTATTTTGCGAGGATTTTGACTCGGTGGTGCGAATGAGTGCCGAGGAAAACCTTAATAAAATCTTTCGTGCCTTGGAAAAAACACGGGTCAGTCGCATATTGATGGATTTGTACGGAGAGATCAAGCGGAACGGTAATCAGCGGTATGTATAATCTCTTACATATTTTATTATACCCAAAATAATATTAATTTCTGTCATGTTGCCAGCTCGCTTCGCATTTGCCTGAATTTGTTCTCCTACTATGCACCGCAAATCAAGGAAAAACACATCAAATGGTATGCTGTGCGCCTGCTAAAATGTATCTCCATCATATCGCAGCGGAAGGAGACGCAGTTGCAAGAGACACTCTGCGATTTCCTAAAGTATTTTGGTCGTCATGTGCAGCAGGGTCTCAACGATAGTGAAACGTGCAAACTTTTTGAGGTAAAACAGCTAAAAGAGATATTCATTTAGATATAGCTTCTTAAAAAATGTTAACTTGTTGCACATATTTATATAATATAATATGGAATATAGAATATACTTTTTCCACTTGTAATGCTTATGAAATTGTATTGAACAGAGCATAGAGCATAAGTTTTACATTACCATAAAACCGCCTTACAAAATCTTTAGATATTAAACATTTAGATATTAAAATTTTAGTTCTTATAATATTTACACATAGTTGAATTCAGGGGTAAGCGTGCAAATCTAAAGGCGAGTTTTGACTTATGGCAACGAAATTTTTTTCTGGCTGTGACTTGATGCTTGACAAAAACTTTGAAACATATATTAAATTGTAAGTTAAGTTATTTAATTTCCTTAGTTTTCAACATAAAACTGTAAACGCATTTTATTTAGACAAGTTGGCAAGCTGTATCAACCCATCTGTCAACTAGCAGCACACGGCATTAGTAGATTTGGTTAGTTGTTGACTCTTTTCTCAATTTCTTTCATTGCAGACGTTTCTTGACAACATCAGCTCTGATTGTGCCGTTAAGCGTCGCTGCTCGGCCCAAAATTGCATGACTTTGATTGAGCATGCGCGCAATAGAAGCCTTATGGCCAGACATGGACTAAACAAAGTGATTGGTAAGCCAACAATTGCAGGATACGAGATGTGCGTGTGCATAGTATAATGCAGCTCGGCTGTTTTATTTATTCCTACGAATATTTAGAATTATTTCTATTCTCATTGATTGCCTTTTTTTAAAGCTAATTTGTGCGCCAAATTTTGTTGCAACTTACTTTTGTTGCAGCTTGCTTTTGTTGTTGTATTTACGTGACATCAGCACATAAATTTGGCTTATGAGCAACAATAATGAAAGCTGTTTAAAAAGCGTATAACGGTCTTAAAGTGTCAAATGCCATGGGCAATAGACATACCCATATACCCAAATACTTATATGTATATATATATATATATATGTGTATATGCATATGTGAATATTTTTTAATATGGTATCCACAAATGCATTATAAATACAAACTGTGTTTTCTTATTTATTTTACGTTGAGGTCTGTACAATCTAACTGTAAATGCAATCACATGCAGTCATAAAACATCTCTATGGCGTTTGTTTATCTCTGTGTTGGTTAGCGCGAGGGACAACTACACCTAAAACTAAAATGCCAGTTGAAAGAATTTATATTTCTGTATTGCGGTTGAGTACCTGTGATGTGGTCTATATACCAGCACACCACCTATATTTACAAAGTACACTTATAGTTATTTTCTAGTAGAGACACTTTTTTGAATTGTATATTTTATTTATTGTATTTTTTCACTTCGCAGCAGACGGTATTTAATCCAAAGTTAGCTAGATAATAAGATCACTGCATATAGCATATAAATTCATAAATTTGTGAACAAAGTTGTAGTGTTCTATGTTATCTTAAGCACACTCATCAAACACAAGCATTTAAAAAATATCCAAATATTATATCGTGTATTGTGAAAAAAGGGGTGTTTAATGTTCGACGCCGAAATGCAAACCATTTTCTATTGTTTTGGTTTTTGTTTTATTTCTTTCGATTTTCGATGCAGTTTTTATTTAGCGATTTGCTGGCTGGCAACTGTAGTAATAACTGCCGACAATGTGAATAAAAACAATATGAGAAGTGCAAGCCTTCATTGTAAAAAACCTAAACACATAAAATGTTAAAAAAAAAATTGCTAACAAGATTTTGGAAACGTAAATCTCATTTTATTGAATTTTCATGAAACATTTTTTATTGGTTTTTTATAAGGTAAATGCATGCACATATATGTGAATATATACATTACAATTGTATGAAGTATTCAAGTCTTGATACACGGATTGTATTATTTTTCAAGTGTTGTGAAATATTATTACTATACAGCTTAAACTAAGATAATTGCTTTGCATGTCAAAGTACATATTGTGTATATAATACCAACATTATTGCAATACCATCTTTCCGGTAGAACATTGCGCTTTTCGGCTGTTAGTTGTTTACCTTCGAATCAACTCCTTCAACACTTGTCCTCCTGGTCGGTGTTGCTGTGGCTGTGTCAACCTTAAGCCACTCCTAGGCAAGTGAATACCACAATGGCTGGCATCCACAAGAAAAATAACTACTCAGCGCACAGTCTGCCGCCTCTTTTTATGGCAACCATCAGTATAGTACTTGCCACACTTGCTCCCTCCCACTTGGAGGTGCCTTGTGTCTTGTGCGTTGCGCCTTGGCATATCCCAGCAAACATTCACAGAGTAAGGTCCTTAACGCTATTGCTGTTGCTTCTCTTTCTGCTGCTGTTTGTCTGTTTATTTGAGGTTGTAAGGCGGGCAAAATGAAATTTATGCACTTGGACACTTCCCTGTAATAATTCATGCGAAATTGAATCAGATATTCATTCCTGTGCAGCTTTAAAAGGATAATCAACTTTATAAACAACAAGCCAAACAACAGATGCCCTAAATTTATGCAGACAGCAATTGTCGCGTCTATTCGTTGGAAACACAAAAAAGTTTAACTTGTACACAAATAGCCAAGTGACCAAGTTAACAAGCTACCAAATTACCAGAAATTGCTTTTGTCATGGCTCACAATCTTATACCGTCTGCACTAGTAAAGTTTAATAATTTGATAAATGTGTCTACGCGAAAAGAGGCTAACTCAGAGAAACAGTGTATCTTTAATGTAAGCAACAGAATTGTACTCTTACCCATTTATTATTGTTTTTTTGCAAAAACATATATGATATTGATTTCCTTTTACATTTTTGTAGTTAATTTGTGCAAATGTATTTAACAGGCAAAAGGTAGCATCTCTCATTCCAAAAAGTATAATTATTCTTGGTCAGGATCAACAATCAAGTCAATCTAGCCATATTCCTTTCTTCGTTCATCTCATTCTATTATTACCAACAGGTGCAATTATTTAATTATTTCTATTATTTTATTTATTTTTATTCACACAAATGTGTGTGTATTTTTTTCTTCATATTCCATTAATACTTTTTGTTGCTGTCGCCTCTAATCATTCCAATATGCTACTTATGGGCAAATACTATTTCGGTGATTTTGTGGTGGGACAATAGTTTTGATTTTGGGAGCGAAGAATTATTGTCGGAATTTTCGTCCATAATTTTCATATGTCTGCTTTTTAAGATATTAAGATTCATTAATTCTCCTGCATTGCTCGATGTTAGTTTCATGCTACAATTTGGTGATCCCGCGAAGCATTTTGTGCCGCCAAAAATAAAAAGGTTGCTTAATAAAGAGTATAATAAATCAATAAATGCATATATTTTAACCACTAAGACTTGAATGCATGTACAGATTTTAAAGTAACTGTACCACAAACGACAATAGAATACAATCATAAAATTATTCCAAGGTCATTGGTGAAAGAGGTTGTGTAGAATAATTGATTTACATATAATTATTTGACTCAGTTTCATATAAATGTATTTTCAACTCATGATTAGTACATTAGATAACTTTATTGCTTATTTCAAGCTACAGAGCCGTTTTATGCATACTTTAAGCATGTCAAAATCGTCGACTCAGTTAGAAACGTTTAATTATTGCTTATGCATGCGACTGGCAGGCAGTCAGCCTTTTGCGCTCTGCCATTCAATCAACTTTAATATTTCAAAAGTGAACTGATAAGTGTTGCATAAGTAACGTTTCAGGAGAAGATAGGAAATTCAGTGCTTATTGGCTGCATTTAATATTAATTTGAGATATTAAACACATAGCTCTTTATTAGCCATTAAGTGAGTGGCTTTAACTTGCTTTGAGATTGAGTCCATTTAAACCATGACCAAAGTTCTTGCGGCTTATGTCGCTATTAATTGATAGGCAACAAGTTTTTCTGTTAGCCAAAGTCAATTGGAGGGTCATATAAAAGTTGCTCCTGCACTTGGGCTGAAGGGCAAAATGTGTTTTCAATTATACGCTACCCAAAACAAACTAATTGGGTAACAAAGTTGCAACATGGCATTTTGTGATTGGTAGCGTACATGTAATAAAATGAGAGAAATAACCAAGCAAAGAAATATTCAGCGCAGCCTATGTGCTGCCCGTGTGTATTTCTGCGTGTGTGTCGACACAAAGTCTATAAATATAAGATGAAAACTTTTCAATGAGATAAATTTAATTGGTGGCACTTTGTTGCCAGGCATACGAGATCGAGCGAAAAAGTTTCCAAGAAATATAAACTGCAATTGGCCAAAGGTATTTTAGCGTATGTTTGGAAGAGTGAGGTAGACGTACAATGCTGCAAAGTTTAAAGTTTCCTTTTTAATTTGAGAGAACAGCATTCATATGCTGAGCGGGCTGCACAAAAAGTGAGTTTTCAAGTTATATACATCGTTCAATAATTTAACATCTATTACACTCAGCGATTATTATTCAAAGCATTTAAATTGCAAGCGCATATTAGTTGACTTATAACCTTAAATACACATATAAGGGATATAGAAAATAAAAAAGAAGGTGCTAATTATCTGTACTCATATGCTTTCACTGTAGAAACGCTACTGATGGATCAGCAAACTAACTGCGTGCTGGGATCCTTGGGTGTCCTGCGCCTACTGTTACCGCAGCTCATACGCGGCTACAGTGCTGATTACCAGGATGATGGCGATTCTTTGACGGATGCTGGACAACCGGTGGCAGCTATGTCCGACTGTCGACAAATTATTGAAATTTATGATTATTGCTTGCACCTGCTGAGCACGCAGCATACAGCGAATCACGCCATCATAAATGGCGCACTAGAGGTCATCAATGCCATACTTCAGGCGCTCCACGATGGCTGTGGAGCGGTGATGCAGTTGGCAGCAGGCGGCAAAAGTGGACTTGCACAAAGTTTGCGCAAACTTCTATGCAATCAACAACTGGAGCACAATGAGTATTTGCGGCGAAGGAAATCATTAAAAAATCAAATATTCCAATTGAGAAATTACGAAGTGCCGGGGACAAGTGAAAAGCAGCGACAAATGCAAATGGAAAAGAATTCAAAAAGCAAACTGCACCAGCAAAAGTGCCAACAAAAACAACAACTGCAGATTGGCATCAGCTCGCTGCAAGTCGTGGGAATTAATGCCGTGCCTGATGATGCTGACACTGAGAAAGATGCTGCTGCGAATTCCGCTCCTGATGAAGGTAAAGTAAATAATGCTGGGCGTAACTACTCTCTTTCTCACTGTCTTTCTATGTGTTGGTGAGTATGTGCTTGCCTGTGCACTCATGTTCAAACGGGACAAGCTGACAGACTCACGAGTAGACACACTAACAGACAGGCAGGCAAACTAACAGATAGACCGCACTGAAATCAGGAAAATTGAGCAATGCCATATCTTCCTTTTTGGCCGCCCCACGCACACAATGCGCATATGAAAATTATTAGTGCATGCTTTTAGGCGGCGGCGCATGTAAAATGAGGTCAAATGAAATTTGCATTCGCCGCCACCAGCCAGTATAGCCATATAGCTCCACGACCATTTACACAAATTGTAAAGCTAACCCAATGGGCATTCTCGCTTTTTCTCACATTCACAACCGGCAGTCAAAAAAACAGCGCGACATCATATTAGAAATGCAGCACGCAGCATTAGCGAATGTGTTGGTAGCAGCACATCAGATGACGAGGAGCTCCTGCAGCATGAGCAGACCGTTGATGATGCTGTTGATGATGGTGATGATGATGGTAATGATGATGATGGTGACGATGACATGGAGTTGCTAAGCGCCATTGCGGACGATGAGTACGAAGGCTTTACAACGCTGTCGCAACTAAATGAAGCACAACCGACTATGCCAGCGGCATTGAAAGTGTCAAATACAACTAGCGTAACAGCAGCAACAATTGTTGCACAAACTGGCAACGAGTATAGTAGTGCACAATTGCCTAAACCTCCGGCCATTCAGCATCAGTCTTCGTTGCAGAATCTGCTTGCTAATGATGATAGATCCCAGCATTTGAGTGACATCGACAATGAATCCTTCAATAGCATAGATTTTGATGCGGAAATAACAATTGCTGGCGTAAGGGAGGAACAGACACCAGAAGCAACAGCTTCAGTAACAGCATCAGAGACAACGGGGTCAATGCCAGATGTAACCACAATTGGTACATTCTTTAACAATTTGTTGTCACATTCAAATGCAGGTGAGTTATTCGAATCAATTGATAAATTAATTTTTTTTAATATCTCTAGTAAGAATTGTTGTTAAATTGTGTGGGGTATTTAATATTAATATTAAGTATGTCAGATACAACAGTGAAATATTTTTCTTACACTTGTGTTTGACACAATTTTTTTTAATAGAAAAATTAAATGTTAAAAATTATTTATTCCCATATTTTAAAAAATGTGGTCAACAATATTCTAGCATAACTTTGGTATTGTGTCTATACAAATATTTTATAAATGCAACTAGGCGAGCAATTGGAAACCAATTTTACGATTTACGATTTTATTGGATTTCGCGGTCTGCCGTTTTTGTTTTCCATTTCACCACATTTATTTACAATATTTGGGCATAGCAATCAAATTATTTGCATAATTGTAGTTGACAGGCAAAGAGAGCAGGAGACGGAAAGAGGGAAACCCTGTAGAGGCAGACAACACGTTGGCAACGAAATTTGCATGTTGCCTTTTGCCAATTGCACTTGCAATTTAATGAAGCGTAATTGTTGTTGTTCGCCATGTTGCCGAGTCTCTATGGAGTCAACAAGAACAGCACCAACAAACAGCTTAATTAAATTAGGCAATGCTCGCACAAGTAACAGATGCAAACAAACACAAAACCAGAAAGAGATAGAAAGAGAGAGAGAGAGGGAAAGAGAGGAATGTATATAGAGAGAGAGAGGGAAGGTGAAGGGAGTGCAGACAAGTTGCATGCATCATTTGTCGCTTCATTGGTTGCGCGTTGCTAGCAACTTTTTGTTGTTTTTTTGCTCTCGTCTATTGATATGACAACAGCAGCGACAGCAGTGCCAGCAACAACAATACTAAAGTCAATAGAATTATCAAACAATATATGCCATTTGCCATTTGCGAAAATAAAATTGATTTTGATTGAGAAAACTTTACAGTTGCTGCATACATATTATTTATTCGCTAAGCACTTCTCTCGATTTATTTGTGTATATTGTAACTGAAATTGCAAATTAAAATTGAGGAAGATATCGATTATTATTAATTGATGTTAATTGATGTATCACGGACAGACATAATGGCAGACGTTGCATAAAACCAATATATTCTTTCACCTTCAGTATCAGAGTAAAAAATTAGGTCTTCATTACATAGAGTGAATGAGTTAGTGGCATTAGGAAAGGAAAGTGTTGTATTCATATGTGGGACACAAAAAAAAAAAAATTTAAGACCGTTTAAACAGCTATTTGACGTAAATGTCTCTTTCTGTATGTCTGTCTGTCCGCGTGCGGGCTTCGTATTAAGCTTGACACATTGCAATGCATTTGCCACGAACAATCCCAGGCCTCTGGCCTTCCTCCCCATCTATTGCTACTGCTTGGCCAAAGCATCATACTGCAAGTTGGCAACAAAGTGGTTAAGACAAATGGGATACGTGATAAAATGCGGTTACTCAAATTGCATGTATGCAAGTTTACATCTGTGTATTTGTGAGCTTGTGTTTGTGTGTGTTGCTGTTTTAGTTTATTTAGCATTGCCAAGCAGCCAGCCCATCCAGGCTGAATAGTAAGCTAGGCCAGAGGATTTGGCGTTCATTTCGCTGCTCTTGCAACTACAGCTGATGTTGTTGGTTTTATGCTTGCTGCTGCTGGTTTTTTGGTGTGTACTTATGCGCTATCAGCCATTTTACTCTGCTCGAATACCGCTCCCTTTCTAGTTATGGCATTCCCACAATGGTTGCTAAAACAAAGTAATTTATATGCCCTTACTGCTGATTATGTGATCCCGATGTATGCTTGTATAATAACATTGCAATTTTTAAATATCAGTTCATCGCTTTAATAAACCGTATTATATTATATTCGGCTGATGATGATTTTACAAATGGTTTTTGATATCATTGCAGGGGATATTTTGTTTTTTAAGCTTACAACATGTTCATGGAGAAAGTGAATATTTTGGTTATATGTCACCCATAAAGTGACAATCCACATTTCCCTTGAAGAGGTTCAGTTCTTGGGCTTGCGCGCTGTCCGCGGCTGCCGCGTTTCGCACGGGTTTTTCGCAATCCTTTCGCTTTTTTCGGAGACGACTTAAGTTTTATGTATTTTCACTTGTTATACTTTTATACCAAAGTGTAAGAGCATCAGTATATACTCAGAACGGAAAGTTTAGCATACATGTTTACGTTTTTGCTTGGGGGTTTTAGCAACCAATTTTTGGGCTCCACTTATATATTCTTAAAACTTTTACCTATTACTTTTAATATTAGACTTGAATTTTTAGCAGTCACTAGTTTGAATAGGGCTATTAGCTGCCAAAATATTATGCACTAAGTGTGGTATAAATTCCAATCCACTTACAGCAGATCTCCAACGGAAGTTTGGTTTCTGAATTTCCCTTTCTCAATGCTGCTTTAACTTTTACATCGCTAGCATGCGGGCAGAACATCCATTAGAAAATAAAGAAAATACCAACAATATTAACAGGAATTGTAACTGACAGATACAGCAGTCAAATAAAATCAAATTTTTAAGCCAACTTAATTGCGGTTACGGTGAATGGGTTACAGTCTCGCTTCCTGCAATGCCTTCCTGCCTCCTATTAATAAACTTATATTTACTATAAAATTTGGATATTTAATTAATTTTCAATAGAGCATGATTAAGAATGAGCGGCGTAAGTTAACTGCATAGTAAAAGATAATAAAAGTTTTTAACATTGGGATTTTAATTTGACAACTCGATTGGCAAATACTCTATAAGCTACAACTGAATCATTAGCATGAAGTGTCTGGCAGAGTTATCTGGAAAAGTTGTATTTTTTTTTTTTTGCAGCCTCCGAGTCAGTCAGTAAGCTCTTTCGTCAATCTAGCGGCCCCAAATCTACTCCAATCAAGTCGACACCAGCCACTGATAAATTGGATGCCGCATCGACAGCTTCTCTAACGCTCTCTTTGAGCTCATTGGCCAGCAGCAATGTGGCTGGCGTATCAGAGCGTCAGCTTTCCATAACAGAGACGCCCACACCAGTCGAGGAGATGTCTGGTTCAGCATCGGTCAGTGCCTCTTACACGCCGTCCACGGCGTTGCTGATGGATGTGCCAGCCGCTGCAGCTACCCCTACGAAATCAGACGAAGAAATGGAGCCACAGATGCGTCGCACACCCAACGGTAAGCTACCAGCTGTCCTTGCACAGCAACTAATTAGATTCTTTATCATCGCGCAGCTAATCCCTTTCTGGCGGAGAGCTCACCGCTAAAGCAAACGGTATCGGGCCGAGCGCTAATTAGCATTCAAATTGGCAGCATCCTCGAGCAACCGCTTCTCTACTACACATCACGTTTGCTGGCCGCACGTTTCCTACTAAGCGGCCAGGCATCGAACTTGCAATCAGACAGTGTTAGTCGTGTGTCGATTAAGAGCCTTTCGTTGGCTGGGATTGCCCAGTGCGTGCGCCTGTCGCCGCGTGTGCTGCAGTTGCCCCTAGAGATCAGTGACGAAGAGCTGGAGCTGCTTGCTGAGATTAACTGTGCTGCGAGTGCTGAAAGCACACAAGCTTCCAGTCCGCAGAGCAGCAACAATTCAAAACAGAGCACGGAATTATTCCCATCTATAACTGGATCGCTGTTAGAAGCCGAAATTGGTGACGGTGATAATGAACTGCTGCTGGACATTAAGGACGATCACTTTGGACCCAGCACCTGTCCTGCCTATCTGCAGCAGCCCAGCCAGCTTAGTCGTAGCGCCGATGCCGCGCTGCTTCAGCGCCAGCTGGAGGTCGGGCGAAACGCAAATCAACAGCAGCCGAGCACTGCCGATGCCCAACTCTCCAGATCAGAGATCATTGGCGGCTCATATCGCATTACGGTTGCGGCGGAGGATGCACCACCACTTGCGCTGCCGCCGTTACCGCCTAAGCGCACAAAATCGATGCGATGTCGTACGAGTTGCATCAGCATGCCTACAGCTAAGCCGACAAGTGCCACTGGCGGTCAAGCGTTGTCAGATGTGTTGCTTTTCTACTCACACTGTGATCCCATTTTGCGCGGTGGCGTTCAGCAAATTGTAGGCAATTTTGTGCAAGCAAGCCGAGCAGGTAGCTGTCTGCCACTACGGCGAGGACTCGAACTGTCGCATCTACTGGCCATTTTGCTTAAGGTAGGCGTTCCTTACAATGCACCGCACACTGGCAACAATAGTGGTGTTGCATAGCCACAGGCGCCCGGCGGCAGTCTTTTGAAAACTCGATGTTTGTGTGCGTCGGCTTATCTGGCACTACTTAATGTGGCAAACGATGCTACACATGCATTTATCTATTCATATATACACTCATATCTGCCATTTCACACATTCCGTCGCCCCTGAATCTTCCCTTATGCATAACGCATACGCTGCTATGTTTGTGTTCCCTTTCAGAGTAGTGGCATATATGCGCCTCCACCTTTTCGCTGTACGCCTTTTTTCTATGTTAAACCAACAAGCTAACATATTTTAACACATACATACCTTCACAGACACGTGTCCATATCAATGACTGCTGCTGCAAGGTTTTGAATATTTTTCCAGCACTCAGTTTGCCGTTGCCGTTGCAGCTGCAGCTTAGCCAGCAGCATTTTGTGTCAGGATGTTTCTCATTTTAAAATAAAAAAAAAATTCTTATCGCTTTCGCAATATGCAAGTGCAAATGCCTCTAAGGGGAACAGCGCATCCGTTGCCAGTTCCAACTCCAAACCCACCCACACACAGACACATACACAATCGCAGACAAATGGAGAATGTGCGCATAACTTGCACATTGATTTCTCTCTTGAGAATCGTTAGGTACACACATCCACACATGCATATATACTTATAGTAGAATGTGGCCGTGCTTTCAGATTGGGGTGCTTCTTATTGAATTCAATAATTTAGTGGACAGCCCAAATTTAAATTGCGCTTGGCCCGCCCAAAAGCGCAATTTGATTATGCAATGTTGTTATGTAACGAGCTGCAAGCGGCGCAGCGCGAACGTGCGAATTGCAAATCACATAAGATGCCAACCCCTTATAATGCCTTCAAATCCGTCTCAATGGCGCTTCTTACCAGCCACAGTGAATGTATTGCTATACATATGACTATATGGTATATGGAATAGTATGTAGGGTGAGATCGTCTTCCTTGGAGCAGGGCAACTGTGATAACAATAGCCCTTTACACAAGGCCAAGGAAGAGCTTGTTAGGATTCGTTAAAAATGCACACACTCCCTGCCACACACACATCTGCTTGTGCAAAATTTTTTGCTTGGGCAAACAATACAACACAAATTCGCTTAGCAGCGCAAAGCTGAAATTTAACCAAAAAGTTTTTCTGCTTTTGCACATTTGCAGGGCTTTGAGGACGAGATACACACAGTGGTCATACAAGCGTTGAATGCATTCGATAAGATATTTCCGCATGTGGTGTCCAAATATTTGACAACGCCGCCATGTCATTATCATGCTCATCAGAAGCGACAGCAGTTGCAGCGACCAAGTGGACAACAAAGGAGCACAGGCCATTGCAAAACATTTGGGCCGCAAACTTTTGCAAAGAATCTGGATAATGCCTTAAGCAGTCAGCAGCACGAGCAGCAGCAGGAGCAGCAACAATGGCACTCTAACGATGACAATTCGTCGACAGACGAGACCAGGATATGTGTCAGGTCCTCAGCCACTGATAATGATGAGATGCTGGCTGCTCTTTTGAATGATTTTGAATTGCAATCGAATCGCATGCAGCTGCATACGCAGCAGCAGCATCAGAGCAACAACAACGTCCAATATAATGAGCCTGGTCCGTGCTGTGTGTTTGCCATTTCACCAAAATTGCTCTTGAGCAAACTTCGACTTTGTCGTTACAATAAATATTGGTTGGTCCAAAATAAATATGCTGAAGTTATTTCCAATTTAAATTACGCACTGCTGCGTGCCTACTACGCAAATTTCGATTGTACATCTGACAATAATAACAATAACAAAGACAATGATGATGAGCAGGAGCTAAAGGATCAGTGTCAGAGAGCACCAATCACCTGCAACTGGATACCAGGCACTTACAACAATGACATTGCCTACACTTATGAGGTAAGCAGATGAATTGCCTTATTGCAGAACCTTAAGAAATTCTTGTTCAAATCCAGCGACTTGACTTGTTTATTGTGCAGATTATTTTTTGCTTTCGTTCCTCTCTTTACTGGCAGCTGCTTGAAAATCAGTTGAAGTGGGCCCTTCCCTGTAGCATGCCTCGGCCAACATCCTCTTATTGAACTTTTGTTCACTGAAGTGTGCCTCTTTGTGCTGCAATTGGAGGCTGCCCCTAGTACAAGACAATCCGAATGACAGTTTGGGTTGGCTTTTACGTTTTTTGTATACATATGCTCCGCATTTGTTGATTTATTATTTTGACAAAGCCAAGCAATTTGCTAAATGGTAAAAAGAAAGTTCTACTTACGTGTACACAGACTAAAGAGTTGGCTAACAATTGTGAGCTGCTGTCAGAAACTGTGATAGGAGAAATGAAACTTCTTAGTAGAATAAAAAAGCCTTTGATTGAATATCTTTTAGTTAAGCAAAATGTTTTGAAAATTTTTTTTTATCAAATAAGAACTTATAAAAGGACAGCAGTAAGTTAAATTTATATTTTTTTTGAGTGCTAAAATGTTCAACAACAAAAGATAAATTGTGAATTCCATAATATCTCACCATCTTAAAGATAGTGTCATTATAATTGGAATTGCTAGTAACCTACATTGAAAGTTCAGCAATGTAAAGGTCTAATATTGAGAGAAGTCCGCGAAGAGTGAGCAAATTTCCCGCCCATCCAAAATCTTACAACTCCCTTAATTTTAGATCTAAAGTTTGACAAGGTCTTAGAGCTTGAATCACCACACTCTAAGGGTTCATTGATGATTTCTCAAATTTGGGAGCAGCTCCCGATCTTGGCCTTATGCTTGGGATCGTTGTCCTGGTAGAACCGGAAAGTACGTCGGATTCCTAGCTTCTCGGCACTTTGCAGTAAATTTTCCTTTATTATGTTGAGGTATACATTCTTTCAATAAACACAAAATTCCCGACGACGGCTGTCGAGATACATGCCCATACCATGACACTTCCTCCATGCTTGACTCTTGCCTTCGCGTGTTTCGGATTAAGCTCAGTATTGGACTGTTGCCACACATAATTCCGTCCATCCGAGCCAAAAATGTTGAATTTGGACTCATCTGAATATATTACAGTGTTCCAGAACTCCAGATCCTTGTCCAACTGCATTTTGGCGAACGTCATCCTAGTCCCTTTATTTTTTAATGAGGTACTTTTTTACATAACCTTACCTAACAGGTGGGGAAACACCATTTTATTGGGGTCATTCATTTTGGTAGTTAATATATGTACCTACGATCGGTCTTTGGAATTTTTGAAAAATAATGTGTAATTAATTTATGGCAGGCAACTATTTATATATTTACTCGACGCTGTTCGCATTGAGCTGTGAGCCACTGTATGTAGGCCGTTACGTCAGACTGCAACGATCGAGCTTGTTTTCCAGCTTCATTATTTGTATTGCATAAAGATATTTTTACAATTTGGCATCTTAAAATAACGCTTTTGTCAAAATGAAGCCATATTCTGTGATTCATCGGAAATGCCGCACAGAAATGTGGCCAACTTCTCAAAAAAAAAAAGTATTTGTGCAACACGACATCATAAAGTTGGTCATAAATGCAAATTCACATGTATAATGGGGCATGGGGGAAACTTGGCGCTGGCTTCTGATTTACAACCTGCATTCAACTGACCCGAAACGGTTTTCGATCACTGCAGGCTGAACTGATGGACGAACTTCTGCAGTTACTGGGCGACGATGATGCGCGTGTACGGGAGCATGCTGCCTTTTGTCTATGCCGCTTTATAATGCAAACAGGTCGCCAACAGGAGCAACTAAGCACAACAGCAAGCGCAACAGCAACACGATTTGAGGAAGGCAACATGAATGCTGAAACTCAAAAAACTAATTTCAATTTGCTTTGGGATTTTTTCGACTATCGCATATTTGGCAGCATATCCGTGACGTTGCGTAATTTATTCCGGCCGAGCTCTACAATTGCGGCGCCGATGGCAATATTGGATGGTGGAGAGTACGGTCACGGACCGTATGCCGGCACCACAGAAGCTGGCACGATTGGTGGTGTTACCATAGAAGGTGCAGCCGCTGCGGCGTCGGCATACTTTGATGGCTGTTACGGCGTCGGCATCGCTGACGGGCATGTTTTTGCTTCTGGATTTCAACGTCAAGTTGCACAAGAAGAAAAAGTTTTGGCAAAAGTTTTGTATCGCATGACAAATAAGTTGATGACGCTCAATGATAAAAATATTCAGGTAAATATTTGTGTTCGCTCGATTCCCATAAGAGTAAGTAAATGTAACAACAAAAACTACATTCTATCATTTGACAGTATGGCATAATTTACGCGCTGCGCTTGTTGCTGAAACACTTCAATTTTGTTGACTATCAACAGGCCTGGATGGAATTCAATTTCATCGAGATCTGCATGAGCTACGCCTATTACAACAGTGCAACAGCTGGTGACTTAAATTGTCAGCAAGATTTGATTGACGTAATAGCCAAATTAATGGCAGGTGAGCGCCGTCAACACAAACCCTTATGCTAACTCTTGTGCGAAGCACAATGCCATTTCCATGAGCATGAACATATAATATATATAATATATATATAAAACGTAATTGCCTGCCATATGTGTTTGGGATTCAGCTCAGTATTAGATTGTAGCCACACATAGTTCCGTCCGTCCGAGCGAAAAATGTTGAATTTGGACTCATCTCCAAATATGAGTGTGTTCCAAAACTCCAAATCCGTGTCCAAGTGGGTTTTCGCGACCGTCATCCTAGTCCCTTTATTTTTTAATAAGGTACTTTTTTACATAACCTTATCTATCAGTTCGGGAAACACCATTATATTGGGGTCATTAATTTTGGTTGTTAATATATGTACCTACGATCGGTCTTTGGAATTTTTGAAAAATAATGTATAATTAATTTATGGCAGGCAACTACAATATTTATTGAGCTTTCCACACAGCACTTTTCCCCATTTCATCCTGCACCTGTTGAGTCATTTTAGGAGTCGATAGATTGGGATTTGCGCTTATTTTCCTAATGATCCTCCGCTCCTCCTATTCGGTGAAAATCTGGTTTGGTGCCATTTTGCCATTGCCCTCAATCCGATTTGTGTCGACGAAGCGCTGAATGATGTTATACATGGTTGAGTTGCTCAGATTGACCATTTCAGCTATTTGGCGATGTGAATATCGGTTTTTGTGGCGTTCCAGGATGAGTTTCCGATGTTCAATGGCAGTCCGTTTGTCCATAGTCCTTGGTGGCTTATTGCACCCGAGATGCAGGATATAACTAAACTGACTACGAAGGATTGGTCTATTTATACCGAAAATACTCTACTATAGGTAAAAAATCCGGGTTTTATGGCACCTAGGTGTCCGCAATGTACCTGATCCAAATACGCGGTCCCCTAAAAATAGGCTACTTTTTTACATAATCCTACCTAGCAGGTGAGGAAACCTCAGTTTATTAGGGTCATCCATTCATATTGGTGGTTAATACATGTACCTACCATCGGTCTTTGAAATTTTTGAAAAATAATGAATAATTAGTTTATGGCAGGCAATTACTTTTTTCTTTGACACTGGTCTATTTGAGCTGTCGCTCACTGTATACTTGTAGTATGTGCGTATTTATTATTTTAAGCTATTCCCATTCAAATGCTTTTATTCGTTCGTTGATTGCCTTTGCATGTCTGAATGCATTCTTGGTATTCATTGAATTGGTAACGAATGTAATGGCTTAGTGCACCTTTGGACCTCTGGGTCTGGAATGCAATATGACTGAGCTAATTTAAATTAAGCAACATTTCATGAGGGAAAAATCACAAATATAAATGTTTATTTAATTGTATTGCATTGTACTAATGCTATTGAAACTAATATATAAATCATTTTAATTAATTGTTTGTCATTTAATTTGCATAAATATTATATGATGCATGTGGTGTGGGCAAATCCCTTACATTTTTAAATATAGTGTATTGAATTTTGTCGTGACATATGTAACGCATTGATGGTGTCATCTTCGACCCCTTTATCTATCCTTTTTTTTAACGAAATTCCCTCATTTTTAAAGCAACCTCAATGACATTTGGTATATATTATTTTTTTGCGTCGGTCAGTCATGACGTCAACTACACAAATGTGGAATATTCTGATGAGACCCGTGAAATAGAAAACTTCCTTAAAACGTACAAAAACATAATAATATTTCGAGCTCCGAATTAAAGTAGATTAACTCCGGTCTACAAGGGTATTCAGAGACACACGTTCTTTCTTGTTTTTGCAATGCTTAAATTATAATTTTAAACAAGCCAGAGTTCAAATTAGCATAAATATTTTTCACTCAGCATATTAATTTGATTTACGTTCATGCACTTTTTTTTTGTTGAAAATTTGAAACTTTTGGTGAAATTGAATATCAAAATAGTACTGCAAAAAATATTTTTGATAGTTAACACCGTGTATAAATTTGCAATTTAAAGCATCTATCTTCACAGTGCTAGACGTTGACAAATTACACATTCGATGCGACAGTCTCAAACGTTTAACAATTTATTATAATTTTGTTTTCTGTAATTAAAAAGTTTTCAACAGCCTGATTAGCAAACTGCACCTAAAAGTAACAATAAAATCAAAACAAAGAATAAAACAGCGTACAAACTGCCCAGTAATAAGCATTTTAATTTAATTTACCAAACTGCATTAAACAAAAAACCAAACTTCAACGTAATTTCATTATTGGCATTTACACAACATCCAGCCATTTTGGTATTGTTGTTTATGCTGTCAACTATATAGTTAGAGTTATACACATGCAACTATTTTTTTTGGGCTGATATGAAGCCGCACATTTCCCGTTCGCTAATGTAATCCACCATAATCAAAAAGTAATTAAATTATTTATAAACCATTAAATGTAAATGTACCACTCACAACCCAAAGCCCCGTTGCAATTGCATTTGAGTATTTTTGTATGCGAAAATAATTTAATTTTTAAGCCGTGAGCGCTTTCACACCTCCAACCGTACTGTCCCCATGTAATGAATAAATATATATACATATGTATACATTACACGACTATGTGTGTCAGTGATTAGTATATTTTAGCATCAATTTCAAAACAAAAAGGGCGAAAACTTTACGTATAAATATTTTGTGATAAGTTTTGACAGTATGCAGATCACATTTTGGTTTGTCAGTTAAGATTCCCAGCAAACACATAAAAAAAACTTGACAGCTCTGAAATCTATAAATATGTATCCGACAAAGTGTTCCAAATATTAAAAAAAAAGTTTATAAAATAACTGCTAAATTTCTTATCTTATACAGTGAATAAAGTTTTGTTGGCTATAAATATTATTTTGCACAATTTTCGTCTACCTCAATTTAATACTTTAATTTTAAAAATTCGGTTGAGTTTTGGATCTGCAAGCATTTTTCAAAAGGTTTGAGTAAGAATTACATTTTCAACTATAAACATAGTATTTATCTAGAGGTAAATCTATGATTAATAAGTCCTGTTTTTTTTTTTTATCTGTTCAGTTTGGACAAGGTTAAAGCTCTATTACGTTTTGATCCGTCACAACAGGCAATTTATAATTTGAATATGAAATTCGTTTCAAACTATTGAAGGGTAGATGATTTATTCTATGATTGATTATTGTGCAAACCCTTAAACACTCCTCTCAGAGAGTTCTCAGCTACCTTGAGCTACCTCCTATTTATGTTCCTATCGCACTTGTGCACTTTTCAATCACTCTTATTTCTATAAAGCTATTACTAAGCTTTCCAAATTAGAATATTCGTAACGGGCAATAAATAATAATAAAAAGTTTGTAGTTCTCTTAAAAAGTATTTTAAAGTCGCATTTGCCTCAATTTGTTTTCCAATATAATTATGTTCTGCTGCAGCTGTTGCATGCTGCTTTATGATTGCCGTGAAGCCGTTGTAATCTGACTGGGGTCTCTTCGAATGTTATGAAAATGCGCCTTCATAAATAAAAATAAATTCGCCGCGAAGCTGAACTATCGGTCCATTATGTGAAATTTTCAATTAATTACTTAATGTTATGCAACCTTCAGACCCCCAGCACCCTTACTTGATGCTGTCGCTCAGTTTGCGGCGTTGAGGGTTGTTATTTATAATGACTCCCCGAACACTTAATTTTTTTTATAAATATTTATGCGTCTACAATATAATTTGTTTGTGGAAAAATATTAATTTTCATAATAATTTTTCGTGCTGGCATTTTATTTACGAGCACAAATATAAATTTATTTACTATTGCATTGCATTGTTGACATATACATTGAAATGCTGCACGCCTGAATAAGCGGGAACACATCCAGGCACACATTTAAAAAATGGATTTGCGTACATCATTGCATACTTTAGGGTTCTGCGCTGCATATCTATGTACATTTTGCTTTAATTTCTCATTATTTATTTGATTTTAATGTTTATACAGTGGAATAGTTTCCATTTCACCATAGCAAATTTATTAAATTATTTAATAATTTTCCGATCTGCAATTACTCGGGATTTGTATAATTTGAAGCGCGTGTTGTCATTTTAACACAATTAGCTCGTGCTGCTAACTTTGCCATAATATACTGCGAATACTTTCCATACTCTACATTTGCCTCGTTCTCTATATCCCCCTTCAGGTGGCATGCTCAGCTCTGGCGATGTGCTGGCCACCGCCCAGGTGGACTTTATGCTGCGCCACTGCGTCAAACTGCTCAACATTTACTATCATCTGGTGAGCAATCAGCGTCCTGTGCAGCCAAGCAGCACTAGCAAAGCGTCCAAGGCGGGGAAAAGTGAGCTTTTCACTCTGAACAGCAGCGGGAGCGGGGAGCGTATGGCATTGCTGGCGATGGGTTACTTTGCCAGCGATTACGTTTACATGAAACTTTACAACATTTTAAGAGGTGCTAATGACAGCTACAAGGTAAGTCAAAGCCTCAGGTATAGACAGCAGAGAAGTCGGGACAAACCGCCATTAAGCCGCGACTGGCGCTGTCGCTGGCGTTGGCGCTAGTAAATGGTAAAAGTTCTACGGGCACGTGGCCTGAGATTTACCAATTCTATCCAGTTTGCAGCCGCAGCTTCAATTGCAGCGCACGTACGACGCAATGCGCCTTTTTATATGCAATATACTTTTGGACAACGCCTCCTCGCAATTAGTTATAAAAATACTCTAAGCAACGAAATGCTGGCAACGTACTTGACTCTTGTCGTCAACTCTTTGACTTAGCTGTGCGTTGAGAATTAATGTGCGCGCTGCATTACAGTTTAGTCAATAAGCGCCATCCCGTTGGTCATGAATAGCGTTATCTCTGGTTTTTTTTCTATCTCTCTTGCCTTTTGTCTCTGCTCCCAGATAACCATAAATCACGATGCTGGCGGCTTATTAATTTCCCTGCTGAAGAGCTGCCTCAATGCGCTGAGTCTGTGTCTGGAGGCATCAGCACCTCCTGCGACCGCAGTGCTTGGAACTTCAAATGCACCAGCTCTGAAATTAATTGAAGAAATACTACAGTATTTGACCAAACTCATAAATTATGCTCCCGGCGAGTGCGTTGCATGTCTGCGGCAACTGTTAAAATATTTATTTGCCCAAAATTTAGCCGGCCAAGTGCAAAGAGAAGTCGCTGGTTACCATGCCACATTTGTGCGCCAGTACTTTGTTGCAAAGCGCGCTGGAGACACCTCTACATTGTTGCCAGCAACTTCCGTGAACTTAGCTATGGCAACAACAACAACAACAGCAACAATTGCAGAGCCCCCCACTCTGGGATCGCTTTTTGTACAGGGTATGCAGGCAGACGTGCCACCTGCAGGTGACTGCGTCCGGCTTATAAAACTATTCGAGCCCCTAGTCATCTACTGTTTGACGGTGAGTCGCCAATTGCTAATTAAGATCACTAGATATCAATTAATTACAACTGCGCAGACACAAAGCTCATGCCACACGTGCAGCAACGTGCACTTTTCATATTTTATTTATGTTAAACATTTGCTTGCCACTTGTATTTATACATTTCCATTCATCTCGCACCCACAGCTGTTTATGAAATCCAATGCGCTAATACAGGCGCCCATATTGAAGCTATTATCACAGCTGCTAGATTTGAATGTTACATACAGCATACTGGACTCCAAAAGCGTTATATTCGAGCAAATACTCAATAATTTGGACCTAATTGAAAGTGGAATAGACAGGTAAATACATTTTGGGGTCAGCATGGAAATATCGCATTATTATAAATGCATGCCTAAAGTTCAAAAATTAAATATATCAATCGCAATGTCAACGTAAAACTACTTCAAAGATGGAAGAACTATTTTCGTTTCTATATGTTAATTTTAAATACTTTGTAATAACTTCTTTTTGCACTTTTGATTTTTCGTCCCAGAAATGCACCCATAATAGTGCCAGCAATGGTCAAGTTCCTCATGCAACTGACCCACAAAAGCGATCGTCAGCTCATTACCATACCGAAGATTATAAGCATAACCAATAATTTGTTGGCAAATGGTGCTGTTCGGAATGGGGCGCTTCTGGCGCTTAAGACGCTTAGCTATGAGCTGTTCTTCATGCACAGCCCGATCGATGAGGCACTCGATGTGGATACGGCACAAGTGCGAGCCAACTGCCAGATTCCGCTGACTGCTCTGCAGACGCAAGAGAAAAATCAGGTGCTGCTGGCGGAGCGGCGCGAGCTGGACACACAAAAGGAAGTTGTATTGGGCATGCTAGAAAAGTTCATCGATGCACGCGCCGTTCAGCAGTTGTTGGCACTGTTGCTGCTCTACGAGCGCAGCCTGCAGCAACTTGATGCGCCCTCATACCTTAGCGCTCAGGATGCGAATGTCATATATGACCTGCTTTGCCGCTCTCTCGCCTCTGGACAGCTGCGAGTGCATACATTCGGTGATCTACGGTTGATGGAAAGCTGCTTTCGTAACAATGGCAACTATGTGCTGGCCGACATTAAAGGATTTCTGCAATTGTTGCAGCTATTTATTGAGCAGGTAAGTTAAAACTACCCAAATTCATTTGGTAACTCACTTAGTCAGCGGACACTGAGCAATAGAACAATTGTCTCACTTCTCCTTAACTAATTGAATTCGCAAATTCAGGCATTTAGAATAGCCGCAACACCATATATGTATTTTTTAATGAAGTGCCTTTAAATAAGTTGAAACTTTTCAAAGCACACAAATGCGTTTGTAATATTCAATCACTTGCTAGTATTGATTTAATGAAACACACACGCATTCTCACTTATGTAACTTCATATGGTATCAATTCAATATTATCATATTTCATCGTTCATTAAATTCAGTTCGAAGATAACATAACGAAAGGGAAAATTGTATTTGTAAATATTAGAATTTTCTTTATATAATTTTAATAAATGCTTACCACAGATTCACAAGAATATCGGTATCCATCACTAGATGGAACACAATTCTCTTTTCCTTAAATTTGTTTGTACTTATTTGTCACACAGTGTCGCTTGTAAAGGTTCATTTAACACTCATGCATCAGTGGTTCTTATGAGGGGTACCGATTGGTCATTCCTCCCTTTTCGCCTGTCCTGCATGCACACTCGGGGCCCTTTTTTTCTGTAGCGACCCACATATATAAATATATATAGATATATGTATATAGCTGTTGTTTTTGCATTCGTTGTTGCATGTGCGCCGTAGTTAATGTGGCACATGTCGCATACGTGACATTTTTAATACCTATGCTTCAACGCCGCACATTTTCAACTATTAATGCGCATTTAAGCTACACATGCATTAACTGTCAACCTGCCAAGCTATTAGACCAGCCACACCATGGCTATCACAGAGATGCAGCCAAAGCAACATGATTGCCACCCAGACCGTAGTGCTGCTCAAAAACCAACTTAATTACTCAACAAGTGTTATATGTACTTACATATGTGTTGCATATACAGCGCTTAACTGAGCTGAGCCCTTTGATACGTTCGGAAGCATCATTTGTCTAAACAAAATTTATTAATTAAAGTTATCTTTGCCCCGGAAGTCACAAGGCTACTTTAAAATATTTTCCTTTATATTTTGAGATGGGTGTTTGATGTTATTTAATTTGTGATAACTAAACACAGCTTACAGCTTTAACCAATTATAGTTTGATATAAAAATGTATAATGAAAAACTGAATTTAGGTATAATAAATAAATATAAGATGCTCCTCACTACAGCGAGCAATTCGTTAAAACATTCTGTACTTGTCGTGTTGATCGATATGCAGGTCTTAAAACACTAATATAATCTTTTTTTTTTATAGTGTATAGTATCATGATTTGAAAACATAATTAAATATATTTGTCTTATAGGCCACTTCTTACAGGGTATTCATCTGCAGCATAGCGCATATTTTGCCAATCAGGTTGGCCTCATTAATTAAGTCGGGCAATGAGCGCATAATCCAATACACGGCTTGCCAACAGCCTTACCATTACATCCTTTCACCTCAAACCCTCTTATCGTTAACCAACGGATGTGCATAATGCATCTGTGTGTGTGTTTAGGAGGTTGGCGCAACTTATGTTATCAACATTTTAATTTAAATTGAAAATGCACCACAACTTAAACTTTGCGTGTAAACATTAAAAATGCGAGCAAGAGGCGTTTCAGAAAAATGCTATTTTGTATATTAAATGCTGGCAGGAAATGTGACAAATTTAGTTGCTTGAATGCACAGAATGAATACGTGTGCATATGTGTATGTGTTTGGGGTATCCTTTCTAATTACTGCCGGAAAATATGTTGTTGCTTTAATACTGCAATTCGAGAAAAGTTTTGCACAATGCCGCACAGCCGACTAAAAAAAGGGAGTCTTCATCAGACCTAACGCTCATGCACTTTCTATTTCTTGCAGGATGTTGGCAACTTCAGTAATTTAGCACTAGCAACGATTACACTGGAAAACATAATTTTTAAGACCGAAGAAATTTATTTGGTGAATCACATAAAACTTTATTTGAAAAATAATCCAACGGCCGAGAGGCGTCTGCAGGGTACCGCCACCGCCGAAGCAGTCACTTCAATAAAAGCAACAACCACTATGCAATTACAAGATGAAGCACCTTCGACGTCTTCTGCGGCTGCTGCTGCCAGAGCGTCCGCCTCCAAAAGAGACGCCTCGCCGCCCTTCATGAGCGAAATTAACTACTTTGCTAAAGTTTTGAGCGAGAAGCTTCTTGACTGTCTCGATACGCTACTCGCACTAGGTGCTGGCTGCAATTTGGGCTCTTGCACGGCCAGCCAGGCTTACTTCCAACTGGCCAGGCGCTTCGTTAACGCGCTGCACAATGTTTGCGGTCGGTCAAGGCACAAGGATGCGCTGCAATCAGTTTTTCGTTTGGTTTTGGCTGAATCTGAATTTCTCTGTAAATACTACAATTTACTCTTGATGAATGCCGATGTTGAGGGCGTTGCCGGCAGCGAAGCCCTGGAACCTGTGCTGCTTGCCTGCCTGCAGTTGCTGCTGTCCATGCGTTTGATGGATCCAACGGTGCTGTTGGCGCAGGCGTCGGAGCTGCCGCTGAAATTGAGCTTGCACCGCGCAATGTTGCACGAAGTTTGCCATGGAAATGCGGTAAATATGAAGAGCAGAACGGTGTAGGGGGTATAGGTGGTATTTGGTCGCACATTAGTTTAATTTGAATTTGACAGCTGATTCGGGAACTGGCTACATAACACTAACAGTAAAAGACTGGTCAGCTGACAGTTTTCGCGCTCGTAATTGTGTGGTTCACCGCATCAGGTTTGGTTTTTTGTTTCTGGTTTTATTTAAACTGACGGCTTGTTTTGGGCTGGTACATTGTCTGACTTAAAGCTGCGCATGAATTTAATTGATTACGACTCGAATATGCGGCCCTTGTCGGCTAATGGCTTAGCCCAAAGGCAGTGGGAAGCTAGGCTACATCATCTGAATGCAAATCATAACCAACTAATTGCAGCTAGTGGATTTGAGTCCGCAACAAGTGCGCCGCCTGTGCGCCGGCAAGTATCTGAATTTCCTAATTACTGACCACTTGGAATTCCTTTGCGAGCTCTGTCAAGTGCGTCCCGAATGCGGTTCATTGCTGCAGGCGGCGCTGTTGAGAAACGCGCCTTACTTGAACAAAGTAAGTCGGAATCGGTATTTTGCATTACAATGAAGCGTCCTGTGCCAATGCGGCGCCTTTGTTCACATCCACTATTATCCTTGCAGCAATCGATTCGCAGCGTCTTGCGCCTGCTTTGCCGCATCTGTGAGACCCAGGTAGAGCACTCAGCTGGTGATTCTGGCAACTATGCAACTTGTACTTTGCAATCGCTGCAGCTGCTTAGTCGACTTCATCAGCTGCATGACGGGCAACGTGCACTGCAGTTACCTATGGAGCGGCTCGCACGACGACTGTTCGCCCAGAGTGCTCCGACCACTAGGAGCGACATCTATGACAGATTGATGCATGGCGAACTGGCCGGTGATGAGGACCAAGACGAATTGCGCACCATGCTGTAAGTAATGCGTACAAATATGCGCTGAAAGCAGTAACTCTTGGTAAATATTTAAATTAGTTTTTCAAGAAGTGATTGCCGCAGTCGCACACACTTCTATCTCTGATAGCTTTTTTCAATTGCCGGCTTCCAATTTATGCAATAACTAATTCAGCGATTTACTAAACAGAATTTTCCAATTTGCACGCATCCCCAAATTACCTTAGAAAAAGTGACAATTGCATAACAATTAGGACAAATCTAACCTGTAAGCCAAATCCATTACCTTCCCAAAAAGAAATCAAGTCAAAATTTTTGGGTAAATAGTCGTTAAGATAGAATGTGATCGATATTAATGCGTTAATTAATAAGAAGTTTAAAATTCATTTTCAAGGTTTTAAGCGCCTATTAAAGAATAGTCGCTCGTTATAAGTTTTTATTTATCTTTGCAGGTTAAAGGGCCTGGAATGGCCAAAGGACAATGGCACAGCTGCGTCTCCGCGTATTATTGATGAGAACTGGCTGTTTGCCCAGGTAAATGAGTTGACCTACTCAACTTAGTGATGGCACGCTTTGCACCATGCACTGCTTTTGCATAATTGTTTCATAATTCGCTTGCCCTCTCCATATGCCACAGGTTATTAAATTTGCCACACAGCATGCGGACGCAGCGCAGCAGCAACATCAATTGATGCGGCTGCTACTCGAAATACCATCGGAGTCAAAGCTGCAGCGTCTGTTCCGCAGCTTGGGTCCTGTGCAAGAGGCACGGCTGCTACGTCATGCAATCGACGGATCGTTTACATCAATGGTGGCTGCCTTTAGGCAAAAGTGCATCCAACATGCGCCCCACATTAACTACATGCAGTTGCCGCCGCTGGCGCGTGTGGCCTGTACGTCGCTCATGTCGCGGCTGGCTGTAAAGCAGAATATGGAGGAAAAGGTGGTCGGCGATGTTGAGAAGTTGGATGTGGCACGTGCGCTAACCACGTTGCTTGTGTCCATAGGGCGCCTCGAGCAAACGGCGCTCATTTACATCGATGCGAAACACATCGAGAAGTTTGTGGCTGAGCATTTGCTGCGCCCCGAGCAGCTGCCCACACTACTCTCATATATGCGCTGCTTGACCAGCGCCGCAGTACAACTATTACAAGCTGGATTTACTGCAGATCGTGGCCAGGATGGGCTGCGTGTGCTGCTGGGCTGTTTGGAAGCAATGTTGCAGCAGCCACGTATATGGGGGGCAATCAATTCCAGTACAGATGCCTTGCGTGTGGAATTGCTCGAAGTACCGGTGCTTGCTGCACGCCACATGCTGCAGGATACAATTTTCTACCAGCGACATCGTCTGCAGAGCACAGAGCCGGCACCTCAGGCTATTTTTCTTGCCAAATTGATTGAAACGCAAATTGATATCGAGTCCTTGCATAACGGCAAAGTGCTGCCAGTCAACGAATTTAGCCGCTTGCAGTTTGCCGGTCATGAGTTGGTGCCGGTTCAAGTGCCCCTGGTAAGAGACATTCAAAATTGCACAATTTTCAACCAACAAATACGTCCAACTTTTTGTCTATCCATTTGTCTATCTCCATTCTTCAAGACTCTAATTGCATCCATTGGCACCTCGCTACTACGCACACATCAGTTATATGCCTACGCAGTGACCCCCTATGAGCTAATTCAACAGCAGCAGCAACAGGCAACCACTGCCAGCAGCGAGGGCAAGCTGCCCACCATACCTGTGGATAGCCTAAGTGATGTGGATGTGCTGCGTCAATTTGTCAAGAGGTGAGAAATTATATATGATACTGGCACTGGAAATGGGTAAGAAGAGTACAATATAGTGATAATATACGTAAAAACCAAAAAGAAGCCTCTCTTAGTTTAAACATTCTTGACAACAACCAGTTCGATCTAGCCATGACCGCCTGTATGAACACGCAAATTTCTGAGACTAAGAACTATTGTCTCCAAATTTGGTATATAACATTTCGTATACCACGCCCAGATCAAGCCTATTTAATATTATTATATTATTATTATTGTAATACCTGCAGTGCGACCTATTAGATCTATCCCCCTTCTGAGCCTCTAGCTCCTTCATCAACTCCGGCTCCTGCACGAATGCTAGAATCTTTGTTAGGTTGAGGGCTTCTATGTCTTTGAAGCTCGTAACATGCATCCCTAGGATGCTGCATCTTTTCTTTGTTAAGGCGCACACTCTGTTACGATGTGCATTGAGGATTCCTCTCCCTGCATAGTTCGCTACTATAAATACCTATTTTAGTTAGGGGACTTCTTTTTCTAACTTTTCATGTTAGTTCCCACGAGCTGGTGAAAAATAACTTTCCACCTGGGCAGACATCCGCATTACCCTGGTAAGGCTAATTAGAACGGGCGGTCGCCATTTGCCAGAGCATACCGTTCTATACGTCGCTGGCCCTCAGCCAGGTTGACTCTCGGAACGGTTGAGCTGTTTTTAGAAGCTGACCTTGGGCCACATAAGTTATTCACTTCATAACGCTGATATGTATTCAGATGATAAGATTTGCCTCACATCATCATCATTGACATTATTATATTTCCAAAAAGAGAGAAAATTGTTGCTGACAATTCTCTGTCAGATATGTCTGAAACAGATAAGAACAATATTGGCTAAATCGTATATGAACACAACAGTATTAGATGCATTTTGCATATGTGTTTGTGTGTGCTGACTTGTAAGTTGTCATTGTCATCACAGTGCTTATGTCTGTTGTCCGGTGTCGTTTGGTTCTTGGCTGAGCGTTGGTTGTTTGCCTCGTCCTTGTCGTTTGCCAGCTACTGATGCAAATGTTGTTGCCGCTGGCTCTGTTGTTGTTATTGTTTCATTACCAGCCGTCATCATTACGCTGCCAACTCTTGAATTGTCTACAGCCAGGAACTTGGCGTATAACAATATAATTGTGTGTGTGTGTGTGTTTATTGTGCACGTCTCTCTGTGACCAGCCGAACATTCAACGTTTGACTTTAAAGTGGCACTCGTGCAACCCATTTTTCGGAGCGTAGCAAAAGCGCAAACATCAAAACCACATCAGCGGCATGAGCAACAGCACCACACACAGAGCACGACAGTAGCCAGACAACAAGCGCCCAGCTCGCGGCAACGACAAAATCCCCCAAAGGACTGACAGAGCAGAACATCAACAGCTCTATTATATGAAGTTGTGCCGACGTCGACGACGATGAGGATGACATTGTGACAGCCAGAGGCTGGCATAGGAGTATAGAGTAGCACTTTAGACGAAGGCGAGCGAACGAGCGAGTTGATGCCCTGAAGTGAAAGACATAACAACAGCAGCAGAAGCCACGCAGGGATATAAACAAATTATGAGCAGCAAAGTGAGATAAATGCATGTCTACGTATGTGCGTACCACATAGTGACTGAGAGAGTTAGACAATCAGAGCTCACCCAGCGATATGGGGCGTCATATGAGGATTCAGTTCGCTGGTTTTTCACATAGTAGCTAATTGCGCCCAAACCGCTGAGCTCAGACAATCACAATTTCAGATAATTTTTGTCAGAAGGCAACTGCAATGCTGGGTGAGCGTGCCACACATTATCGATATCACATACAAATATTTGAGTGCATACACAGTTACGAAGTAGAAATTTAGTTGCTTGGAGCGTAATTAAACTTATCAATTGCTAATTACGATTTTCAGTTTTAAATATTTAAAGTACTGAAACTAATTGAGTTAAATTTGTAGGGTTTTTGTTAACAAACTTTGCCTAAGCAAAATGTTTAAATTGCTGTGGCAATTTATTTATTATTCTACAAACACACACACTCATGTTCTTACTTCTTGCCACAGGCTCTCCATCTTTGGTTACACTACGCGTCAGCAGTTCGAGGAGTACTTTATGACATTTCTGCTGTTAATCAATAAGCTATACGATGAGCACATGGTCGATCAACAGGAGCAATTCCAGATCAAGCAGCTCTGCTTACAGGCCATCATGGAGCTGCTAACAACGTATAAAACTTTTCCATTCCTCGGCCATGGGAACAGTCAGTTTTATCATACGACTCGCTGGCAACGTATCAATTGTGACAACATTAGGTAAGTGTCAACAAAAACTGAGAATTGTGAAAAACTGGAAATGATGAAAACTCAAATTAATATTTAGCAAGTGGACACAAAACTTTTTAATGCGTAAATAACAAAAACCATAAATTAGACGCGAGCATCTAAAGTTTTTACACACATGCTACGTGCTGCTCCCGAATCATTCCCCATACACCTCCGCAACCACACATGCCCTGTTCCATGGAGCATGTTATTTTTTTGTAATTAGCAAAACTCAGCAACTTTAAAAGCATAACTAATTTGTTAACATGAAATACCTAAAATAATTTTGACAACAACTTTTTAGATGCTTTCTCAAAGGACTAGTCTTTTTGTAGACATGCATCTCTAGCAGATACAAAAGTATTTTCATTGGTACATATTATCACTGTGTATTAATTATAGAGAATTATATGTAATATATATTGTAATATTGGTGTTTATAAATTTTAATAATCGCCTAATAGCTTGCAACTTAAATATAATGTGCTAGACGTTTACTATTTTAGTTTAAATATGCAAAAGCAACTTGAAACAATGAAAAATATGTATGTACGGTGCAAGTTATAAATATTTGAATTGGGAATATTAGTTATCGTATACCAAGCACAGATAAAGTTTACTTAATTTTATAGGTAACGTGTACTATATTAATTTTATTACGAAAATCGTATATTATATATATTTATCGCGTTGGTATTGATGTTTTATTTCTGGAATTTTCCATTTATAGCTTAAAAAAACTGCACAAAGTCCAATTGCTCGTCGATACATGCAACGTATTTTATCTGGCCAATCTGGAGCGCCAGCCAAGGGAGGACAATGTGATTGGTACATGTAACTTTACGGTCAATCAATGCGATCTCGATTTTAGCTGGGCTCAAATGGAAGCACATGCACACATGTTACCCTACGACGACGGGGCAACTGGCCTGGATGAGGCGTTTGGCACAGGCTGCGAACTGGACAGGCAGCGTCAATCCGGATGCATGAGGGACACCGCCTGGCGCAACTATAGACATTTTGTACAGCTGACGGGTATTGATTTTCGCAGCAGCACACAGCTTGTGTTTGATGTTCTACAGCAGATGATCGAGGTAAGTCCGAAAGCCACTGCAGAATTAACTGCATGAACTCAGTCACATGCGCCGTGAATGCAGTATAACCCAGGGCGGACATTAGAAGCCAAATCAGCTAAACTTTCAGTTAGACTAATTCGAAATACAATTGTTTTTAGCAAAATCACATATTGGTGCTTTCAAACCTGGTCAAGTTCTGTGAAATCTGCCAGAGCCGTGATCAAATCAAGTGGATTAAGGAGCGCACGTTGCGCCTTCAGGAGCTAATTCCCATGGACGATACCATATCGCATGAGGCAAGTTAAATACTTCCAAATTCAAAATAGCATTAAATACATCTTTCATTGCATATTCTTCTATTTATATTTCTTTTTATTGCAGCACATAATATACTTGCTGTGCCGCACACAGGCACTGCTGATACCTAGCCACAGCGAGTTGCAGCACTTGGTGGCGCTGATTGGCAACGTCTATTTGAAGAGTTCACACTGTTTCATACGCATTGCAGCCCTTCAGGGCTTACTCTGTCTGTTGGAATGCTGCAGCAGGACTAATACGGCAATGGGCAAGCTGAGCGATGAGCTCGCATTGTTGCGGGACTTAATTGTTGGCTATATCAATCGGCATGGCATCATTGATGAGAGGTAATTCCTGACGCACACACGCCCATGTAGTCATATATGTGTAGTTTTAGGAGTTCAACTTTGGGGTCTGTTTGCTTATTGCGTAAATCTCAAGTTCTTGGCAGCAATTAATGCTGCCAGGCAACCTGTGATTAGGCATCAGTTGCATCATGAAAACTCATTGCCACATCTTGGCTAACAATAGCTTACTAAGCAACTCCATTTTCAAAGTACGCTGGGTTAACAAAACTCTGTGTACTCGGTGTATTGCTTTGGGGCCTTTATCAACGCCTGGTGGTCTCGTCAAATAATGGTGAAAGTTCGTATTTTGCATTACGCTTAGTTTGCTTCGCACAGCAGTGGATCTACCTAACTGCCTTTTGTGGCGTTATAAATACTTTTTAAGGACTGCGACTCATGCTGCGCTTTACTTTCTCGCGATACCAAAAGTCAAAGTAATAACGAATACATCGATGTGGCATGTTGGTTGTTGTGTTGCGGCTGTCGATAAATATCGCTGCTGCTCCTAGTCAAATTGTAATTATTGGCAGTGCAGCGGAGGCTGGTAGACTGTTTTCATATAAGTTTTGGCTCAATGCTTTCTGTGGCTATTGATGATAGCACTTCAGTAGCTATGCTGTTCAAAGTTGTACAAGTTTTTCGTTGGGTAACCTTGAAAATGTTACGGCATATCGCATAATACCAACGGACAACGGCCAGATGTTAGAAATTGTTTTAGTTTCAAGGTTTGTTGCATTAATTTCTGCGTCGCTTACATCGTGTCAAAATTTGTAATCGAAATTAATTTAACATTTTACTTAATTTTCAGTCCGTTGCAGTTCAGTGATGCGCATTCTAAACTAGTTTGGACGCTTAATTTTAGCCTGATCGAGTGGACATCGAAATTCGTACCGCAATGCCATTTGCTATCGAACACAATAATTGCGGCTAGTAATATTCTGAAAAGCACCCACAACGAGGAGCTCTATCTGTGCGTGCTACATGTAAGTATACCTTGTCAAAGACACACATTGATGTGTTTTTCAAGTTGACAAACGTTTCCATTGATGGCACTAAACGCTCAGCCATTTCCCTAAACAATCTGGTGGCCGACTTCAACTCAGACAGCGACCACGTCGCGCTTAATTGGTTTTTTGATTGACAATTTTCAAGAGGCCCACCAGCCAGCCAACTACGACATACACAAAAATTCCACGTTCTCATAACTGGCAGACGCAGAAAAAATGCGAATCCAACAGGAAAATGTTTATTGGCCAAAACAGAGCGTCAGAACAGCACAAGTTGCAAACATGTCGTCCCATACTATTTAGTATTTGTCCGTTTGTGTATGCGCAAGAGTTGACGTTTTGGTAATGGCTCACGGCTCAAAGTCCAATGTAATGAAATTGTTGCTCAAACACTGTGCACACATCGTTTATCTGACATACACATGAAATGACACATCAATAACAAATTCCTTAGTGCTCATAATTTTCCCATTTAATAATCGAGATATTGTGATTTTAATAGCCTTTGATGCCAGCATGCGTCTGAACAACCTAATTGGGGGCACCATCAACAAAAATTCTTGACAAATAAATGTGCATCTGAGGATTAGTTAAATTTTGTAAGAAATTACGGAATAAATTTGCCAAGAACAAATCGTTTTTGTACTGTTCATCGATTTAATTATTATTATTGTTGGGTTTCAATAATAAACTAAAAATGTGCATGGTTTGTTGAAATTTTAAGTGGTATACCTAAAAGGCGATTTTAGCCAAACATAGCTTTAAATTTAATGCCGATCTTAGATTGAGGTGAACAGCAATCTATTATCAAGTAATTCTATACTGAAATAAATATAGATCGATTATCGATTAATCGTTTTTCAGTAGTCATCGATCTATAATCGTAACACTTTTTTTTATACGATTGTATCTCAAATATCAAATCTGCAGCTTCCATTTATTACACTAATTTTATAGCTATTGGCATATATACATATATATATATATGCAATAATATTTTTTTCTCACTGCATACTTCCGGCCATTGAACATACTTCTGTGCACTGGATTTCAAATTAAATTTAACTTTTAAAACAATTTATGACATTTGCGTTCAATTCAATTGGTGTTTTGGTTTTTGCAATATTTTTTTGTTTGCTACTTGAGCTCTGATGGTGCACAACAGAGAGGCAGCTACAAATGTTGAGATGGTAGCACAAGTTGGTGGTGTTGGGTGAAATTGAGGCAGCGCAACAGCGCGCAGTGACAACAGCGGTCAATAACAATAACAATTTACCACTCAATTAGCGTGGCCATTACTAGAGAAAAAAATCGACTTAAGAACGCGAATCGCCACAAAATGCTTGTCTATGAGATACATATATACAATCTATACATACAAATATTAATATTATGTATTTTACTTATTTGCTGTCAGTTGATTTTGATTTCTTTTTTCGCTTATTATAAAATGCTGCTTTTCCCAGGGTCTCGAACGTATTGTGGTGAAGAGTAGCTGTGCGAGTGCAACGCCTACCGCAACTGAACCCACCGGAAGGGCTGCTGGGCGTGCTGCAACTGGAGTGGGATCGGGCGCAACTGGTGGAGATAGTAGAGCCGGAACTGTGGTCACACCGCATTTGCGACATAAAATTGAAAAACTTGCGCTCGAACTGCTGAAAATGGAGAATGAGAAATTTTCAATTCCAGCATTGAAATTGCTTTTGTCCTGCATGTATGTGGGTAAGTAAGATAAAGGAAAGAAGAAACAAGTAAAATATACACAACAGCAATATCCACACAACCAAAATAACAAACAGATATTTGTAGATGTAAGTAGCGACAAGCGAAAATATTTATCAATTTTATATAATGTGACAATAGCCGCAAAGACCAATTGTTGCCGCTTTTGTTGTTGTTGTGGTAGGGTCAGAAAGGAATATGTTAGAAGAGTGAGAAAATATCTTACCCAATTGTGGCTTATATAAAACCTTCTTAAGCCAGAGTGTGAAGTTAGAGAACAGTCAATTGGATCATATCTCTTGCATTTACTATAGTATTAGTTTAGGTTAATTTTCCCTGATGCCAACTACACTACAATTACACAATACATAAAGTCAATGTTCCAAGGTGCAAATTTTTTAAAATTGCCTGTTGCTGCCCATTGTTGCCCTGACTGTTGTTTGTGTATAAGAACATGCTGTGGTAATTGCTGATGATTTTTGGTAAATACCAAATATTGGCCGCTTTCGTTTGCTATCAAGTTGTCAAGCTGGCTGGCTGGCAACAAATATTCCCCCTTTTTCAAGTTATTAACGGAATTGTGTGCCAATTTTGTATCGCTCAGAAGTATTTGACCCTCTCAGCATACTCGGCTTAACTCTTCTGACTAAATGTTTTTTTGTGTAATTCTGAAATATTTTCTAACTAGAGTTTCGCCATTTTGGAAATTTTGACCTTATTATCTAGCAGTTATTTCTTGAAAGTCTATTTCTCTGGGCAAATAACTTAGCAATAATCCGTTTAACTTCGTGTATATCGATTTTTTTGTCATAGTACTTTGGCTTTCTATTTTCTGCTTTCTCACACTATATTCGATTTTAAACTTTATGCTTACATTTTTTCCAAAGTTAGTAACTGTATGTAGCAGCTTGGCGCAGCTTTTGGCCAAAACGGTGGCAGCCATGTGTGTAAATGTATATGGCAAATAATGCTAGGGTCCACTTCGCGTCAACATGTATTTTTCTTTCACGTTTTCCGTGCACGATGCGCCATTCGCTCTTCAGCTCTTGGCAATTGTGGGCAGCATGCAAATCCTTTGAAAATGGACATTGTCTGCGCTGGCGGCTGACCATATGGCACTTTGGCAGCAGCATGGGTGATATTTAGGCTCTCGCAGCCAGTTAGGGCAAAGTGTAGCTAAGTGGAAGTTATCCATTCTATGGCGTACTTTTTACTCGTTTGTTAGCCTAGTTTAATAAAGTGTCTGGCTGCGCAAAAAATTAACAAGTGCGTCAGGCACAAGACGACACCAAACGCTCACAAAACTGCAAATAAATGTTGCCATTTTCCTCCCCATTGCAATAATAAATATTTGCTGCTATTTTGTCCGCTAAAGGGGACAAGGCAACGCTTCATACTCCCTTAAGCGAATTTAGCAGTTACCGTTTGGATTTTTAGTTTTATATTTACTTTGCTTGCAGCAATTGGGGCGTTCATAATTCTGTCCCTTACTAGGACCATATCTGATAACCACCAACATAGGCCAAATTGGCAACAGCCATATTAATGCCAAGGACCACGCATTGTAAATAATACACGAAAGCCAAAGCCAAATGTTGCGAAATACATCAAAAGATCACAGACAGCTTTTAGCTTTCAATAGGAACCAGACAAAATATGTCGAATATATTTCAAATGCTGCACACTTTCGTGCCTCAGATTCACTGAAAAATGTTTGAATTGACAATTTTAAGAAATCGAAAATTTTAATGCGGTTTGAGACTGTTGTTAATATGATCGACATTCATATAATATGATATATACAGAATATTTGCTCGTTTTGGGATTGACTATTTTTAATTTGTCCGATTTACGATATGTGGAGAGATTTGGGTGAAGGTTATTTATTAGTCGAGACCTCTCCACTAGGGAACTCTTAATTGTTTAGAGTGGAGCATTCTAAACTAGACAATCCGTTTACACGGTGAAACTAATCATTGGACATATATTGAGAATATTTTTATTCCTGCCTTGCTCGCAACCAAACAACTGAATTTTGCTGAACAGCATAGCACTTTCCTACACACACATAGATAGGCATATTTAGAGGCAAACGCGTCAAGAGAAGAAGGGGCTCTCAAGAGCAGGCAACTCGAACAAGTGAAAACTCTATTAAATTTTTATTTAAAATAACGGTATTTGGTTACCGACAGCTTATTCATTGTACAGTTCTTAGCGTCTTATTATTCTTTTTATTTTATGTACACAAAATATATATATATTTATGTTATCGTATCCTTGTGCTTTGTAGGCTCCGCCGCTCAGCTGGAAAGTACAGAGCTGTCGAATGGCATTGTACAGGATGATCCTGAGATAATCGCACTGCAAAGCGATAAAGTCGATATACTTTTGCATTGCATAAAATCATCAAGTCGAGACGCCGCCTGGACTTATGGACAAGTGCTGTGCCAAATTATACGTGATTTAGTGCCACCGAATGAAATATTAACGAAGGTCATAAAGGAGTTCTTGGCCATAAATCAGCCGCATTGCGATGTTATTGCCACGATTGTGTATCAGGTGAGTAGCAGCCAAATCTGCTCGGCAAACTTCTCAGCTGTTCGTTCTGCTCAGCTGAGCTAGCAAAAGCAAAGAGGTCGCAGCATCTTACCTCCTCTTAGCCATTCATGCGTGCATGGCTTTGTGTGTTTGATGCTGTGTGAGATGTTGTGTGACTTTGAGGTCGCGCCTTTGGTTGTCCTGGTAGTTTCATGGGCGTTTGCTTTTGTGGCATGTGAGACTAGTGCGAAGCAAATGCACCTCTAATATCTGGATAGAACAGCTTGCAGAAGAGTGAATTACTTTCATCCAGTTGTCCGACGCCAGCTTGTAATGTGCATGTATGTGTGCGGAATTCGTTGGCAGCATGAAAATTAATGGAATTCATGGCTACAACTTGGCCTCTGACCGGCCAAAAACGTACGCAACTATGCGCGAGGCATCCACTGTGGTGCCATATCGTTTTTTCATTACGTTCAAGGTTGCTCAGTGGACGTGTCTCAGTGTTGTACTTACTACTCTGTGTGTGTGTGTGCGTGCATGGAAATGAATAACAATGAAGGCTGGAACTTGGGCTGGGCTAAGGCATCAGCTTAAAGCACTAATTGCACTGTCATTTGGGGAAGTTAACTATCTCGAACCGAACCTGAAGGCCAAGCGGAATTTCATTACCAATGCTTTGCCACAACACAATCTGCACACTTTTTTTTTTATTCTGGGTAATCAAAAATTGTGTTTGCTTATTTTCAGTTTTTACTAACACTGGTGGACTCATTTGTCTTCTTTGTTTCATTTTGTCTACATGATTTCGCAGGTGTTTCGCTCGGCTATTGACTCATCGTTCCTACAAATGCTGCAGGACTGGCTGATCTGCACGCTGCCAACGTTTTTGGCCCAACCTGAGCAGCAAGGTGTCTGGGGTCTGAGCATCATCTTTTTATCCGCGTCCATAAATTTGCATTTGATTAAACTATTTCCGCTGGTGCTCGGCATTGGTGCGGCATCGTCCAATGGAGGCATCTCGACTCCAGCTTCAGCGGCATCGCGAAAACTGGGTCAACACGAAATTGCATTGTTCGTGACAGCTGCACAAGATTTTCATGGGAAATTGAGTACCGACCAGAAGCTGCGCTTTCGCGAGGCCTTTAGGAACTACGACCAAATTCAAGTGTATGGCTCGATGTTGCAGAGCCTCTGATAGATAAGACGACCGAATCGGAACAAAGAATCGCAACGGATTTGGCCAGAAAACTTGGGCTCCGGACAAGCGCAAGCGTGAATAACTAATTGCTCAGCTCTGCATCGCTGACGCTGGTGTTCTTCTCTTTCTCGACAAATTTTTTTTAATAGTTTGTGAATTTTAAAATTAATTTATGGCTTACATTATGTGTAAGTAAAATTTTAAATTGTTGCCGCCCCCTACTCTCCAATTATATCTTTGCCCGAAACATCAAAGACCCACAATTAATTCCCGAAACGCCTTTTACCTCCTTTTAGAAAACTGTGTTTTTTGGCTTTTTTGTAAAGTTTTCCCTTAATTTAAATTTGAGGCTAGTAAAATGGAGCGGGAAGCGCTTGTATGCAGCTTAATCAATTACTAATTAATTTAATTAAAAAATGTATTATCCTTAATTAAAACGTACCCAATCAATCTAGCAATCAATATAAAAATTCAAATGTAACTAAATTTTAATGTTTAATGGCTTCAAGAATACTAAATAAAGAATATGTGCTTAAAGTAAAGTTAAAATGTGTTTTTAGTAAGCTGGGCAGCAAAAAATGTATAATTATCAAATCTCACCTTTACAATTTATTATTTTGTTTTCAGAGTCTGACGAACTTTCTTTCCAGTCGTCAGTCATCTATTTGAATCTATACCCAGAAATACGTACAAAGACCTTTATAGAACTAAGTAGAAGGCTTGCGACTATTTTATGACTTTTCGAAGAGCATAAAGCATAAAGTGTTTCAGGCCTCAAAAGCAGCATTCTCTTATATGTATTTGTAACATAAAATTGACAGATCAACTTTTTGCATTCGCTTCTGTGTTGTGCGTGTGTGTATGAGTGTGTATGTGTATATGTGTGTGCGTGTGTGTGTGTGTATGTGTATGTGTATCCATGCATGCACACAAGGCTTAGCTGAAATTAGACAGCTAAGCTCAAGCTCAAGAAATAAACTCTCAAAGCACTAACAGAAGTTTTACGTACTAAGCCATATATATGTATATATTTAAATAGTGCATTATGCATTCGCGCAGAATATTCAAAGGAGAAGGTTAGTAGAGTGAGTTGGTGTAGGTGTGTTGTAAAGACTGTGTGCCTGTCCATTGTGGCACGCGAAGAGGTCATTTGGCTGTTGCTGTGACCATAAACTAAAACATTTTGAATATCAGCATTTGGTTACGCTTCGTTTGACCAAATAGCCATAACGAGCCCGGGACACAGATTGTCGCTGGCGTCTCGCCACTTTCAATTTATGTGGCGCACAGCAACAACTGACCGAGCAACACGCCCCACTGCACTGAGGCAGGTCTGTCCGACACCATGACCTGCGCGTATCTCTCTGCTGACACTTGCCAGCTGCGTTTTGCTGTTAGTCCTGTTTCACGTTCCAATACTAGTGTTCCGCAAATGTTGTGCTCTTTACAACGCTGTTAACTTCAACTAGGGAAAGTCACCACTTTTCGGAGTTATACTCTCTAAGAAGCAGCTCTCTTAAATGGCGTACGCACTATCTCTTTTTTGCTCTCCTCTCTCTCTTTCTCTCTGTATTTCGCGTGTGCTCTACTGTTATGACTAGGTCAGTAGTGCGAATGTTTTATTCCTTATCGTTTCAGCTGCTTTGTATGCAGCAGACACGTAGCAGAAATGTATGCTTCAATTTCGTAATGCTCAGCGTCTCACACACAAGCAGCGACTTTCAGTTATGGTTATTATTATTGTTATGATGATAACATTTTTGCTATTTTTTGTTGGTGTTAGTAGTTACTGTTGTTAAGCTATTTGTTTGGGCGCTCCAATGACGTACATCCAACAAGTTCAAGCCCCACTTGCAGTCTGCCCACTGAAGCGTGCCCTTTTATGGCGCCAATGGTTTTGCTACATTTAACAGTCACATGTAAACTCACCTAAACACACACTCACACACACTTGTAGGTGACAGTCTTATGTTCCCTCAGTCAAAGGTTCAATTAATATTATCTAATAAACAACACCTGCCTTCTACATAGGCTGCTACAGCTTTGAGTAACTAATTTGAAATTTTAATTACATTGATAGGGCGATGAAGTGACGCCTGTCAGCGACTTATACACCTTAATTACGCCACGGCCACGCAGACAGTTGCCACGTGTAAAAATCATCGCCCAAAGTTGCCGTTCGCTGGACCCGCGCACACTTATTAAATCTGAATAAATTATGCAAAACTGTGAGCAGCTCGATTTCCTCTTTGTCTGAGACCAATACATGGAACACAAAACGAATGCTGCATAATTAATTTAGCACTACTTGACCAACAACCTGCTTGCAACTTGAAGGTACGATAAACAAAGACAAGTCGAGTGCCAACCACGAGCAACCTGAAGCAACAGTAATATCCATTTAATGACTTGCATAAGTAAGTGCATAGTTTTCAGATTGTATCCATTCGAACTGAAGTTTGCTTTCCTGTATCTGTGAATTGCTTCATACATACCTAACTGACAGCAAATGTTGCACATTTTCGACACACATTTGTTATAGCATTGGTATTCACACATTCATTTTCATACTTAAAAGAAGTTCGGCAAACAGTTTTTTTTTTTGTATCATTCGTATATTCAATATGCTGCATCACTTTTCTTTATATTTAGATGCCACCTTAATTCATTTAATGGTGCTTAGCCGGTAAAAAACGTTAAATTCTAGAAATTGCATTACATCTATATATGTGTTTACATAATTATTCAATTAGAGAAAATACTCAAATACATCTAGCGCTAGCAAATTCCTGCAATATAATTGCCATCAATTTGAGACGCGTATGCTATTCGTTTTTTTTTTTTTTTTGATATCAGTGGCTTATTTTGTTGTTTTGTTCTGATATCTTTGTTCTGTTGGTCTATCGATTTACGCATTGGACGTTTATTGTCGGAACATGCTCAGCCCTATAATTGTCGATATTTAGCCGGTTGGCAACGTCCCGGTAACACTAAGTGTCCACGTGGTAATCAATCTACTATCACTTTCTCCATCGTCGTCAATCACTTTGGCTCGCTTTTTGATACATACATATTGTTAGGGCTGTTTCTATTGTGGCTGTCGTCGCCTCTTTTTGATATCGTCGAGCTGGCGCTTAAAGACCAGTTGTTGAGGTACGGCCGCAGGACGTCTTGCGCGGCGGCGGCAAATCAGATGTGTAATCCTGGTAGCGATTCGAGCAGTTAATGGCCTTCAAAGAGATGGAAGATGAAATAGAAATAGTGGGCAAAAGTTAATGCTAAAAATAAAAAATATAACTACAGTAAATTGGAACAGGGAAGGCGCAAAATGGTTGATTAATGATGTACTTGGATACACCAGAGCCCCAATAAAACATCCAGCCGATGTTTTGGCAATTCCCCAATCAAACCCTACCCAAACAGGCTGCTTGGGGTTTGGCTTTGCGTTTGAATGATTAGATTTGATTCAATATTTAATTATTAAACTGGTTTGAGGTGTTGAAATGCCCATAGATAAACTGTGCCCCTCATATGACCAAACCATTTCATTCTGCTGGGCGTTTGCATGTATGTATATATAAATGATTTATGAATTTGTGCTATAATTGAACCGGCCGAAATTCTTGATTAGTGCACTGTCATGGAAGCAACCACAATCTCACAGAGTCTGGCTTTTCCATGCAATCGCTCAAGGGAAATGAGTTATGGTTTTTGAGCCCTGTCGACTATGCTCCATTTGCATTGTAAGTGCGTGAGGTTTATATATATTATATAAATTGGTGTGTGTTTGTGATTGTACATCTGTATTTACATTTTGTTGTTCTTTTTTATGGCTCATTTATACAAATCGTTCAATTTAGAGCACTCTTTTTTAATTATCAGTACACCGATGCCGCCAAACTTATTTCTATATAGAGTTATTTTAAAACACGAAAGAAAAAGTAGGCTTATCTTCTGCACGCCGATGATTTAATACGCCAAAATTGTTGAAATTCTTACAGTTCATCAAAAATATATCAAGGTATATTTTATATCAAGAGATAACCTTTAAAAATGTATAAAAAATCTTGATCTGCACAAGTTATCAGAAAACGTATATTCCAAGTTTGAAGTCCTTAGCTTTCATAGTCACGAAAATTTCCGATAGACAGAAAGACGGTCATAGCTAAATTGGCTAGGGGGGTGATTCTGATCATACTTATGCACAACTTTATTATACCGTTTTTAATGGGTTCAGGGTATAGAAATAAACACATCAACAAATATTGGCACATGCGCCTATTACAATTAAAAAAAATGAAAGCGACTGAAACTATCGCAGCCATTTAATTAATGTAATTAATCTAATTTAATGACTTGACAAACACATCAATTAGCGCCAGGCGAATAGCAATGGCAACGGCAATGACGGGGTTCAGTTCAGCGAGCAATTTATATGCAAAGTACCCATGACTTTGGGCCGAAATGGAAGAAGTGCGCCACCAGCAGCGACAAAACAAATTAAAATATTAAAATTAGGCCACAAAATGATTGAAAGCAAATGTTGCAGAGATCGTGACGAGTTTGCCATCGATTCCACCGTCGAGGCGGACTGTAAACTATAGACCTTAGTCCAAACGCCCACTGCAGTCAATGGGTCTGTTGCTCACACTCTTTGTCCCTAAAGTAATTAAAAGTAAGTAAAGCAATGGACGCACAGGAAATAATCCGGACGCACAGGACGCCACGATTTTGGTATTGTTTTGATTTTACTTTACTTTGTGTACTTATGCAAATGGCCGCTGACAAAAAGAATAAATCTGCGCAGAAAGTGAGTTAATTTGGACTGAGCTGTTTTACATTGAATTGGCACGTACTTAGTCTTCGCCAAGCCGAATAGCAATTTTTTAAATATTAACAAACCCATTGAATTTGCATTAAAAAATTTAACAACTGTATGAGGCACATTAATTTAACAAGTGCTCATTACTTAGATACAAATCTAAGCAACAATTATCCCCAATGCAATTTTCCAAACATTATTGAACATATTATAAAATACTGTCCAGCTCTCTTACATCACACATCCTCCTGCCAAAAATAAACACATTTGGCTGACCTGCTTTTATTTGATTTAATTTTATTGCCTGTTCTCTGGAATTGAGCCGGTTTTGTCAAACTTATGTTGTAAAATGTGTAATTGTGAGCTGCGTAACGCAGCGTATGCGTGTTTTTCGCATCTAAATCATTAGTGCCCGGCAATTGTTTAGGCATTGCACACGTTTTCTAATATTATTTGATGTATTTGTCTAATATTTCGCTGCCTGCTGTCAGCATACAGAATTTAATTAAATTATCTATGAAAGCATTTGAAGAATTAAAAGAATGTTTAAGACCAGATCAATATAAATAAATATCTATGGCTTTTACACCAGCGTGGAGAATCACACACTATCACGAAGCGGAATCAGTACACAACATAAATCAATTTTAATTGACCAACTTGTTGTAGCACAAGGAAGGAGTGAGGGCGTTAGGGTGGGGTTGGAAGTGATGGACTTGTCCGTTGCCAATCTTTGAAGGACGTCGCCAAAAAGATACTAATTAAACTTTGCGACTTCAGCTTAAAACTTTACAGTCATATGTGATATTATAGTTCTCCAATAGATGTAGCACCATTTTAACAAAAATCAAAATCAATATAACTCCAAAGTGTAAAAGAAGCAAGCATTTCATTTAAATGTTTCAATTGTTCTTTTTAATAGTAGACCTTGGAAATCATTTCCAAATTTAGCTTACTCACCTTGTAAAAGGCCTTGCGGAAATTATCAGAGAGAAAGGCATAAAGAAGCGGATTGATGCAAGAGCTGGTGTACGCCATTGTTTGTGCCACTATTTGCAAAATGACACTAAACATGCTGTTTGCCACATATATATCCAGCGCCTTGAGAAGTAATACTAGCTGTAAAATATCAGGGATTAGAAATGATTAGAGCCCAATATACTTCAATCGATTACTCACCTGCACGGGCAGCCAGAGCGAGGCAAAAGCTATAACTACTACCACGACCAAGCGAGTCACTCGCTTACGACCTCGTTGTGATTCTTTAGACATGCGCACGCCGCTTCCCTGATGCCAGAGACGCATGATCATACGCACGTACAATCCACTGATGACCATCAGTGGCAGCAGATAGGAGCTAATGAAGAAACTCACCTGGAAGGTGAGCCTATCGAGCAAATCATTTTCAATAAAGCGACACTTAGCGTCGGTGCTGTTCGTCTTGTTATTGTGGTCGAACTATGCAAAGCAAATCAATAAAAATCAAATTAGTTTGCGCATACGTCACTCTTTCGGACCGTTTTATGGCTTTGATATTCATAAATAAACTAAATAGCATAACTGTCTCTGAGAGGCAGGCAACATATTTGCCTCTTCACATGACGCACTCACCCAAACAGCGCCCCCTGACCCTGTCAAAGCTGTTTATTCTGTCGGGTCGTAAACTAGCTAGTATATCGTAAAAATATTCATCAGTTTTTTTGTTTACAATTTTGTTTACAAACTCAGTCGCAGCATGTTGTTAATATAAAATACTATTAAAAACTCTACAGAACTGCATACCATGAACGCGCTTATTTATGGCCTCTTCTGTTTTTGATACAAGCAGAACAAACAATGCAGCTAAATATTGTAGGCACACAAATTTGAGATTTGCCTTCGAGCTTGAGCAATGCGGTAGATAGTTTATCCTTATATATATATGTATATGGGTTAATTGATTATTCAACTAATTATATTCAAGAGGCTGTAGGATAAGGCATAAGCAACTGTCAATCAATGCCATCTTTCATGAACATAGTAATATAAAATAATAGGAATATATAATACTAATTATAAGAAATCTGGCAAGTAGATAGACAGTATAATATTCACAGATGCTATTGTTATTATTACTTGTATATTTTTTTGTAGATCATTGATAACTATATACAGTGTGAATATAATTAATAGGCAACTGTTAATTAATATATTAATCAAACATTACTTAATTAGGCATTTTTATTGCACGCTTTACTTTGCTTTTGTTTGCATTACTCTGTGTATATGTGTGTGAGAATGCCGATAAGGCACACACACACAAATAAATATTCAATTTGGGTTTTATTTTGATAGCTTAATTCTAAGGCCAAGCAAAACAAACAAATACAACAAGCAAACAACAAAAGCGACGCAGCTAAAGCCTTGTTGTGAAAAAATTGCGTGGAATTCCATTTAATAAAATATAAAGTTACAATAACAACACAATAAAAGCAACAACATCAACAATAATGACTACTCGCAAACGGTCCATTTCATTGATAAAGTCGGCAAAGGCGATAAGATATATTTAATTACGGCCCACAATTCGATTATGAATAGGCGTCAACTACAGCCTTGCGTGTGAAAAACAAAATCACACCCTCTACTCTCATACAATGTTTTATACTCTCGCCGGAGTATTGAGCTTCAGCTGGGAATAAGGAATGAAGCAAATAACATTGGCATGTATGTATGTATATTGATAGTTGGTAAAACAATTATGTTCGATTTCATTAATGGAAATCGCAAAAGGATTAGGCTATGCTATTGAAAGATCAAAGCTAAACTAGACAATGCCAGATGATAAGCTGAATACGATATTTGATGGGTTATTCGCAGTGATAAATATGTAGGTGATAATATAGGAACAAGAGCGAAGCCATTTTTTGATGGGTCAAAGGTCGCGGACGAACATAAGACTAAAGTATTATGGGGAAAAGATCATGATAGTTGAAACATAACATCCGAAATAGCATAGTTCGTATAATTGAAGAGCAAATCTAATTGGGCTGATTTGTACGGAATGAAATATTTCATTATTATGAGAGACGTCTCCGTCTCACGGTATGTTATCATTATGGGACTACCATATCATTTACGTAGGAATAATCGATATTAAATATGGCATCGAAAAATCCGTAGCTGCACATGGCATACTTAGTTCGGGGCCAGTCGTAAAACAAAAATCGAATAAATGGAACTTATTTAAAACGTACAAAAACAATAACAATATATTTAGTTCCGGATAATAACTATGACTTCAGAAAATTAACTCCGGTCTCCATAAATATGTAATCTCCGGTGGGGCTAAAATATCCGTTTCTTCTTTTTTAATATTGCTTCAACAAATAATTCATAACGTTTACATACTTTTTATTTAAATTAATAGCCCACACAAAGAAATGCTGCAAATTGTATCATAAGTATTTGTTGTTTTGAACAACAAGCTTAGAGGCGTTTATTAAACAATTAACTTATTCTTCGCACCCAGCGCATTTATCATAAAAACATTAACACCTTAATGGCAAATGGATAAAAGTGGTGGCTATGGCGAGGTGAAACGTAAATGCGCAGTGTACTAAATTTCAAGGCCATATCGAAATTGAAAATGCTGATCTCACTGTCTGCCTGCCAACCGTTGATCAATGATCCATTTGTGTTGGGAGCAACTGAATAGGTAGTAAGATTTTGAAAAGTGTAAATGGGTGAAGTGCATGGGAGCTGGAGATGGAAAAGGCTGCTGGAATTGGTATTTGCCATATGACCCCAGTCGAACGGGTGCGCTATATCAATTCTATAATTAAAATTTATGCATTTAAAATAGCAAATTAGTAACAAAAACAAAACCGGCGCTCGCATCTAGCGAATTCTCAACATAAACACACAACAAAGAATAAACTTAAATAAAATCAAAAGAAAACAAAACATATTAAAACGTGGGCACCTATGGCCAAAGCCAGATCCACTGACGTTGAGAAACGGCTCGAGACTTCTAACGAGGTGCCGCTGATGTGTAGCAATAAATTTAGCTGGCCTGCGTTATTCGCAGCACATTCGCGCACAGCAGGCTACCATCAGCCAGCCATGAGGCTGGGCTCTATTAATTGCATGCAGACACACACACACACACACTCGCACAAACTTACCACCAGATCATGCGTAAAGGTGACCGGCATTGATACGGTCAGCACGACAGTCCACAGTGTAAAAATTGCTATCTTTGTTATGTGCTCAGTGCGCAGCATGCGCGAGCGTATGGGATGGACAACGGCTAAGAAGCGATCGATTGACATAAGGACGAGTGTATAGATTGAAGCGTAGGCAGTGACTACAATCAAATATTGCACAATGCGGCACCAGATGGTGCCAAAGGGCCAATGATCCGCCACATAGTCAACGGCTGTAAAGGGTACACAAAAGATGACAAACAGCAGGTCGGCAGCGGCCAAATTGACAATTAACAGATTTGTAGTAGAGTGCATATTTTTGTTCAATAGCACAACCAGTATGACCAACAGGTTACCAAAGAATCCCGAGATGGCAATAATGCCGAAAAATAAAGGCACCAGCCAGCGCACCGTCTGCCGTATTGCCTCCTCCTCCTCAGCATCCAAACTGAGGCTGCTGTTTCCACTGCTGTTGCTTGTGGCCAGCTTTAATTCCAGCCAGCTGCTGTTGGCCATAGACGGTGTAGTGTTTTGCATAATGTAGCTTTGGTTCCTGCTGTGGCTTTGTCAGTTCACTTTTTATTGATTCTTTCTAGACGCTTTGCTCATTACATTTTCCATTTTTTGGCACACAATATTTAGCAGCACAATTTTGCAATTTTTGCACGGCCTATCCCGCAACCGTCTTCTCTTTAAATGTTAACTGTTTGTATAGTTCAAATTAAAGTAAAATTTCAATCAAACAATTTTCGCCAAGGACCTAAGAAGCGCAAGTTCGAAAGAAAACACCCAGAAACTGAAAGTAGTTTTTTTTTTAATTCTCAAGCGCTTTAAACATATGCGCGTAAGGCCAACATCAATGTACGAGACATGGAATCAACCCAAGCGCAAAGCAAGAGCTCCAACACGTCGTGAGCCCAATCAGCATCAGTGGATTGCGTAAAAGACAATTCGTGGCCACACCAATGCAAAGATACACTTGCACGCACACACAAACGCACACCTCCACGGAACCGAATAACAGTAATTGTATCAGGGTAAAACTATAAAATAGTATACAAGGACACACTGCCGCGTGCAGTATTCACAGTGTATTATTTTGCCCGCACTAATGGGTTAGTCTACGTATTTATTTTCGTCAACGACGCTGACGGTGACGCAGACGCGGGTGAACCAGGTCACGCCCTGGCTAGTCGCTATTCTTATTTGCATCCCCTTCTGACAGCTGCACACACACTTCGAATTACTTATGATGTTTTTGTACGCGACTCGTTCCATTTATACGGTCAAAATCGACGAAATAAATATTTGTATGGCACCAGCAGGAGGTATGGATATGGCACAATCACAGGGGTAAGCATCGCAAAGAAATTGCGGAAGTTTTGGTTATTGCCTTCACTTTTAGCTAATTCCGTCATTGACTAGAATCAGATAATTTTGCTGACAACTTTTCGTCTTTTTTTTGGACTAATCCAAAATACAAACTGCACGCGTTCGTTTCCAGCGCACAACTGACTGCCTGCCCTGTACCCCAGCAGATTCGCTGTATTCGACAGCGGCAGCAACAGTAACAACAATAAAAGCAGCAGAAGCAGCTGTGGCTGTGTGTGTTCGCATATTAGGCGCGTTGGTTGCCGCCACCAGCAACTCCGCCTTCGTCCGCCACTCAATCATCACCATTAGCAACGACAGGCAATGCCCTCTAAGCACTCTGAAGGCAGCGTTAGATGTTTCTTTAGCCAGCAGAGCAGCCGCTTTGGTAGTTGGCAACAATAGAAGTCAACAACCACAATAACATGCCAAATGACCTGCAACTTAGATAAATTTTTAGTTTTTATCTAGTTGTGTGTTAACTAGGTTGACAAATTCAGAACACGCTGCTAGTACTGGCCATAGTGCTGTGTTTCACAGCTGGATACTATTACTGCCTGGCGCTGTTTTGGTGCTTAATTTTTATGACGAACTATTCGTGAAAACCAGCAAACGCCAAAACAACAAACACAAATTCACTTAGAGAGTGGCACGCGTTTCGATTCCCACTCTTCGCTTCATACGCTTTTCCGCACTAACCCCCCACCCCCTCCCCAAACCCTATGCACACACACACGCATACATACTTTTATTGTCTAGGGTCGCTTATCTCAAAGGTCTTATCGCACACCTTTTGGCACACAGTCACAACATTACGCAACCGCAGTCTGGAGTCGAACAGCTGTTGTCTTGGTTAAGCCTGCCGACAGCGACAACCCATTTACATGCCTATCATTTGCAATGCTTGGGCATTCAACTGTCACTTACAGGTTGACGGTTCACACAACGTCATCAGCTACGTCGGCGTCGCACCTAAGGCTCAATTGTCCCACAGCGCTTGGCGTAATGAAAGCTGCCACGCCTCAGTGCGCCCCTGACAACGTCAGTGTCACCAGAAATAATTTGACGAGATTACACAAATTAAGAACCGCATGAAAACACACTGAACAATATTTCTGTACTATATACACAATATATAGGCGGACTGCAAAGGCTTAAAAATATATTAACTAAACTGCGCAGCAAATTTAATAAACTCTTGAGTACCTGATGCCTATAAATCGTTGGACTATCCCATTATATGACTTTTTTAACTTTGTGCTGCATACTATGAGCAGCCAAAAGTTTCTGATGTCAAATTGTAAATTCAAAAAAATTTATATAGCATCCAATTTAAAGGTTGAGAAAAAGATAGAACACATGAGTTCTGTGAACTTCCCTGTTTTGCTATGCCTTCGAATATAGATATTTGATAGGTATACCAATAACGCTATGTAAACTGGGATGTCGGAAACAACAGTTTGCAAATGTATAAGATTTAGATGCCAGGTATTTTCTGATGTGAAACCAATATCACGGAAATTTAATGATAATCATTATTCCAAGAGTGACTTAATTTTCCTTTACCGTGCTGCTGGAGTAATATTTAATTTTATTTTGAGTAAACAGACGTAAAAGATCATGGCCAAAAATTTTCTCGATAAAAGGGAAATTTATCATCGATCACTGGCTGTTTGATATTCAAATCGAATTTTTGTACCTAATGGCTGTTAATTTTCAAAATAGTCTTATAAAATACGCTTTTAATATATGCTACACTTTCCTATCATGCGTAACCTTGTTTTCCGATAACAGTTTTAGGTTTCACCTCCTTTTTTGTGAATTTTTTGTTTTGCGCACAGTTAGAGTTTCTACAAACATTTTACATAGCGTTTTTCCACCTCTATTTTAACTGCGGACCGCCGTAGCTTCTTTTTTAATTTGCTTTACAAAAGTAAACAGAAATTTGGTAGTGGATTTTGCAAAAGATTTATACAGATAATACGATGAGTCTTTGAATCTTTAATCTAGTTTTGGTTAGCCACTCCTTTGGTGCTGTGCATAGTTTATTATTTTGATGTCTGACCATAAACAAGGATTATTATTGACCGCAAAATGGCTGCATATCGTTAAAATGGATTGAACAATTAGTTGACAAACAGCATAATGTTAAGTGCTTCAATGTATTTTATTACTGCCACCGAGAATTTTTATAAACAAGCTAAAAGAAGAAACAACAGATAAAGAAAGTCGAGTGAACTCGACTACGATACACCCTGAACCCAGTTGTTAAATATATTCTAGTTTTATTGCCAAATTTCCTTTTAAAGAGTCTTGCAGCCAAATGTGAGAAGGTCTTTAAGTGCACTTTTTTCTTATGGCAGGCACAGAGACTGCAGAGTAAAAAAAGCTAAGACAGCTCATATTCTTATTCTTAAGCCCGAACTGACCCGAACTGGCTGGCTATTCCAAATTTGAAGTCTCTAGCTCACATGGACATGGCTATATCGACTCGGCTGTTGATCCTGATCAAGAATATATATACTTTGTGTGGTCGGAGATGCTTCCTTCTGCCTTTTACATACATTTGCAAAAACCATAATACCCTTTTTACCCATATTTAATGGGTCCAGGGTATAAAATACTTCACCTTACCAAAACGGGCTTCAGCACGGTTAATTATCTGCCACTTAGTAGAAACTATGCAACATTACTCTAAACTCAAAGAAATGTATATTTAATTTTAATTTTTATTTAATTATTTAATTTTATATGTTATTTACTTATTACAATTTATATTTATATCTATTAATCAACGAAAATAATACAAATTATTAAAACACGGTTGAAAATTATTAATAAATTTTTGCTATGTATTTGGCTCAGCCTTTAAATTATTGAGAAAAAATCATCTTAGTCATCATCAAGTTGACGTCATATTGTGAACTCTAACCCAAGTTGTGTTACTGCTGAGATATGATGACCAAAGAAAACATTGCTCAAATTGCAAACTTCCCTACAGTCGTATGTCTGCGAATATCTCTACAATTTGCATTGCTTTAGTTTTTATTGTACTATTGCCGTTGCTCTTTCTTCATCGACATCCAGATGCCATCTCGCCAGAAGCACGACTGCCAACCATCAACTTAATTATTCTATACCTTTTTTCTTATCCGTGTATTTTTATTATTTACTACTTCCCCTGATAATAAACATGGCGACTACAGAAACGAAAACATTTCGGAGATTAGCACAGCATGCGCGAATTTTAATTTGTTGCCAGCAGGCCAAACTTCCCAAAGAGGCACAACTGAATTATGACTATGACTTGGAATGCTTATGCTTGTGCCCCCAATTCCAATGCAAATTGAAATGATTGGGAAGCAGCATGCGGTCGGCAGCTACTCAGCTCTAGCTGGTTCTTGAGCGGATTATCTAGGCAAAGATGCGTCTCAACATGTAGCAGCTGTGTGTCACGCCGCTGCCAACGCTGCAAAGCCACCTGACCGCTCCCACATGGTTCCAGCATTAGCTGCGGCCGCTCTGGTGACTTCATATTCCGAACACCCAGACAACGCTTCGTCTCTGTGCTCAGCTGACCAGTTTCGGGATGCAGATGCCACTGCGAAACTTTCAAGCGAAAGCAACTTGTCAGCAACAACTCCAGTTTGGGAAAAGTATTTTCCACATGCAGACAGCGACCCTTATTGCGTAAGGTGCCCAATGCACTGAAACTCCAGTGCTGCAATCTGAAAACCAAATGTCAAATATTTATCACACTATCAGTAGGACTATAATATAGAATATATATATATATATATATATATTTATTGTTAAATATTAATATCAGAAATTGAAATTGCTAAAAAAAAAATTTTTTATTTATTATGCAATAAACACATTATTTTAATCTTGAAAATTGAATTCGATATAATATATACGCACACTGTATATATATATATATATATATCTGTTAACACTAATCTCAGATACTGTAATTTTTCGAAAATTAAAGGGAATGTTAACATTGTGTATTTAAATTTGTTTATTATAATGCAACATACGTTGAACTACATACTTTAGTTCCGGGCTCACATGCCGCAAATACCAATCAAATCGATGGCACTGATGTCCAGTCTTTATTAGGATAGGGTCGTACGGCTGAGCTTCATGGATATTCAAAGGAATTTGCTTGGCTGCCGGTTTAAGAGCATAGAACAAATATTTGTACTCGTCCAGCCAGGACTCGGCTATGATTTTTGAGTTGCTGTAGGATAGAAGAGAGGGTTGCTAGTATGTATTGCGTGCGGGGAACGATTATATTAAAAGGTTCTAACGCAAGCGGCTGACTGGAATAAATTGAAAAATACCTAATGCCAGAGCGCATTTCACACTTAAACCGCTGGAAAATGTTCTACTGCCACTTTAACTTACCGCAAGTATGTCGCCTCAGCACTGTTCAGCTGCTGGTCAAATTGAGGAGGAAACTCAAAGGCATGACGCGGGCGGAAAATATGTCCAATTCGACTGCAGGGCACGATCTCAATTTGTCCACCGCAAAGCCACAATTTAATGGCTAGCTCAATGGACTCGCCGCCCCAAATCTACAGACGGGGAAAATCGGAATGAGATATTTCTGTTTTATTTTCTCATTGCTACAGATTCGCCTGTCGTCAATTGGCTCAGCGTTGTGTGTCATTGCTTGACATAACTAATTAGCGCACCAGTCACAGGCACAAGTTAATTAACTGTGTTTACCTGCAGTTGTGGATTGAAGCCGTGCAGCTTAAGAAACCATTCTCGTGAGATCATCAAAATACCACCCGCAAAAGCAGGACTGGTATACTGCATTTCCGGTGATTCCAGCTCTGCCAGAACTCGGGGCAGCCAATGGAAATGGAGACTCCAATCGAAACCGCCTTTTAACAGCACATTGCCGGTTCGGTAGCTCAGGGTCTCTGGTTCAATGGGATCAAGCAGTGGGCTCACCGCAAGTCTTGAATTCAGCGCCAGCCTCTCCAGCAGGGGCTCCAGCCAGCCTTTGTTGACTTCACAGTGACTATCCAGAAATAGTAAGTAATTGCCGCTGGCCACACGGACGCCCTCATTTCGTGACCAAATCAAACCTTTACGAAGTTGGTTGCGTTTGAGGATAAGAGTGAGCCGACTTTTTGTTGTGAATAAATTTCGCATTAAATGTTCGAGATTGTCCAGCAGACCAACTGCAAAATGTGAACACCATTTTCTGGAATATTTAAATGCATCAGAACTTTCGAATGTCTTACCATCTTCACTGCAGTCGTCTATGATGATGAGCTCGTGTAGATAATCATCTGGAGTGCGGTTGATCAGCGTTAAGATCGTGCGTAGTAGCATTGAACGTGCCTCATTATAGAAACTTATAACAACGCTCAATCTGGCGCGCGAGGAGTGAGGCAGTGAATACCTGCGAGTGTTACAACTATATAGAAAGCAAAATAAAATAAAATCGAATCAATCAATTCAACTTATCAATGCAACGATACCACACAGACCTCTTATGACGCGTCATTGGTAGCGCACGCACTGCATTCATTTTGTCACTCAACTGGCGATTGTATTGAAAGAATGAATCCGGTCGATCGGGCGTGCGGTCAATAAATTTATTGTACAAGCTCAACTGCTTTTGATGAAAAAACAACTGCAAATCACTCGATAAAATTCTGCATATCAACATAGTAATTCTATTCACTCACTCCACCGGCCGCGGATTCATTGAAGATGCTATAACGCTGCTGGAATATAATAACCGCAAATTGTAAGGTCAAAAAGACTAAGACAACGACCAGGCAACAGCGGAGTTGATTGTGTAATCTGGCAAACATCGCAACGTACTAGCTGTATTGTCTCTGTAAAACTGTGGCAAACAAAAATAGCGTAACTCAAATAATGCGTTGCGGTCACATTTTTTTAAACACACACCTATGATTATGTCGTCATAAATATTGAAAACTGACTCTTTCTTCCCCTCTCCTTCCTTCCTTATCTACGTCAAACTTGTTGCTGATAAAAGCTCGACAAGCTCGCAAGGTGTTAATTCCAACACACGAAGTCTTTATATTACCTTTCATGGTCTGTCTATTGTATGGGTTGGTATAGAGACAGCCTAACAAGTGAGAAAACATATATATATATATATATATATATATATATATATATATGTATATATATGTATATATATATATATGTATATATGTATATATATATATATATATATATATATATATATATCTGATTCTTATTCAATGAGAGCAATCACAGTCTGTTTTTTATTATGTAATAATTTGTTTTTATCTGGATAAGTACGAATCGATTGACTCTGAAGCTAATAGCTTGTGCTGTTACTTTCTGATCTACATTGTCTAATTAATTTTCAAATATATATAATAGCTAATAAGGTTGATTTTTTAGTCGACTTGACGCCTCAATGTATTGTATACTTAGTGGGCATACCCAATTATAGCTGCAATTGGTTCATATCACTATAATGGATAATATGAAAGAAATAAGACACAAAAAGATCAAAATGGTGATAAAGGTGCAATATGCACTCAAAAGTTCATCTGTTGATATGATACGTGTTAACTGCAGGTATTCAGTTTTTATTTCCCGATGTGAATGAAATTTTTAAAGTTTATCATGTTTATCTTTGCATGTGTGTCTTTTTTCTGACTGAAATAAACATCATATGCATATGGTATACGAAAACTTATTTACAAATATATAGTACCTTAGAGTAAACGAAACCCTGCATATTCCGATTGGCCTTTGCTCGCTGATGTATTATTAGTTAAAACTGTTAACCAAACTGGAAGTAACTCATTCACTTGCCAACAAGATCAGATGCCATAGTCAGACACACTCTGTGAGCAGCTAAATTGGAGTGTTACTTCCGCATTGCATTAGAGCTTAGGTGGTACGTGTCGTTGTTGCTTTTGTAGTTGCTCTTGGTGCTGTCCAGTTACAGATTGACTTAAGTGTGCCTCGATTTAGTTTTCAGTTTGTCGTTGTAAATTTGTTGTCCAGGCTTTACGTGCAGCGGAAATGCATTTCCCTAGTCACGTACCAATTCCAAACCCAGACCGGACATCTCCCAAGACTAGTCGGTCCAGTCGTACTTTTCTTCTTGTCCACAGGTTAGCCAAGTAGCATATCCACATAGACCAATATGAATGACAAAGAATCGGATTCATGTATTTCGTTTTGTAATTTTGTTCTTTTCTTTTTAGTTATCCCTTGTTCACTCCACACTTAAATTTATTAGTCGAGACGCATGATCCATGTTTGTGCTTATGTTCCATTGATTAAAGTGCTTAATAAAGAATGCAGCAGCATCGACGTCTAATTGTATGAGGCGTCGCGTGCACAGCTACCTAATTAAATAGATTAGTAAATGGAAGCGAATTCAATATTCTATATGTTTTCAATTTCCCAAAGACGAGCCAAACCACATTCGCATCTAAAGAAATTGAAAATACCATGAAGCAAATAAAAGTAAAACGAAATTACGCCAATAAATTAATTATAAGCCATACGAACAACCGTGCGTATACATAATACCTAAGCTAAAGCTAGTAAAAGCTTGAAACAGTCGACAGCCCCGGGAGGGCATGTAAATGTGAGCGTCCGTATATGTTGTATTGGTGCGTAAGTGAGCATTTGTGTGTTTCTGTCGCCTTGATTATTATTTTATTGCTACTTACACATGCGTGCGCCTCTGTGTGTTATGATAATGTTAACAGCCGACCTTCCAATTTTTTTTACTAGAAATAGACTTATAGAACTTTGAAAAGCAAGGAAAGTGTTTTCCCTTCTCTTGCCTTTTATCTCACCCTTGCTTACCTTTTCAAGCTCCCGCCATTGGCCTTAAAGAATATTGGGCAAATTGCTTCCTTGGCACTCAAGCTTCAACATTGTGAAAGTCCTGGCTCAGTGGGACACGCTTATTTTGAAATCGTTTCTGTTATCGTAAAAATTTATGCACACATCCACCCGCCTATCGATCGTGGACACACATACAAATGCGTTTTTCTGACGCAATGTAAAATTTTTTGGACTGCCGCATATTTCTCAGATATTTTGATTGCGATGCTTTTGCCATATTTGGTGAGCACAATCGCGCACTTTTTGCTTTGTTTTAAATGTATATGAATATGTATTTTATTCTGATCGACTAGAACTTTTCACTATGCCTGGAGAAGTACATTAGTTGATGACATTATCGCTACAATACAAAAGGTTTTCTTTATACTCATCGCCATCATGTCGTTGTTGTCGGTAATGTTTCTGCCTTTTCATTTCTGAGTTTTCCAGTTTTATTGTTGATGAAACAAACGCTGTAAGCATACTTCCAGCCAAGAGGCAGTCGATTAATCTATTGACATGATATGAAAGGAAACCAGCAAATTGCAGTTCCTTAATGATTAAGTACCCTGCCCATCAAATACTTACTTATTTGTTTTTTAACTTTAATTTGAAAACGGTACTAACAATTTTAATTAGATCTAATTTGAAAACACATATTTTGAATTTGATATAACTAACCAACTCGTTTAATAATTGCTTGGATGATATTGCATGGCACATAAATCTAGGTATGCGTTTTCCAATAAATATCTTATTACTAGAACCATATAATATATTGCTTACTCATAATTAAATATAATCGCATACTTTTCATTCCGTCTCTGACATACGTTTGCCAACGACAGCCCGGGTCATTTATTATTAGATGTGAATCGCGCTCGACGATTCGGACAACGGACGTCCACATGAACATTGTGCTGTTGTAGTTGCCTTATTGGTAAACACATAATTTTTGAATCATCTACTTATAATTTGTAATTGTATGCTATGAAAATCTACCGAAAGAAGGTGTGTAAACTTAACTGATACCCAATGTTGGGGTCATTTACATAAAAACAATGATTTAAATATATATAAAAAATAAATATAAAAATTAAATTTGAACATACAAATTTTTAAGTAAATGCGATTATTGGTGCTGAAAATGAATTGAATGAATGAATTATGTTACTTTTAAGTTATGGTATTTAATATGTCATACATTTATGCACATATGCACTACAGACGACTGCAAATTAAATGTCACTCATACGCCGTACGAGCGATGGAAAAGTATGCCAGTACTGCAGGACTGCTTTTGGCAGCCTTACAGCTCATTAGCAGCACGAGAACATCTGTGTTCATTTTTACTTTCACACGCATTTTTGAAATGAATAGCAAGATGACAATTTCGATTTGTCTATCAAAAGAAAAATTGCTTAAAATGTTAACAACAGTAAAATCAATGATTACAGCGTGCTCGATTTAGTTACAGTTTTGTCTTCAGGATCAGTTTACTGTGGGTATTGTGTATTGTATGCATATGTGTGCCGTAGAACATATCAGCGTGTTTGTGCTATTGTCTTAAGCTATTTGAGTATGAGCCCAACGAGAGAGCAAACGAATGGCAATGGGCCCTAAGGGCTACAGGAATTGCCATCTTCTTTGATTGCATCACTCGACTAAATCTGGCCCGCTACCGAGTCTTGCCCAGCCACTGTCCCTGGCCCCGGTGAGCGTTGTCTTAGACTCAAACACAGTTCGTTGCACATTTGAGCATGCCCTGAAAAAATAAATGCAAATTTCGCTATGCCGAACCCTGAAACCCGTACTCACTTGTATGTTGGCAATAGAAACGTGCTGCTCTTTTTGTTGCTTCTGCACATTTTGTGAAAGCGTTTGCCACGTTGTTATTGGAATTCTCTTAGCAAAAGCTTGCCGATACACCATCTCTCTCCATTTCTTCGCCTCACTCTCTCAATAGTTTATTTGTATATTTTTTCGATTTTCTGCTTCAACAGTCTGTCTTGCGCTACAGCTCGCGCGCAACACTTCATTTTATTTATTTCTTAAGAATTCGATATTTTTATTTTTATAAATATTTCTGCTATTTTTCTTGCACATGCACATGCTTTTTTAACGATGTTACTGTTGTTTTCTGTTGTTTTTGTTATGCAGCCATATAAGTAAAGGATTGTGTACAGTTTCAAAAGCACAGTTGAAAATTTGTATACCCTGAACCAATTCATTATGGGTAAAACGCCTATAATGAAGCACACAAGTACGTTGATCTTGCCATTGCCGTCTATTCGTTTGTCAATCAATATGAACAGAATCTCAGACCTACAGAACATAAGTTATCGTATACCATAGGCCGAAAACCAAACCGAATACGACTAATTGCAAATAAAAGTAAGTGTGTGTATGTAAATCATCATCTAAAATAAATGCTTCAAATTCGAGTTTCCTCAATATACATTTTAATTTCACATTATCTTTGCTCATTAAGTTTATAACATTTGCACAGTTCTATGCCAAGGACATACGCACACACAGAGTATGGAGTGTGTTGACTAAATTGACTACTATTATGTCTACTAATATTTAATGACTAATTCAAAACGTAATTTACACCTAAACGACCCTACAACAATAGTTTGGCCAATGATAGAACAACAACAACTCTCCGCTCCTCTCCCATCTAAATGAGGTATAGTCAAATCTTTGCTTGGGACGTATGCAACTTATGACATTATGTGAAAATCAGCATCCATTAATAACGATAGCCAGCGAAATAATACGAGCGCGTCGTGTACGTGAGCATCAGTCGCAGATAAGATGCATATAGCATATAAGATATATTTCACCGCAAATGCCTCTATAAATATGAAAGTTTATAAATGCTATTCTAGATTGTTTGATTTGTTAATTTTATTTATAAACCGAATCAATCAATTTTTGTTTTGTTTGTTATTTAATTTAGCCTGGCTTCAATAATTATTTCTTTTCTCTTCAATACATGAAATATGGAAATGAATTTAATGGTAGTCAATTTAACTTAATATTTTACAACATTTGTAAGCTGTGGCATCTACTATCTGAATTGACTAAATTAGATGCATGCAAACGGAATATTTTGTCAGGCACGTCACGGTTGGATACACAATCATATAGAGCGACAACATGTTTGTCAGCTACATAGTTATCATCCAATGCGGTGCTTGGTACACCTGGGCAGAGACTCTGCTCAACTTCCAGCAGCTGGCAATGCAATTTTTGAATTGCCATTCAGCTTTCAGTGCTGTGACATATTTTAATTTAATAAACTGACTGCTCACGTTATCACAATACGAATATTAGCAAATGCTTTTTGGCGAATATATTGAAAACTCCCAATGCTACGTGATATGGCATGTTGCGCATATGCAACTTATGCTCTGTGCACTGTCGTTAGCACTCACTGTGTAATTTAAACAATTTAAACAATTTAAAAGTCACATGGCTGGAGAAGTGCTATAAACTTTAAATGTCCTCGTAGCAGATAGCTGATATTCGTAATGTCGCATACAAGTTTAATTAAAGCGTGTTTGCTATACCCTAAACCAGTTATTGAAAACCTCAAAACTACAAGTCCGTACCACACAACGAAAATAAATCTACAAGGCGGCAAACTGTAACATTAAAACTCAAACTTATCTAAAAAGTGGTTTCTAAGAACGTACATCATCGAACCTAATGTACAATAAATGTTAGATTAAAAATACCCTGTTATTCTAAGGTGCATTTAACAAATAAATTTAAATCTACATTAGATGTTGTTATAACATAATACAAACAAACCATTAGCTCTCACTAATATAAGCTACAGTGATTAAAATTCTGTACTTCTACTCAGCACATAACTAACTACAAATAGGTGTGGCATCGACAATTGACACGTCAGGAGCACTTTGCAAAATGTAAAAATCGTTGCCACGTCATGCCAACTGGATGATGGGCGAGCCGTCCAGCCAGCCAGTCAACTGGTCAGTTTGCGTGGTACGCGGTGAGTGCCGAATATGGCATGGACTTCTGCTTTGGCTTTGGCATTGAATGCCTCATTGTTTGATCACCCACTTGCCTTAAACCGAACTGGGCGTGTCCAATCAAAATATGCAAATGTTTTATCCATGAAAAGTCGCTTTGATGGAATTTCTGCACATTTTGTTAAAGTTGTTTCCGTTCTTCTTGTCGCTGTTGTGCTATTGCTTAGATTGGTTTGACTTGCTTCATTGTTTGAGTTTTAATCGTCTCGCCTAGTGAAAAGACTATACAATCGACACCCCGCCAAATTAGCAACGTATAGCCAATCAACGTAATAGCCACGTGTTTAAAGTTAAGTGTACAATTTCATATTTGCAGATGAGCCCAAATTCATCATTTTTGACTCGGACGCACGGAATTATGTGTGGCTACAATCCAATACTGAGCTTAATCTGAAACACGTATGGCAGGCAATTAGATTTTTTCTTTGACACTGGTTTCTTTGAGCTGTGAGCCACTTTATATTATTTTTCTATTTTATTCACAAATATAGTATGACTGCATTCCTGATTTTTTTTTACTGGCGATGTTCAACTTTTAACCGATGCGTCTTAAGCTGTTTTACTGTTGACCCGGGTTTTGTTTTGTTTGTTCGTTTGTTGCAGCTGTCATTATAAATTGCATTTATTCCAAACGAATAAGTCAGCTTCTGTCTTGTCTTTATTGGCTTCATTGAGGTGACTGCGAAAGTATACATGAAATAATATTTTAATTTTATATATAGTTTATATACAAATATAATATAATATAAATAATAAATAAGAATATTATATGAAACAATAATGAATGCAACATTCGATAAAGCTTGACTAGGAGATATTCTGCACCCAAGTCTTAAAATGTTCTTACACGTCCAATATATTCAGAGCAATACATAATGAACTTTGCGTGCACACTTAGTTTTTGCTTTATTAACGTTGGGAACAATGTAACGGTATTTGGCACACACATATGTACATAGGCTGTGAACTATTAGCACTCAAATCATAAAATTAAACAGTGCTGGCGTGGTCTCCAATATTTTACTGGGCAAATCCAACCAAGCTTAGCATTTGTTTGATTATTTGTGTGCTTATGTATAAAAGTGCTGTGAGTGTGACATGTGGTTGGCTTTGAGATTGGTTTTCCATGTATGTGGCATTGCCCAGCAGCCTAACTTGCAACCAACTTGCAACCACGCCACGTACAACACAAACAGAAGCGGAAAAGCTTTAGTGGCCGCGTATCTATTTGCCTAGCACTCAGGTGGATTGAAATCAGACTGTTGGGCAGCTGACAGGCAAACTTAAAACTCAGTGTAAAAATTGCAATAAACTTGAGCCAGAAAAGTTGAAATCGCGTTGCTACTCCTCAATATTAACTCTTACTTAAAAATGTACACAATTCGTGTGGTTGCCAATTAAGCTAAAGTGTGGTGCTTAGCGCTCATCTAAAGCTCGATCCTTGGCTTGCAAAGCCTGCACACAAACTTAAAAACTGTAACTGGATAGATAAACAGTAAGCTAAGTTGCTGATGCCGCCACTCTCACACCCACACAGGCGCAAATATTGATTGTCTAACAAAAAAAACTTTGGTGCGCGGGAGGGAAAAAACGCCTACATCAGAACTCAACTAAACGGCTAAAACCGACCAACTACGTCACAGCTGGCACAACGTTGAGTAAATTTCACTCAAGTCTGCGTTAGTTAAAAAGTTAGCAATTCCAAAAAAAAAAAACAAAAAAAAAACCGTAAAAGCGACTATGCGAAACGTAAATTTTTTTATAGCTGCGCGGTGCAGAGAGCAAAATGGTTTCGAGAGCAAAATAAAGTTACTTTGGCAATGCGATGCATCAAACCGCAAAACAAGATAATTTCAACGGTAAATAAATCACAGCTAACACAACGGCTAGACGGGCAGATAGGCGTGGGGGTGCTGAGTTAGTGCAACTCTCAAAAGAAGTAGACAACGAACTCGGTGCCTCAGACGTAACCGTAGTCAACACAGCAGTATTAGCACCTCGTGTGCGAATTGTTAAAGGCTATTAAATACACACTCACTCACACATATACACACACACAACACACAAAGACAGAGTGTATCACAGGGATATGCACTTACAGTTTTGCCAGTATTCCCTTTCAATTGTCTGCCAAAAAGCCTGAACACTGTTTTATGGCACTGGATTGAACAGTATTCACATTGCAATGTATTGTCTGCTCTTATGCACGAACACCAAGGGATATACAGTTAGTCAGCATTATATTGAGCTCGATTGACTGTTGCGTTTGATGCAGGCTTCCCAATGCCTACATGTACATTGAGGTCTTTGATATTGCCTTCCAGACTAATTCTGAATTTACTTTACATGTTCTTAAAGATTGTATATCAGCTGACACACTTTGCCAACATAAAACAAGTAAAAATGCATCAGGGAGCTCGATTAATATGCAACATATTAGGTATTTTGCCACATTTTATTTTTTAAAACGTTCTGCTTACTAAAATGTTGGCCCGTTTTTAAAGGTTAAAAATAATTAAGGCATCAAAATCACTTTTTTTGCGTCAAACACGTGACTACAAACTTGCTATACCAGTTGACTGTAAGAAGCATAAATTCAATATATATCCAGTTAAATATATATAAACAAATATATTGTTAATACGTTGCACACTTTGTAAGAGTATGACTATAGAGGGCTGGCAACTGAGAGACAATATTAAGTATCAAGAATTTGTGTTTTAATAAATAAAATGTGCTTGTTATCAAGGCGTGTCTGGCTGCAGCTCCCTCCTAACTCAATCTTTTTCTTACAAATATACAGCAGTAGAAGCTTAAAAATGTGACAAACTTGCAGTAGTTACTACCTTAACTCGCTGCAACTGATACACTTTACAGCAACGGCCGCAGCAAACAATAGCATTATACTAGTCTTCGTATTCGTATTCGGCCCCTTGCCGCCTGCAATCCTCATTGGATAAGAACAAAAAGGGAACCAAACTTTTCCATTATTTTTATCTCCTTCACATTTTCAAGTAGCAAAAACTTTGATGCTGTATGCTAAAAAATAAAAAGGGAGCAAACATTAAGTAAAAAATTTGGCATGCCAAGCAAAAGTTGATTTTCATATAGCCAGATTCCACTCTAATCGTTATTGGTGTTGTGGCTGTTGTTGTTGCTGATGTTGTGCTGAGCTACGCCCACTGAACTGCACCCCAAGCTGCTATCTTTGACATTTTATTTAGTTTGTTATTTGTTCATACTTAAATGTGTCGACTGCATTGGTTTTATTGGCAAACTTGTCGGCTGCCGTCTTCCAATCGAAGCTAGTCAGCGGTGCCCAGGACAATACTCAACAAATAAACACACGCACATACCCCTACACACACCTCCTCCAAGCCCATTGTCACAAGTCCCTAGTGCTAACGAAAGTAAGTTGTTGAGCAGATTAGGTTTTTGTAGTATTCAGAATCGTCTTAAAGTTTTTTTTTTTGCAGTTTTCTTCCCTTATGTGCTGCTGAGCTCCCCAGTGACCCTGTAAACTTCAAATTGCTAAAACTGACAAAGCTTATACAAAATCTCGCCCCGTGGTCAGGTGCTTTCGGTGTAGTGAAAGCGGAAAATATCCAAAAGCAAACATTGGATTTGCCCCCAAGCTGAGCCAAGCTAATTTAGTTATTGTTGATACTGCTGTTCCTGTTGTTTTTCAATGTTAGTTGCCATCGGCAAGGCAAGATAGTAAACTATATATAGTAGACTATGATTTAACTCTGAATGGCAGACATAATTATATCTGTAGGTAAATGCATAAGCAATATAAAATATCTTGTACAATATTACGCAAGTGCACAGATACTACAATACAACCCAGAAGAGCTCTAGCCGAGAGTTGTCGACCCTGAAAATTGCTGCTTAACATATTTAATCAATTAAAACACCAGTTCTGCACACGCAAATGTAACAAGTGAAAACGATACAGTCGGGCGCATATGATTGCGGAATAACCTTAAATATACAATAATTTAAAAAGTCTCCTAGCTACAAGTATATTACTATATACTAAAAGTATGTGCATCAGAAGTTTTCAATTTGTGTGGCCGATTTAAACACATTTGCATGTATGCTTAATGGGACATCAAGCACATCTAAGAGACTCACCAAAACATATTTGAATTTTAATATGAAATTGAGTCCAGGGTTGAAAGAAAGCTTGATGTTCTTGCATCACATTACTCCGCTCGTCGCCATTGAAAGCATAGTTGGTGCCACATTCACCTAGGTATTTCAACAAAATGTTAATTTAATTAAAATGTGATGACGACATTTGCGATGGATTTTGAAGTTGCTTCATCTGGATATTTGGCCGTTGTGAATGGCGTTCAAAACCGATGCGACTCAACTAAACAAATTCATTCATGGTGCAACACGAGCTCCAAATATGAGAATGTACCCTGTGCATAGTCAGTGAATGACATTTTGGACACACCTCAACATTGACGTTATATTTTGTGCATAGAATGCCGGTCTGGTCAGGAGAGGAAAGGAAATTATATAATTAATGAAATAAATGGTCAACAGACACAAATGTGTGCCATAGGAGACATGACTGCATAAATAAACCGAAATATGAATAAAAACATCGTTTTAAAACTAATGAGTACGTTGTAGTTGGGCTTAACAGGGTGCAGAATATTCTGATACAAACGTGAAGGGCGGAGGAATGTGCCGCCACAATTTAATAATCATTAATGTGCCATTCAAATTTGGTAATTCTCTCATATTACCAAATTTTAGGTGTGAGGTAGACTATTATCAATGTATGTATACATGTTTCAAATTTAATGACTAGCTTTCAAAATGTGTGAGATGTTGTTTGCTTGCACCATCAGATATGCCGGGTTTGGAGGCGAGAATGTCACCCTTCGGTGACATTTGGAGACTCTAGCTGAAAAACAATAAAAGATATAAGACATTTTTTATTTTATAGAGGTGGAGTACTGAAGGGACGGTTGGGCATGGGCCGGAAATATGTAACTGTGTGATGGATGTCACCAACAGCATGCGCTCGAAGTTTGGTGAATCTAGGTCTTAAGTTTTCGGAGATGCTCAGTAAATTGGTATACCCTGAACACATTAAAAATGGGTAAAAAGGGTAACATGGTTTTGTGCAAATGTATATAACAGGCAGAAGGAAGCATCTCCGACCCCATAAAGTATATATCAACAGCCGAGTCGATATAGCCATATCCGTCATTCCGTCTGTCCGTCTGTCCATCCGTCTGTATGAACATGCAAATCTCAAATTTGGAATATAAGTTCCCGAATACTAGGTGCAGATCATGTTTGCTTTATTTTATCGATAACTGCCACCGTTTCAGGAATATCGATACATTTCGATGTCCGATAGCAATTAATGCTACAATTTTAAAGAAAGAACAAAATAATTTATACGTAATAAACTGCCCGATCTTCAGCAAGATCGGATAAGAAATACCCAAGTTATAGTCGAAATTAGATTGTCATATTGATCTCATTTCTATCAGCAGCCGCAAGCATTTTGTGTATGTATAAATATACTCGTGCGTGTGTGAGAAACGGACGGCAAGATAATCGACGCAAGCGTCAATATGTTTTTCTGTGTGTATTCTGGAGACCCCCATTACCTACAATTGCTTGTACATATACATGTATGTTTGAATGTATATGCACTTATTTGTAGCCAGCCAGTTTGGGTCAGTTCGAGCTTTTGAATAAGAATATGCGCTGGCTTAGCTTTTTTACTCTGCAGTCCTTTGCCTACCATTAGAAAAAAGTGCACTTAAAGACCTTCTCACATTTGGGTGCAAGACATTTCAAAGGGAAATTTGGCAATACAAGTAGAATATATTTTACAACTGGGTTCAGGGTATATTGTGGTCGAGCTCACTCGACTACAGCGTTCTTACTTGTTTTTTTTTATTGATATATAGAAGCGGTTACTGGTAATTGTTCTTCCTAATTTTCTGACCCTAACTCAAAAGCTGTGGAAGATATAGGCCGACTGACAGACATGGCTATATCTAATCAGTAAGTTATACTGATACCTATATTTTCTTTATCGGGTCGGAGAAATCTTTTCAATGCGTCACACATTCCACTAAATTTAATTTTCTCTAAATGGGTAAGAAATCATATTACTCTCCACAAGTTTATAAAAACCAAATGTACATAAGAGGAAGCTAGCCAAAAAAAATGAACTAACTGGAAATTATACATCTAATCAAAATATTAAGGGTCTGATTTTTTTTCAACGTGTTGCAAAATAAAATACGACTTCCGAAAAACTACTTGTAAGTTAAATCAAGCATGCACAAGTTTTTCAACTATAATTGTGACTGTATAAATTCTGCGTGGCTAGCACTAAAACGCTTGAAAAAGAACATCAGAGACTTCATTATAAATGAAATTTATATATATATATTAAGATGAAATGGAAAGAGTTGACGTTTATCATGGCGAAGACAACGATAACACGATGACAAGGGCGAATGGAAACGTCAACTCAATCATGAGCATGAAAATTAAGTGAAATGCCTCCGAAGTACAAGGGCCGAAAACTTCTCAAAAATCTAAATTTAAAAATGGGTAGCCAATCACGTGTCAAGCGATCTATATTTTAAGCGCGTGGTCAGTCAATTTGAATCTACTTAAACTTCCGAACACTTATTTTTTAAAGTTTAAGAGATTTTGTGTTGAATGCATTCGAAAATTTGGAAATATTTTCATTACTTTAGAAGGTATGATTTTTAAGAAGAAAAATATTAGAAGGCGCCACTGTGCGACTGTAGTTGAAATGAATGGCCAAGAGCACCACAGAGTGGCACCAACAGTGGCTGACAGACCACAGCATTTTCAGCACAGTTGTTCAAGCTTCTGATGCTGCTTTTAGGTAGTAGAGTGGACATTACACTGCACTGCACCAGTCGTTGCTGATCTGACTGAATAGACAGCCCCGTCCGAGTAAAGTATACAGAGCCTGAATACAGTAACTGTGTATTGCATTACGTATTGCAACCGACTGTTTTTTGCTGGGCATTTGTAAGTGAACTTCTGGTTATTTACCAATCCAATTTTAGCTTGTTTTATGACAAATTATTATCGAAAATCAAATACGACTGCTGCTACGACTGGGTACTACTGGTTTTCGTTTGTATCCGCGATGTGACCAAGGCTAGCGAAAGCGAGCCCTCGCGAGCCCTTCCCAATTAAAGTGGCATAAAAAATTCTCACGCAATAAGCAACGACAAAATGAAATAAATTTAATAACTACAAAAACTTTAATGAAACAAAAACGACATCCAATAAATTGGACTTAAAACTGTCTTTTTGGAGCCCCAAACTTACGTAAATCGGTGAAATAGCCAAAATCTGTCTTCTCCGTATAATTACATTTAGCGTTTAAAATTTAAATAGTTTCATCATGTCAAATAAGTAATACAACAAAAATTTCCTGAAACCCGATCACATCATTACGTACCTGTTTCATACGATTCATAAAAAAAAATCATCAAAAAAGATGGTTCAGCCGTAAAGAAGTTCAGTGACAACAATAGGTACAAGTACTAGAATTATATGTATATATAACGGCGAACGCATATGTATGCATTGATATATGCACTATTGTGGTTTGTAGAAGAGAGTGTTGACTTTAGTTATTAGATTGTTTAAAAATAATGAAATTAAACATATATGCTTTCCTGGAATGTTTGCGGGAAACACTTATGCGCATTTGTTGAATGGGAAAAGATTGAAGTGAAACCATATCCACATACCCACACACAAAGATAGACATGCAGCTTATTGGTTGACTGTATGTAAGTGAAATGGAATGGAATGAATCGTTTCGTTCTTCATATTACTTTTGTATGTGTGGGTTTCGTAAGTGTAAGTGAGGCTTACCGTTCGGAAGATAAAAGGGTGACAGACCAATTTTGCTAGAGGACAGTTTTTCTGCTAGTTCGTTGATAACTTATATCATTTAAGAAATTATATTGACATGCACCCTCGTTCCTATCCCATTTCCTCCCCGTTTCCCATTACCCGCTATCCCGCACTTCCGACTTGAACACTGCTGTACACTATAGTATGCATTTAATTTTGGAAATAGCTTTGATCATATTAAATAAGCCATTTACATATCACACGTCATGACGATTACATTTAAGCCACGTTGCATTTCGCAACATGCTGAGGAACATGACTTTAAAGTAGACTCAAACGTTTGCCTGCCAATTACCTAATTGAAAATCTAGTCTAAGATGCTACCATATTAGTTTTCGTTCTAGTCTGGTAAGGCTGTGCACTGCATGCAATTCTAAGTTTCAATGCTAGCCTGGCTTTCGCTTTCGCAGCCTTTGCCATTTCAATTTAGTCTTTGACATTTTGCCTCTGTGTCAAATGCAAATTGAAAAATCATCAGACGACTGGAGCGGCATCACAGTAACGGCAAACGAAATCAACAACATGCAACGTTGCCATTTGGCTGCCGGAAGCGTTTTGCTACCGCCCAAACTAATATTGAGACAGCGCGCAGCAAACTGTTTCCGGCAGGCGTCAGCATCAGCAGCATCAGTGGAGCAGCAGCAGCAACAGCAGCAGAAGGGGTGGCAAGTGTAGGGGCACCACCGCCCATGCCCTATATTGACTGCCTTAAGCGGCTTCAAGCGCCGCATTTTTTGGCACGCAAAGGCGAACAAGTTTTTGGCAACGGCTGCTTCATCTGCTGCTGTTGTTGTTATTTCTCTTGCTGCCAAAAGTTGCTTGTTAAACAGAGGAAACGGAAATGCCAACAGTTTCACAAAGGGACAAAGCGAATGAACGAAAGAGACCGAGAAACAGACAAAGATAGAGAGAGAGAGACAAAGATAGAGTGCATAGCTTCAGATGTGTAAATCAAACTAATTGAATGTTTTTTTGCCCAAGCAGCATAGCAGCTGCCAGGCAGGCAGATGGCGTTACCACATTGCTCGTGACAGTGAAATAACTGTAACCGTGAGCGGCGAAGAAACGAATGCGTCAAGTGATAAGAAATTGAATTCCATTTGTGTATATGATTACAGCTTCACACAGTTGACGCTTTGATGTTGTACTTATGATTTTGAATACTATCACACACATGCGTTGTTAATTTTAATTTCAAATCGCACATATATATAATTTATAATTTAACACAAACACGCTGAGGCACGGTTGCGCTTGTAACTCCTTGCCCCAATGAGTGGTTGGCTGCATCAGTAGGGCCTGATTCTATAGGTAATTTACTGTGTAAATCCATTGTAAGACTTTTACTTACGAACACCAGCGATCATGACCGAATAAAATTTCACTTGTCATATCACCATTGCCAAATAAGCGACTATTAAATTGCTATTACCCCTTTATAATACATATTAATAAAATACAATGCAAAGAATTTTACAGCGTGATCCATAGCATTAGGTATTGTGACGCCTTAAGGCCTTTTATGTTTACACTTACGCGCTGTAACTCAATGTTATCAGTCGCAGGCAAACATAACATGATAGCGTCAAATTAAACCCCACCTCAATTTCCCCTTTTCGAACATTTCCCCACTTGTCGAAGACCTTGCTTACAGCATGCTATGCGCAGACCAGCTCTGTTATGCTCGCTTAAATTTTAACAGACGCTGTTAGAGTCCTGAGTCATGTTATCAGCCATTGCAATCCAGTGGTTGCTAGGCAAATTCAAATATTTAGTTGCCTGGTTATTCTTTGCATGATGCTTTACTTAAACAAAAGATTTAAAACATAATGTTTAAAAGTATCAGTGCATGCTATGCTCGTGTAACTATTAACGGAGACCAAATTCGAAAGGTTTTCACTTTTACTAAGCAAAGGAATTCATTTTAATATAGCATAATTGTTCTTAGGTGTGGGAAGTTTTATCAAGTATGAGAATTAATAACTTGTTTTTTTTATTGCATACTTTTTCGTATGTGGGTATTAACAATTTTTCTCTGTTGCATACTTTTTCTCAGGTGGGTATTAACAATTCTTCTTTAAAAATTGTATTGCGTATTGTAAGGCAGCTTCAACTTAATCTTCAAGGCTTCTCCCGCTACTTCACCTTCTTCTACATCAGCAGGGGGAAGGGTAGCAGGCAAGACCGAGAAGAATCTTTATTCAATCGATAATTTAGCATTTTTATAGATTTAATTTAATTTATTACATTTTGTCGGGCTCATAGTGGTAAGATAATTTATCTTAGTAATATTAAATAAGTCTATTTATATCTAATACCTATCGCTAAATTATAGTTTTTAAGTGTACAATTTTTGAAGTGTTAATATATACAATTTTCCCCTTGTTTATATATTTTCAGGAAAGATCGTATTTGAGAACAGTGAACTGAATCATTTATTAAGTGCTCAGTTTAGTTATAAACATAACCTTGTATATTAACAACAATTTTAGCTAGTAATTTATGAATTTCCAAACTATTATAGATATTTTAACTATTATTTATTGTTTGTTTACTTTTCATCATTCATGTATTAATTTTATTTTTCGTTGCAGGTATAGAAGTGGCTTTGATGATTCGCTTGTAAGTTTTAGCATTTGCATAAGTCTATTTTCTATGTAACAATTTTATTTGTTTTTTATTTTATTATATCTATTTAATTTTTTATGTTCTTTTCTTTTCAGGAATACATTAATGGAGGAACTTAAGGTAAGTGAATGTGTTTTGATTGTTTTCATATGTGTTTGTTAGCATGTAGTAATACTTGTCTTTTTCTCTGCGGCCATGGCAGACACACAATAATAAAATCACCGGCTTCCCGCGCAAGGTACACCACAACCTGATCCAGCAGGTTTGGGCTTGCACTTGGTGCGTGAATAATCTTTATTTTTGCTAATACTAATTCATTACTTTTACAAAAATGTTTTGACGCCTTATTAATGGCTCACATTGGCGAAACTTACACTGAGTTATATGCAAGCGTATAATACTAAGAATTATTTATATTTTTCACAGCGTCTTTCTACTTATAATATAACATTTCGGAATTCAATCTTTCATTACTTACATATATGCTATTAATTTTTAATTGACAAACTACCTAAATTCCCGGCTGTTGCCACACAGTGGCAACCCGCGGGTAATTTGGTCTTTAAATAATATTTGGCCGGCGGCCATTGGTAATGGAAACACTTCTAAGTTAGCATATATTTTGTTTTTTGCTTAATAACTGACTTAACAATTATGGGATTTTCGATAGAGATTTTTTGCGCGCTCGCAGCTGCGCCAACGCAACCGCGAGCACAAAGAATTTGTATTAATTATATTTAATGTGAATGTGAACTTTGCGACATCTATTGATACCTCACTATAGACTGGCGCCATCTATTGTCTCAACTCAACTCAACTCAACTGCTACCGAACGGTTGCTCAACTCAACGCAGGTGGAGCAACTCAACTGCTACCGAACGGTTGCTCAACTGTTTACCAATAATTCAACCTCATAATCAGCTGGCAGGTCAAACCAATTCCCGAATATGAACCAATTCCCTGACTGATCCCGAATCATCCGCTCAAGATTCTCACGTGTAATGCGACCATACCTAAAGTCACGGCGTAGCAAGTTAATATTCGTGCCATCAAATCGACGAAGCGGTTCCACAATCCACTGAGGTTGCTGAAAAATAGGTGCAAAACTATGATCAAAAAGCACTCGCTTTTTAAAATAAGTTCAGTGTTGACGAAGTTATGGCATTTTTAAGTCTCGACCTATGCCTAAGTGCCTATTTTGAGGCCAGTATTTTTACTTGTCTTCCGACCTAAAATCACGTATTCAACTTTAAATGTACGATTGATTTAGGTGCAAAACTATGATCAAAAAGCCCTCGCTTTTTAAAATAAGTTCAGTTTTGACGGAGTTATGGCATTTTTAAGTTTCGACAAATGCCTAAGTGCCTATTCTTAGGCCAGTATTTTTACTTGTCTTCCGACCTAAAATCACGTTTTCAACTTTAAATGTACGATTGATTTAGGTGCAAAACTATGATCAAAAAGCCCTCGTTTTTTAAAATAAGTTCAGTTTTGACGAAGTTATGGCATTTTTAAGTTTCGACCAATGCCCAAATGCCTATTTTTACTTGTCTTCCGACCTAAAATCACGTTTTCAACTTTAAATGTACGATTGATTTAGGTGCAAAACTATGATCAAAAAGGCCTCGCTTTTTAAAATAAGTTCAGTTTTGACGAAGTTATGGCATTTTTAAGTTTCGACCAATGCCCAAATGCCTATTTTTAGGCCAGTATTTGTACTTGTCTTACGACCTAAATTCACGTATTCAACTTTAAATGTACGATTGATTTAGGTGCAAAACTATGATCAAAAAGCCTTCGCTTTTTAAAATAAGTTCAGTTTTGACGAAGTTATGGCATTTTTAAGTTTCGACCAATGCCCAAATGCCTATTTTTAGGCCAGTATTTGTACTTGTCTTCCGACCTAAAATCACGTATTCAACTTTAAATGTACGATTGATTCGTGTGCAAAACTATGATCAAAAAGCCTTCGCTTTTTAAAATAAGTTCAGTTTTGACGAAGTTATGGCATTTTTAAGTTTCGACCAATGCCCAAATGCCTATTTTTACTTGTCTTCCGACCTAAAATCACGTATTCAACTTTAAATGTACGATTGATTTAGGTGCAAAATTATGATCAAAAAGCCCTCGCTTTTTAAAATAAGTTCAGTTTTGACGAAGTTATGGCATTTTTAAGTTTCTTTTTCTTAGCATGGTGGAGCGGTACTCACACAATAGGGGCAGGCAGGCAACTGAAAGTTGCCTTCAAAGCCTTTTTTTATTTGTTCATACAAGAGTATATGACAAATATAATTAGATACAATATTTGTTGAAAACAATTTTTGGTATGAAATGAACCACTGTTACAGTGTTGCTTATTGGCATGCAGATCAGCACAGCTGATTTCAGTCAAAAGTTTAGCAACACTGACTGATGCTTATAATATATTTTAATACAAGCTAATATTTTTCCAATCTGTAGGAAAGAAAAAGTTTAGTTAAATTGGTAGCCGCCGCGCAGGAATCACAAGGCAGGAGGCATGTTACTCGTACATGTAGCAGGTGTGTGAATATGGCAGAAATCAAAAATGCACAAAACGACATTTTGCTTTATTCCCTTAGAAAACTGGTGCACGCAAGGGCAGCAAAAGGTGTGACACCAGCCAGATCCAGTTCCATCTGCATCGGCGCGAAACATAGAAGCCAAGCAGTGGACCAGTTGAAGCAATAGCAGCCGCCGAAATTTGAGGCTCAGCAAAGTATCCAGTTCTAGGATTGCCGAAGGCAGAAGCAAGCGCAACGACTTCTTACCGTGGCGCAGCAGGATTGAGCAGCCAACAAGGAGGCACACCCATGCAGTGCAGAACAACGATGCAGGAGTCACGAGGTATGAGGCATGTCACTCGCACATGCTGTAGGTGAGTAAGTGTGTGTATCAACATGGCAGAAGAACAGGATGTACAATTTTCATTTTGCTTTGTTCACTTCATAGCTGATGCACACAAGGTCCACACAAATTGTAGTGCCAGTCCGATCAAGATCCAGGAGTAGCAGCGCCATGCATAGAAGAAGCAAAGTGAAAGGTGCTTCAATCACCGAGTGCAGGTCCAAGGGCACAGCACAAACGGCTGCAGTCGCGCAAGAATGAAGCAGGAATCAGCCGTGGATCGGCCAAACAATAGCAGCCATCAATTAACAAGGGGATAAGTGCCGGAAATCGCCATGCATGGTGCAGTTATGTGTGTGAGATTTGCATTCGCTGATTTTAGCCTTATTCAGTTGTGTTCGCAACCGAACATTGGGAGCTAGTGATGATTGTAAAACACAATCACCAGCAAACCATATTTATTTCGTCATTACTTTAAAAACAACAGCAATCTATGATATAATTTTGATATTCCATTGGCAAAAGGGGGGAAGGCAACTCTGGACGAACAGTTGAGTTGTTGAGGGTAAATTGTTTTCGACATTTATGGCCGCTTCAGACTGGACTTCTTGGGCTTCTTGAACTGCAGACGGACTTCTTGGATTTCACGGACTGTGGACGGACTTCTTGGCCTTCGTCCACGCCGGTGGATCAGGTGTGTAGTATCAGGTGAGTATTATATTGCATGTGTATATATTGCCTTTCAGGTTTTGTTATTAAATGTTTTTATGTATGTTGTATAACTGTTTGTTAATGTGTTTGTTTATGTTATTCATTTAGCTATTAGGTTACATTTATTGTTGTTGTTTCTGTTGCTTGCTATTGTTTTTGTTGTTATTTGATGTTTTGTTTTAATTTTTTAATTATTATTTGATTTAATGTTTGGTTTAATTTGATTTGATTTATTTGATTTAGTTTATCTACCTTTATTTTCTCCAGGCCCTCACGCTATCACGGAGACATCATATGTTCATCTGCTAAGATGTCACTGACAGTGTCGTCCGCATCCGTCCACGAATCATCATGGCGATCCTGTGCGACGTCTTGTTGGCTTTGTTGGGCAACTGGAGCGGCGATTGAGGAAGTGCTATTTTTGGTTTGTAATTGTATAAATTGTAGCAATACATTTAATAACTGATCGATTTTGTTTTCCAGGCGCATAAACATGGCCGTCGTTTGTTGCTGCTCGATCTTTCGTTGTGGAAACTGCTCTTGATCAGACCCAGGCTGTTGCGGGAGTAGCTGTTGGTCTTCACCTGTTGGGTCTTTTTGTTTGTGCAGCTTCCTTGCTGAGTGCAGTAGTTCTTAGTGTGT